>JAWNPL010000026.1:2724230-3331346 GCA_035047545.1 Drosophila paranaensis | reverse complement strand
GAATAAAAACGGAAAAACCGCGGATTTTGAGCCATAAACTCGCAACATAATGACTTTGTGAGCTTTGACTCCTCTATTGATTTGCCAAATAATACTTTAGTAACAAAAAAAATAAATTAAATAATTATTGATATAATCGCACCGAGACCCGAACCCAAAAACTCTATACTTGTCAAAGAGCATCTCTACCACGCCGCCACATCATTCCAGCATTGAATGTCACTGCTTGGCGGTACTTGTCTTTGCTTACCAGTGCTGCCAACTTATTTTTGTCGACAAACAAAAAACAAGTGAGGAAACTCTAGTCGTGCGTCCCGACTATTTGATCCCACACAGAATTTAATTCAAATCAATTTAAAATTTTTAGTCAGAAGCGCCATCTATGTTTCGAGTTTATAGAGCAGCTGACAGTTCACAATCTACAGCGCCATCTAGTAGACAGACATGAAAACTTCCAGTTCTTAGAATGCATAGAATGCACGCACTTCAATGTGTGTGTGTGTGCACACGTATGTATGCATGCTTGTTGTCCAGAAAACGGGCCACAAGACTAAACGCCACCTAGCGTTCAAATTATCGCCATGAAGAGCAGTGGCATTGGCTTATGCTGAAAATTTCAATTGCAGAAATTTAATGGCGCTCACTTCATATCGCTCGATCTGCTGTCTGAGCCTTAATCTGTTTACTCTGTGTTTTGTATGCACATCATCAAATAAAAATTATATATATTAGCAAAAGTCAAAGTTCTTTTTGCGACTGTCAACATGAGTGCAGTATTTTGAACGCTATGTGGCGCTTAATGCTACCACAAAGCTAGCATTGCACACAATCTATTCCATAGGTGGCGACGCTTATTTTTCTAATTAGAATTGCCATAGGTGGCGCTATAAGTTTGATATTTCATGAATTGCAGTGCACAAGCTGAAGCGCAAGGTGGCGCTCTATTCGCTGCATCTTCATGACAATGAAGACTACCAATAATGGCTTACAATTATTGGCTAATACTAAAATACGACATATAAATTGCAAAAGCGAAAACTAAATTCAAATATTTCTGTGTTCTCTAACTATTATTTCAGCATCGAAACGTTTAACATTGTGCCGCCTCTGGTACTTTTTTGATTAGCTTCACAACGCCCTGCTGTGGGTGTTCAACAGAACTACAAATATGCCTAGGTACATTTGTACAATTTTTTGCCGGACACCAAAACGACGCCGTTCGAAATTATAGCACAATACTGGTTCACGCCCGTACATTGCCAGTTATAGATTTGTCCGATTTGCCACGCCCGATTTGGCTTATACATATAAGTTAATGCCAACAAAGCAGAACTCAGCTCGTTACTCCGCTGACCTACGGTCTGCACTGCATCCGCTCCAAGTAAACAATTCTGGAGAACCGCTGTCGCAACCGCGACAAGCGCTGCCGACGGAGCGTCCGCCTTGAGATCATATTTAAGCCAAGCAATATTGTAATGCTTTTCTCAGTTTCAATTTATTATTTGAATAACCGAATAATCGTTTATTAACTTATATCTTTTTTGTCATATCAATAGAGGAGGTTAACAGTGTAACATCGTCATCAAACTCCCAGTTTCTCACTGAGAAGAAGACACAAATTATTTTTGGGCCATTGCCAGAGGAACCAAAGTGTTCGGTAATAACATATTATTGATAAGTAACTGAAAAAAGGGAAATTTCTTAGGGGCCATTTAGCACGGACACCTCAAACAAATGGCCTTGGCTAAAGTAGTTCAGCCCTGGTTGTGTACCTTGATTAGTTGGCGTAATGCCAAATAAATTTTTGAGCCCTCGTTATATTATATTGAGTAGCCCTGGGTAATTTGGCGCGAAGTTTGAAATTGAAAGTGCTTTCAGGTATTTAATAATATTTAGATTATTCATCTGAACAGAATATTCGAACTATAGAGAACCAGCTTAAAAACACTCAGAAGCAGCGATTATTTACTTTGTTCGTAAATATTTGTACTCTTCCAGACGACTCACACTAGAACTAAAAAACTACAGAGAGCAGCCAATGGAAGGAATGCCGCAGTCAAGTGGATTGACAAAGCATCATTGCAGCCGAGGTTATTCAGGCTAATAATATATTGGGCTTCATCGGGTGTTTGGCACGCGGCTTGGTTACACGAAACATCTCCAAAGCCTTGCGCCTGCACTGAGAAGAACAGCGGCGGACAGGGCTCATAGTCATAGCCCACACAGGCATCCGTCAAGTCGTAACTGAAAGGGCCCAAGGCCGTGCTCTCACAGCTCTCGTCCTGGCGTAGCGAATGGCTTCCATTGCGAAAGGGCAACTCGATGCTGCGCGAGAAGCACACGGTAAACGTGATTTGGCTGACGGGTGCGATCTTAAGATATCGCATGCTCTGCCTGTTGGGCATGTAGAGAGCATCCAGGCGGTAAAAGTTGATGGTATTCAGACGTCCGTATTGCTCCAAGGAGTTTAGACCATACTCGCTAATGCCACCATTCGAAGAGCAGCGCGGATTCCATATGCGACGTGGAACTGGATCATAGGTTGTAATTAACTAAAGGATGATATGAGTTCATAGAGACCGGCTCACCTTGTCGTATACGCTGAATGACAGGCGCTCCACATTCTTCCGCCGGCCTATTAATGTTCAGCAGAAGCAAATCTCTCTTGGGCTGCCGAACAAAGTCGTGAAATCTGACCAAAGCGCCTCCTCCATAATAAATGAACTCCACATGTGGCAAGCTGTAGCGCAGTTGCTTCATATAGTGCACACAGTAGTCGTAGTCGTTCTCATCCACATACGATGTGGGACTAGGCACAAGCAGAGCCACCAATGAGCGTCCGCCCAAATAGTCAGTGGCTCGCTCTGCTGCCAGCAAGTCCTCCGCCCGAGTGCTGACGGTGTTCAGTATAAGGGGAAGATTGAAACCGGCCGGATCTATGCAAGATTGTTAGATTGAGTTGCGGCTCTGCTGCAGATTGATTATGGGAATGCTTACGCCAATAGTGCGAGGTAAAGTTCCATTGCTGGTACACATCTACTATATAGTCAGTTGTATTCACTATGACTGAAGCGTCGGAGGCGGCAAAAATTGTTACGGTGCTCGCGTATGGATGTATGTTGAGGTTCTGCAGTACGTAACTGAAGAGAAACGATCGTAAAAATCTCGAAAGTAATTGACTTTGATTGTTGAACTGCTTCACCCCACAGGGTAGTTCACCAAAAATGTATATAAAACAAACTTTATTCTCCTAGTGAGTGCGAGGAAGCTCGCTAAAGCCTCTCTCTCGAGGAAGATGTCGACTGTGTGCTGCTTCTCAATCAATCAATCCAGCACTCAATTAAATACTAACAATAATACTAAATACTAACAGATAGATGCTGTGAAACTTTCTGCTTTCTGGATCTTACAATTTTAGCTGCCCATTGATTGACCACCAGTCAGCCAGATATGTGAAGTTGAGCATATCCCACCAGCTTGCCTAAATCTTTAGCTTTCAGCTCATCAGTCAAACAATCAAATAGTTCGCTTAGCAATCTGTAAGCCCTTCAAATAGGTCTCTGCAAGGTGTTATTCGCCATAGCCAATTACGTTCCGATAGGTTTTCCTTATAGTTAGCGCCAATCAAAATGTTCAGTTTACTTTGAATGAGTCAGTCTGATTTTAGAGTGCATTCGCAGTAGCTATAATTAATGCCCAGCTGACATTATTTGCAACCATTTAGTCAATCAGTTACTGAGATATACTCAGCGATGATGTTACTTACGCCACATAGTCGACAATCCAATTGTAGGGCCAATTGGTATCCACGAACACAAAGACATTGGTCTTTATGGTGGTCATATTGGATATGTCTGAGGACCGTTCGAACTGAAAGTTGTCCATGATGGCTATAAATAATAATGTATATAAATGAGTGAGAGAGGTATGTGAAAATGTGTTTGAGATAAGATAATCAGTCTATAGGGAACCACTTGGGAAATGCCTAAACGGAAATAAACACGGGCTGGTTAGTTCTAGTGGGTGGACTTTATTTGCGACTTTTCACTGGAACTTAAAGCTTAAATAAAAAATTGTATTATAATAAGGGAGGGTTATGGAGGGCCATACATACAGATGTGTAGTGTTGTAATTTGAACTTGTTAAGTGGGCCAGAACAGACGCCCACTACTGCAGCGATCGCTGAAAGAGCAGCGCCAACAAAACGGTCAGCAGACTCGCGGCTAGGCCGGAGACGCCGCTGTAGCAGCCCATGTTGACCGAGGCAACGATGTAGCGCCATTGATCAGGCGTCTGGCAGGCGTCCTGTGTACAGGACGTGGTATTCACAGATCCTGGCTGGACAGACAGATAGAGAGGTGGACACTGTGTGATGGTGTAGTACCCATTGCAGGCATTCGACAAGTCGTACGAGTAGCTATTGCCACTGATCTGCACACAGTTCTGCACCACCCCGTTGCTGTTCGAGTTGGTGGAGTTCTGCTGCGGCCACTCGTAGCTGCGCGACGAGCAGACAGTGAAGGTGCCTCCATTCTGGGACTGGATGGTCACCACACGGTTGCTGCCAGCGCCGAAGAAATAGTTGGGGGAAACACGATAAAAGTTGACAGTGCCGGGACGCACGTACTGGTACATCTGATCAGTGCCCCAGCTGGTGGTGTACCACATGGAGCCGCAGCGTGGGTTGATAATGCGACGAGGTACTGCAAAAGAGCGATTCGCTTATGTTAGCATCCAATAGAGGACAAGCTCAAAGGCTGAAGGCTTACTCTTCACTATACGCCTGGCCACGGGTCCAGCTGATGTGGCCACGGTGCTGCCCGTCATCAGGGAGAACAAGTCCCTCGACGAGTCGCGCACAAAGTTCGAGAAGCGTTGAATATTGCCACCACCATAGTAGATGAAACGCAGATCGGGTATCTGCTCGTAAATGTACTGAAGCTCAGTTGTCGCATAGTTTGAATCGCCATCGTTCACATTCGCTTGGTTCGGCATTACCAGAGCAACCAAGGAGCGACCGCCAACGCTCGAATTGGTCTGCTCTCCGTTTAAGAGCGTTTGGGTTAGGTTTTGAATCGTGCGCAAAACGGTCGGCAGATTAAAGCCTTGTTGCACTGCAATGAGAATATTCCCCAGTTAAGCCTTATACCTGGAACTAGGCGAATCGCACACTCACAATTTGACTGAACAGTCGCATTCCATTGCTGGTAAACGTCAGTCACGAAGTTCGTGGTATTCACGATAATCGAGCCGTCGAAGGCGGATAGCAAGGTCACCGAACTGGCGTAGGGATGAATGTTCATCTGCTGCAGGACGTACCTGGAGTAGAGCAAGGCAAATCAGAAATAACTTTTGCAGGAGTAATTCGAGACGCTTACGCTACGTAGTCCGCGATGGCGCTGTACTGCCAGGTCGTGTCGAGGAATACGAACAAGTTGGTCATGGGGGTGATAATGTCCGACAGATCCTGAGTGTTGCTGGCTGTGCAGGAGACGTCGTTCAAGGATTGCGCTGTGTGTGGATAATACGGCATATAAGAGAGAGTGCAGGAGTTGCGGGCAAGAGGCAGACACCAGAATTGGCGGAATATAGCAAAAATGGAGAGTGAGCTAAATCACAACTCAAGGGGTAAAGCAAATCTCAACAGTTCAGGAGCAACTGGGCAAAAGTGGTACGAATCCTAAAGCAAAGTTTAGTTCTTTCCCAAGTGGCTCTACGACATATGGAAAGGAAAACAAGGGCTACTTACGCACATAGGTGACCAGCGAGAGGGCCGCCGTTTGAGCGAACTCCGCAATCGCTGGCTGCTGGAGGGTTACACGCAGTTGCATTCCCTTGTCGAGCACCTGGGCAAAGGCGCTCGTCTGCGCCTGCATCTCGGTGGTGGGTGCCACGTTGGGGAACTGCTGCTGGCGACTGCAGGCCTGAATACCAGAGCCCAACACGCCAGTTGAGGAGTAGTACATGCGCAGCAATTGCGAAAGCTTCAAGCCCGATGCCTGGGTGCGCCAACTGTTGACGTTCTTGGCCAAGATCAGACCGTCCAGGCCGCCGCGGATCTCGGCATCGGTTGCCTCCAAATTGTTGCGCTGCGACAGGAAATACCAGTGGGGCAGTACTGTATCGTTCCAGCCGCCTGTGGCGCCCACTGTGGCCGCATTATTAATGGCGACTGGCACTTGGACGAGCGTCACCTCCGCCAGGTCGCCCGCGAGCGTAGCTGCCCAGCGATTGTCCACGTAGGAAGTGCCCGTCTGGGACTGCGTGCGACCACGACGGGCCAGCTGCAGCAGAGTGTTCACCGGCACATTTTGCTGTTGCAGTCCGGTGGCCACCCCTGCGAGCAGAGTGCCTGCAGAGACGGTGCCCCAGGGCGTGCGCACGACTCCGTCTTCCACGGGACACTGGCTCTGACCCTCGGTGCCTGCATAGGCCCAATCCGTTTCGTAGTCTAGCTCTCCCATCTGCACATAGTTGGAGCCAGAGCGTGCGCGCTTTGGCTTGCTGTCCAGCCACTCGGCATCCCCAAGGAAGTTGCTGCTGGCATCTTTCTTGAGAGCCCGCGGCAGACGCTGAGCGCGATACTGAGAGAGCTGTCCGCAGACGGTGTTCTCATCACCGCGCTGCCTCGTGTCGAAGGTGCTGGAGAGCATGAAGTGCAGAGAGCAGCGCTCCGTGCTGGTCAGCGAGTTGTTTGGGAAGTTGTTTGCATTGCCGGGCAGCAGGCTGGACAGCAAAATTCTCAGCTTGGGAAACTGAAAGCCCGTCGGACTGTAGGGTATTACCCCACTCACGGCCGTAACCCCCGGTGCACGCCTGATGCCGTCCTGTCGGAAGCGATGCAGCAGAGCAACGGCCACGGTGCGAATGTCCACTTGGTATCCCGTCGCCACATAGCTCTGCTCGACCTTCTCGATGAGCGAGATCAAGGTGTCCATGTTGGAGGGCAGCCGATTGTCCCGGTTCATGAAATACGAAGTGTTGTAGCATTCGATCAGTGACGGAGGGATCTGTAGTTGAGCATTCTCCTGTGCCTGCACTGAGCCTATCGCCATGAGGAGACCCAGGCAAAGGCAGACAGCGGCTGCCTTGAATATTGCAAGTAGCATGCCGTGGCTCCTTCTATGTTTCGCTTGTCAATTGGGTTCGTTCAAGGGCAGCTGTAAGTAGGGAACAGTTGACTAGATTACAGTAAGAATTATCTACCCTTTCCTTAGCTACTCTCTACAAGTTACATTATGTGATAAAGATTTAAGTAGAGGGAGTGTGAGCCGGACAATCCTTTATCAGCCCATCTGCCGCTAGCCCAAATTGTATCAGTTGAGGTATAAATCGGACAATGAGAACACATTCGGGCAGGTTAGTGCCTGCCGCCACCATTTCCTTAGCTTCGCCCGAAGTACTGTCCAAGTTTAGTTTCGAAAGCGACCCAACACTTATCGAACTGGCCCTGGCCCAAAAATAACACTAAAATAAATTCCTCGAGCCATGTTGAGTCAGCGTCCGAATGGCTTATGCCTGTCCGCTCACTAACGCTCCACAGATAAGAGCTCTCGCCCACTGTATCCACTCCGACCTTATCGCCAGCACCAGCCCCAGCCCTAGCCCCAGTCCCTGTCTCAGCCAACAATTACTCGTGTTTGATTTACACGCAAGTGTAAACTTTGATATCCTCTTATCGCAATGCAAACACTAACACAGTGACAGCTTTTCGGGTCTTCAGTTGTCTGAGTTGGTGTGCCGCTCAGTTGCAGGTGCAAGAATATTGATCAGATCTGATAATAGCATTTTCGAACTAAGTAAATTCATTACAGTCACTTCTGACATTCCGCATTCTGGGCGGAGAGCTCTGAGTGTGTAGATGAGACCTAAGAAAATGGCTGAGAAAATGATTCGAATTTGGGTCTCTAGAACTAGATAACACTTGGAGGTGACTGAGGTAAACCTCTTCTGCTGTCTATATCACAATATACTCCAGACTCAGACATCTGTCTTCTGAACTGCTTTACCTGATTAACATTCCAATCGGACTTCAGAATTTCCTTGATATCTAGCGATATATTAAACCCTGATTAAATAATATTATCTAACTGAACTAGTAGGAACTAGTAGGAAGGGGAGCCACTAGCTTATTCAGAAGCCCAGAATAAAATACTGCGAGCTAGTATAGTTATGAAATCCGATTATTAGTCTAAGGCGATGCGTCACTTCCTGTCTCGGTCGAGCTTTACGATGCTTTGTCAACTTTTGGCCTTAATGTAAGGCGGGTGTCATATAAACTTGGGTAAGTGTGGAGTCCTCGTGTATGGGAGGAAGCTGATGTCATGTCTGACGCACAGTCATATACTTTTTATCAATTGAAATATAAAATTCATATTATAAAAGTTTGTAAGGGCGTGAGTCAAATCGCCTTGATACGCCGTTTATGTACACGGGCACACACAATATCGGTTATCAATTCATTATCAGTTGCACAGAAAGAATTTACTCCTAATGCCCATTCGCTGGCACCGTTAGTTAGTCTGGCTCAGCTGTGTGCATAGTATATAACCATAAATGCGAGCCGTTACAAGCGCGTGAGTCATGTGGGCCTTGTAACGGTAACGGAACTGCCTATGGCACAAGTCTCGGATAACTGTTGGTACAACACAGACATTACATACACTTATTCCTATATACCGTCATATATACATATATATACAATATATAGTTATGCGCTTATACACTACGCCCAACTGCGATTTTTCAAGAGATAAGATAACGTTTTTATTGTTTAAGCACAGTTAGTTTAAAACAGTTTTTAAATGGGGCGTTTTCCATACGGCATTTGTGGGACTCTGTCGTAGTTTTCCCATTATGAAATTGAAAAGGAAAGAGTATTTTTGCAATTTTGCGCAATATATTAGCTATCACAATTTTGATTCACACTTTTTACTATATGCAGCTAATGCTTCCACTACCGGAGAAGTGCTTTTCGGCTTTACCTTATTCCACCTGTTAAACTATTCGTACTGATTGCTCCGTTTTGGGCGCACAGGTGCCTAACCTATATGGGGAGTAGCAACGAAGAGTGTTGTAATCTCCGCAAAGTGCTTATCGGTTCTTCGTTCACTACAAATATTACTGATAAGATATGAGAGTTTTGGATCGGGGTGAATAATACACGAGCAGCGATTGTTGTGCAAAACGTTAAAACAAATTATGCTTTAGATACTTAAAAAAATCTACGACTATGCCACACACTCCATGTAGACAGCATGGAAAAATTAATATTGGAATACTTATTGTATTATATAAATAGATAATTATATTAAAATGTTGGGCTGATGATGAAATAAGTATTTCTAATTATTTAAAATGAGGCGCTAATAAGTTTATATCGATTGCACCGATAAAAATGTTTTATCGAGTATTCAGCTCATTTGACAAATTTTCAAAGTTCCCGCTCACGTTTTCCAGGGCTACCATGCAGCTGCTCCACCCGCTTATAAAATATATCGATATATTGAGTATCGCTCAATTTAGATACCTTTTGACAGTACAAGAAAATAATCAATATTACAAAATGTAAATAAAGTTGAGTAAATTTTTTGGAAGAAATCAACCAAATTATATTTAACTTTGCAGGGGCAAACACAGGACAGCACAGCAGGATGCTATATTCGTTGCATTCATGGAACGACATCCCATAATAGCGAAAAACTACTATAAAGGTGACAAATTGGCCAGCGAAGCTGCTTGGCAAAGGCTAAGCAAGGAGCTAAATAGCGTGGGACCACCCGTAAAAGAAGCCGGCGAATGGAAGCGGGTAAGATAGGTAACACGTAGAGATGCCCCTGAATACTGATAAGTATAGTCCGTAGGTTTGGAAGGATTGGAAGAGCTGCATTCGGAAGAAAATAGCGAACAACAGGCTGGAACCAAATGGGACGGGGAAAAGTTCTCTTTACCAGGACACGCTCACGCCTCTGGAGGATGCCGTGGCGACTATAACAGATCTGTACGAAATGGCAGACATTATAGTTGAGTCACAGCCAAAGGCTAAGCTGCGCCTGCACGACATCAAACCAGACCAGGATGAAGAAGCATCCGACAATGGTGAGAGCATTTCACGCCTTTCAGCGATTAACTAGAATATATATAGAAGCTTTAAATCCTAGAAGACGATGAGCAGGAGGATGATGACGACGCTGCATCCGTCGAGTCCATCAGCGTGCGCGACCTGGGAGTCAAAGTGGAGCAGCAGCTGCACCAGCAACATTCCACGGCCAAGAAACGAAAGCACGAGCACGAGAATCTCAATGGAGCTGGCTTCAGTGGCAGCACCGCACTCCTGGACATAGCCAAGGAACTGCGAGAGCTGAACAGACAAACACGGTTAAACGCGCAGCGTACAGAAGCCAACACAGAAGCCCTTTTGGCCATGGGAACTCAGATCTCAGATTTAATGCAGCAGCAGCTGAAGGAGCGCAAGCGCCTTAATGCCATAATGGAAAAGTTTGTGCTCAAGATGGAGACTACCGACTAAAAATAGCTAGACGTATGTATATAACTGTAGAAACTAGTCAAACAATACATATTGTAATCAACTAACTAAACCTGTGCGAATTAGCCGCAGTTCTATTTTAAGCATAGCAAATCTTGCTTCGACAATTGTAAATAATGTAAATACGATTTTCACCAAAAAATATATTTAAAGAAAAAACTAATAAGTTTATCGTAAGTCTTCATTTTAGCTACCATAGTTTATTCTTTGAACTATTTCAAGTTCCGGATAACTTGTTATAACTTATTATTTTTTTAAATTTGTGACTTCGAGATGAGCAGGAACAGCTGGTATTATTAATATTGAAATAATTTTAATTATGTTTTATTATGCATATATAATAATACTTTGTATATTTACAAATACAAAGAACCCATGATTTGTTTAAAAACTGACAATAGCAAATACTTTCATTAAATAAAGTCAGATACGAAATAGTGCTAAAAATGCATACCTATCTATATATTTGAGTATTGCGCATCTCGAATGAATTCGAATTAACGAAACTAACTATCGATTATTACTGGCAAGTCGGCAATAACTTTTCGAAATAGCTCTAGAGACTTACCCTAATATCTAACCATACAACACGCTGAATTTCACTGCTCTGCGTGTGTTATATCTGTGTTGTATGGTTAGTGCCTTAATTCACTCATTTCACGAAAAAATCTATCGATGAATTATGGTGGCTCATCGATAGCCAATAATGTGATATTCAAACATAATAGTTGCATCACTACCTGCAAAACAGCGCCAAATGTTGTGCAGAACTTTATAATTTAAATTTAAAGCAGCTTTTCCTAGCCGTAAATAAAATATCAAAGCTCAACTAGCAACATGAGTGCCGCCTTGCACGTCCGTGTGTGCAAATTGGGTGAGAAAAACCAAATTGAGGAACTGCGTGAGTTGATCAAGAAAACGAGCGTAAAGGAGGTAAGAAGGGAGTCTGCGACACAAATATGTTTATAAAAACTAACTTTTTGCCATTGTTAATGACTTGTAAATCTGCAGTTAACTGCAATTCTGAACGCCAGACTGCCCAAAAAGGATTTTATCAATTTCTGGAATTATCTGCTACTCGCCTGCGATGACAACAGCCTGGACACGCAGGAGAAGCGTTTCGCCTGTGTCCGCTGCTTTTTAGATGGATTGCGCAGTGTGGAGATGGGCTACAAGCTCAGCGTGGACCTGATAACGCGTTTCTGCCAGGACTTGAGCAGCTATACATCAGATCAGCTGAATTGGATTATCGAGCACTGCATAGATGACATGCGTGCGGGAGATGCCAAGTGCGTAGCGTGGAAGGATTTGTTGCCAGAAACCTTGCTTGTGCTCTCTGCCAAGCCCCGCCTCATTATCAATGATATAGCCATGATGGGCCTGGAGTTCAGGGAAAACACTATTCGTAATCTGAGCACCATGCGCTGGCCCATCACCATTCTGACGCCCATTGCGGATATGTTTAGGTGGGTTGCTCCGCCTTGCTCCCAAAGTTTCTGCCCTTGACTAACATTTTTCCTTGCAGCATGCTGAAGCTGAGTCCTGGTGAGCGTGTGACTGTGCTAAATAAGTTTGCAGGTGCCCTGCAGGAACTGTCCCCCATGGAGCTGCCAGCTTTGTGCTACCAACTTTTCTCCATGTGCACAAGCGCCGCACAGCTGATTATTCCTCTTTTAGCACTGGAAAAATACTTTCATAAAAACTATTATAAGCGGTTGTTCTCGGACTTGAACAGCAATTCCACAGACTTTGATAGCATAGGTGCGCATGTTAAGCATCTCTAGATTTATTTGCCATAAGCCCTTAACTATTACAGATGCGTTTTCCGACAAGGAGCTGCGCGAGGCGGAGGAAACTGTGCTACATCATTTGAACTACTGCACCATGTATTTGCTGAGTGAGCAGCAGGTGGCCATTATGCTCAGAGTAAGCAGTATTTTATACCATATATACAATTAACCGATTCCTGATGTCATTTAGAACTTTCTGCACATGCCTGATGTCATCTTAACTCCCTTTATGCTCAGCGCTATCATTTCGATGACAGCTGTTAATCGTGATCCTGAATCTGCGCGCTTCTCCACCTGCATTCTATTGCCTTTCCTCCGCAATGTCATCCGAAACAATGAGGAGGAGCAAAAGCTATTTCAGCATTCAGTTTGGTGCCGGGATACACTGCAACGCAAACATGTCGATGTGCTGCAGGTGTTCACTGTGCTCATTGACCAAAACAAAGATGGTAAGGATGTGGTCACTCCCGGACTGGTTAACTTAGCTTTTACGCTGCTTAAAGCACACAATGCACCTAAGCTGAATACGCTGGCTATCACGTTTCTGACGAAGTTCATAAGAAGACGTTTCATGTTTGGCCAGGGAATCATCAAACGAATTGCCGAGTGGATGGTTGTGGATCAGGAGCAGAGCCAGTTCTCGGGTAATTTAATTCTTTATATACTTATATTATCCTAAAGTTAATGTTGATCTTACGTAGAATGCCTGACCATGTTAAGCGTTGCGGACACGTACACTGTCTCAGAGTGCCTGGAGACAATTACAACTGTAATGGAAGATTTTCTGTGGGTCAGTTAATGAATTTGTTGACCCCTTTTACTACTTTATAAACTTTTCTGATCGTTTTTCGCTTCAGCTGCCCGGAGAGCAATCCATGCGCATGATGAACTTCATTTTGCCACTGCTAAAACTTTCAAATCGCGTGCGGGATGCGCTGATTGAAGTGCTACGCAAAGCAATGACCAAGTATATTCTTGACATTATACTCGAATATTATTTTTTATTGATATACATTTTGTACATTTCCGTCAGGGACTATCGCACACGTCGCATGGCAATCTTTGGGTATTGCATGATTCTCAAGCAGCTAAACAACAGCAACTCGGCTCGCCAATCGCAGAATGCCAGCAGTTTTTGCACCCAGCACAGCATTTCCGGATACTCGATGATGACGCAGAGCTCTTTTGCGACTCGTAGTAATCCACAGCGTAATTTTGATATGCTCACAATGGAGATCATTGGCATATTGCGTAGCTGCTTTGAACAGCAATTGGGCATACGACGCACTCTATACGAGAGTAAGTAGACGCCAGTATGCAATGCTCGTCCAATTAAAGCCAAATTTTGTTTTTCTCAGATCTTCAGCGTGCTGTGGAACTGAATGCTAAGCTGGTGCCTCATGTTCTACAGTTTGTGGACTTTCATTTTCGTGGATTCTTTGATACGCCAGCTGCGGATCAGTCCGCTGATGATTTGGACAGCAATTTTTCTATAAACTATGATCGTCTAGTGAGCGTTAAGGATGATCAGTTGGAGCTGAAGGATAATCTTGGCTGTTTGGTGCAGTTTGTTGCTCATTGTTTAGCTATATTTGAGCGTGGACCTTTTGGTTGCGATGTGCGTGAAATGCAGCGACTGCTGACGCTCTGCACGCAGCGTTTGGTTGCAAACAGACTGTCCTTGGAAGATACTGTGAGTATCTGTTATTGCCTATGGCTTGAACTCTTTATTAAAATTGAATCTTTCCTAGGCTCCGTCAGCTACTCCTTTGAAATGTGCTTGCATTCAGCAGCAGCTGAATTTGATCGAGGGCTTGATTGCTCACTCGTTGCTTAGCTCGAAGGCAGGCAACGATGTATTACGACAAGTGCTTCCTCTGTTCAAACAACATGAAAAGCTGGTTAAAGATCTACGCGCCTTGGCAGACACTTCCAAGAAAGCACTAAAACAAGCGAAGACCAATGATAGTAATGCGACAGTTAATCTCAGCGTGGATGCAGCCAAGTTGAAGGAAATGTGCACGCGGCCGGAAAATATTTGGGATCTGACTATCATTGAAAAGTTGCTGCATGTGCTACATGAGTGGGTGATCCTAAATATCTATATAAAACTTAATAACTATTTTGATTATCTATTACACTATCTTTGCTATTTAGCGACCATGTACCCTTTGCAAGTGCGACAAATGCCGCTCCTCTACGCAGCTATGAGCCGCTTGTACGGTATGTCCTGGAGATGACGGCACAGAAAGTGCAGGGCATACACGAGGAGCCTGACTATAAACAGCTCACGTACAGTAAGCGCACCTTGAAGCTGCTGACAGACATTACTAAAGTCATCTATGAGCGCTGTATTAAACGTCTGCCTGAGCTTTGGCAAGACTTTGATCTGGATAGCGCTGTGCTTGCGGCCAAGTGCTTTATGCAATGCATTCGTGCGGCCCACGAGACATATGGAAGGCGCTTCAAAGAGTTCGTCAAAGGCTTTGGTGAGCATCAGCTGCCTTTAAGCAATTCTTTATTTAAAATTTATGGAATTTCTTTAACTTTGCCTAGATATGTCACTAGTTAATAAAAGCAAGGAAGTCACCTATGTGCTGCAGGATGTGCTAGTGCAGTATATGAAAGAGGATATCTGTAATGATGCCAATAGCAGTAAGCTGCCTGTTTATTTGCTGGAATCGCTGGAGCTGTTTTATAACTATATTAACTATGGAGAGCGCGCAACAATAGATTCATACACTTGGCTTCTGGAGTTTTGTCAAACGTATGAACTGCAGAATCCAGAGATGGGATTGTTGCATCGAATGCTTTTTACTCAGCGACATAAGACGCATTCCGGTCCGTTCTTCGACGCAGTGGGAAGGCAGCTTGGAAAAGTTCTTGGCTGGCAAAACGATGATAACGCCTCCAACGAGTCCGATTTGGGCTTGAAGTCTCTCAATATGAGCACAACAGCCACTTGTTTGCAGTATTTGTATGCGGCGGTGCAGAAGCAATTGGAAGATGTGGACTACTTTGTCATGAAAGCGAACAATTTGAGCTACAAATGCAACATTGTACCCGAATCCGATCGCTTCTATTGGCGTGCAAATCTAGACGCATTGGAAGGGTCAATTTGTGCTCAACTAATGCTTATAACAAACACGCTTCTGGAAATCACAAATGTGTGTATTCCCCTAGGAAATCACATGGATGGACTGATGAAGCTCCTAATTCAGCATTATACATGCCTCAAAAATTTGGCCAGGCACTATTTGGGCAGCAGCTCCGTCAAAAGCAGCAAGTGAGTGCAGCTTTTTAATTTCCAAATGATCAGCATTTATCAGCTTTGTTCCTTTTTTAAGATTTGAGCAGCTGGTGCACAATGTTGGTAAACCTTTGCCTGCGAATATCTATCAGCTTATATCCTACGTGGAATATAATATTTTGGATGAACAGCCTCAACAGGCAGCTACAAAACGCAAACCTCAGGCGGAGCGAGCCAAGGTGCTACGAGAGACACGGTTTATACCGAAAGTCATATTGGCTATTGAAAATTTCAATAAGCACATTATATTGTTGTCAAAAAAGTTCAAAAGCTACGATCGGCTGGCGAATTACTTGCACTTTGGTGCTGTGCGGGACTTCAATATACAATCGGGTGACTTGAGAGCTGTTATTGAGCGTACCTATTCGCACAGCAGCCAGATTGAGGTGTCCGATAGCAATTTGGATGTTGATGAGGAACACAACAACAGCGATGATGCATTGCCTGAGGAGGAAGATGAGGTGGATGATGACAGCCAACAGGAGCAGGAGCAGGAGCAGGAGCTGAAGAAGAGGCAGAAGAAGAAGCAACAGAATTTACGCGAACAGGAGAAGGAGTCGTCAAAAAAGCAACAGGAAACCTCTCGCAAAAATCAGCGTAGACGACGCGTAGATGAGGTGGAGGAGTCACAGCCAAAACGTAGGCGTGGACGCTCTAAAAAGGAGGACGCCTAATGCGGACCCACTCCCGTTTCCTTTCTGACGAACAACTCGCATATCCATTTAAGTTTTTAACTTGTGTTTTTATGTACTTTCGCGCAAATTTGATGTCCGCACGCAATAGAGCAACTGCTGCGGATCCGGGTCCATCATTTTATTGCACTTGAAAACTTAATTAGGCCAAAATGCGGTGTGAACGCCTATTTTCTGGTAAATTTTTGTAACGTGTTTCATCTCTGCAGCTGTGCGAGATTTTTATTACATGCATCAAATGTAATTTGTTAGCAAATTTAATGTGTTTCTATCTTCTTCAAAACGGCATAAATAAAAGAAAGCTTGCCGAATGGGAGGGGCTGGGAGTTGGATTCGTGGGGGTTGCAACTGCTGTTTGAGATGGTCTGCCACCTTTGTTTTGAGTGGCTGCCCCATCATTTAAATGCGTGTCAGGTTTTATGGTCAGGTAACTTTTGACTCAAATGTGACGTGGTATATACTACATATTATACGGAACTACTTGTTGGTTTAATTTGTGGAATTGCGCATCCCCGTCCGTGTTACTCATTGAGTGTCAAGGGTCAGCGCGCTTCAGTGCAACACGCAGCACGCGAGGCATTCGAGGGGGTTGGCTTTAGACTAATTGTTTCCTTATTTTATATGGGCACATGGTTAACTTCAAGTAGTTCAGGAAACCGCATCCACTGGAACAGAAACGATGCCTTTTGTCATTGGACTAGACTGGCTTTGTTCTACCATTATGAATGCGAGTTGCTCTCGATTAGTTTTAGAAATGGGCAAATTTCTAGTGTTCATTGACTTGCTTCAACTATTGTTGCAACTACGATTTATTCAGTTTTCGTTTGGTTAAGCGTTCCATTAAAATAAAATAGAATAAATAGATTTTGGGTCTTGCTGAGTTGCCCAAAATTGAATTGAATGAATTCAGAAAATTGTTCTGAATGTATTATAATTACAATAAAAAGCATCATTACCAAGTTTAAATATAGAATCAAACTCGAAGACAAGCCATAAAAACAGGAGACTTCAATAAAATCGGGTTAGCATCTCACGGGTATTCCTTAGATTGGAATTCTCGTCGTAAATTATTTAGCTTTTCGCTAACAATGTTTAGAAATGAACTGTAGTAGAAGAATACCTTTTGCCTTTAGCCTATTTATAGTCAAGTCTCTTGCTATTCTCCCAACACATTTCAAATGTCTTTCCGATACTTTATATAGATTATGTTTCCTATGCTTTTTACCAATACCCTACTGTAGCACATTTTCCTTACATCCAACTGTCGTTTGTTCCCAAACGATACCAGTTATAGAGCTGCTTCTATCGCTCCCCCAATCTCAATCCCGTGTTTGCTTCGTTAGTGAAGTGAAAAGCTGAAATTTACATTTCGAAAAACACAAATATTTTGTTTTTCTTTAAAATATTCGTATTGTTCTCTCTCTAGTTCCTTGAATTGTTAACAAGTTTAGCGCCCGGTCAAGTGTTTGATTTGCTTACTCTCTCTCTCTCTCTTTCTGTATTCCTCTCTAAATTTACTATTCAAATTTCCTCAGTTGATTTGCCTGCATTTATTATTAAACATTACAGGCAACGCGCGATTCACGCATTGTTTACAATTCACTTAAAACTACATAAATTTTACTTTACATGCAAGCCGCACTCACGTGCCCCAATGCCAAGTGACCGTTTGCGGGCCAGAGCGGTGAGTTTCCAATAGATACAAAGATACAAATGTATCTACGCGCTTTGTCGCCAAGACGAGCTGAGCCAAGCATTAACTCTCGTCGCTTAACGCCTCGTTTTAATTCAATCAAAAGACCAGCGGACGATTTGACGAATCTTTAGTCGATCGCTCGAGCGCGACGAGAACGCTTCACTCTCATTTTCAGTTAAATATATATAAATATAGCTGACTGCTGCAGTCGCGCTCAGTTACAATACATAGTTCGTGCTTCAGTTTCATTCAGCCGATTGTCTGCCTCTCAAGATGCTTGCTGATCGCAGTTCGAAATTACTGCTGCTGCTGCTAATATTGGCTCTGTGTCACTGGAGCTGCGCCAGATTGCGTGAGTAGATTGCAAACGAAAATCATGTATATCTGGGAAATTTCGCGTAGCTGTAGGTCGAACGTATTCGCCAGTTAAGCAGTCATCAGTCAATCAATCAAACAATCAATGCCATTTTTGGGTGTGATTCTCTCTGTCTATATCTGGGAAGCTAACAGTTGAGAGTGCGAGTTCCATAACTCGGATAGTCAATCAAACGAGAGAAATTAAAGATCAACTAACTAAATGAAAAAGGAAAATCATCTTGACTGGAACTGAAATTCTTTATTCAAATGGTGATACCACCATCATTATTATTAGCTAACATTTGAATAAAAATAATCAATTGAATTCAATCACCAACCACAGCCTAGACTGAAGAAGTTGCTTCAGTAATTTTCCTTAATGGGTTCTGAAGTTAGTACGCTATTCTGGCGTACTTAAATTATGATATTCTGTTACGTTCTTGCGTCAATCTTTGAAATGGGAGGCTTCAATACTTACTCAGTCTACACAATATACAGATCAATCTAAATCTCTTCTTTAATGCGAATACGATTTTATGTCCGTTATCGCAGAAGTGTTGCTAAATAGTTCGTTCGGCCTTAGGAATATACCCACGCAGTCTTCCATCGAATGGGCCACTGACCTGCGCCCAGTTAAAGCGACTATTTCGACAATATCAGCGCGTCGTTTGCAGCTGTTGTGAATATCAATTATGCTCAGCAAAGGTCTACAGCAAAGTCTGAAGCTGAGTGTGCACACTTGTACAGTATAAATATGTGACATAGTTTTAGTAAATACAATTTCAATGCAGCAAATGGTGCTGCTGAAGGCAGCACGTTCTTGATCAAGGTCATTAATTTACCCACTATGGATTCCACTTCCGCACCTTTTGTCATCATTTTTAGCCTCCAGCATAACGCCCTGTGTTCGGAATGATCCCCAGTTGGAACGCTGCATTATTAATGCCGTCTACCGTCTGCGACCTCTGTTGGTGCATGGAAATCTGGGAGATGGCTACCGTACGCCTCCATTGGAGCCGCTGCAGCTGGACAACATTGAGCTGGGACGCAGCAGTCAGTTCCAGGCTACGTTCACGGAGCTGGAGGCAACTGGTGGCAGTAATTTCATAATCGATCGCATCATGTGAGTGTTACGCAGAATGTGATGAGCATTCCTATTTACATTGCAAGTTATTTAGAGCCAAGCCGGAGGATATATCGTATGATCTATGGCTAACGCTGCCACGCATCGACTTCCAAGGCAAATACTCTATGCGACTAAATCTGCTACTCCTGGACATTCGGGGCAAGGGCAGCATGCGTGGCTATTGCGGTTTGTTGAAGTTCATATGACGATAGTATCGAAGCTTTAGCTTTGATTTCTGATTTCAGATAACGCAAAGGCATCAGTCAAAATGCGTGGCACGCGCTATTTGAGGCACGGCTTGGAGTACGTCAAGTTCACAAAGATGACCATGAGAATACAGTTCAAGGACTTTAAGTTGCAGCTCGACAATCTCTTCAACGGGGATGGCATTTTGGGGGATGTGGGCAACACCCTGATCAATGACAATCAGGACCTGTATCTCAATGAGATCGTGCCAGGCCTGGAACGTGGATTGTCAAAGAAGTTTTTGGATGTGGCTAACGAGATTCTGGCTACGGCTACTTTTGATGAAATGTTTCCGCCCGGCCGTACGATCATAAATCCCATACACTTTCCCAAGCCGAGCACAAATCCCGGATCTGCACCGGGTCCAGCCATATTTGAGCCGAACTTTACTTCGCGTAACCCCGCAGGTGGCATTTTAGATGAATTGCCCCCCTGGAGTCACGATCAGCGACCCAAGCCACCGTCTAAGAATCCAGGAGGCGGCATCTTTGGCGAGGTAGCCACCGGAGGCGGCATCATTGATCCCAGATTGGACCTGGGCAGTTAGGTGACTGCCGTTTGTTTTTGTTTCTTTTCAAACTGTTTTTCAGCAAATAAAATGTTCGTTATATTTATTTTTAATCCGATTGATAATATCATTATTATTACTATTATCATTATTATGAAACAGTTATAATGAACCGTCCACTGGATAAAAATGAAAGAAAAAGTGATATAAGAGAGACCTACAGTTCCTTCAAGTATCAAGTATATTCGAATTTAAACTGCTGAAGTAGCAGTTCAGAAACATTTTGCTTTGGCAGAGTGCGATTTTGGCACCTGAAAGTCGGGTACAGTTGTCTCCTGCCCGAGCGCTAATTTGGCTAAGAGCGCTTAATGTCTTACTCCATTTGCTTGGCCTTGTCGGGAGCGAAGCTTGGCAAACTTTTTAATCCACCGCAAAGCTTGAGCAGTTTTGCATATTAAGCGCAAAGTTTGCGACGGTACAGCACCAGGGGGACACTTTAAGGGCACACCTACACACACACACACACACACACACACACACACGCACAGAGTTGGTTTTACACCTGTTCATTGGGCATAGGGGCAAGCCACGTAGAGAGCTGGCCGTCTTTGTGATTAATCACCGGCAGCGACAAAGATGAATTTACAAAGATTTTGCCAGCTGCAAAGTATTTTTATTTTTTATTTTCGTTAACTTTCCCGTTGGGCAGTTAATTGTGTTAGCTTCAGATGGACCCAGGTCCAGATTGAGAGAGAATGAAAAAAAAGTGTTGGGCGTACGCTAATTAAATTCATGTGACACAGCTGTCGGGGCAAAAAGCATTATCGACTTTTAGGCGCTGAATATATCAAATGAAAATGTTTTTGATGTAAACACAGCTCGAGCCGAGCGGTGGCAGCAGCATTTGCTCTCAAGCTGGCCTCAAAGGAAACCCTTGGCAACGACCATTTTTGGCCAAGTCCTGCCGCTTCTTCTTCCTTTTAGGACAAAGTGTCGCCGACATTAATTTCATTTATTAATTTTTAACTACGCCCACGCAACGAAATAAAAGCAACTTGATAAATGGGCGGACGAAAAATTTCAAATCTTTCGCGTGGCACATTTTACTTTTTTCTTTCGGTTTTTTTATTTTTCTTTTTCACTTTTTTTTTTCTATTGTGCCTTTCCCCCACATTTCGTTGGCGCTTCCTTTTTCCTTTTTTGTTGTTAATTTTTTTTAATTCTTTGCTTTTCACTTGAAAGACGCTCCAAATGTGAAGATGCGCCGCGGTCCGCTAATGTCCTTTCTTTTATCATTAAGTAGACAGCGTGGGCGACTGCTAGTTGAAGCTGTGGCTGTGGCTGGGGTTGGGGTTGAGTAGTGGGTAGTGGGCGTGGCAAGCGGCCATCAAGGCATTGTGCGCACTGGGGTTGCCCTCTACACAGGTATTGGGCGGCCATTAAGCTGTCGGCTTAAAGTTCTAAGGTTGCGCCGATGTTGCAAAGTAGATAACGATAACGAAAATAATATATAATGGATATGATAAAAGAAGCATCTGAAATTACGTAGCACAAAATTGATATTTCAATAATTAATAAATGCTGCGCGCAATTAAAATTAAATATTTATATGCTGCATACGTCAAGTTGGTCGAAAAAAGCTGAAAAGGAAAAAACTTCAAATAAAACACAATAAATCGCAAGGTATTCAATAGGTCAAATATTTCGTGACACTAGTATGAAGACGTACAGAGTACTATGAATTACTGATCTTGGTTCTGTAAATGCGTTCCTTTGCCTTCATAAATATCTATCTTTATGTGATATTTGTTGGCAGACACTAGGGTAGGCTAGAGGAGTTCCAGCAGAAAATGAATTTCTTGTGCCTGTAAGAATTAATGAAATTTGACCATCGACATATGAAGGAGCGAATCACAAGTTGAATAAGTTTGTGTGTAGAAAGTTTCGCTTTGTGCCTTGCCAATACCCAGCAAGCCGTTTTAGAAAATGTTCAAAAATCATGAAACGTATTTGAAACATTCCAGTGAAACATTTATTCTTTTACACAAAACACACAACAAGTCCAAGAATTTTTGGAATAAACACATCGCGTTTTCCGTCCAATTAGTCATCGAGCATCGACAGTCGTTTATCTGCTCGTGTCGTATTAGTATACATTTCTGACGATGCGCAGCTGTGTGCAGCGCTTCTTCTGCCCAAACAAGCCAGTGAGTAGTACAGGTGTTCGGTTCACCTTTTGCTATCCGAACGGAGGCACCTATAAGGGCTATTGGCTGCGCAACAAGAATCATGATTGGGGAGTCAAAACCACGGCGAAGCGCACCGGCAGCTACTATGCGCAGAAGAAACAGCCGGAGGGACAGCTTATATATAATGGAACGTGGTCCCATGACAAGCGCCAGGGCGCCGGCTCAATGGTTCGCAAACGTGGCACAGATCTGCAAACCGTGTACAATGGCCAGTGGTATGACGATATGAAATGCGGCGAAGGGAAGCAGTTCTATACGGATGGTTGTGTGTACTTCGGGCGTTGGCTAAGGAATCGTCGCCATGGCTTGGGCATTCAATGGTACGGCGATGGCAGCATTTATGTTGGCGAGTGGGAAGCCGACTTCAGACATGGCCTGGGCGTTTACTTCTATGGTAAGTGAAATGCCATTTGATGCAGCTCAGATCAAGAGTATCCCCTCTTATTCATATACAGCTAATGGCAATCGGTATGAGGGTCATTTCGCGCGTGGCTATAAGAACGGCGAGGGTGTCTTCTACCACATGCATACAGGGCAAATCCAGAAAGGTGTCTGGGAGAACGACAACGCCAAGACGTCGGTCATGCAGGATGAGCCGTATATCGGATACAGAGATGCACCTACACCCTATCCTATACCACAAATTCATCTCAAGTACCCCAACGAGATAATGTGTGAGCTTTTTCAACGCTATAGGCCCTTTGCTGATAAACCCCGACGACGCTTCAATGATAAGGTCAGCCTCGAGTTCGTGCACCAACAACGACAATTTGCCTCCTTTGAGGAGAGAGTGTCCACACCCACACGGTTGGATCTCTATCCCAACTCGGGTTTTGTTTGCACCTGTAGTTGCAAATAGTCAAATAAACAAGTAAGAAAACTCTAGTCGAGACCGCTCGACTAGGGTATACCCTAGACCCTATGAAGAACCGTTATTCCAAGCATTCTTTGTTTCTTTTATATACACATGCATATGTACGTTAATTACAAGCAAAACATACACACACACATATACAGGCGAACGCACACACAAACGCCAGTCGGTGCGTCAGCTGTTCTTTGGCTGCTTTGCATGGCAATGCTATGGGAAATTAAATGTAACTTTTTTTCTAGATTAACGATTTTGATCAAACTTGTTGGGCGTGATCATGTCATCCATATGTGTGTATGTGCCAAAGCACAAGTCTGTAGTATTTGAAATACGAGACTTACAAATTTGAGGCGAAGGGGGCGTGGCATCCAAAATTTAGCAAAAACCGAAATTGTGTAATGCTCACATAACACTAAATGCAAAATTTGAAGACTCTAGCTATAAATATGAATTATATATAATTATATAACGGAGCATCGATTTCGTTTTTAATCGATAACATTAAAATTAAGACAGTTATCGATTTTTTTTAACAAACTCGATCTTTTCGTGCTACATAAAAAATTTCAAGTCTCTAGCTCTTATAGGTTCTGAGAACGACGCGTTCATACATACGGACAGAAGGACGGACAGACGGACGGACAGACGGACGGACAGACGGACAGACGGACGGACAGACGGACAGACGGACAGACGGACGGACAGACGGACAGGGCTAAATCGACTCGGCTTGTCTCCCTGATCAAGAATATATATACTTTATATAGTCTGCCACGCCTCCTTCTCCCTGTTACATACATTTCAACAAAAACATTATACCCTGATTTTCCCATTTTCAATGGGTTCAGGGTATAAAAACATTTCAGTCTATGTGAGTCTTGTAAATACAATCTAATTTTAAGGTCCATCATTAAAGGTAACGATAGAAAGAGCTTCTGCCAAGTTATTGGGGTTACGAACAACAATAAAATCATATAATAAACGAGGGTGTCTGTGTGTGTGAAGTGCAGACACCTGGTTTGGTCAGCTTGGGTCGCTCGGCCTGCTTTTGTCAGCATTTGTCGTCCCAAAATATTTCATATGCAAATTTTTGGACAGCATTAAGCAAACACTCTTCAGAGAATATTGAATTTAATAAAGGATAATTTCTGTTGATGGGCATGTTTTTTCTTGTATTACACCTCAAGTGGTTTTTGATTACATACAGCGTGTGAGGAAAGTTAACATAAGCTATTGATTGCAATTGATGTGAATTGGTTGGGATTTGAACCTTTTTTAGTTATGCGACAAGAAAGAGTTTGTGTATATATATATATATATATATATATATAGGTATTGCGAAAAGTTTTGTCATTTGCTCTAAGCTGCTTCTATTTGTTTGTGAAAGTTTTACCGAACAGAATGCTCTCACTAAAGGCAATCACATTTAACTAAGGCCACACGGGACTCACAGAGTCCTTAGTTGAAAGCTTAAACTGGTCATAGCTCTTTTAATTTTTTCATATTAATATTTAATGTAATATTGAACTCACTTTGCAATTTCTGTCATTATGCCTATCTTTTCTTAAGCATTCCTGGGCTTTGAAGAACTCTTGCTTACGTCGCTCTCTTCTTAGATATTATCAATTCCAATTTCGGTTATTCGATCTTCAGTGGCACATTTTTTTGAACAACCCTTTCAAATCCTGTTTACTTTTTTATTTTCATTAGCATAAAGTGCAGCTGCAGTGAATAAAAAAAGTGTGGGGTGTAGTTTTTTAGCAGCCATAAATTTTCTATGCAAATGCTTATGGAAAAGGATGTGTTATCCTGGGTGACGCGTGCCTCGCAAACTTCCGCTTTCATATGCAAATTTCCACTGCATTCCCTTCAATTAAACTCGAACGGGTTTCGACATTCGATTTAGCTAGCTGAGCATATTCTATATATAGGCTTTGAGATGTAGGGAGCACCAGTCGAGAGTCGTTATTGGCAGCTCGGGGGTCTCTGTCATTAATTAATCTCGAGTTTCCGAACAACAATTGCACACGCTTAATAATTGATGGCAGGAATCGTTGAGGTTTCATTTTTTCTACCAAGACAATTCAACGGTTCTATTCAGATTTGGTTAATGTGGTTCAAGTGGGGTTGGGGGTTGGGTTTGGGTGTTAGGTGGACAGGAAAGTGAAGCAAAGCTTTGCCTGGCGGCCAAATAATTGCAAGTGACAGGCGCTTTAATTTTTCTTCCTCTTTGGCAGAGCTTATTTTTAGACCTAGCCTAGCTAGCTGTTCAGTGGGGTTTGGGGTCCAGAGGCCGAGGCCCGGTTGCCATGTTTATGATCAACTTAATTCAGTGTAAATGAGCGGCCCCAATGAGGGTTGACAGCTGGCTGGGGGTTGGGGGTTGCTGCTCACCGCAAACTTTGGTCCAAACTTCAAAAAAACAAATCTGTGGAAGCAAAGCAAACCAAAGCAGAGCAGAGAAGAGAGAAAATAAAACAACAACGAAACGAACGAAATGTTGAAACAGCTGAAACTTTGTACGATAGCTTTTCTCCGTTTGCAGTTGAATGAAATGGAAAATTTTAATTGCTCAATATGTGTGTGTATGTGTATGTGGGTGTTTGTGTAAGTGAATGCGCATCGATGGGCAGTAGCACATGGAAATTCATTTTACTGCGAAAGTATCTTCTCGACGGAACCGAAATATTTATTGTTATTCGAAACTGAATTAAATATTTTTCTTTAATGAATTTAATGAAAGTTTATCATTTATAAATGGAAGAGGAGTCAGTGATAGAGAGAAAGACAGAGAGAGAGACCGAGAGAGAGGGATCATGAGTCTCTGGCCTGCTCATTACACTTACCATTCAATGAATAGGTATAATAGTTCAACCTGATAGCCAGCTGAGTCGAACTTACTCTGAATGAATTATAAAATGCAATTAATACGAGTACTTTCAATATCCTAGTAGCCCTCAAAAGGGGTCGTATTTGGGCGCGGGTTCCCCTCTATCGTACCTTATGCCCCAATTCTAATGAAATTTAAATTATTGCAATGCGCACACAAGCGCAAATGAGAGAGAACAAGGACCAGGAAGGCGTCACGCACATGGCACATGAAAGGACACACTGACGAGGACGAGTACGAGGACGAGGCTGCGGATGAGGATGCTGTAACTGTAACTGAAGCTGAAGACGCAAATTTCGTGGCCTTTTTCTCATTAAGCTGATGCGAGATGCGAAGCCAAGCGCGAGTTAAAGCCTTACCTCAGACGTAGGCGATACGCGACACACACGCACTCTCACACGCACACACAGAGTCGCACACGGGTGCCATAAATTATTTGCGCCAACCCTTGGAAAAAAAAGCGTCGCGCAACTTTTTAAGAGTATAAGCAGCCGTAGAAGAAGAGACAGCAGCAGCAGCAGGAGATGCAGCATTTGTTGTAAATTAAGCGATGGGGGTGCTCACTGTGGCAACAAACGCCAAGGGGATGCGGGAGCTTGAGGAGCTGTGTGCGAGCACAAGCGCCGTGGAGGTGGGCTTACTAGCAACCCTGTGACTTTTACCGTTACACAAGCGAAACAAAACTGAAATAAATTCAGAGACAATGGAAAATCATATGACCGGAGACTAAATACCCTAACCAGAGTCCAAGCCGACTGGAAGCCACTGAATTAAATAATCACATTGAAAACTAAATATATTCATTCATATTAATTACAACATTCAAATATTTCAAAAGATATCATTAAAATTAAAGTAAAATTTTCTTTCTAGTCTGCTAAAAGAAAGACATAGCCACATATATGTCATAGAAGCTTACTGATGTATTATTATTAAATTCATTGAATGGTCGTCATAAATATACCGCAGCTGATATATCTATAAATATATATATCTTTATGTATACAGAGATATCTGTATTTATATACAGATCTGTAGATATAAAAATGTATATCTTATTATATAATGTATCTTGTATGTATCTTATTATATAATTTTTAATAAATAAACTGTTTTTATTACATTAATATTATTAAAAATAATAAATATTATTAAACTACTCACTCAATATAAAGAAATTCTCTAATTTACGGCATCACAAAGTATGTATACCTTTCCTCGTTAGTGTGTGCATTTAAAAAGTGTAATGAACAAAAATTTGCATATTTTACAGCAAGGCGACTGCTGCTGCTGCTGCTCTACAGATGGGGTTGTTCTAGTTGTTCATCTTTTTCTTTTCCTTCGGTTCGTTGGCAAGTTCGAGCTTTTGGTCATAAATGGGAGATGGGTTAAGTGGCTGCAGCGACAAATACAGCAGCAATGGCTGAGCATAAAAAGTAATTGCAAATGCGGGCATTCAGCCAGAAAGTGGAGGGGTGGGTGAGTGGGATGAGGTATGATTGGGCTGTCATTGTTTTAACCCTTTCACGCAACCCTGTTCGGGCAAGTGGACAACAGCAAAAACCGCTCGACCAATGGGTAAGCTGCCTAGAGCTGGTTTAACCCTTTCACTGGGACAGTTGGTCGAGTCTTATGACACAAAGGCCACGCCCACAGAAAGCGGCTGTAGGCGGACGCCCACCACTCGCACGAGCTTCTTTAGCAGCCTTGAATATTTTACTTGAGTTTTTGTTGGTTTTTTTTCTTTTTAAATTTTATTTTTTTGGTTGAAAACTTTGATTTCATTTGATTTGCTTCAAATACGCCAAAGTTTCTTCAACTGGAAGACAGCAGCAGCAGAAACAACAACAAATTGGGGAAAAGTAGATGAGGGAATGTACCTAAAAAAATATATGCGGCAAACAAATTAACAGTCCAGTGATTATTGTCAAAAGCAAGAATCGTGGAGGCCAAGACAAGTGCCTATCAACGCTGCAAAAAACTTTACGCAGAGGCGCGCCCACCGCCCCCATTGGCCAGGCCGTTTTCAAAATTAGAAAAGGGCATAATTTTAATGAACTTTTTTCTAAGAAGTTGCCCGCTTCTCCTGCTCTCCAGCTCACCAGCTCACCAGCTCTTGCTGCGTGGCACTCGTGTAAGCAGCGGCAGCTGTCGTAAGGACTTACCAAGTTTTTGCTGCTGCTACTTGTCCTGGCTTTTGAGCGCACTTGGCTTATAAAGTTTCTCTTTCATACTCTATCGTACTCCTCTCATTCTCCTTCTGTTTCTGTTTCTCTTTCTAATTTTCTTCTTTTGAGTGTGTAACAAGTCCTGCTGCTGATGTCTGCTGTCCTTAGCTGTCCTGGCATTAATCACTTCCACTCAATCGCAGCTCGCTTCTAATTGCAACAGCCTTCGTCTGGTTCACCGTTAGCCAAACAAAGTGCAGCCGCCGCGTGCCTACTATCCAACTGTAAATCTTAATGTCGGCTCAAATTGCGTCGCATGTTGCAAGCGAAACATTGTGGCACACCTGCCCCTGCCCCAGGCAACTATAGCAGCAACTGCAGTTCTTGGCTGACAGTTGACGCAATTTGTGCCTCACGCCTGATTGCAGGCCAAGTGCTCCGGCAAATGAAGTGCCAACAAAGGACAACAAAGGCCAAGCAGCCCTGAAGATCTAGAGCCTTATGCAAAATGAGAATTCGGGGGAGGCGCTTGCAGTTCTGCTCAATTGCTGTCTGATCTGATGAGCAGACACTCTATGCAGCTGATAGGCAGGTGAGAGATGCAAATCCGTCTGCTATACAAAATTCAACTATGATTGAATCTGCTGATTTTTCTTAATGACTAATTAGTAATGGATAGTGATTAATGAGTTATGAATGATGAGTGAGGAATAATGATTAATGAGTAATGAGTAAATAGTAATGAATAATTATTAATAAGTAATGAGTTACAAGTGATGAGTCACGAGTAATGAGCAGTTATGTCCAAAATATATTTAATTCATAAATTTCTATTGGATTGATAGTGATAGGGATAGTGGCAAACTTAACTGTTGAGGGCCAGTCTCTATTAGTATTTTAATAATATACGAGAATCTCAGAATTTTCTATGATGTTTAAGAGCAATTATGACTGACTTTAAAAGTATAAAGCAATTTTTTAACTCTTTATAATTCTTAATATGCACAAGTGCTTTTCTTGTAAATAGTTTGTGTTTGTATCGTTCGACTGTTTATAAAAATGTATTTTTTTGAATATTCTAAGATAGGTATCCGTTCAATTAAAGTTTTTTTTTCATAGCCTCAAATTAGATCTTATACAAGATTTTTTAGCTGTTTCGTATCGATCTTCATTCAATCTCAGATTGAGAGGATCTATAACGTATGTAATTTACTTTCAATCTTATAAAATCCTATTCTTAAGCCATTCCTTACTTCTCATAAGCCAATCCATTCCGCCCACTATAGCATAAGACCCGCAACTTATTCAGTAAAGTATTTAAAAGATTTGGCACTAATGAGTGTGACAAACGCTATTGAAATACCCAAACTCAAAAACTACAGTTAGCTGCGCTCAATGCGTTTGTCAATGTGATTGATTAGAGGCCAGCATTTGGGGTCAGGTAGAATGCCTTAGCTCAGACTGAGCTCCTATGAGTCCTTCCAGACAGTCTTGCCCAATATTTTATGTTCATTTAGGGATCTTATGAACATAGCGGAATCTTTAAATATATATTTTTTGTATTTTTCATTCTTTTTTTTGAGCCGCCCCTGCAAATGGTGTTAACTCTTGGCTCGACAATAGAGCGGATGGGAAAACTAAAACCTTCGCCCGCTTGACATTTGGCTGTTGAGTAAACAAAAAGCAGAGATACTCACAGAGAGGGGAGAGAGCGAAAGGAAGGCAGCACGAGCACCAGAAGTCTGGCTAGAAAGGAGAGAATTATTTGTTTGAGACGAAGGTCAACAATTGGCAACAGTTGCATTGCAGTTGTTGTGCTTTGCTTTCCTTGGTGTTGCCTTTCAGGGCGGAGAATGGGGAGAATAGAGGCTAGACAATCAACAAAAAATTGAAAAGAGAAATACGCAAAAAAAAAAAAAAATAGAATTGCATTTAAAATTGTGTCATTTCAAGGCAGAGCCAAGCTGAAGTAGCAGCACACAACACACACCTGGCGTGGCCTGCCTTGTCCTTGTTTCAAGGAGTTTTTACTCTCCGTTTTAATTGTTTGGCACAAAACATCGTTTCGTAAAATAATTTATCGAGCATTTGTTGGCACTTTATGTGCTGTATCGAACTCTTGACGTGGCCGCGGCTATCCCATCCCCCTGCTCCCTTTCTCTCCTCTTTCAGCTGCCCATTAAGCTCGTTTTTAAGTGCCATTCAGCTCTCTCTCTCTCATTCTCTCGGTCTCTCTCTCTCCTTCTCTCTTTTTGTGTCCGTCATTCACACTCCGTCTCGTTTTCTTGTGCCTTGCACTTGAAATTTTGCGCTTGCGAAGCAATTTTCTTGTCTCGGGCCTCGCCTTTTATTTCGCTTCTCATTTTCTTGGCCTCTTCTCTTACACTTTTTTTCTTTTCGTTTTCCAATCTTAATTTTCTTCGCTTTCGCTCATGTTGTTGTTGTTTTTCTGTTTGGGGTTGAAAAAATAATTCATTTATGCAAATGAGGGGTGTTTAAAATTAAGCAAAGAGCACGTAGGCCGAAAGTAGCAGTGCCAACAACAACAACAATAACAACAACAACAACAATAACAACAACAACAACAACAACAATGGGCGCTGCGGCCATCGTGAAGGAGGTGAAGCTGCCAGCATCGAGGACAAAGCTGCGTAGAGACTGACGCTGGCGAAGGAGGAGCAGTCAAAGCTGGAGCACAGCACGCGCATTGGAAAATGATAAAAACAAAAGGTTTTTCCCTCACTCCATCCGTTGCCACCCTTACCAGCCAGCCGCCCCCACTTCCAGCTCTTGGCCACTCATCTTTCGGGTATAAGTTACAATTTGTAAGGTTTTAATGGCGTTTTCCCCTGTAAAGACTGGGGGCAGGCGATTCTTAGCGGGCAGAAATCAAAAGCAAGATCTGTGCCGTGAGCGGGTGGGGTTGGCGGTAGCAGGCGGGGTGAACAATTGGTCTGCTGGACAGTGTTTTCCCAGAGCAGAATGCGGGGTCTTTGGGGTCTTTAACAAAGTCTACTAACACACAGAAATGTAGTGAAGTTAGTTCGAGTTCAGGCATATGATGTGAATGCGCGAGCATGGAGAACTTCTTAATAATCCTTAAAAGTTAAGCTGCTGCTTAAATACCAGCCAGCGGAGAAGATTTTTAAATAGATCTAATCTGTGACCCGTGTAGAGCTTCCTTATGCTTTAAGCCCAACTCTCCCCGGCTCCAGGCCAGGCACATGGGCCGCTTGTTTGTCTTCGCTACACGCGCATAAATAAAACTCATTGCCGCAGACTGCTTCCCCATCACTTGGATCTATGGGGCCAAAAAGTTTGACCAATAGAATTTTGTTGATTTCGTGGTTGAAGTTATTGCTGTTGTTGTTGTTGTTGCAGTGGAAGATAAATGGCAATGGAATTAATTAAGTTGTTAATTTCCCATTAAGCAGTGCGAACAGCACGTAGCAGACACATGTATGTGGCTGTGTGCGTGTGTGTGCTGAGGGAGAGGGAGGGAGGGCGAGGGAATGCTTCGAGACGTGTCTTGACAGCACTTGACAAAATTATGTGCCTGGCGGCTGCGTTTAACCTTTCAGCGACTCGCAAGACAAACAAACAACAGGGCCAAAGGCTCCAATCACTCTCTTTCTCTCTCTCTCTCCCTCCGTCTCTTCAGCTTTCAATTTACACACATGTGTGAGCGGCTCGGCGAGTGTGTGCCAAAGTCGACCGCAGCAGCACGCGTCAACATTTAGTGCTGGTTTACCAGGCACACACACACTCGCACACACTCAGCGTGTGTGTTCTGTATTAGCATATAAAAACCTCGCACCCGTCGCACTACAAATCGTATGCTTGCAGCACCCTAAGCGAAAGGATTCGCACGCCTGCACAGCACACACGCACACGCACACACACACGCATCCTATTCATGTGTGTAAAGAAATACGCATAAAAAGCAAACCACGCGCGGTATTGACTACCCATTATCCTGCCAGGGCATATCCTTGCCTTCCTTTCACTGCTTTCGCTGCTAATAGAGCGTAATAAATGTCATGTTTATGCCAGACTGAGCTACTCCTTTCGCCCTCATGTCCTCTCATATATGTGCGTGTGTGTGTATGTTTCTGCGGCCAACCCTTCGTCAAACAAAAAGGACCTTCGCTTATCAATTTGTCCGTTGCTGCTGTGAGTGAGCTGTTTATTTGCCAATCGCCAAGGCACTTTCAGATTGCAGATTTCGGCTCAATGATTAATAATTGTCGGAAGCCCCGAAGCATATGGCAAAAAACTGTGCCATATCTTTAAAGGCCAATTTACGCTAAGCGAAACAGGCATTATCTTAACTCTGATCTCAAAGGAAATGTATGTTCACAGAACCAATCACCTGTCCGCAGTTCGCAAAAGTGCTTTCGGAGGTGTGGGAGGTGACAACTCTGCACTGCAATTTTGCAGTTGAATTTAGCTTGGATAGATAGATAGATAGATGACAGCAGATTTTGAAAATCAATCTCTGTTTCAACTCGAGGTAAGTGCATATAATGTGCAAGTCCCAAAATGAAATCAAATCAAATTTGAAACAAGTAAGAAAACTCTAGTCGAGACCGCTCGCAAGGGTACACCCTGAACCCTATGAAGAACCGTTATTCCAAGCATTCTTTGTTTCTTTTATATACACATGCATATGTACGTTAATTACAAGCAAAACATACACACACACATACACAGGCGAACGCACACACAAACGCCAGTTGGTGCGTCAGCTGTTCTTTGGCTGCTGTTTGCATTGCAATGTTATGGGAAATTAAATGTTTAATAACTTTTTTTCTAGAGTAACGATTTTGATCAAACGTGATCATGTCATCCATATGTATGTATGTGCCAAAGCACAATTCTGTAGTATTTGATATACGGGAGTTACAAATTTGAGGCGAAGGGGGCGTGGCACCCAAAATTTAACAAAAACCGAAATTGCGTAAGGTCCAAATAACACTAAATGCAAAATTTGAAGACTCTAGCTATAAAGATGAATTAGATAGAATTTTATAGCTGAATTTAGATTTTCGTTTTTAATCGATAACAATAAAACGATAACAGTTATCGAATTTCTGAAACAAACTCGATATGCGCGCCCCATACAGGGACCTACAAAAAAAATTTGAAGTCTCTAGCTATTGTAAGTTCTGAGATCGACGCGTTCATACATACGGACAGACGGACAGACGGACGGACGGACAGACGGACAGACGGACAGACAGACAGACAGACGGACAGGGCTAAATCGACTCGGCTTGTCTCCCTGATCAAGAATATATATACTTTATGGGGTCTGCCACGCCTCCTTCTGCCTGTTACATACATACGCCTTCCAACAAAAACATTATACCCTGATTTCCCATTTTCAATGGGTTCAGGGTATAAAAAATTGAACAGCTGAACCCTTGCCATTTCAGCAGATTATAATTAAATTATTTTAAAATATCATTTGAACGAACTGAATTTTTTACAAGTGCAAATTGACACAATCAACAATTATTACTTGATTATAGTTGTATATGGTCACGACTCTAAGCTCGCTGAACTTATCATAGTAGCAGTTGGAAAGCAAGCATGAATGTTAAGATTAAATATTTGATTCAATAATACTATATTTGTCATTACTTTCTGCATTTGATTCCTTGAATGCCGTCAAGTAATGAGCCCAGCTCACAATTTGTGTTTGCCTTTATAAATAAGCAATAATTTCATTTGGTAATATAGCCATGTTAATTCAAACTGACAGATCAACAAGAAAAATAAGAGGCACCAATATTATGAACTATAAAATATTCATATGCAGTTGCTTTGGCATTTGCCTTCGTATTTGCCTTTGCCTGTTGGCGAGACATATCAGGAAAACACATTAACAAATGTCCTTAGGTATTACGTGGCTACATCCTTGGCTGTGGCTGAAGAGCCTGCCACTCATCTAATTGCATTAGAAGGTAGCATTAAGATTGAGTTCTGGGTGTTGGGTGCCTGGTGCTGGGCTGCCACCCTCGCGATATGTTGGCAGCAATTGCAATGCCTAGGCACATGTTGTCATGTCCTTTGGCTGTCGCTTCGACTCTCTGCTCTGCTCTGCTCTGCGCTTGTCTGTCTCGCGCTTTTCAAATTTTATGACATTTTTATGCGATGCAGATGGGGGCGGGTGCTGGGGGCATATGTCAACGCACCTATGGCCGACAGCTCCGGGCTACTATCCCCCCTTTTACCCCTCCCGCTCAAGGATTTGTTTTTTATGTTGATTTCGCGCGAAATGTCCACGCGTTGTAAAACAAAAACAACAACATGTTTGTTGTATTTCATTTTGTTACATTTCTTTTTTGTTTGCTTTTATGTGGCGGCTTTTAAGTTTTTATTATATCTGCGCCATAATTGACGTAATTGTTTTGGTAGTTTTTTGAAAGCTTTTTGCTGTCCTTCAAGCACTTAGGCCCAACATTAATGAAGGCGCTTTGGCTTAGAAAAATATAAAATGTGGGGCATGCTCGTAGGCATAGGAGTGAATGAAAACTATGTAAATATTAATAAAAGGTAAGTGTGTATGAAACGAAGCTATAATGATTTGAAGCAGCTGCCTAAAGTGAGGCACATCTGAGCACACCTGAATGATATATCATAATTTTTGTAATTAAACTATATTTTTAGCAATAGATTTTAAAGAACATTTATATTTTCCAGTTAGATACTTAAATGAAGTTAAAAGTCGAAGCACTTTCAGCACTCATAACTGGCTTCAGCGCACTCTGTAATCTTTTACTCTTCTTCGTCTCTGCATTATAAGTCGCTCAATTTATCACTTAAAAAACAGATTAAAGCTTTTATGTAACACTTTTGACGCAACTGTACCCACTCGTTTCAGTCATTAGCACAATCTTTGCGGGCGTACATCAAAAGAGTTGCCAAGGATATGGGAAGCCAGCGCGCAACCAGCCAGTCAGCCAGCCAGCCATCCAGCCAGACAGTCGGAGAGGAAGCAGAGACACCCAGCACCAACAACGCTCGAAGCGCCAAATTGCAAACTTAATAACAAAGGGCTCAAAAGCAGGGGTACACAGGCATGCACATATATATCCCTTTGGAGAAAATGAGAGAGATAGAGAGATGGAGAGGTGGAGGCATGGGGGAGTGGGAGGCTCATAATGAAAACGAGGCAAATGCAAATGAACAAAAGGCAACATGCCATATATAGAGCCAAGTGTCAGAGCCAAGAGTTGCTCAGCCACATCAGCGTCAACATCCTTGGCAGGAAAATCAAAGCGCCAAATGAGAGAAACAGGCAAAGGATGGGAGAAGAAAAAAACGGCAAAAGCCAAAGCTAAGGAAACGCAGCTCGAGAAGATGAGCAAAATAAATGGAAAAATTGCGAAAAAATAAAATTAAAATATCGATCAACAGTCGGCAGCAACAGCTAACGAACTCAAACCCCTTCCGCAAGAGCGAGGGGGGTGTCGGAGGGCGGAGGAAGCGCGAGTAAAGGCACAAATGAGAAAGCAGACGAAAGGGCTTCTGATATGAGCTTTCGGCGTACTCCAGGCTGCCGTCTAAAGGCGAGAGGCAAGAAGTGATGTATAGACTGTATACCCAAGAGTTGAAAGTGGGGGCGCTGCGGTTGAGATGGGGGGTGCGGGGTGGGCAGGTCGCTGTGCATGTCCTCGACGTGCGCTCTTAAAATTAAAAGCATGTTTGATGAGGAAATTGAACTGGCATGTAAATGTGTGTGTGTGGGTATGTGTGAGTGTGTCTCAAAGAAAAGCAGAGCAAAAAAAAGTTGCCCAGGGTGGCATTAACCCCCCCACAAGTTTAATTCATCAGAGGACGCTTGCCGTTATCCTTTGCTGCGCTGATATTTAGACTGCTCTGCTCCGCTCATTTCTCTTAATTTCATTCACCCTTTGCAAATGAGCGTGGAGGGGGGACAGATGGGAGCACAACAAAAAATTTTCCACATTATTTCAGACGCTGCGTCGCCGTCGACGCTATTCAAATTTTTGTACTTTTCCTTTGCACGCGTTTTGCTCGCGACTTTTCCTTGTTTTCGCTTTTACATTTTTTAATAGCTAGAGAAATTTTTCGCGGCTGCCTTAAACGAAGGGTGGCACATTTTTTCTTAGCAGCATGACAACCCTAGCCACTTTCTGTTTGTGTGAGTGTGTATGTGAATGTGTGCGTGTGGCACTTAAAACGCTTTTTTTTAGAAAGTTTTTTTGCCGCGCACTTGCGGGTATTAAACTTAATGTTGATAGTGTAATTTTATATTTAAGAGTAAAGCTAAGCAACAAAAAATAGAAGGAGAAAGGGATACCACTTTAGGGTGGCGCGGTGTCTATGTCAACAGCTGAGTCTGACTTCTGTTTTTTTTTCAGACGAGGGGGTGACAGTTTTTTTCAATGCTCGCTCAACGGGTTCTAATTGAAGTCAAGTTGATTTATTCAAGGGGAGAGGGCTTCTTTTCGAATGGACATTAGGCCAACAAAATCCTGGGAATAGCGATCTACTAGCTCCGCTTTGTCTTTTAATTATAATTCACAAAATAGTTGAAATATTTTTCTCTTCAGCTTTCGTTTTCTCTTCCCTCTAACCAACTTTTGCTCTCGGCTAATTTGAAGCTGTTTCATGCTTTTTTCTCAACCTTTTCCACTGCTTAAATAGAAATTACTTCATCGATTTTTTTAACTCTCCATCCAACTTTCAAATAGGCCGCAGGATAAGGAAGAACCAAACGAAAAAAATGGGCCTGACGCGCGCTTCCGCCGACCCCCACACAAAAGATAGACGAAAAAACTTGAGACACGCAGTTTTTTTTTTCATTTTCAACGAGTTTTTAATTTAAGGGTAGCTCTCAGCATTTTTTTTTATTCTTTTGCTGCGCATCCTTTTGCATCTTTGCCCGGTGTGTAGCCTAATGAAAAGTCACCGTCAATTAGAGGGTCGCCACGCGTCTGAAAAACGCAAATCAAATTAGAAGAAAAAGCAAAAAGTTGACAACAAAAATTGAGAAAAAATGAAAAACTGCAAAAAATGTGACCAAAAGTCAGCAAACATGAAGGACCCTTTGTCACAACTCCTGTGTAACCAAATGAGCCAGGAGCCAGTTGAGAAAACCACAATTTTTGATTGGCAGACAGACACTTCAGTATGCAGAGAGATGAGCCTGGAAATAAGCGGGAGACGTGTCTGCGCATTTCTGATATTTTTATTTGCTTGAGTGCCTATTGTCTTGCTTGATCCTTCTGCATTGATAAACCCCATTTGTAGCAGACAACTCTTTCTTTGTGGCGAGATCTGTGCGTGTAATTACAGATAAGCCACGTCTGGCTTCACTGATTGCTAGCGCTAAGCTGCCCACACAAGTAGGCTACAGTTCTTTGGATACCCCTTCGAAAGGTACGCAAATGGGGTATGCTGGACATTGAGGTATAGTCAACAAGTGGAAGAATGGCTTAGTGTTGAATATTTTATGTATGCATATATTTATGATAAATGATAAGTGATAAAATTAAATAAATGTTGCTTTACGATTTATCTAAGCTTCAACTAATGAAGTTCATATGAATATGAGTTTAAATGCCATCTTAGTTATATTACAAAATTACTTAACAAAAAAAGTATCTCATTATCTCATTCCGAAATAGTGAAAGTAAAAAGTATTTGATATGAGTACTGAGTTAGTTCCACCAGCAGGAATAAAAATTTTATTGAATGTAAGAAATCATATAAATATATTGAGCCCAATATATGAATATCGGGAATTATCAAGAATAACGTTTTTAGTCTTTTATATAGAAATATCTTTAATTTTGAGAGCATTAGAGGGTATCTTCAAGTCTTTATACTCTCTAACTCTAACAAGTCTTTGCTCGATTCTGTTGTGTTTTTGGCTTTGTCTACCTGCTGTGCACGTGTGTGGCTCTGTCAATATTTGTGGCACACACATATGTGCTTGTTGCGGAAGTAACCTGATTTTTTGTGCAAAAACAAATGCAAAGGGACGATGACTGTTGTCATTGGTGGGGGCAACGGGGCCAGCCCGTGGAGCTGTGTAAACTGCAATGTCCTGTGTGTGCGTCCTGCTGGCTGCTGTGTTTGGACATGTGTCTGCGCCGACTGGCTTGACCAGAATCCAATATTTGCCCAAGGCATTTAGCTTTTTGCAAAATAAAACGAAAAGAGAACCAAAGGCGCCGCAGGACATGCCAGGGAGGCCATTGGGCAGCTGTCAGGAGCAGAAATGGCAGCTCAAGCTAGGACAAGCCTTTGAGCCGAGAGACTCACCTTTGGCGCAGCAGCTGTCAAAAATGTTAATAGGCGTAAATGAGATGCCCAATGAGATGAGTGAGGGAGAGAGTGAAAATGTGAAAGCAAGGTAGGGAAAACTAATTTCCGCTAGGCGAACGACAAAGATGCCTCTCGCTTGTCTTTAGCCGCAAACCAGGACGTGTGCCAGACGCATCCTCTGCGCAAATTGCAAGCCTGCCGATCGCATGCCAAGGATTATGCTCTGCATGCAAATGGAAAATTGAAAAACTGGAAAAACTGCATTGCGAGTCAACAGCGAAACCAAAAACCCTTTTCAAAACATACCTAGCTAAACAAAGATCTGTCTATGGGGTGTAACTTTTTTCGTTTTTTAATTTCGCATTTGCATACGACAGAAAAAAATTATATATTCAAAAAAAGTGAAACTCTGTGCCTGACCAGAACTCACGACGACAAATGCACACCCCTCAGCATTTTTTTTTTTTTTTTGGTTCGTGTGTTACCCAGACAACGGTTCGTGTCCTGCGGCTGCGGGCAACCCTTTTGGCTGAAAGGGTTTCTCACAAGTTCTATTTTTTTTATAATTTGCATTTTGTTGGGATTTCGAAAATCAAGTTCGAAACTAACCCCAGACGAACCGCTTCCCAGTTTCCAGCTTCCGCCCAGAGCTCGTTCTCTGTGGGTACAGTTTTTTTTTTCATTTTTACTTTTGTATTTGACAAGTGAATATTCATGTAATTTTTTCCAGCTATGCAAGGGTTAAAAACTTTTCAGGGCCGAGCTATGAAAAAAATATGCAGAGAGTAAAAAAAACGTGGGTACTTTAGCATGTGCTCGTGCAGAATAATTTGGGTTGATTTGGTTGAGCCGGCCAGAGAAAAAAAGAGTTGAGAAACTGATGCAGGCGGTCTACAGGGTGTTGCGACGCAGATCAGCTGAGAGCTGCTTAGTTCAATTTAAAGACGAAAAGTGAATAATTAAATCTGGAAGTAGCCATAAATATAATTATATATCGTAAAATTGTAATAGACTTGCTAAAAGTATTTTGCTGTCGAATAAAAAATGAAATAAAAAATCAATTCGATTCGAATCGATATATAGATACATATATATATAAAGATATGTTTATAGTATATAAACTATATCGAAACCAATTGAGAGATCTCAAGTCTCAAATCCGTCTTCAAAACTTCTCGCAGTTGCTTTGACAACTCTTTTTCTCCAACACCCTGTATGTGCTCTGCTTCCTATGATATCCGCTTAAAAAACTCAAAATTCATAAAACTTGGCAACGAAAAATAGAAAAAATCGCTGCAAAACGCAAAAGTTGAGCAGGAAAAAAAAAAACAAGAGAGTCCTTCTACTCAGACAGAAGCGGGCAGGCAGGCAACCAGCCAGTCAGCCAAAGGGTTGAGATGGGTTGGCTTGAAAAAACTGTAGGCATTATGATGAGGAAGAAGAGCGCAGCATCGCATGCAAAACGAAAGTTAATCACAAAATACATAACGGTAAAAAAAAGAATAAAATAGATGAACACAAAAAAATGAGGCAGACGCGCGTTTTTTTTTGCTTTCTGTTTTTTGTTGCTGCGAGGGGTTAACTTAATTTATGCGCATCGAGAGGCTGAAAGCGTGGCAGCGACACCGACTGCGACGTCGACTGAGGCAGCGACAGCAGTCGAGTCTGATGCTGGAGCTGATTATGCAGCGCGGGCGCAGTGGAAGTGCTTTTCTTTTCTCATTCTCTTTTTTATACCGTTCGGTTTTTAATTTGAAAAATATGCGACGCTTGGTGTGTTGTTGTTGTTGTTGTAGTCGTCGGTTGTTGATGATGTGGATGGAAATCCTTTGGCATTATTGGAAGTTATTGATTTATGATTTGCAGTATGCTACACATTGCCCTGAACTGAGCTAAATAGGAATGTATCTGATAAAGAAAGGGCATGATAGACTAAGTAACACTGTACAGGTGAGACATATTGAAATCTTATTGATTCCAACTGACGAAACTGGCAAGATGATACTAAAAAGATGAAGCTATTTATGGCGCATATTGCAGGATCTCTTTAATTTTTAAGCACAAAGTTTTAAAAAAGATCTACAATTCGAAAGTTGAAAATGGCAATATAATCTATCAGATGGAAACATATGTATATATCATTTGATTCTTTTGGTTTCGTCGAATCTCATCTTACATCACATAGAAATAAAAATGGTAACACAGTTTATAAAAAATTAAAAGCAAATTTGACAATTGGGCAATGGATTTTAAATCGATTGTCGACCATTTAGATATTATATGTCTTGTCCTCTTTATAGAATCTTGAATAATTCTTTATAGAATTATTGTCATGTGTAGCTTATTACACGAATGTTTCTACACATTAGAGAAATGCGATATTTCGAAATCTGAAATATTAAATACTTGTAGACTTAAAAAAAATCCAAAATTTATCCAGCGCTTATAAAGGAGCCGTTTAGAATTTTTGTAGACTTTCATATTAAAAGCATGTTTTCAGTAGTCAAGTAAACAAGTTTCAAATACTATTATATATTTTGGAGAGCACCACGCCTGTTTACAAATGCTGGCCTTGGCTCTTCAAAAAGCCTTCGACCCACTTCGTGCGGCACTTAAGCAACATTTTCACCGCTCCACAAAGCGCACTTCAAACACCAATTAAAAATTATAAACAGGCTCCCGCTCACTCTCTCCCTTTACCTCTCCCTTTCTTTTTTCGTTCCTATGTAATACCATCTTTATGAAAAATCCAAAAAAAAAAAAAAAAAACACAAAGTATTTTGTACATTAAGAAAAGAAGAAGAAGTGCGTGGCCACCTGGGCGAACCGGCGCCAAATGATGCTGTTAAGATGCTTACAGCGCCATGCTCTCCCACTATAAGGACGAATACTTCAAAAGGCATTAAAAACAAAAGTAAGAAAAAGGGAGAGAGAGAGAGAGAGAGAGAGAGTGAGACCGAGAAAATGAAAGCCAACTGACCTGCCGAGCTGTTCCAGCAGAAAGGGTGGCAAAACGAAATTAAATTTTGTACTTCGCATAAACTTAATTACTCGCCGGCCTCCGCTCCCTCCGCGCGCAGGACACTCGAGCGCAGGCGCAGGACTCTGCGCGTTTCGTTCATTAATGGCCGCGCTTAATGGGCAATATTACATTATGCGCTGCATTGTCCTCTTTGCTGTCCTTAAAACAAACTTTTCTTGCCTTCCCTTCGGCGCACTCGCCCCCCGAATCCGACTCCTTTATGCCAGCTAATTTAACCCTCCTTTGGGCTTTTGTTGCGCGAGTTGGCTGCGTTTGGTGTCAAACAGCATCATTTCCATGTTAATTGCGCGCCATTTTGTTGTTATTGTTGTGCTGCGCTGATTATCCTTTCATTTATGCAAAGTCCTGGTCGCTGTTAATTCGCTTATTCGTCGCTTGGCCTCCTGCTGTCGCTCCTGCTGCTGCAGCAGGTCCTGCGTTTTGTCTGCATTTTAATTAATGTTTTTCTTGTTGTTTTTATTCCCATGCAAAAGAAGGAGCTGCTGATTAAAAGGATATGACTGGGTCCTTTGCCAGTCGTCGTCTCCGGCCTGTCGGATATGAGAGGTAATTAAGAAATTTTCATTGCCCTGTTAAATTGCGCTTTGCATATTTTGTGGGCGCTCCCCACATTGCTCGATACGATTCCTTTGGCTTTCTCCTGTCCTGTCCAGGACACTTTGATGTACCTCTTAAATTGCATTAGGCTCTTCACACAGACCACTCACACCCACATACACACACACACAGCCGCAAATGAGTTCAAAGGTTATCAAGCAAAAGGATCAGTCGCACACGCGCTCTCAGCTCCTGCTTAAGCGAATTATAGAGCACATTAGAGTTGTTACAGCTCCAAAGGAAAGCAGCTCCTGCATTATTGAATAATGTGCCTGGCCTCAGCTTTTATTTCTGACAAATCCTTTTAGACTTCATACACCATATATATATAAATATATATATATATATATATATATGTATGTGTATATATGGGTTATAATTAAATCAAAAGCCCAAAGTGGCAAGAGCAGAGCAGCTGCTGGACACGCCTCTCTGGACACTTATAGTACTGACCTCCGCCAACTGTCAAGCAAAACCTCCTCTTCCTCAGACACACACACGTACAAACACACACACACTGGCTTGGCAACATATGCCCGAAAGTATGCAACACTTCCTTTCGTGCATAAAAACCCGCTAAACCAAATATAAAAAAGCAAAAAAAAAGCGAAAAAGTGAAGGGAAAGGAAAACCCACAACAAATCGCTTAAATCGCATCAACAGTTGCCACACATTCTCTCTCACACACACATATATTTTGCATATGTGTAGAGAATGATAGCATGTTGATAGCTCACTTTTCCTTTTCGCTCCAAATGTCAACAAGCTCACACACACGCACACATACAACCCAACACATACACCCCTTATGCATATGATTTTCAAATGTTTTTCGTTTTTTTCTTATTCTCTAGCTTTTCACTTGATTTTCGCTTAACAATTTTTTCAGCAAAAGGGAAAAGGAAAGGGTCGCTCTTTCAGAGCCTCATATGTCCTGTGTTACGACAAGAAGGACCCATGGGACCGCACGCAATATCCACGCAAATCGCGTGCGTAGTTTTTAGCTTTTGCGTACCCTGGAAAATAAATATGTGTGAGGTTGATTTGTTTCCTTCTTTCACTTAAATATGTGGGGTTTCTTTTATATTGCTTACATAATACTAGGATATGTATAATACGCGGCTTTAAATGGCCAAAATAAATGACTTCAAGTTTAATAATCTTTTCTATTTGATACAAAATTTAAAAGCTCCTTTTAGGAAGTCCTGAGTACGGTGAGTTTCAGAGTCTTTCTTCAATTGGCAAAACATATTTTCAATCATACATATTTTGCAGTAAATCCTTAGCATTTAGAATTCTTAAATACATTTTTAATTATATTTTTATATAGCTGGCATAATCAATGCTTGTAAAATATGTTGTCCTTATCTACAATATTGATACACTTATTATTATACTTTTTTTATATTCTGAGCAAATTGAAAATGGCATTTCAGGGTATAATGGCTTCTAGTTGAAAAAGAATTATCTATTTTTTGTCATTTATCCTAGATTCAGCACTACGAATTCTATGAACGGCTGATTTCCAATGCATCTCTTTAAAATCTTCGAAAATAAATCAATTCGGATATTTTCACGCACACACTTTATATTCATTCCCATTGATAAATATTTTACTATATTTTGAATTGTAAAAACTGTTTTATGCGTTATATTCTATATTATTACAGGGTATCTTGCAGGCGACTACTTGCAACTGCATTGCTCCTACTACAAGCTATTGTATTTGCCATTTATTGTCGGGCAATTGCCGTTTCCGCCGCCCATGTCGCGGTTTATGCATGTAAATTTGTACAAAATTGTCGAAATTTTGTGGCAAATAAAAAAGGGGGCAAGAGTTTAAGAGGGTGTGTGCGCGTGTGTGTGAGTGTATGTGTGTGGCACTTGTCTAATGTACGCGTAATCATCAACGTTTTCAACATGGAATTGCCTTTATTGTTGGTAGGTGGTACAGTGGCTGTGTGAGAGTCCTGCCCTTTTGGCTATTATGGAAATTGATATGTGATATGTGTAGTTGATGTGGGTTGAAGTGGTGGGTGGTGCAAGTCGACCGTGGGAAAATGGCTGAAGGTGTGTTTTGTTGGCATAGGTCAGCAGCGAAAACTCTAGTGCGATTATTTATTGTTTAGATAGATAGGAAATAGCTTTTCCATTCCTCCAACTTAAACTTGGAGTATATATACAACAAATAGATAATGTATAAGAACCGTTAGCTGTCAGCTGCTTCTCACCTTTTTGAAATCTTTCATTACATTCATCAATTAAATATCATCTTATTAGCTCTACATATGTAAAAAATGCGTAATCAAACTAACAAAATAAAGAGTATAACTGATAGCATCGAGCATTGATATAAGTCTTTCCACATTTTTGTTGGACGTTTATAAAGTAATTGCAATTTATGTTATAAATCTAAATAATTTAATGTTTATTTTTATATTTTGGAAATTTAAGATGAATTATACAAATTTTGCAAACAATTGTTGTTAAAGAAATTCCTTTTTCGTACAAATAAGAAATTGAAGAGAGAAGAAAATCCTTAGCTCATATTTATCACATTCAAGCAAAAGAGAAGCAACACAAATTCGCATTAAATAAGCAAGGTGAAGAAGCCTTTTTAAATACATATGAACAGTTAAGCAGAAGTACGCAGCGACATTTGATATGAAGAGATGAACAACCCAATCTCTGCCTCCCTCCCATCCTACCTCCCACCCGTCCTCAACTGGTTCATCAACCTGCAACACTTGCACTTAAAAACATTGTTGAAAACTTAAAGTCCTGTGCCTGTGAGTGCTCGCAACAGTGAAACGTGCTTAGTCGCCCGCCTTGCCCCTCCCCAAGCTGTGTTGCTCCAACTTCTAACCCCTCCCACTTCCCTCGTGTAGCTCCTCTTCTCTGCCAGCTAGCAGGCGTCCCTGCGCTTGCGACATTAATACCATGAATAATATACGCTCATTTCTTTTGCTTTTGCCTTGGCGTTGCCCCCTGCCCCCTCGTTTGTTTCTCCGCTGCTTCTGCTGCTGCTGCTGCCGCTGCTACTTCTCTTCCTTTTCTTTTTTGCCGTTAGAAAAGCCAAAGGGGTTGTTTGTAATTTTTTTAAAAACAAAATTTTCTTCATTTCGCTTTTACGTTGATTTTCGTGCAACTTGAGAAAAACAAATAAAAACGAGAGAAGACGACAAAATGAGTCAAAGCCAAAGCCAAAGCCAAAAGACCAGAGAAGTAGAGAGGGGGTGAGGAGGGAGAGAGGGGGCAGCTCCACTGGCTGCTGCAAACGTCTCAATGAGTTTTTTACGCTCCCTGCTTGATAATGAGGCAGCAGAAAAAAAGCTGAGCCAAGGCGCTCTGCTCAGTCAGCATTAAACTCTTTGACTAAGGCTAAGGCCAGAGCGAGACAGCGAGCACTGTTGACAGCCAGCTCGCTCGCACACAGACGCAGGTGCGGCCGCCATTCGACAGAAAAAAAGGAACAGAAGAAAGAATGAAAAAAAGAGTGGTTGCAGGTTGGCAGCAGAGGAAAGCGAAAGCACTTCGTATGCAAATGAGTTTGTCGTTATCGCTGCTCGCGTCGCTGCTGGCGTCGTTGTCGACGGCTGTGAGAGGGTTGTTTTTGTTGCCGCAGCAACGCTCTGCTCTGCTCTGCTCTGCTCGGCTCTGGTCTGCTCTGCTCTGCTCTGGTCTACTTGGGGTTGAGCGTTGATAAGCGCGTCGCTTGGAAAGGAGTGAAATGCTTACTGGATGTTAAATGTGAAATTGTAATGAGCATTTGCTAAGACGGATTGCAATTTTCTTCTTCTTTCTTTTTTAGTGTTGCCTCAAGGCAAACTGAAATATATACACGCTAGAGCTCTATCGTATTGGCGTTGTACAAAATTTCATTCAAAAATTTCATTCGATCGAGCTAATAGAATATGTACAGTGATCATGGTTGCGCATAGGACAATAGACCACGATAGAAAGCAATGGATAGGGCGAGTCAATGCTCTACTTTGCTTGGTGAATGAATCCATATCTAATCTCGTATTCATGACCCACTAAATAATATATTCAAAGCTAGTGAATAATAACCAATCGCCAATTGCGATGGTACTTTTTCATCAATTTAAGCTGTTTTTTTAAAACACAAACTTCCCAATATACTATATATATATATAGTATAGTATATATATAGTATAGTAATATATATATAGTATTTCCATATATTCTCTGCATGCTGTGTGCAAATGTCCTTGACAGTCCTCACACTTTCTCTACCCGTCTGCCCTGCTGTGTGGCCAAGAAATTCGCAATGCCTTTCTTTGGTAATTGAGAGCCAGGCATCGTTTACAGCTCGAGAGCTACCCACTGCTAATTGTGTGTGTATGCGTTTGTGTGTGCGTGTGAGCGTTTGTGTATTTGCCAAAAATTTGCATGCCTATGCGCACGAGGGGAGCTTAGCACGCCGCAGGACCTGGCTGAGGACCAAACAGGCAGAGCCGCAGCAATTGGCTTCAGTTTGTGTTCATTCATGCGACAATTGACAACTCTTCTTCTTCTTCTTCTTCCTCTTTTCCCTTTCTTTGTTAACTCTTTGTTTCGCTCTGCATTGATCCTGTTGCAAATTTTCTTTGTTATGTGTGTGTCCTTTGTTCTTGCACAATTTTTAGCAACAAAGTTCATAATGATTGAGCTCTATTAGAAGGTTAATTAATGCTATTGCCGGCTTCAAAGAATATATATATTCTTAAAATTATAGTTATAGTCTTTGTAATTATTCCAAGGATATTGTAAAAAGTATATACATATGTATGTTTTGCCTCTACTAACCCAATTTTTAATTTAAAGTAAACATTTTTAATAAGTATCAGATTAATTCCAGCTAAATCAGACCAACTTTTCAAACAAATATGTTTCCCCACTTAAAAAGTTTTTACTAACGTCGCCAATTATTCAAAATCAACTAAGCTCAGAAAAGCTGTCCAAAAATGTATCTCTACCAGGCAAACTCAACCGAACCGCAGCACGCAGGACTGCCATATTAATAAGGCTCATAATTTCACCCATTTAATTGAGGCGAATGGCCGCAGGATAATGAAAGCGGCAGCCAATGCGGCATCAGCTGTCCCACTGCCACCCCCAGCTCCATACTTGCCCCCCGCGGCACTCGCTTCGTCTTTAGTCTATTGCACTTGAGGCAGCTTATTAGAATCGCTTGCTTCGCTGGACGCGAACTTCGGACTTCGAGTCCTGCCTGGGCGCAAATCATAATTTTTCAATTTGAATAATGAGCCGCTTCTCGGCGGTTGGCCGTAAAGAAGAAGCCTTTAAAATTTATTTCAACTGCCTTTTCGTACTTGTGGGGCTGTAGCTCTGAGTTGAGTTGACTAGACTAGTACGTACCCTAGGTTGACTCTTTATGTGCTAAGGGAAGCTCTTCTAATAAATGGGCAAAGAAAATATATAATTTTAGATCCTCTGATCTGACCATGTTCTAACTGTGTAAATAGACGAATTGAAGATACCCTGTAGTTTTATTACTCACAAATTATAGCTCGCAGTGAAAACGTATTTTGTATAATATATAATCATACTTCTTCAATAACTTAATCTTTATCTACAACATTCGGAAATCTTCATCTCAAACACCCTGTATGTGAATGGGGGGATGTGAGTCTTAAATACTTAAAATGTTTTTCAACATTGTTTTAGTTATGCCAAACCTTGAAAATGTCATTAATATGGTTTCATTTCATTGCTTAAGAATATAAGAATAAGATATACTCTGTAATATCAATAATGAATATATCATCTATATTATTTGAATTTCAAAAGCTATCAAACTTTAAATTAAATTCATATTTTCTTTGAGCTCATGACTTGAAAGGGAAATACCACGTGTACAGACCATCTCGTACAAAGTTTTAAAATGTCAACAGATATCCTTCATAGATCCATTGAGTTTTTACTTTTCCTAATAGTCAGCATTTAATATGCCCCACAAAGATAGCCTTTCCAGGGCATTGAAATCCTTACGGCCAAACACTCGTAAACTCATTTGGCAAAAATTCTTGCGTACCCAAGTCTAAATCATTTACTCGAAAGGCAGCGAAGAAAGGCTGAAATGCTAATAAGCAGCGTAGGACCTTTCCCTCACTCCGTGAATCAAAAGGAGTGGAAGGAACTGGCGCAGAATGACGACGACGAAGACGACGAGGACGACGAGGACGACGACGCTTTGTGCTATGTGTAAGCACATAAGACGAGTTTTATGTAATACATGCTGCCATTTTGTACATAGAACGAAGCCTTTTTCGACTGCTGCCGTTAAAAAGGGGCACAATGAAAGGAGGCGGCGCGTGGGTGGGTGGGCGTGGTTGGGGGCAAATGGGGGTTGCTGTTGTTGTTGTTGTGAAGATTAAATGGGAAAACACTGTGACATTTTCTGGCTGCGCGCGCGGCGCGGTTTTCATTTTATATATATACAAATATATATATATATATATATATATATATATATATGTAAATATATATTACAAGTATATAGAGAGATTCTTTTTTCAGGCGCAAAAATTCAAAATGTGAAGTTGGGGTTGGAGCGAAAGGGGGTTGGGGATTGTTTGGGTGGCATGTGGCAGCATTGCGGCGACAGCATTAGTGGGGCGTCTCGTGGCAAATGTAAAATAATGCGAAAGGGCTTCGTTTGCATAAATTAAAAATTTATATAATGTCGCCAGCGAAGGGGATGGGCAGCAGCTGTGGGCTGGGGCTAATTTTGTTGGGGTGCCTGGGTGGGGTGCGTTTGGTTGGTGCCTACATTTATTGATTAAAAATCGGCGCGGCTTTAACACAATATTGTAATATATATATTTCGCTTTTGTATTCACACAATTCGCCATAAACATAATAAATACTCGTACATTGAGGTTTCTTAAAAAATTAATGAATATTTGTTTTTAAGTAATTTTTTTTTAGTTTTTTGTTTTTTTTTTCAATTTTTTTATAATATTTAAAATGCTTGAAAAGACAACAACAATAAACTAGAAAATCAAATGTGCCAAGCAGCGCATGCCTTAGATAGTTTGTAATCATACACAGAATGTTTATATAAGGTATGTAGATATTATGTAATAATTTTTTTATGAATTTTTCTAGTTTCTTTTGTTATATATTTGGTTTTAAAGATTATTTTCAAGTGCTGAATATTGGACTAAATATATTGCACATATATTGAGCATAATATTGAATACAAATATTATATACAATTTAAATTGACTTTACGTGTATTATGTAGAATATAAATGTATATATAGTTATTTATACAGCTAGGATATATGAGTATATATAATTGTCATATTTTAAATATACATAATTCATATGAAACATGTGAGGTGTGTGTGTACAATGCGCAGTTTCTCAAGTACAAAGTTCTGTAGACCTTGAGACGCGTTTACTATTTTATTTCATTTTTGTTTTTTATTAATCTTGAGGAACTTGTATACCATACACTTGAATGAACAAAGAAAATTACACAATATTTTGTTGCATTTGATTTTTGTTTTCGTTTTAAATATTAAAATTAAATCGAAACAAAAGATTGCACTAAAATTATTCTGTAGTGTAAGTTGTTTCGAGTACGTATATATATATATACATATATATTTACAGCTATATATATTGTTATATATACACTTAGATCTAGGCTAATAAGTGTTCTAAATGCTTGGAAAATCGTTCGTTATGCTTAGCTCATAAAAATATGCATCAAAATTGCCATATATAATATATATTTAACTTTTTTATCGGCTTCATTATTTTGTTTTGTTGTATATAAATTCAGTTGAATTGTACGATTGCCCAAATTGTTTTATTGTAATTAATTGTATATATTTATATATATTGTTATGTATATCTTTATATGTTTGTATGTGTGTGTGCGTACTTGTGTGTGTTGCTTAATAACAATCACAACAAATCGTCTTTTACATAGAGGTATTGGAGGTATTCGGTTATAGTAGTTCTTCCTGTTTACTTGGTTCACGACTTAACGATCTAGCTTTAGACTATATAATTTTTATATTTTTTTGAGCTATGTTATGTATATTATATTATATCATTGGAAGTGAGTGGATGAAGCAAGTGTATACAAAAATTACAAAAAAAACTTTAAATGGTAATAAAGAAATATTTAAATAAACACGATTTAAAAAAAAATCCGAATGGTTTTAATATTTGGAATTAATTTAAAGCCGAAGATAGGCAAATTTATCTTGAGAAACATAGACGAAAATTGAAAATAAAATCGAACTAAAAACATTTGTCTGAATAATAAATTAAAATTGTGAACTTAAAGTATTCACTGATTTTTTATAAATTAGCAAATTTCGTTTCGTTGCTAAAGAAAATAATAAATGAATATCGAATATCATCTGAAAAAAGAGATTTTACAAAAACTAAATAAAAAAAAAACATAAAAATTGAATTCTTGGATTTTTTATCAGTTTTATTTTCGTTGCTTTTTGCCCCTCACAGCATGCGGCAGACATAGACGGGGCTCCATTAAATACAGATTAAATAGTAAACTAAAAAAGTGACTAAAATTAATCAGAACCGATAATGCTTATAAATATACATATATAAAATATATATGCGACAGTAAAACGAGATTCATGCATTACAAATAAAATAATTAAATTTACAATTCATGGCAAACAAAACAAGTGGCATTAAGCATAAAAGAATTTATTAAAAATATTTTTTAAGATGTTCATTTTCTTTTTTAATAACTTAAAGTTAATTTTGATTGGCGTTTTCTTTGAGAATAAGCAAAAGATGCGTACAAATTAGACTAAACAATAACTAAAATATATTAAAATTATTTTTTTGATTTTCTGTGTATTTTTGGGGTTTTTGTTTTGTTTTGTTTTTTGCTTTTTCGTTCTTTTTGGGATAGAGCGCTGTATAATTTACAATTGGCAGACTATATACAATTACTGGACAACAAAGGTCTATAAGCTAAACATCAACTAAGAGCGAACTAAAAACTAGACTTTGAGAATGGCACAACATTAGCTGGGTTACGTTTCTTAATAGTTTTTGGGGGAGCGTTTTCCTTAGCGCCTAAATTAGACTTAGCTTAGACTTCTTTGCTAAATGACTACAAATTAATTAAATCTTTGTTTGTATTTTGGGTTTGGTTATGTTTTTAGTTTTGCAAGCTAGTTGTACTTGGCATAAATTCCTGTTCCATTAACTTCTCAGCCAGCCTCATCTGATGAACACGCTGAGCTCTTGAGCTGTCTATATACAAAGTTTTAGCAATTTGCACTCTTCACTTAGTGCTGCTGCAACTGCTGCTGTCGCAGATAGAGAGCGGCCGCATCGTCCAGCTCGTCGAGGTCGATGTCCTCGCTGTGCTGTTCGTGCGATTCCGCAGAGCGTGGCGAGTGCATGCTCAGATCCTCGGGCTCCGTCTGCTCGGGCATATCGCTGGCAACGTGCACGATCTGTGGCGGTGGCAGCCGGAAGACGCGGCGTATGTCTTGTGCCTTGCGGCGGGCGTTGCTGCCGCTGCAATGACCATCCACAGAGCTGGCACCGTCCTCGCTCAGGTCGAGTGGTGCCTCCTCATCCAAGCTGCTCTTGGCCAAGTCCACTGACTCCTCCGAGCCACCGTAGCTGGCGCACATGGCGGCAAACTTGTTGGTGGAGCACTCCAAGGCAGCTGCCGCGGCAACAGCAGCTGCCGCCGTGGCCATTGGATAGTCGCCGCTCATGGCAGGCGAGAGAGCGGGCGTGGGTGGCGACTGGATGCCGCACTTGTGATTCATCAGATGGTGGCGCCGGCGGAACTTCATGTGGCAGCGCTCGCACTCGAACGGCTTTTCGCCATTGTGGACCAGCATATGCGACTTCAGCTGATTCGAATCGCTGAACTTACCCTCGCATATCTCGCAGGTGTAGGGCCGCTCACCTGTGTGGACACGCAAATGCCGCCGCAGATTGGCCACCTGCACGAACTGGCGATCGCAGTGGGAGCAGTGATAGGGCTTCTCCCCAGTGTGCAGACGCATGTGCGTCTTCAGATGGTGGTCACGGGTGAAGCGCTTGTGGCACTCGGGACACTCGAAAGGCTTCTCGCCAGTGTGCGTACGCTCATGGTTCTGCAGGACATGCTTGTAGCCGAAGCTGCGTGAGCAGATCTTGCATGTGAAGCTCTTGTCGCGAGATGGATCCTTGGCAGGCGCAGCTGCTCCTGTTGCCGCTGCAGCTGCGGTTGCCTCATGTGCCGAAGAGTTTGGCGAGCTGCCACTGGAAGGCGGTGAAATGGGCCCACTAGGTGTGTGATACAAATCACTTACACTCATGCTAATCTCCGTTTGGAACTCCTTCTTGACCGACAGCTTGCGCGCCTTCTTTGCCGGCTCACCCAACCCCAAGCCCAAGTGATGCTGTGGCGTGCTGTTGGGCGAACTCAGCGGATGCTTTCCACTGCCGGCTAACGGTGAATGGGGACTAGCAGGTGGCGAATGCAGGTGGGTGCCAGCCAGAGGCAGCTGCAACTGCTGCTGCTGTTGATGCTGCTGCTGATGTTGCTGCTGCTGCTGATGCTGTGCCGCCCAAGCGCCGAAGAGCGCAGCCGGATTGTGTGGGAAGAGAGTGTTGGCCAATGTGCTCATGGGCAGCTGTGCCATGAAGGCAGCCGCCTGCCTGTTCGCAGCCAACAGCTGTGTGGGCGACAGCATGCCGAAGGCGGACGCTGCTGCGGCCTGTTGTAGGCCCATCGCTGGGTACAGAGAGTGCGAATTGGTGGAGGCCACTGGGCTGCTGGCCGAGGTGTTTGCGGACATGGGCGGTGACAGCGACATGGAGCGATCTACAACCATGTCCTCGCGCTTGATGCCAGCCAATGCAGCGGCTAAGCCTAAGAAACGAAGAAAGAAAGTCCAAAAGTTAGCAAGGCTCATGGTATAAATTAAATAATAATAAATAATACAAAATAGTAAAATAAATGTTTTGAAGACTCTACTTCTATTCTATTCTATTCAGGGTAGAGATTTCCTTGATATCCCAATATTCTATTTACTATTTTCGTGCTTTTTTTTTTTTGCTTGCCCGCTGAGCTGTCAGAAACAGTTTGGTCAGCGCTGCCCGCGGCGACAAACACAACTTTTTAACTTGTTTTTTTTTTATTCTTTATTTCGGGGTTCAAAGCGGCAGCACGTGTGAATCTGGCGTGTAGAGTGGGTGCCCAAAGAGAGCGCTCCAAGTGCCTCAGTCTCTTAGAGAGCGTCACATGTGTAACATATGTGTGAGCTTTTGTCTGTGTGCACGCTATTAGGCTCTCATGTGCGAGTTCTCTCTTTGTCTTCATCTTTCTCCCTCTATCTCTCTGTCTCTTTCTCTCTCTCTCTCTCTCTATTTGGCATTTGTTTTGGTGGGCGTGAAGAAACGAGTTAAATGCCGGCCAAGAAAAAAACATGTAAACAAAACTTAATTGCTGTGCATGTGTGCGTGCGCGCGTGTGTGTGTGTGCGCTGAGCATTTGGCAAAATGGCGCCTAATGTTAGCTCAAGCACATTGAGACGTCGTTATTGCTGTGCGTGCTTAAGCATGTGTCTATGTATGTGTGAATCGCTGCGCTTTAATGCCAACTTTAGTACATTTCAAGAAATTTAATCGCGAAAGGAACTATTCAAATAGAGCTTAAGACTTGAACTGATTTTGAATCTTTAGATTTTTAGACAACTTGGAAAATTTAACCCATCTCTCTGTTTTAAGAACCAGTCTAGGGAAGACTTAAACAAATCATTTTAAAATTGATTTGTGCCCTGTTTCTAGTATTTTCTATTCTATTTTTGAAATATTATTTATTTATTAAAATAAATAAAATTTAATATTTTTAATTTGGTTTGTTTTAATGTAAAGTCATATGCCTTTGCAAATGTAATTGAACTCTACATTTCAAATTTATGCTTGACAATAACATATTTATTCATATTTTACTGAAATGTTTAGATTCAACTTACTTCGTGTTTGCGCGTCCTGCAGCATTGATATGGCCATAGCTGTGTGTTGTGTGTGTTTGCTTGTTTGTTTCCTTGCTTCGAGTGAGCAATTTCAATTGCAAGCGTTTTGCCTACAATTTCACTACAATTTTTTGTTTCAGTTCTGAACACTAAATTTCATTTGAGATGTTCTTTAGTTTTAAACTTTTCAAACTTTTTACAATTTCGCGCACTTTGTGGGTGTGTGTGTGTGTGTGTGGGTGAGGGTCTGGATGTGATGTGTGTGTATTTGTACTTTGAGGTAGTTTTTGCACAGTTTACAAAAGTTCACGTTATACAAAAATGAGGTAGTTGCAATTATAAAATTTGTTATTCGTTTTTTTTTTTAATTATAAACTTGAACGTTTCTTTTTGTTTTGCTGTTTTGTTGAGGTATTTGGTTTGTTGTTGTTGGTTCTCGCGATTCCTTTTCTTTTACTTTATCGTTAAGACACAACAAATTGAATTTTTATATTTTTTAACTAAGTTTCTTGAGTTGTGGCTGTGACGAGTTGTCGCTGAGAAGTGATATGAAGCGAACGACTGCAACACGTTTTTATATTGAGAGAGTGTATCCTTTGCGCTGTGGAAATCCTTTAGAAGCAACAAATTTGCTTCTTGAGTGTGTTTTACGATTGTGCTTGTGTGAGTGTGTGTGTCTGTGTGTAGTTGTTTGGCATCAGAAACTGTGCTCCTCTCACTGTCAGAGCCGAATCACGAATGATACGAATTCGCCGCGTGCGCTAACTATAAGTACGCTCACACGCTCACCCTCTCTGCAGCACACACACACGCCGACACACACACACGGGCAGGCACGCACTCAATCGTTCACTCACTCAGCAACTCACTCGCTCGCTCGCACACGCACAGCGCCAGCCAGCCAAAGGGAGGAAGCACGACACGAAAACGAGACGAAACGAAAAACGAAACCCGAAACGCGCTGCCGATCAAAGCAGGCAGGTAGCGTGCTCTCCTTTATGAGGCTCAATGTTTGTGTGTGTGCGAGGTTGTAAAAAAACTGAGCGCAGCTCAAAAATACCTCAGCACTTTTTTGTTGCTTTCCTTTGCGCTCTTTGTTGTTGTTGTTGTTGTTGTTGTTGTTTTACCTAGGCAGTGTTTGGTGCTGCACGTATGCAAATGAGTAGGAACGAGTGAGAGGGCGAATGCTTCAGCTGTTGAGCGAAACAAATCACAATGCCAGATCTAAGCTAAATTAAACTAAACTAAGTTATCCCGAGTCCAGTATGATGCACTGCCCAATGAGTTGACTTTCAGCCAAATACTTAAAAAAGAATAACAAAAATGTTGATTCTACGATGGGCGTAAAAAGTTTTATGGTTTTATGACCCTTGAGTTTTTTACAACTCTCGAAAGTAAAAAAGTGAAACTACCTAAATGATCCTTAAAAAACTAGCGAGCACTTCCGTTTTTTTAGAACCTTCATAAAAAATAGGAAGCACTTGACGGACAGTTAATATTTAAAACAATTCGGGTCCGGATCCACTCAAACGGCAGCAGTTAACTCATATGGAAGACTTCCCCTTTTGTATATAAACCAACGAAAATGCGCTCATCTGCGCAAAGGGGGATGATAAAGGCGAAAAGAGCGCCTGAGCGTGCGAGCGAGCAAGCGAGACCGAACGCCAAAAGTCAGCAAGGAGCGAGGAGTGTGGGGTTAGAACCGGTAGCTGGGGTTGGCTGGGAGCGTGCGCTGTAAGAGAAAACAGGAAGTAAACAAAGCGAATTGCCACTCAAAGGGGGCGAAACCCAAGTGAAAGTAAAGCGAAGGGGCAAAAGTGAGTGAGTTTTTTCTCTATGCGCCGAGTAGCCTGTTGAGTTGAGTTGAGCTGACTCGAGTTGCTCAATGAGCTGCGTTTTTAATGGTCAACTAATTGCTGGCACACGTCTAAAAAACCGAAATCATAAAAAACGAGCAACGCAGAAGAGAGAGAACCAAAATCTAAATTCAGGTAAGGGCAGCCTCAAAAAACTTGCGCGAAACCCGTTGCTAAAAAACAGTTTCGAAATCACTTTTTTGACTGCTGACTTTTGCGGATTGACTTTTAAATGGTTTTATGTCGATTTTTATGGCAAGGACATGCACAACTTCAGCTGAAAACATGCGTAAATAACTATATGTAAATGCACGGACATTGAGATGACGTTAGGTAGGCCAAGGACGCGACTGTAGAGCGCGACGGGATGTTAATTTCGGTCAGCATTCGAACTACCGTGGAAATTTTGCAAATTTTCGAAAGTGAAAACTACAATGACCCAAAAAGGACCTTTGTCTGACAGTGAGAGACTGTCGTCTAGGATATTTTGCTCTGCATAATGTTACGTAAAACTGGCAAAAACTAAAACAATTCCCCGATGGATTAGACAAACAAACAAAATATGATATTTGCTAGGAAACTAAAATACGTAGAAAACATTAAAAACAACTCCGAAGCATCTAGAGTGCAGTCAGAGACAGACAGCGAGAGAGACAGAGAGAGAGAGAGAGAGAGGGAGAAATATCGATAAAGACATTTTGGACTATTGACGACCCCTTTATACGAATGTTTTCTGCCAAAGCTGGATTAGTCACAATAACAATCGCCAGTTTGATAAGAGCGCGATTTAACAAACATTTATTGTCTCAGCTACTTAGTGCTGCTGCTGCTTCTTCTTCTTCACTGAGATCCGGTCTTCGCTGATAATAAAATGTCAGACCAAGCCAACCCATTATCAGCTCATTTTCGTTGTCAAGAGAAAGTGCTCGGAGGCCATCCGTGCACGTGCTCTCCGCCGTACAGTGTGCGTTTTATATGTGGGCCACTAGTGCGTTAGATAGTGCGTACCGCTATCAATTAGTATATTAGTCGGCTACTAACCTATCCCAACATAAATTAGCTGTAATTAGTGCGTAGCGCACGACATTGAAATTCAAATCTGACTCGAAATTGTACTTTGAGCCATTTAATATTCAAATGATAGTTGGCAGTGAATGAGCAACGTGAGCAATATTATTCTCAGAGATTCAAAAGTTAGCGGAATATTGAGGGATATCTAATAAAATGTTTATTGATTTCTGACCGAGTTTAGGCTAATAAAATTCAGATGCAAATTCATAGACAACATTAGTTTTAATGAAAAGAAATTGTTTTTGATAATAAATGGTTATTTGAACAATAAAAATAGTTTAACTTTACTTCAATTGATATGTACTAAAACAGCGCATATCTATTTAAGTTAATGTTGATGCTGACCTTGGATGGAAATGTCTTAATAAATATATGTTTTTTAGTTCTGAGATCACCAACAATATATGTATTTCGAGCAGAAATGGGTTTAATCATAGTAGAAAAGAAAGAAAACCTTGCAACCAGCATGTGGGCAACTCTTTGAATGCAGCTGCACTGGCTTTTTTGCGGGCATGTCTGGCCAGTCTCGTATTACAGCTGTTTGCCAGCATCTAGTAATGTAACCAAGCATAACCCTAACCGCTGGCAAAGCCAAAACTCAAACAAAAATTTGCCCAAAAAATCGACAAATTTTTAGCAAATATTTCGCATGGGCGTGCTTCACTGGAGGGTGAGCTGTCAATATAAATGGAAGAGCGCATAAAAAAATGAAAGAGTGAAAGCGAAAGTTGAGCCAAGCGTATGGTAGGGTTAGTCATAGGGTTAGGGGTGGTCCACACTGTTATGTGATCTCTCTCTGCGCGTTGCCCACAATTTTTTAGCTATTTGTAACACTCGATCGAGCGAAGGGTTCCTCTGATTTATAGTCAATCGAGCAATCGATAATGTGCTGATAATGTTCTTGATGATAATAAACATGACAAATCGAATTGTTATTGATAAAGCAGGCAAGGAGTGGGCTTCTATGTCTCTCTCTCTCTCTCTTTGTCTATCTCTCTCTCTGAGAGACGGCGCTTAATGAACTGCCATGCAAAGCAGGCTGATTAGGGCCCCGCTAATCCCTGAGCTTAGCTCAGGATGCGGCTGAATGAATAGGGTAGAGGCTGCGGCTAAGCCACGCAATCTTGAGTTGAATATTATTTCAGTGCGGAACTTGGCATTTATTCAAATCCGCTTTTTAATGCGCCGAAAAACCAAACTACCCTTTCGCCTAATGAGGCGCGGCTTAAAAAGGACTCAGCGTGTGTGAGAGTATGTTGAAGAGTTGCAGGACTTGAACTAAGCTGAGCTCAAAGCTAGCCAGTGCTGAGTATTTCCTGGAAGTAAAATTCCTTCTACTTTCACTGTGACACAAGCCATTGCTCAGGGCGTGGCAGTCGCCTCTGCCTTCAGCCATATGTGTAAACAAGCTCTCAAGATCCTTTTGTATTCCCACAGCATCCCCTAAAAAACTATTAAAAAACGCTCAGGGCGCTCAACAGGCTGGCTGTTTGATATCAAATTGATTGTCGGCAGAGAGCGAGGGAAAGAGAGAGAGAGAGAGAGATCGAGTCTTGGGTGCAGCTCAGGCACAAGCCAGACGCACGACAGCCAGCGTCTTGGCAAGGGGTTAGAACCTTGAATGAATCGTTGGCACGCGATTCGAGCTCGGTCGCCAGCTCAAGCTAATCCCAGTGATTTAATTAAGCCAACGGGTGACGTCAGAGCGTGCGTCGCTTGCTCGGAAGCAGCGCATCAGGATTAGCTTGAGCCTGTTCCTATTGGGATTAAGATTAGGCAACCGCTAAGCAGGCGGGATTAGCGATCAGGATATGTGTAGAGCCTATGTCTAGATAGGAGCACGGAACTGCATCCAAACTAGCGCTGCAGGAACTGGAGTAAAGTGATCCGCTGCATCTCCTACTTTTTATGATCGAGCGATCGCCGCATCAGACGGCATTATTTTGGTGCCTCTCGGCTCTCGTGTTTCCCGGTAAACAGATTTCATAACTCATTAAAATTGGCCAACAACATTCTGCGCTAATTGTTTGGCCAAGCAACGTAAATAGAACAGCGGACACACACAGACTCGCACGCTCGGACCAAGGATTAAGCGGCTAATCCGGCAAATGGCCAGCGTCCTTCGCAGTCATATCCTTCATAGAGATTTTTGGTGGGTTGGTCCTGGGCTAATTCTAATTACAAACATACGCGCCAAGTGCTCGGAACTTAAGAAATTCAATGGAAATACTCTTGTGATAGTTGTTGGCCTATCTCAGCAGCTGTACACACACTCGCGGCGAACTCGCTCGGCATAACTCTTGGCTTAGTCATTCAGTTTTCCAAGTGGTTCACTAACCTCTCTCACCCCATTAAAAAGAGTTTCAGCTAAAAAAAAAAGAAGATCGAAAACAAAAAAGCGCAATCATAAACTCAGGTAGGCTCATAAAAAACGAGCAACTAAAAAACGGAAGGAACAAGTACAAATGAGTACCGTAAAAAACGGGCAAAAAAGTCAAACCGCGAGCACATTAAACGCAGTCAAGGACGTTCGGGCAATAGCTAAAAAGAGAGCGAAAGAGCACGAATGAAGAGCGAATTACGGCGAATTCCGAGGCAGGCTTATACGATCGAGTAAATGCCAAGGGAGAGAAATTGTAAAGAGAGAGAGGAAGATAGAGACGGAGGGAGTGAGGAGGCAGTGCACGCAGCATAGGACAATTTTGGAGTTTATGACGCAAAACTTGGCCCATTCTTAAGCCGGATTTAGTTCAGCTTTAGCACATTTTTTGCATTGTTTCACAATCTTTTTGTCTTTTATTTTATTTTATTTTTTGGTCGAAAATTGACTTCTTAATTGCCAAACGCTGACCTCCAGGCTGAGCAGCGAGGACTTGGCCAGCAGCCAGGCTACCTGGCCTCTTGGCCAGAGACCTGGCAAAGAGGTAACCCACGCCCACATCCACGCTTACAGGTAGCACACGTAGAGAGCACTCGCTGCTCGGCTCTCTTGTTTAGGAATTCCATAATTATGATCCTCGTGCAGTCAGTCAAGAGGCCGAGTTGCCTTCTAGCGAAAAAAACAAGACAAAACACAAAATAGTTGCAGTCGCGAAAAAAATCGCGAGGCTCGCTAAGCCGGAGATTAGCCGACGGATTTAGAGGAAAATCCATCAATATTACGCCCACGTCCCTAGAGGATCAAGCTCTAATCGCCGTGCTTAACACTGGACTTATTTTTGTTGTGAACAAAAAAATTTAATCCGCCTCGAGGTAGGCGCAACGTGTTTTCTTCTCTTTTTTCTTTCGCTGTCTGCTCGACTAATCCGGTGAGTCAGCTGCCTGGGAAAGAGGTAAAAGCGTCTGCAGAGCTAACAAAAAATAATTGTCGCAATATTCAAATTTTTATTATAATCCGGGCGAGCGCAAAAAGTTAAAGCCCGGGGATTAAGCAAAAACAGTTGGCCAGAAACATTCGGCCAGGTATCCGAGGTATACGACATGAGAGGCCGATCGCGGAGTGGATCATGTTGGATTATAGTTAACTTAAGGCGTGCGATTAGCGAGCGCTGCGATTAGCGCCAGGATCTGAAAGGATCTATAGATTTGTGGCGCAATAAGCAGCCGCAGATCCAGCGATAGTTCCGCGGATTTGAGATCTGATCTCTGGATTAAAGCTTAGTCCACAAGGAAGTGCCGCGCGTGTCGCTCGATCGCGCTCTGAATGGGTTTTGGGTTTGGGAAAATGCAGTGAACCAAGATAGAGAATGCGAGATCTGCAGGGGAAATATATTGAATAGAATAATATTTCTTATTTGTGTACAGATTTATAAATTGAAATGATTTGAAAGTGCTCACACATATTCATGTACTCATTTTTCCATTTTTGATTACATTAATGAGTTCTTTAGAGGTATTTAGAGAAAGAGGAATATCGGCAATGTAGAATTTACTACTGTAAAGAAATGGGCTATTCTTCATACATTTGCATATTTTTTAAGATATTCAAATTATAACGAAATAAGCACAGAAAATATTGAAACGGGCGAACTTAACAACTATAAATGAAATTTCAGTTATGTAAGAAGTATCTTAATGAGAGATCGAACAAACTCTGCTGTTAAAAGAAGCTGCTAGATTTCTGATAACTTTTTCTGCATTTCAATTTATGTATATAGCAAAGTCAAAGAAATTTATTGACTGACATATATATACTATTTGTAATAAACATGCTTAATAGAATTATTTAATTAATCAATTAATAGAATAAATAAAAGAGAATTATTGCTGGTATTTTATTTTATTTTTAGGCATTTAAATCTGTTCTAAAAATTAAATTAGAAATAAATTGCCCTTACTTCTTGTGATCATTATTATTTTGAGGCCTATATATTCCAGGTCCCCAAATGTTACATCAGATGCGCTTCTCTACACATTAGACCCTGTGATTGTTCTACTTTCATTGGAGCTACAATAGATACTTCCTTAACTATACCTTTTGGCTAAGGCAGCCAACCGAGTGCATCAAGTCCTGCCTCTGTTGCTGCTTCCGTTCTGGCCAATTCATCTGTTTCCTTAACTGTTTATTATTTCTTCAATCAATATCTCTATATATTTTCCCTCGTTTTTGGCAATAACAAAGAAGTTCGCTCGGCCCTCGGCCCTTGGCCTCCTTTTGTAATTTGTTCAGGTTTTTTATGCAATTTGTTCGACTTCCTGTACGCTGACATAACGAGCGGCTTAGGCCCGAGCTGGTTTATTGTGAAGATCTAACGATTCTTTTTTAGAAATCAGAGTTGATCCCGTGCCCAGATTTCTCTATATTTGTGTAGGTGAATGGCCAATGCAGTCAAGTCTAAGCGGCCTATGTAATTTGTAGGATTTGCTTGCCACTTGGTGGCTGTGCCTGTCTGTCAACTCGAGCAGCTGTTGCTGCTGCCACTGTTCCTGTTGCTGCCTCTGCTAAAGCGGCTTTCGGGCCAACGTCAATGCCACCGCCAACGCGTGCCACTCCCACATCTAGCTGCCCCTAGCGTGCGTTTATCGGCCCAGCAGATGCAAATGTCTCCCCCTTGTGTAATTAGGCAGGCTGGCTACCGTCCTTATCACTTTAGTAGCCCGCAGCAACTTTTTGTGTTTAACGTTTTCCATTTCTTTTTTAGAGGTGGGTCTCTTATCAGCCGCCTTGTTGCTATTTCTTGCATCTGACATAAACACTGGAATGCGATGCTCAGCCCCCGGCCTGTGCCTCTCCCCGGACCGTCCGCCCAGCCTCTACTATTTGTCATTTTTAAGCGGCTAGAAACGCAACTCAAGATCAAGGACTTGATGCTGCTTATCATCGGGTCGAGCAATGCACCCGGGCCGCATTTAGTCAACCAGTTTCTTATCACCGATTCTCTTATGCTTATTCGGCAATATTTGCAAGTATAATGCGAAGCGCAAAAAAACCTCCTTTTCGGTGTCAAAGAGTACGCCGAATGGCGCGAGAGATGTGACTGTTGCATGCTGCGGAAATGGCAATGGGCGAAGGGAGAGCGGCAGAGCGGAAAGGGACTATAGCAAAAGCTCGCGAATATGTGGGGGCAGGATTTATCAATGCACGAAGACTTGGAAAAATTGAGCAGAGATGAGAGGAGCGCATAATTAACCCAATTCTTATTGATTTTATAATTATGTGTGATATATTTACAAAGAGCTTAGACTTTTTAAACTGTATTTTATCGGTTTTAATAGTATTATTTAGTAATATTTGAGAAGTGTTTTTGAAGTATAGCTAAAGTTGTTTATATTATTTTGAGGTTTGCGTATATATAAAAATATTGGGATATTGATATTGGCATTTAGATTATTTCAGATTGTTCCAAAAGATTATTACTTAGATTTCTAATGCCATCTTCGCAAACTCAAGTGGGCTATGCCATAATATCTTATCTTAAAATTGTTTAACTTGAATGAAATATTTAACGAAATATGAAATGCAAAGCGACGTTTGCAGCGAATTACAATCTGTTAACTAGTTTGGCTTTTAAAATACATTTCATCTACTCAAGAATGACTTAAAATATATTTAACAATGCAACTTAATCAAACTCTTATATGTAATATAAGACTATAGTTCTTTGAACCATCTCATGTATGTATTTTCTGTTATTTCACAATACGGCTGCTCTTGACATCTTACATCAAATCATATATATCAATTATCTGTCTTTCATCTATGCAGGTGGAATTCAATTATTAATTGTTTTATTCGCATCTCAAACTTTGAACTATAAACAAAACAGGCGACAAAAACACAAACTCAACCTAATATATTATAACATATGTAGTCTATAATAAATTATATTATGTAGTATATATTTAGAATAGATTCATTATCTTTCGGGCTGCACAACAAGTCCATAAAAAGCGCGAAATATTCATTAGCTTTTGGCATCAACGAAAAAGTATAGAGTAGATTAAGTTAATTATGTGATTGGGTTGGGATCTACTCTATGTTTGCATAAATAGAACATGAAATGGGTTAATCAGAGCGAGTGCAGGCAACTTAATGCCAAATTTTGTTGTTTGCGTGATTGTACATAGAGCATAGCGCTTCACATGTTTTTTGTGTGTATTAGATCTGTAGTCGAGGAGCCCGCTGATAAGATCGCAGTCACGGCCGTTCACGGCCAGGCGCGTTTTGCGTGCGTTTTTATACCCTGAACCGATTGGCACTGGGTATACTTGGCACATTAGTTTCAGTGGATGAGCTCATTTTCAGCTTCAGCATTATAGTTAATGATTTGGAGCTGATTCGATGTAGCGATCTCCGTGTATCTGCCCATATGGCAATCGATTCTGTAGAAACATCGAGTTATAAGTAGGCACAGATTTAGCATGTTTCGATTCCGATCGGCAAGGGCATCTTCTAGTCTGGCCCACCCGACTACCCGACTATAGCACTCTTGCTCTTTTTGCGGCGCCAAAAAATTGACTTGACGATTGTGAAAAGGTGCGTTTTGATGACTTTGACGACGACGTGATGTCACTCACATGTCCACAGCGCAGCCAAATCCAATTAAACAAAGCGTGGAAACCGCACAAGTACTTGACGCCTGACAGGATAATCAGGCGCAATTGTTTGGCAATTAGTTTGGACGCGGCGAAGTCCTAGAAAAGTAAGCCAACAAAAAGCAGACCCAAAGTCGCATTTAAAATGCTAAAAAAGTATCGCATTGCACACGCATGAGCAGCTTTTCAAGTCAAACTTGAAGGACATCCAGGCCGTTCGCAACATATCCTGTTTAGCAGCAGTTGCTGTTGTTGTCGGCCTGTCAACAAGGCCGCCTCGTCGTTGTAAATTTGCAAAAATGAAGCTGTAAATTGCATTGATTGGCCGTTGACAGCTGGGCGACGATTGACAGCAGGATAACGAGGGCGACAGAGGGCAATAGGGAGGGGCTGGTCACACAGGCCACACAAGCCTCCTCACAGCTAGCAATTGCCAAGGATAACTTGTCAACAGGCGCGCCGAATTGCAATTTTTAACGGCCAATCCTTTGGGCCAACAATTAATCAAAGCCGAGCAGCAGCACCTACGCAGTCAACTCGAATGTTCTGCGTGTGTGTCCTTTAATCAAAGCGCATGATTTATGATCTTCAGCAAAAAAGAAAAAACACCAAAAAATTGTATATAAAAGTCAGTTGTAGTTATTTTTCTTTTTCATTTTTGTTTTTTTATTTTTGTCAATGGCCTTTGGCTTTGTTTGGAGCATCGAGACCATTAAAAATTCGGCCTGCCACTTGGCCAGGACACTCAGCCAGTTGGCCAAGTTTACTGATGCCGATGCTGTTGCTGGTTGCTGCTGCTGCTGCTGCTGCTGTTGCTGTGACTGCCAGCATTCATTAATCATAATTCTGAACCTCCACTTCAGTTGCTGTGGCTGCAGATTATTTCTTGTTCTTGTGCAAAGGACACAAAACTGCAGTTGAAGAATTTTCAATGCCTTGAAAACTTTTGTACACAGTTTTCCACACAAATTCCTCATTTTGCTTCGTTTTTTTCTATATTATTATTCGTTTTTTCGGGGGTGCAGAAACACTGTCAAATATTCACGTCATGCGATGGCGTTCTAGTTATTCAACGTGGCCTAATGAAGGGCGCATTCATAGGAGCAACAGCCGCTTCTCTTTCCTTACCATCCCTAACTCAACGGCAGATGTGGAGTCAAACCAAGTCATGGAAGTAGTCTAGAAAATAAGAGCTGTAGGAACTAGTCTATACAAAACATATCTCTTGCAAGTATTTTTTGTTGCATTACATGATTTGATAATATATATAATTCCCTATTCCTGGCTATCTTCTATCTTCGAACGCACTACAACATGTCTCTGGTTAGCCTTTTGCAAATTGTTCACAGCGCGGGCATTGTCTGGAGCTGCGTGCAGTTGTAGCTGGCGGCAGGATTACGGCACATCTGAAGCCAACTGCTCTCTATTCAAAGTATTGATGGCCGAATCGGGCAACTTGTCACTCAAATTATGCAAACCCGAAGCCGTAAAGAGATGCCGCTGGCGGCTAAGCATCAAAGGGCAGCAACTGCTCCTGGATAAAAAGGATAATCATGCTTGCATGCGTGTCTGTTAATTTGTTATAATATCACGTAAGAATTGTCATCGAATCGATTTTTTATGTTAATGCCGCAAGGTGACAACTCAATTTGTCGCTGGGCAACGGCAGCCTGGCGTACGTGGCACACAGTGGGCAGAGTGGCTTAGTAACCTGGCTCGAACTATTGGCCAAGTGTTGGCGACGTGACCTGCTGCTAAACAGCACGAAATCCATTGCTGAAATCTTTTGTGCAAGTTTAAAATTTGGCACAAATCTCGGCTGCTGGCTGCTGGGTGCTGTGCTGGCTTTGGCTGATGCTGTGCGTTGCCTTGACGCCAGCATCGGACAGGATGTCATTTCCGCATGTGGTTATCCTGCAATCCGCAACTCTGACGCTGCTGCTGCTGTTGCTGCTGCTCCATAAACAGCAGACACATTTACTTAGGTTACACACAAACACGCTCTCGAATTGGGTTTTCAGTTTCCTCTTCCTCTTCCTGCGACGCCACTTGTCGTCCTGTGGCCGATATCCTTGTCTGCTGCGCTTTGTTTTTGCTGCACTTGTTGTTTACACAGTTGGCCAGCCAGTTGCTCTAAAATAAAGTAGGCGACATCGGCATCCCTTTGTTTTACCCATTGTGCAATGTCCTTGGCGCGGAGCACTGCCTTCTACATTAGACTGTGTAAAATGTGCCGCTTGACTTGCTTTGCAATGTGAGCACTTGTAGTTCCTGACATATTTCGGGGGTAAGTCTAACTAAATAGAAGGAGTATTTAACAAAATAAATGAAGTGGTAGTGTAGTAGGGAAGGTCATTAAGATAGATGTAAACACTATTTAATGAACTATCTGATTTGAACTGTGGCATTCAGTTAGTATTTAAGCGAAATATTCATGAGAGCAGGGCAGCGGAACTACTTATTACTTGATATACATATTTATTCAAAATATATTAAATAATCAAAATGATGATAACGATTATCATTCGATGCACTACTAAGCCAAAAGTGATTTTTATGGAATAGATAAACTTTGCTAATAAATCAAAGAGGAATTTTACAAATAGACTCCATCGACAGAGTATATTTCTGATTTGACAAGCCCCATCGAGTGTTACCTTTAAGAAATTGGGCACACCTTTAATATATGGTGATCAATCTGCACTTTACCGATTCAAGTTAAGACTCTAGCTTCAATAGGAACTGAAAATTTTTAATTGAAAAAAATATATTATATCTTTTATCCAGACACCACAATATACAAAATGCTAATATTGAAGTCGGAGTCGACATGCGCTCACGGTGTTACCTTCCTTAAACAATTTGCTACAATTTTTAAGCACAATATTTCTCCTTTCATCCGCAATAATAATATTAAATTTAAACACAATGGCTATAAATATTTACAATTTAGGTATCTATAGTTAGTGGTGGTGCTTAAAATATACTAGAAAAATTATATCAACAAATGTTAACGAATAATTTTGACAATAGTTTAAAAATTCACTGAAATTTCTGTTCAGACTGCAGACTGCAGAGTATTTAATCTTAGGACGCATAAATTGTCCCGCTTAATTCATTGAAATACCTTAAATACCTTATTAAATTCGCATTTTGATCATGGGAATAGCTCGCAGGTCTGCATAATGCTTATCTCATAGCTCATTAATGGCATTTGGAAAGGTTTTTCAATGTTTGTCGCCCGCATCCACGACACCAGCCTCCCCTTTGCCTCCTTTGGCTGCACACGCCCGCGTCTCGTGACCAAGACAACCCCACAATAATAACCGAAAATAAAATGAATATAAAATTCCAACGAATCGGGAAAAAAACAATTAGCAAACAACACCAATGGAAAATTTGGCTAAACAATGGACAAATAATTCATTTGAATACCGAACTCTGCGGCCATTGGGACATTTGTTTGGGCTCGCGCAATTGTTACGCCTCCATGTGGCATAAATTAGAGGCCACTTAGATGGGCAGCTAGGGGCAGTGACGGCTAGCGGCGACTCGCTGCTTGTTGCATAAAAATTGATTAACAATATGCGGAAATATTTAGTTATGTTTGATTAGAGCGGCTCAGCTGAAAGTGCGGCATCATCTCTCATAGCGATTGGAGAAAAACAGCGAGGAGGAGAAGGAGGAGTTTAAGTGGTCAAAGCAGAGGCAGAGGCAGCTTGGGGGGTAGTTAAACCAAAATGTCACGCCGGATGTGGCAGTTAGTTATTGCAGTGTTGCCGCTGCTGAGGTGGCTGACTTATGCGGGTTTCTTGTTCTTCTCCACAGTCCAAATACTTTCACTTAACTCGCGGACAGAGTAACCAAAAATCAAGCCGCAAAGCACGCCCATAGGCCACGCCTCGCCTGTCCCCTGCCATATCGATCTGCAATACGATAACTGATCATTATCGTTACCTGGTGCATTGAATATCGCGACGACCTGCAACACGGAAGTGAAATTTGAATGTGATCGACGAGGGGCGTCGTCCAATTCGCTTTTGTTCCGCATTTTGATGTGGAAATTATAGAAAAACGCAGAGATTTAAAAAGCGAAAGTCGCAGGACGCAGCAGGACACGCTGATACATACCGGAAATGGTTTCACTTTTATCGAGCATTTGAGGTGCTCCGCGTTACACGCTGATTTATGTGTGCCTAGTTACCCAAGTGTCAGGTTACGCATTAAGGATGCCAGAGCACCCAACCACACACACACACACACATCAACACACCCAGAGACACACTCAACAACAGTTAATTGCTTTAAAAATATGTGCACAACTAAAATTCAGCGAGGCATGTGAGTTATGTACACCCTGTACACATGAAAACCAGGACTAAATGGCAGTCTTAGTAAAGTATTATAAAATTCAATACACATATATCTTTATAGTTCTAGTCAGATGAGAGAAGATAGTTAAGCCCACTAGATGTATGCATTACCTATCAAATATTTCTATATGGTCTATATGGATAATCAATTTTAAAGAATGAATGTTTATCTACAATCTTTAGATAACTATAAATGATCGATGGTTGATTTTCTCATAACTAGCCATGAGATACTATATCTCAACCTAGTTATCGATAGTTTCTTATCGAATATCAATTCAAACATTAATCGACACCAGAATAATTGTAATTTTGTATATTGCTGCACAGGCTACAGGGCATCGTCCAGTCCATCATCGTTCGCTGTGTCAATGCCTTAGTCGCTTTATTCTGACGCTTGAACTTGTTGTTAAGGGGCAGGCATACACATTTTGCATGCTTGATTCAACTGAGGGTTTCCTAATTTCTCACTTCTCATGCCCAAGTTGGTCAGCAGGTCAGTCGGCTAGAGTCCGTGAATTCTTCACTTGGTCCATATGGTTATTTATTTCTGTTATCCTTTTGCGGAAGATTGCACATCTCATGCGTGGGTTTTTGGATCCTGTGAGAGCGCATTATACGCCTCATGATTTGGGTCGGCTGTGTCTGCAGAGATTCGTTCCGAGCAGCAAAAAAAAGTAGAAGGAAGAAAAGGGATTACCGCCGGACACTGGACAATGAGCTGGCTTTAATGAGCTCAAACCGAACACTCGCAGTTCGTAGTGCCGCTCACGCGGAGGGGGGCAAGCTGTTCACCTTCCCAGGCGGGTTCAAAGACTTCCACTTGGCGCCACAAAGTAAATTTAGAGAGCTAATACGAAAATATTTGACCTAACCAAATCACCAAAGTCACTTTGCATGATAAGACCCAAGGCGCAGAGCTCAACGTCATCCTCATTAGCACCCACACAACAAAGAGGCCAAGTTCAGCAACATTTTAATTTCTATTCTAATATTTTCTTGCATTATCTGCAAATGCATTTCTTTTTCTTTTTTGCTTCTGAGCCCTTATCAGCGCCGTATAGTACTCACGACGAATTGCAATTGAGTAAACAGAGCCGGAAATGCATTTGCTTTCACCGCCGTCTCTACAGACATCGTGCCCCACGGTGTTATCACAGGTTTGTCTCCCGCTCTCTGATTGCCGATTGACTCGTCAGAGCGACTCAAGCGAAATTTATTTGCACGATTGTAATTCACTTAAGAGTATGTGTAATGCGACTTCTGTTTGCTGTTGTTGACTTGGTTCGGGATCGAATTCGACTTCGATTCCCCAATACTTTTCGCATTATCTCCATGGATTGTTTACTCATTGCGAAAGGGTGTCTAGGCACTGATATCAATTATGAACTGTAATTATCTTTTGGTATGTATTTGCTTTTCTTGATCAGAGCTATTCATACTTCCCACATCTCGTTTGTATATATCTCCACTACATTTATATGCATATGCACTTAATGCCCATCCCTCCTTACTGTCCAGCTCAATTTCCTCCTTTTCATTCTTCCATTTGACCTCTTTTTAGTGCAGATTGATTGGGCGCAAATTACTTGAGCTACGTGAGAAGCAACGAGAAATAAAAGTGAACAACTGGATTACTAGGAATTTAGCCAGCAATTAAGACAGTTCAGATGCAGATAATTGGCGAACTGTAACACTAGATGGCAAGAGACTTGGGCTACTGTGGATCGACACACCTGATCCTGGATCCTTCATCCTGATCGCAGCGATAAGCAAGCAGCTCAATCAAGACAATAATCATTTGACATTTTAGCGCCCCACAAAGACAGCAAATGCGCAGCGAAGACCTGTTCAATCTAGCGTATGGAAGGAAAGTATCAGATGGCAGGCAACTTCAAGGATTCCCACACACACACACACACACACACCCGGAAAACTCCTCATGAGATGCAGATAAGCTGCCGTCAACCTGCCAGTTTTGTGGTTGACAGTGGCTCCATTGTTTGTTATTTGCTGCTGCTGCTGCTGCTCCTGCCGTTCAGAAGGAAGCGCAGTCCAGTTGACATTTGCTATGTGCGGCAACTCAATCGGCTGCAGCTGCAATCTTGCAGCATCCCTCGTCCTTACCGCAAAAGCAAGTAATACGAAGCCATTTTGTGCCGGACACTAGACAACAGCAAAAAAAAAAAAAGAAACTGGCCAAAAATGGGAGTCCTTTGTCTGGGCTAGGCTCGATTGCTTTTGTCTGCTGACCATATTGTCTGCAGTCTGAGCAAAGAAAGGTTTAAGAAGTGCTCTAAAATTTCGCAACATGTTTCACATTATTAATGATGATGAGCCCTCACTCAGCTCAGCTGCGAGATCCCTTTTGTTCACCCTGGCTGACCATTGTTTTGGGCTACGCTCTTAACGAGCGTCTCATGAGTTTTCTATGGAAGACAGCGCGCAACGCGCAGCGGGCGACTCCCTAAGCATCTCTAGGCTCCCACATGTTGTACAGGCAACTTGCATAATCTCCGCGCTTGACCAGCCCAACATATTCCTAAATGCCGCGCCTCCGACGCGTAATGCGTGCATTAGATCAAGCCTGCCCTACGTTGCATTAGCCAAGGATATCTCTTGAATATCTGTGGGACTATTTTCCATCAGCAATTTTTAAAAACTGCTTCTCCTTGTACAAGATGCCATAAAAAATATTGCGACTCTTTCATTATGTTTCTGTTTTTTTGTTTTTTTTTTTTTTTTGCAGCGTAATGAGAATCCTTTATGCGGCAGCCACACAGTCAACCCTCACACAGCAAGGATGCGCATTCACTTTCCCATGACGCATTCCCGCAACTATGGCAAGTGTTGCATCCTTTGCTTGTGTGTGTGTGTTTGGGTGTGGGAAAGCAAACACTTTCACTTACGCGCACTCACAGTCGCCTCACATTACAACACGCATCCTGTGTGCAACCTGCAAAGGATTGACGTGCAGCTGACAAGTGTCAACTGCGACGCATTTCCTCGGGTGATAAATTGTTGGGCCCAACAAACAAACCAACGGAGCGGGAGGAGAGACAGATCGAGGCTTAAATTATGCACAGAGTACAAATAGTTGAGGAAATAAAAATTGGCCCTAAAAAGGATATTAGGCGCTAAGTGTCATCGAATCGTAAAAAGGACACAAATGCAATCAACTGCAGACATTCCGAGGAATTTTTTCGCTTACACGCGCAATACTCGTAAGTGTTGTCCTTGTTATCCTGCCTCGGCCACATTCTATGCGGCAAGGCATGGCATCGCCTGGCGCTTTTATGACCACGCACATTCGACACTTTGCCGCAAATTAGTCGCCATCTAGTAGCTGCTGCTGCTGCCTACAACTACCTCGCTGAACTACTTTTTTATGCTGAACGCTTTACGCGACATTAAGTGAGCCACAGGACATAAGAAACTTAACTTAGTTCCGCTCTGGCATTTGCTGTGGAATTTTCTTTTGTCCTGGGTTTAAGGATTGCCTGGCGCCTGGCCTCGTTTGCGCAATACATTCCCAAAAAGGATAGTACAATCCAAGTGAGTTGAATTTTATTCGGATTTTGTATAACAGAATCAATGCGTTTAATACGGAGCGTTGATCCGTTTTTCCTTTATTTATCAATTACAGATTGGAGCTCTCTTCAAATACTGTTCTTAGTTGGCTCCGCCGATTGGATGGCTCGAGCAACTCCAACCCGGCAGCTCTCCAACCCCATGTGCTGGGCCCCTCTATTTTAAGCGAAAACTAAGTAAATAATACAAATGTCTTGGGCTGCACGCAGGGCGCTATTTTTGTCAGCAATTCATTCATTTTGTTCGCTTAGGCGTTGCAATTGGTTGACTTCCCCTATCGCGATCAGTCGCCCCACCACTCTTTTACAATCCGGAAAGCGTGCCTCACTCGCTCGCCGCCTGCTGCATTTCAAATGTTAAAAAGTTCAAATATTTTTTATAACGAAACCCCAAGCAAATGTCTCATTTCCTTTGCAACGCTGCGGCAACACAACTGCAGCAATTGTCTGCGCAACGGCAAGTGGCAGGGGCAGGGGTAGAGGAAGGAGGCGGACGCATATGCGCGCCACTTGGAGTATTTTAAATAAATGATATTTTTTCTTCCCGGTTGAACTAGTCGAGGGGAGAGTCTTAGCAACATCTTCTTCGTCTTCTCATCTGCGCTGCACATTTTTCACCTTTGCTTGACCTTGAGTGCGTGCCTGGCAGCTGGAAATGGCTGGAATACGAGCTGAACTGGGGGACACCAAATGCAGTCATGCCAGCTCGCATTAGGCCGACAACTTTTCACTTAGTTCATTTATAATAACTAAATGCTCGAAGAGCAGGAATGCACTTCATATGTTTGCCTATTTCACGGAACAGCAATCTATACTAGTCAGCGCATCTGAAATACAATTGACTTGGACACTAAATTATATATAAATTAAAACAAACGAAGAAACCGTGGCATGATCTTCCCTGCAAAATGAATCTAAGCACAGAATACGAATGAAGGATGGAAAGCAGTGCCAATGAAAGGCCTGGGAAACATACATACGTTCTCTGCTGGACACAAGGATCAACTGCCCCAAAGGAATTGCCGCATTCCGACCGAAAGGAAATCTGTGCGACTGGACAGCAAATAGAACCTGCGCCTGAGCCACCGATACACCTGTGAGAATGTTCAACAAAGCGCAAAAGATGCGCAAAAATTGCATGAACCAACATTCCAAGAGTAAACACAGAGCAGGAGAGAGAGAGAGAAAGGGAATACGAGACCACTTGAGCCAAAACAAAGACACGCTCAGACCGCAAATAGAGGACGTGGCCGAGGTTGCTTTTCATTGATGATGAAAACGAGAGCTACGAATCGAATTCAAAGCAAAGTGAAGTGCATCCGTTTGCATTTTCACTTTCACAATGAAAATCGAAACCGCAGAGCGTACACACATGCAGGATGCGCCTGTGCAATCATCAGCATCATCATCGTCTGCTGACGAGCAGCAGTATCAACAAAAACAACAACGTGTCCCAGTGTCCTACTTTTGCTGCTGCGAACAATAAACCGGACACTGCGATCGTATTGCCACATCCTTGAAGATATTTTACTTTATGCGAGAAATCAATATCACGTATAGCCCAAAAATAAAAAATACTGCGGAAATATCTCGCAAAAATAATAGAAAATAAAAACTATAAAAAATAAGAGATAAATTCGCTTGAAAAATATAACAATCTTGAAAGTCATTTGTTATTTCTCCAAACAAGTCGCCTGGTTCACTGTCTCGCCTGCTGCTCCTTCGCACTCTCATTTAACTCTTAACCCTAACACGCCCTAACACAACATCGTATCTCTGAGCTGGCATCAAGACTGTTCGGGATCCTCTCTCCGTCTCTCCCTCTCATAGCTCAATTCGTTGCGCTTACGATTTCAATCATTGCCCCGAGATACAGTTCCTTAGGGTAACCCTTGGCTACCCTTTCGCTGGCAAGTGCAGCGACTTTGTATCCTTTTTCTCTTTTATTTTTCTATTCTTGTTCAGTTTTCTTGCTTCTCAACTAATCATCGTGACAGGCTCAGTCAACCCTATGGGCGACACCTTCGCCTTTCGTTTGTGTCTACTTTTTAACCTTTTACTTCCTTGGGCATTGTCAACTTTTCAGCTTATCCGTCTCCTTTGTTGTTCCTTGGAATTGTGTGAGTGGCTGCCCCCGCAACGTTGCATGCCGTGAGAACTGATTGCAGTTTAATCCTTTGCGCAAGTCCTGCTTTGTGCTGACATCGTGACTCATTCGATCACAACCCGTTCTGCGCTCCTAGTCTCCACCAAAACAGGAAGAACAAAGTGGTAAGAGAAGGGAATCCCCTAATGTATGCTCATCAATTTAACGGGACACAGCAACGGCAGAGGGCAACGGCACAGTCTGGCCAAATGGCCACTAGCAAACAGAGCACGTAAATAAAACAGTAAGTAAACTAAAGGGAAGTACACTTGCACACATAAACAAAGCTTAAGCGTAGCTGCCACCCACTCACCCATTTATTACACCCTTTCAGACACAACACAATTTGCTGAAAGCTTTGCCGACCACAACAAACCGTTAAGTTCGACTACAACAAATATGGCCGCCCACTCACTCACTCGCAAGCACTCACACGCACACACACACACACACACACACACACATTCGCACTCTCACACACATTCACAGTCATAACAATGACGAGAACGCATGTGCTCCACTTTAACACTTTCGCTCTCTTTCGAACGCACATGGCAATTTTAACCCTTTTAATGCCGTCTCCGTCTGCGTTGTCGTCTGCGCACACACAGCCACACACACGCTAGTGTATAGCCGGCCATTGACTTGCCGCCTCACACTCACTCACACACGCACGCCGCCTCCAATGGGGGCCGCCGCTCTCTTAACTGGCTACTCAATTCGCTGTGACAACGTTCCGCTCTTCGCCGTGCTCTTTGCGTGCGCGTGCCGAAAGGGGAAAGCAAGCCTTTTGCTCTCGTACCCCTTCACACACATGTGCGAGCATTGAGTGAGTTTTTTTTTCACTATTCACTCATTTTTTATGCGCCCATTGAAAAGTGAAAGGATTTTCGTCTATGTGTGTGTGTGTGTGAGTGTGAGTCTGAGCGGAAAAGGGTGAGAGCGCACATTATCGATCTGTGTGCGTGCGGCGAATAGCTGAGTGAGAAACTCTTTCGTTTCGATTCGTCGTGTTTGCCTTAACTCTTTTCAGTGGTCGCGCATTGATATTATTTTGACAGCGCGTGTGTGTGTGTATGTGTGTGGCGCTATGTTTAAGTATGTGTGTGTGTGTGTGCATGAATGAATGAGCGAGCGAGTGTGTGGTAGGCGGAGTTTGATCGATATATTATTCATGAAATGGCGTCGCAACTCTTTAAGACCCAACGGAGCGGAGCCAGATTTGTAGTGGCAGGGAATGAATTGAAATGATTTAATGAGGGAAAATAGAAAAACGCGAAAAATTGCATACAAAAAACCTTAAATATTTAGTTTACATAAAATATATTAATAACATGTAATTTTTATACCCTGAACCCATTGAAAATGGGAAAAACAGGGTATAATGTTTTTGTTGAAATGTATGTAACAGGGAGAAGGAGGCGTGGCAGACCCCATAAAGTATATATATTCTTGATCAGGGAGACAAGCCGAGTCGATTTGGCCCTGTCCGTCTGTCCGTCCGTCTGTCCGTCTGTCCGTCTGTCCGTCTGTCCGTCTGTCCGTCTGTCTGTCCGTATGTATGAACGCGTCGTTCTCAGAACCTACAAGAGCTAGAGACTTGAAATTTTTTATGTAGGTTCCTGTATAGCACGAAAAGATCGAGTTTGTTAAAAAAAATCGATAACTGTCTTAATTTTAATGTTATCGATTAAAAACGAAATCGATGCTCCGTTATTTAATTATATATAAATAATCTTTATAGCTAGAGTCTTCAAATTTTGCATTTAGTGTTATGTGAGCATTACACAATTTCGGTTTTTGCTAAATTTTGGATGCCACGCCCCCTTCGCCTCAAAATTGTAACTCCCGTATTTCAAATACTAGAGACTTGTGCTTTGGCACATACATACATGTGGATGACATGATCACGCCCAACAAGTTTGATCAAAATCGTTACTCTAGAAAAAAAGTTATTAAACATTTAATTTCCCATAGCATTGCCATGCAAAGCAGCCAAAGAACAGCTGACGCACCGATTGGCGTGTGTGTGTGCGTGCGCCTGTGCGTGTGTGTGTACGTTTTGCTTGTAATGAACGTACATATGCATGTGTATATGAAAGAAACAAAGAATGCTGGGAATAACGGTTCTTCATAGGGTTTAGGGTATACCCTTGTCGAGCGGTCTCGACTAGAGTTTTCTTACTTGTTGTACTTAAATAAAAACTATAATCACAAAAAATCTAATCAACTCAGCTATACATATGTCTGAGCATAAATATATATTTATATATTTCTATATATATTCCATTTCATTCTTCTCTCATTTCCTCTCCTTGCTTCGCAGCTCGATTTGGACAGCATTTTGATAGATGGCCGCCATTCAAATCTTGGCTAAATGTCTAAGCCAAATTATATAACAGACAAACATATGTAAGGAAAATGCATTTCCAAAACGACAAAACAGATACATCATCCTCAAAACCGAGACGCAGCGCTAGCATACTGAAGGAAATTTAAAGAGCTGACCCAAAATAAATGCAAAAGATGATATGCTGAAGGAGCTATCAACCCTAAATAGCGCAAAAATTGATGAGGCCAACTGGGGAGATACACCCACACTCACACAACACACACACACGCTTACTCAATCCCAATCCTGTCTTCATTAATAACTAATATCCTGCGGTCGCAAATAGCATTAGCTGGCAGGACAACACACACATGCACACATACGCATAGCAGCCATGTAGTCGGCCATTGTTGTTTTTTGCCTTTGGTTTTCAATTACACAAGGAGTTGTGGCTCAAATAATGTTATATACATATATATATATATATATATATATATATATATATATATATATATGTGTGTGTGTGTGTGTGGCAATCGATGAAAGTTTGAAATTAACACCCAAATAATGGTGAGCCTTGAGTCCTGCGTAATTAATGAGTGCACAAATATCCGTGGCAAACTTTGCCTATGATTGGGCAACTTTTGGACAATCGCTCAAGCTGCCAGCTGCTAAAGTCTTGCTTCCTGGCAGCCTTACAAGCAAATGATTTTAGCCAAAAAGGACGCAAATATAGGTATATTTATATATGTATGTAAATAAATTACTGCCGAAATTTGGGCTTGAATATGAGAATATTTGTTGAAAGTGTATTTAGTAAAGGGTAACTTAAAGCATTAAAACTTATTTAAAAATTATATTTTTATATTGTATAAAAAAAACAATTTGAAATTAATTTTATTTAAAAACATATATATGTGTGTACATGTATATATATATATATATATATATATATATATATATATATATATATATATACATATATATATATATATATATATATATATATATATATATATATATATATATATATATATGTTTTTAAATAAAATTAATTTAAAATTGTTTTTTTTATACAATATATAGTTTATATTTATTTGATAATCTAAGCAGAATAATAATTCATCAGATATCATACAATTCTCTATTGGAAAGTTCTGTTCTCTTCATTTAATCATTTGCAATTTGTTACAGTGTATTTAGCGTGTTCCCAGCATAAATTCCAATTAGCGCGATAATTAAGCTGCAAAGCTCTTTCCCACACATAACTCAATATAGACTCGATTTATTTAAATTCTCAACAATCGAATAATTAAACGCTGCTTTGGCAACCCTAGCAAATCGTGGGCGTTAATTGAAGCAGAGGCATCATCAAAAAGGGGGCGCGCTTGCGTGTCCACGTTTATTTCTCCGTCCTATTCAAGTGGACACAACAATGCCGACCGCACAGCCAAACGAGCGGGCGGCATGAATTGAAACACTTTCTCATTCAAATTGGGCAGGAAATGTCAAGCGAAATCTCCAGCATAATCCGTTGCCATGTATCAGTCGTTTATATTGTGACACATTCAAAAAGGAAAGAAAGAAGAAACACTTTTCAATTCGCACACAAAAGACCTATTTATGTTGGCGAGTGTACATCGCATTTTGGGGCATTTGCAACCGTTTCGTCATTTGGCGCCTTTTGTGTGGTTTTTCGGGTTCTTAAGTGGGGGCAGCAGAAGGTATTGCATATGGTATTCCCACAGATTGGTTTGATATGGATATATGTGGGCTGTGATTATCCACAAAACGAAGAACTTGTTCCTATTGTTGCTTATTGTTGATGAATAGACTAAAAGTGGGGAAGGCATGTGGACAACATCTTGCTCGCGGATCGTTCTTCACTGCGAAGTGGGGCGAGCTAATAGACGGTTCGTGTTAGATGATTAACTTAATAACAGCTCTAGCTATTGATGTTAATTGAGAACCTGCATGACTTATATAAACTTATTTAGGAAACAAATCCAGCAGATATATGCGCATCTTATCTTTTCTTATAATAACCTTTGGAATACTTACGTAAAATTTCAAAAACTTATATCTTTAATAGAATAGTTTCTCATAATTAAGCAATGAGAATAAGCTAAATATATTTTGCCAAATTCTATTTTCTGAAAAATAAATATTAAAATACTTTTTATTTTCAGTTTTCCTGCCTCAGCTTTCTCTCCCATCTAACCCTGTACACAGCCCATTCTCTCTCTACGCACCACTCAGTGGATGCATCCATTATAATGCATCAAATGCTCATAAAATAAGGAACGAAGTTGATTCCCAGGCATCGTAGTATGGTTAGTAGTTATTCATATATAGCTATGTAGTCATATAACCCTCAAGCCAAGACAGGCCACGGCCCATTGAGACTAACGAGCGACACATGCAACTAGTTAACACTATGCGAGTGACCAAGGCCTCGATCGGAGGGGTGTAGCTATTGATATTAATGTGCGATCAAACATGGCACCCGTTGATTGGCCAGCGACTCAAGAACAGGAAGTCCGAAGACTCATTTATTAAGAGCGGCCGCGACAAGAGGTAGCCAACACACAAATTGGGTTTTAGTTTATTTTTTCCATTGAAATGCCAGACCTTTAAATAGAATTTCGAACGCCCACGAGGGGCAGTCGAGCGAGCAAGCAGTCCATAGCCAAAGCCAATTAATAGAGTCGCAAAACAAATTAACCCCAAAACAAAATCAACACGAAAACTTTTCACTGACACACGTCAGGTTCCCAAAACCGATGAGCGCCATATGGCCGAACGTCTAAGTGGAAACAAGCAAGCAAAAAAATAAATATAACAAATAGGAATGTTTCAGACGAGCTTAGCTGACTAGAAGACGCCCTGTATTTAGACAACTTGTAACACTATGCCTGAGTTTGAGCTATTTGTATAAAAAGTAATTCAAATTCAGTTTTAAACCTCACCCAAAATATATATACTCTGTAGAACAAACTCTCCTCCATGAGCCATCTACACCCATTTTGAACAAGTACAGGGTATGCCTAGTTCGAACTATTTTATATTGAATATGCATCGTCCAAGGAAAGTTCCTCCATATTGCACATATAAGTATTACACATATATAGAGAAAACTATTAAATAATTATACTTTAAAGAGGCAGAAGGTATTCAAACTTTATTCAATACTTTATAGACCATATATCACAGCCTCATATACTCATTTTCAATCGGTACAGGGCATACAAGCAAGAGCACCATAAGTAAAACTCTGTGAAAACAAATAAATACAAATCTGATGTGCACGCTGCATATGCTCTGATTCCTTATTGAGTTTCAACGCGTGCCTCAAGTGAACTCCAACCTCTTTCTGTGGGGCACCGCGGATGAAGACATCGAGTTGAGAGAATGTGATGCAAGAGTCATAAACCAGACAGAAAGACAAACAAGATCGTTAGCAAGAGGGAGCGCCAGAACAAGAGATGATCACTAAATTAAGGGTTAGAGCTCGAAGACGATTATCAAAAAAGGCATCTTAAAAAACGGCGAAACGAGGAGAAAAGGAAGGGGAAATGAAACGAAACGAAACGAAACGAAGGCGAGCAGCAAAGGGTGCTCGTGCGACCCTTTGATCTTGATCAGGATCAGGGTCGCGATCTCTAAGCGGCTTGCTAATGAGCTCATATTTCCCTTTCTAGTCCCTGACTTCCTCAAATGCGTATGGAGTTGGAATTAAATTATCGTGCGGCTGCCTTGTGGCATTTTAATGTGTCTAATGTGTCGCCCCCCTCTGAGTGGAAAGAGTTGATGTGGGGGACCGCCCAGCACAGCGTCCTCTGCCCCTGTGGCAGCTCAAGTGTTTCTCTTAGCGTTTGGCCATGTCGCTCACGTGTCAAATTAATCATTTAGGGAGCGAGTTTTTACCAACTGGTTGTGACAGCCAGCTGATTTAGTGGCTTAGCTAAGATCTATGATCGTGCAACGCGATCGGGCCTAAGGTTAGAAATGTGTTGCGCATGAGGAATTGATTAGGTCACAGAGGTGCAATCGAGGAAGTCATTGATATAGCGCCGAAATAGTTGAGCCTGCGAGTAAAACTGGTTGCAGATGGACTTCATTTCAACTCCAATGCATTGAAGTCGATCGAGGATGGAAGTGGTCTCTGCTACTAGGCATGAGTTATGCTTGGCACCCAAGAAATCGCTGAGGTAGGTCGGAATGTTAATGGAGAAAAGAAAACGTACATTTGAGACTTGTGGCAGGAATAGCAATGAAATTGTACTGAGAACAGATCGAATTGATCAAGAATATTAGGTGCCAAATACGCGCTGATTGAGAAATACCATAATGGATGTCTGAGGAATGTCAATGAAATCGTAATTAAAAATTATAAAGCTGCAGATTTATAGACTCGAAATAAGGCATGACTGAACAACTATAAATGAAAGTTTAATGTTTGTTTTATGACAATTCAATTTGATGGCTCTACATAAATAGAGTAATAAAGTCGGAAAGCTGCTCAGCCGAGCGAACAACTGAGGCCAGCCCTTAGCTATGATATCTTTATTTATAATAATTGAGAAGTCTTACTTCTGTGAGATGCAGGTCAATTAATTGCGATCGTTTGGTTCTCACAGAACTTTTTCGCGCAGCATCGTCTCAGATCTCTCACATCTTCTGCCTTTCTCTCTCATTCACTCTCTCTCTCTCTCTCTCTCTGTCTGTCTGCTTTCTCTGCACCACTCAAAACTCTCGCAAGTAAATAAAAAGCACCGCAGTTTTCACATGCGGGCTGCGGTTAGCCGAGACGGGACACGAGAGATGACCAAAAGGCGATCAGCAAACGATCGACTGAGTGCCAGCGCAGCAGGGGAAGGGGTAGCGACTACAGAGCTGAAAGATCGCCGCGACCGCTAATTACGAGTGCGTCAATATTTGCTGCGGCTGGTCGATCGTGAAAAACGGAGCAGCCTCACCATTATTGCTGCTATTGACTAACCCAAATCGCATGCAAACACAAGATGAAAGACGACGGCGACGTCGAAAGGATTCCCAGTTTCGTGGCTCAAGTGCGCACACGCGCAGGCGTCAATATTAGCACAAGGATAACGAGAGACGCGCGCGCACAAAAAGGATGTTTGCGCTAATTGATAAAAACCAAAACGAAAACCAAAATATGATTTGTTTAGGATGTAACGCGGCTCCGCTCCTTCGCTCCTTCGCTCCTCCGCTCCGCTCTCTTGTGTAATTTGCGATAAGCACAGTGCAGTTCAATCAGAGATAAGCTTCAATCAGTGGAGCCGAAGTCGTCGTTGCAGGCCCTTTTGTTCGCTCTAGGATCACAGGATGCCTGTGTGTGCCCACCACAGGTGACGCTTGCCCTGATAAGCAACTGGGCCAGGCCAAAGGCGGCAACAGAGACGTAGGTGGGGGGTTTGCGCAAATTATTTTTAGGCGTTTTCCGGGAAGCAGTGTTAAGTTCATGTTTGCGTCCTATTGTTTCTGGGAAAATTCTAAGCGATCACACGATCGCCAGCTCACAATTAGCCTTATCTCAAATGGATTCAGTCAGGCAGGCAATCACTTCCTTTGACAAGTGAACCACACGCAAATGTTGTCGAAACTATACATCAACTAAAAAATAATATATCCTTTGGAGTCTCCAAATCGAATTGATTTAAAGTATTATTTATTGATGTTTGACAAATTCGAGCTCAACTTCTTTGGCAGCACATACACGAAATAGCTTTAAATCAAAATCAGATTCCATTTTTTCGTTACTAAAATTATTTCTTTAACATAATATTTGTAAACACTCTTATAGTTAACTTTTATGTTTATGCAAACTAACAAGCCTACGTTGACTATAAATCCTTTCTCCAGACATTTTCTCTTTCCCTGGCCATTTAGTAAGTCATAAACGCACTTTCGATTAATTCCAACGAAATACACTAATTAAAAGTAAGAGTGAAAATGGGGCGTCATCCACAGCTGTTGCCAGCGAAAGTGGCGAAGGGTTTCTTCTCTTGTGCGCTGGCAAGTGCGGGGCGTAGCGCGCACTAACAGGCGGCACACGGCAAGACGGCAGGACCACAGGCAAAGAGAAATTATTAAGGAAAAGTAACATGTGTTTGAGTGAAGGTGAAAGGTGACGTGAGGTAGGGTATAAGAGTTGAGGCTGCATCGGTTCATTTTTGACGATCGATGATGAAACGATTATGATGCGAAGCGAACCCGTGCCGAGGAGGTCATGAGTGTGATGCTTACTCTCGCTTTTCCTTGCTGCCAGGATAATGCTGGCTGCAGCGCACCTAATTGCTGGCATGTGGGCAATGCCTCGAAGGGATGCATTGACGATCTTAAGGGGTTGCCACATTCCCTAAATGCGTCATAAAATGTTGGGAAAGCGGAAAACGACAGTTGGCGAAAGTGTGGCAAGAGCGAAAAGCAATCAAGTGTCTATACCAGCCAGCTGATAATAGGGAGCTCAAAGACAAAAGCCTCAATATGTACGCGCTGCAAAGGATTTGCGATTGGACTTAAGGCTAACCAAGGCAAATAGCAACACATCATCATCATCAAACAGAGAAAGAGAGAGAGAGAGAGAGAGAGAGAGATGGAGAGAGGAGATTTGTGCCTTAGCTCGAATTCCAATAAGAGGCGCCACGTCATCAAATCACACAGCAAAAACCTCACGCAGCAACTACAACAAGTAGTAAAAACTTCCAAGTGTGTATGTACGTGCGTGTATGTGTCTGTGTGTGTTTATGAGATGATTTCATTTCGCTGTGCATGTCCCCAAACAGGACCCAAAGGCAGCAGCAGCAGTCGCCCATTGTTGGCGTGCCGAGCGGCCATTGTCCAACCCTTAAATCAAAGTGTACGCAATTTCGTTAATAATCCTCAAGACAATATCGAAACGCCATAACAATATCCTTTTGATGATTATCGCTGCTCCTACTTGGCATTTACTCCCGCTCCAGCTCCTGCGCCCGCTGATGTCTCCCTTCGCTTTCGCCTGTCTATTTGCCACGGCTGCCGCAGTTGCTTTCATGTTTATTGCTTGGTTAAGGCGAAAGGATAATGGCCGCTGAGCAGCAGGTTACAGGACACTGATATGAGCAGCAATAGCAGCTGATGTTCCTTGGGCCCAGCCCCACTGATTGTCTGCGACTCTTTGCTTTTTCTTTTTATTACTTCGCCCAAAAAGCTGGCTCATTAAAGAGAAGCAAAAGAGAAGCCTCCCACATTTCAATTAAAGTCCAAACTTCGCTATCAAGAGTTGCCCGCCTTCAACGTACAAAATGTTAATTTAAATTACAAACACAATCATTCATATGGGCTGCATGGAGAGTTTCCACTTGTAAAAGTTCTGTGTGCTTTCCAAAAGTATATTTCATGTAGAAGAGAAAATTGTATATGAAAGGTATGCATAGGAGATTGATTAAAATCTTACGAATTATTCTTAACGGATTTCTTCAGGGACTGCTTTCTAGATTTTTATGCTATTGATAATAGCTGATTTCAAGAAACATTGACGATCAAGTATGAAAATTGATCTATGTAGTCCTTTTTGAACTTTATCAGTATTACGGCTATATACAGATATCGAAAATGATCTGAAAATCAATATTACGCTTATGTACATAAAGATCTTGGGGAGATTTCACGTCAAGCTTTTTATTTGTAAGCTTTCAAACGAGTTTGGCAATCGCATATTAGAGTCCGTTATCCTGCCTAAGATAACTACTCAAAAATGCTCTCCCCTATTCATGAAACACTTGATACGAGTTTCGCATTAGCCCAACCTCGGGGGCATAATGAGAGAACGCACTTAGGCCCAAAAAACACCTGATGCGAAATTTGTCTGCCAAAGGATTTTCAAGGTGGCCAATGCGCAGTTTCCCTTTTAGCCGCCAGGACATCAGCAGGCTCATTTCAAATGCACGAAAAGTTGGTAAAAAGGAAGCAAAAGCAAGAGAAAAGAAAATGATGTCCAAACTTTTGACAAAAACAAAGCCAGAACAGAGCAGGCCAGAGCAGAAGAAAAAGAGGAATATGCGGCGAATGTCCGCAGCGTTTCAGCTGAGGGATATACGAACTGGCAGCCAGAAACTCCTTTGGCTGGTCCTTTTCTTCCGTTCGTGGCCATTTAAAATTCTTTTCATGTTTAAGCGTGCAGAAGCAACAAAACTGAAAAGAGGAAAAGCAAAAGTAAAAAGGGAAAATATGTAAAAATTGTAAGAAAATATTAGAAGTATTAAAATTTTAATGCAAATTGTTATTTTATGCAAGAATGTGCGGTCCGTGCTCGCAGCGTGTCCTTGTCCGTGTCCTTACGGCTGTCCTTGGCTCGACTTAAATCCCCCTTTTGAAAAAAGGCTGCGTAAAGGATTTTCGACTATAAGAAATGTTTATTGTGCTCTGCTTTTTATGCACAAAAGTCGACATCGAGCCAAATGACCTTTGCCTTAGCCAAAAGTCTGTTGTGCAAATATGCGGCAGGATATGTGTGCCGCATGTACATATATATATTACTATATACGTGTGTATCTCGGCATTCATATGCATTGCTCGTGCTCTGCTTTTGAGCCCAATTTCCTTATGGCTTAAACCTTTACAGCTCAAAACTGAGGCCGACCCTTGGCCAAAAAGGATAATTGAAATTCGGCCAGCTGCGCATCTGCATGCAAATGATTTACAGCTGCCCGGCAACATTTTCGTAAGGTTGTTCTTATTCCTCATTTCTTATTATACCCTGAACCCATTGAAAATGGGTAATCAGGGTATAATGTTTTTGTTGGAAGGCGTATGTATGTAACAGGCAGAAGGAGGCGTGGCAGACCCCATAAAGTATATATATTCTTGATCAGGGAGACAAGCCGAGTCGATTTAGCCCTGTCCGTCTGTCTGTCTGTCTGTCCGTCTGTCCGTCTGTCCGTCTGTCCGTCTGTCCGTCTGTCCGTCTGTCCGTCTGTCCGTCTGTCCGTATGTATGAACGCGTCGATTTCAGAACTTACAATAGCTAGAGACTTCAAATTTTTTTTGTAGGTCCCTGTATAGGGCGCGCATATCGAGTTTGTTTCAGAAATTCGATAACTGTTATCGTTTTATTGTTATCGATTAAAAACGAAAATCTAAATTAAGCTAAAAAATTCTATCTATTTCATCTTTCTAGCTAGAGTCTTCAAATTTTGCATTTAGTGTTATTTGGGTCTTACGCAATTTCGGTTTTTGTTAAATTTTGGGTGCCACGCCCCCTTCGCCTCCAATTTGTAACTCCCGTATATCAAATACTAGAGACTTGTGCTTTGGCACATACATATATATGGATGACGTGATCACGCCCAACAAGTTTGATCAAAATCGTTACTCTAGAAAAAAAGTTATTAAACATTTAATTTCCCATAGCATTGCCATGCAAACAGCAGCCAAAGAACTGCTGACGCAACGATTTGCGCTTGTGAGTGCTTGCGCCTGTGTATGTGTGTGTGTATGTGTTGTTTGTAATGAACATATATATAAACTTATGTATATTAAAGAAACGGAGATTGTTTGGAATTGCGGTTCTTCGCAGGGTTCAGGGTATACCCTAGTCGAGCGGTCTCGACTAGAGTTTTCTTACTTGTTTTTTGTTGTTTTTGCTTTCGTTTTTTCTCCTCTTGAGCTGGCGGGCAGCTCTAAATAAGTTATATGGCCACAGAATTTGTTTTAAAAATTTATAAATATAATTTTACGTTGAACCCCAGGGAACTCGCATATGTCTCACTGGCCACTGTCCCTCCACCCTGACCCGAAACCGTTAAGAGTAATAACAGTAACAACAACAGCAGCAAGAACAACCAGCAAAATGACATTAGGAATTTAGTTTAAACGAGGGTTGCGCCATTTGCCCAAGTCGTTCGCTTCGTCAACGACGCGTCGCCATCAACAATGTTGTTGCTTGGACCTTAACCCTAAATGCAGGGCCCGCCACAGCCTGTCTCCCTCACCACCACCCTCACTAACTGTCTTACTTGGTCTTATGTAATTTAAGCTTGTTCAACATTTACCAGTTCTACGTTGAGCTCAACTCACCGGCTTCCATTACACTTCAAATACTCTATCGTAGATGAAGCAACACTATACTGAGTAGCCGTAAGCTATAGCTGATCGTAACTAATGAATCACATACATAAATAGTTCTGAAAATTATCAGATACTTTCTATTTGGTTTTAGCAAACGGAAAAACATTCATCCGTTCACCCATCTCATACAAAGTTTGATAAGTTTCAATTCCCTGTGAAGATCTGAAGATCTGCGATCTTCAACAACTTACCAAATGATATTTCCTATCAAGAATATATTTTTGTTAGCATAACGACTTGGGCTGAGAGTTAAAATCAATCTTCTAGCCATTCTCACTTAAAAGTAGAGTATAGTATGAATACCTCTTTCGATCTATATTTTAAGAAATTTCATTTCATATCAAACACCAGCAACGAAAGCTTTAGATCTTAGCTATGTCAACTTGAGCTTGAGCATCAGTTAATTAAGAAGTGGATCAGTCTTTAAGTATTATATACTATATAAATGTACTAAGGTAAATCGCAGAATCTAAGGCAAGCATATAGTTCAAGCTCTGGTCATCAGTCTGTCAATCAATGCATCACAAAATTAGCTAGAGTATTAGCTCTTCGCATTCTTTCGTCTTCGAGATTCTCTTGCCTTTGTCTGTGCGTAAATTTAGTCGAGCGTGTCTGCGCATTTCGAAATTGGATACAAAAATTCGTATATTTCTATATACACATATCTTATATATATTTGTATATATTTTTTCAACCAATTTCGAATTTGAGTTGCTGCTTAGCGAGGGTTGATTGTTGGGTTTCTGGTGTCGCAACTGTTTAGTTGTTTCATTTGTCACCCACCCGACTCTGTTAGCAACCACCCAACCACCCACTCACTGACCACCAGCTCATCCACCATTATTCTATGTGGGGTATCTCGAATTTACCTCGTTCCTTGACTCAGCTTACAGAGTTGATGAAGTCGCCCTCAGACGACCTCGCGTGTGCCATTGTATTTACTTAAATGTCCTTTCGCGTTTTGTGTTAATTACACTGCCAGGACATACACACATGCACACACACACACATACACAGGGAGGACACGCGCGTGTGCTTATCGTCACATTTAAATTGAAAGGCGTGTCGGAGTCCAAAGTTCCCGAAGTTTGGTTTTTATTGCCGCTGCTTTTGTTGGCTTGTTGTGCGGCAATTAACCCCTTTTGCGCGCAGGGTTTTCGCGCTAGTCAAAGCTACCAAATATAAGCACTCAAGTAAGGATTTTTTGTGGAAGCGACAACCCTGTTTTGCCCTGTCATGCCAGCCCATTAACTGCGCAATCATTATTCATAGCCCAGGCAGGCCGAGCGGCAGCAAAGTGCGTGTTACTGAGAGGGGGTGGCAACCCTCTCAGCTGACAGCAGCGTTTAATTAAAAGCCAAAAGCTTGTCATGCCGGGTTAAACGCTTCTGCTCCAGTTAGTCCCATGCCATGCATATAATTATGCTTATTATAGTCATTTCGTATTTCATACCTGTATTCTTCTGGTGACTCGGCCATTTTGTAGTCAGGGGCAACCCTGCGTAAGCTGGTGGCAAGGGTTGCGTGATATTTGGTTGCATTAAAAAGGGTTGCAACGGGTTAAATGCGTACAGTTAGGGGCAGCTTTTGTTATTTCCTTGTATAGCCAATGGAATCGTAACCAATGACAACGCGAAGAAAATAAACCATAAGAAATATCATATAGCATTGTGAGATGTAGTAAAAAAAGGGTAGGGCATGGCTATGTACATGTCTTGGTTATATACCTAGCAGAGAGAATTAATGAAGTGAAAATCATGCAACTGGAAATACTTGATCACTTCAATTTTAACTTAGTCAGAATTTGTCTTCTCTTTCTCTATTGTATTTAAAGTCTTCTTTTTAACCCCAATTTCCAAATATAACAAAATTGATCTATTCAAATTACTTTTTATTTTTTATTTATATGTATTTATATTTTCATTTACTTCTTTCTCGTAAGTCTTAGTTCCTTTAAGTCTTTAAAGAGTGTACGAATCCACTGTCTCTCCCATACTTTTCTCAATTTAACCTTAATTTATTTTTAGCACCTACTCAACATTCTCTGCCCCATTTCTCCGCCTTCTCAGCGCTCTAATTGCATAACTGTCCCAGTTGTTTATGCCTGCACTGACTATTAAATTTCATAAGCATTTGCTCAAAATATCGCACATGAGAAATGGAGCACTAAAAGAGCTCGCCTCCTCATTGAGCCTCCAGTTTGACGGGCTACTAATATATAAATTTCCATTAACTTAATTAATGTGCCGCAATTATGGCCACTAAAAAGCTCGAGCAAACAGAAACTCTATAGTTTTTTAATCAAAAAGCCATTAAGGATATGTCACAGCGTGCACTCCACGTCCCCGAGTCCCCATACCCCCGCTCTAACTAAATCAAGCAGCATAAACAATTTGTCGCCCGCTGCTAAATTCGCAATAAAAAAATCACTCAACACATGAGAAGGCGCAAATTAATTTGCTGTTATTATTGCCGCCGCCTCCTATCCTTTTTGAGTAGTAGGACATCCTGTTGATATTTTTAGTGTGGCCACAAGGTAATAATTATTATATATACTGCGCACACATAAAAAGCCACCAGAGCCTCGACCCAACCCCTATATAGACGTAGGCTCTCGGCCCCTTTAACTCCTTGTTGCCGCAAACATTTTTCCGCCACATAGATTTTTATTTAATTTTTGTTCGCTTGTTGATTGAGTGCTCTATCCTTTTTCCCTTTGTCACGCGTCCTCCTGCCCATCTTCAGCCTCATTGATGATGTTGCTGATTCGATGATAAAGTTCTGCTTTATCTTTTGTTTACAATTATTGTCATTCTTGTTTTTTCTCTTTTTGTGTTAAAAAATCCGAAACAACCCTTAAACCTCGCTGCTGGCCCTAACTCTTATTTGCGGGACTGTTGATGCCTGGGCACGTGTTTGGCTTTTGCTCAAATCGTTAATCCATCAACTCATTTCGATTGCTTTGTGGCTAAGAAGCCGCAGGATATGTAATAGTCGAAATTGGCAAATTCATTCAGAAAGTATGGAATTGAGCTCTAAATGAGATAAACTTTAAAGAGCTCAACAATAAAATAATATAAAAATCCTCACAAATAGAAAAAAGGTATATTCCTTCCCTTAAAATATATTATTAATTGTTGCTATACATATCTGCTGTATTATTGTTATCTTAGGAAATGTTAGAGAAATACTAAAGTTTTCGAAAGCGTTAAACTTTTGCCGCTCAACTGGAAACGCGGAAAACCGTGCGCCAGTGAGAAAGCTAATAAGATAAGCAAATGCAAGAGCGAGAGAGAAAGCGACAAGGCAATGAGCGCAAAATTAATTGAAATTTTATTTCAAATGCGAACTTTGACATGGTTTTCCTGGAAAGCAACGCTCCACCCAGCCAACCATCACAACGCCTGTGAAATATTTACGCGACAACAACAACAACGAGTTGGGGAGTCGGCACTTGCGGGCATTTTATGAAACGGATATGAGAAACAAGCAAATGCAAGGACAACAGGACGAAACGCAAGCTTGAAGCGAATGAGTGGGAGGGAGGCAAAGATAAAGAGAGTGGGAGTGGGAGAGCTTGAGCGTGGACTCATGAGTCAGAATTCGGCGTTTGTGAAAATTAAAAAATTCTTTGCGACGCGGTTGGCTGGGTGCTAACTACGCGGCCCCTTATCCTTGCAGAAGTTGTCCTTGTTGCTGCTTCAGCTGTTGTTGGTGTTGTTGTTGGGGTAAACAAAGGATCAAAAGCGCACTAATTGTTTTCTACTTAAACGTAGCCGAGCGCATTGGGGAAGCTCTCCCACTCCCTGGCCAAAGACAGCCCGCAGTTGCCGCGCCTATCCGCCAGGCTAATCTTTCCACTGCCTTTGCCGCGTAATTTTTCAAAACGTAATTTGCAATTAAAGACGGACAACGAGCGGCCACGCAACGCGTAACCATCAGCCCATCCCCAATCGCGAACTCAGCCCCTCCACTCCGCAACCCCTCATCCAGCCGACACCCAACGCCTTGAGCCTTGAGTTGTGAGCTGTGAGCTTTGAGCTCCGAGCTGCGAGCGGCGAGTCCTGAATGCTGAGTCCTGGTACCTTATGACGTTTCATTTTCATTGCTTTAGCATTAAGATTACGTCTACAAGTTGCTCCAAGGACTCGCCTCCTTGCCGCGACTCTGTCTCTTTGTAAAGGATGTTTGCTTCAGCTGATTTACACAAAGAGAATTTTAATTAATTTTATTGCCTGGCCACACAGCTAATGGCAAATGGCACTCGCCAACGTCTTAATTTTACAACTTAAAAATATACTTTAAATTTTCAAAAGTTACAGGCATTAGCTTTATCATTGACCAGCAATTCTTAGCCATACCAAGTATGTATTTTAATCAATATTTCCTTGATTGTAGAAAATATTTAAGGCTGATGACATTTGTTTAGTTTAGTTATTTATATAATTGTTTCCTAGTTCATCTATGTATCCGGAAAAAAACAAATATTTGCTCTACCTTAAGCTTAAATTGATTCGCATTCACTCTACATTAAAGCAAGCGCAAGTCGCAAGAAATCCATAACGCCAATTTATCAACCAGAGCTGCAAATCGTGGCCAGGACTCTTAACATTCACACTCACACTCCCACACACACAGAGAGAGATGTGAAAGGGTCTTCGCATTGGCAATAGAAATCGATAGGTCGTTTTGTTTTTGGCCACCACAGCCGGCGGCTGGCGACTGAATTTGCTTGATGACATGCCTCCTTCTTTCGCAGCACAGCCTCCCCATCGTCTTTGCCCACATACGCGTCCACGTCCACGTCCTTGCCCGCGAGTAACCCTTATGATGGGCTCGAAGTAAAACCAACAACCCTATGCTGCCAACCCATTTGATTTTTTCTTTTTTCGTCGCTTTTTCCCTTTTTTTGGCTGCGGCTAAAGACGACATGTGGCTGAGGGAGCAGAGGACTTGAAGCAGGAGTCGATCCCGGACCAAAATCGAGACCGGTTTTGCTTCGTGTCCGTTCAAGTTCAAGCAAACGGCGGCAGCAGCAAGGACACACGCTATACATGCCCTGCGCGGGGTGGGTTTGCACATATAAAAATAAAAACTTTTTATAAGACATGCGAAGGGTAAACGGACCTCACGCTCAATATATATGTACATATATATATACATATATATGTAGTATGTGAATATATGCTATATAACGCATGTACATAAACGAGTTTTGCGAAGGGTTCGCTCTGCCGGCCGTTTTGTCACATGTGTGTGTGCGTGCGTATGTATGTGTCTCTACATATACATAAAAAGCTGTCACACACTCACACACACACACACACACGCGTTGCTTTTCACCCTTTTTATTGCGTCTTGAAGTTTTATGTGGCTTATGTACTGCGCCATAGGCGCATCATATGGCTATATATGAACAGTATAAAAGTGTGTGATTGTGTGTCTGTATGTGTGTATATATGCATGTATGTATGTGCGTGTGTTGTATAACCGGAAATATGAGACATCAAGGCTTTTATAAATGGCGCACGAGACGAGCCACGTTTGCTTCTTGCTGAATGTTGATATTTGATGGCAGGCACCGTGGATGCTGTCCAGGCGGGCGTGATGATGGGGGCTTTTGGTCGTGCATAGAGGGGGCTCTGATGTATGTGTTTGACAGCCACATAAGGGGGTAAATTGAGTTTTCACATGGCAAAACTTTTACTCGAATTGTTTGCTTTGACCAGCCGCCAGACGCGCGTCAACTGCTCCGCCCGCTCCTCAGCCCCTCGCCTGATCCCTCTTTCTGGCGCCTCGTGCGTGCCACATGACGTGCCGCACACAGCAAAGCGAATTTAATAAATGACTTTATAGTTATTTTCTTGTTCTTTCTCTGTTGCTGCTGCTGTTGCTGCCACAAACCCTTGCTGCCTCCTCTGACCCGCATTTTATGCGATGGTTGCGTGGGTTCTTGGGAGGCTACGCGTCCTTTGAATGAAGGCGAACAGGCTGCAGCGACTATCAAAAATTAATACTTTTGTCTGCATTTGGTGTGTGTGCATAGCCCGCTGCCCCGCCCCTTGCTTAGTACACACGTCATTTTCACGTAATACTTTTAGCGACCCACACGAACAACAAAAGTTGTAAAAATTTTAATTTTCCCTCAATATTTTCGGCATTTTAGCTGATGGCGACATATGTGTGCCAAATAAAAAGGCACATGAGCACATATTTTATATACATATATGTGTATACAATATACATGTGTGGGTGCCTTTTATGGTTGTAAAAATCTGTGGTAAGAAACGCGCCTTAATGTGGCGACACGTTGCGAACGCAAGTTAAGCCTTTAATGGCTTTAAAATGGTTGCTAAATGGGCATTTCTATTATATTTGTGGGCGTGGCCGAGACAACTTTTAAACTCAAAGAAACTAATAAGTAATACATAATAAATAATAAAAAACAAATAATAAATTATACATAATAAATAATAAATAATAAATAATAAATAATAAATAATTAATAATAAATAATAAATAATAAATAATAAATAATAAATAATAAATAATAAATAATAAATAATAAATAATAAATAATAAATAATAATAAATAATAAATAATAAATAATAAATAATAAATAATAAATAATAAATAATAAATAATAAATAATAAATAATAAATAATAAATAATAAATAATAAATAATAAATAATAAATAATAAATAATAAATAATAAATAATAAATAATAAATAATAAATAATAAATAATAAATAATAAATAATAAATAATAAATAATAAATAATAAATAATAAATAATAAATAATAAATAATAAATAATAAATAATAAATAATAAATAATAAATAATAAATAATAAATAATAAATAATAAATAATAAATAATAAATAATAAATAATAAATAATAAATAATAAATAATAAATAATAAATAATAAATAATAAATAATAAATAATAAATAATAAATAATAAATAATAAATAATAAATAATAAATAATAAATAATAAATAATAAATAATAAATAATAAATAATAAATAATAAATAATAAATAATAAATAATAAATAATAAATAATAAATAATAAATAATAAATAATAAATAATAAATAATAAATAATAAATAATAAATAATAAATAATAAATAATAAATAATAAATAATAAATAATAAATAATAAATAATAAATAATAAATAATAAATAATAAATAATAAATATTAAATATTAAATATTAAATATTAAATATTAAATAATAAATAATAAATAATAAATAATAAATAATAAATAATAAATAATAAATAATAAATAATAAATAATAAATAATAAATAATAAATAATAAATAATAAATAATAAATAATAAATAATAAATAATAAATAATAAATAATAAATAATAAATAATAAATAATAAATAATAAATAATAAATAATAAATAATAAATAATAAATAATAAATAATAAATAATAAATAATAAATATTAAATAATAAATAATAAATAATAAATAATAAATAATAAATAATAAATATTAAATAATAAATAATAAATAATAAATAATAAATAATAAATAATAAATAATAAATAATAAATAATAAATAATAAATAATAAATAATAAATAATAAATAATAAATAATAAATAATAAATAATAAATAATAAATAATAAATAATAAATAATAAATAATAAATAATAAATAATAAATAATAAATAATAAATAATAAATAATAAATAATAAATAATAAATAATAAATAATAAATAATAAATAATAAATAATAAATAATAAATAATAAATAATAAATAATAAATAATAAATAATAAATAATAAATAATAAATAATAAATAAAAATGGTTAAATTATAAATAATTATAGCTTTGTGTTATAGTTTTTTTAAACTGAAAGTAAAAGTAATTAGCTACGGTCGACCTCTTTAATTTCGGCCAACAATTATGTGGCCACAAAATGGAGTTTGTCTTCAGGAACAAGAGCTGTTGCGGTAAACGTAACCTTAATTTGAGTTGTCGAATAGGCCTCAAACACACACTCACGCAATCATAATTTCAAAATTTTACATAGTCCTAGTTTCAGCTGCAACCTGTTTCATAAATAAGACACAAAAGACCGCCATAATTTCAGTTCCTTTCTTTTTTAATAACAAGGTTAGAAACGAGTCGATCGGCTAGGTTCTTTAATCTGCTTTCGAAATGAGACGCGGGACATCGACCACACAAAGCCCATAAAAGAACGAGGGACCTAAAGAGCGACCAGCTCAAAATAATTGGAACAATTTCCTATCAAATTTATGTGCTATAATCGGGAGCAGCAGGTTCAAAGATAAAAATCGAACAGGTTCAGCGTGTGTGTGCGAACAGGTGAAAGTAGCTGCGACAAAAGGATGTTCCAGCAAGACTACGAGCCTGAATTGTGGCTCAGTTTCGAGTTCGGCCGAGTTATTTTTATGGCCACCAAAGCGCTTTGTTAACAATGATTTTTATATGTGCCACCGTGTGCCACTATTTGTGGTTAGCTCAACTCGTTAGAACGTCTTGTTATATATATATATAAATATATTTCTCCTCCTGTTGCCCTTTACCTTATCGCTGACAGTGCATCTTGAAATGTGTGTGCCTGTGTGTGTATGTGGGGGGGTTTAAATGGAATGCGAAGGATTGCGTTTGGGATTGGTAATAACCGTTTTGTCCTGCGTCCTGTCACAAAATGTCTCAATCGTGGCTTTTGTAAATTGGCTCAGGCCCATAATCGAAATTCCATTGAAACGTAAAATTGCCAAGGCTATATATATATATATATATACAGCATAAGGACGAGCGGCTAACGGTTTCAGTTGGCTGTCAAACATTTTAGGCGCCATTGTTGACATTTCTCTCTCGTATACCCTTTTCTTTCTGTCGAATACTTGGCTTCCCTTATTGATTGTCCGATAAGAAGGCATCACAATTTTTGGTCAACAGACATTTGATAATAGCATTCGAGGCACATAACTGTATTTATTAAGGAGTTTAGGCAAGAGATTCAATAATGAAGAAGAAGAGAGAGTAACAAGTAAGTTGTTGACAGATCAATGAGGCTGATACGATCTTGGCTAACTGACGGATGAGTTATGTGAAAGGTCTACAGACTAGACTAGACTAGACTCAACGATAAGTTTCCTGTTAGCTGAGGGTTAAATTATGACAGAGGGATATGAGATGGAAACAGACAAGCCACACAGTAGCAGAAGAGTCATGTGCCATTGACTTCCTTGAATCGATAACCAATCTTACAAGAGAAGAAGTCAATATAGCAGTCCTGGTAAGCTAATCCGTAGGAGAATCTACAAAATCCCGAAAAACTTTGCTTATATCTTAGTCTTCGGCAAATAATTTAGTTACTCCCTGCTATTCCTCTGAGAAGAAGCAGGAACTTGAAAACTTCTTCATCGTTCTACATTAAAAACTTACGTGTTTCCTTACGCTCCCTCTGGAGCTACAACCCTTGTCGTATTAATGGCAATTAAGAACTTATGATCGATTATGATTTTAGAAAACAAGGCACCTTGCTACCTGCTCGTGCCAACTGCAGCTGCTGAGCGCTAAGCCGAACTAATCTTATCAAGAGGCCACTCGTCAGTCATTTGCAACGTTTCCTCTCTGTCTCTCGCCGTCAATGGAGCCTTTACCAAATGCCGACGCTCGGCAGCAGGTGAACAGCAAACAACACAACCAACTACAAGACAACAACCATCAGAGCAACAACCATATTGCATTCCATTTGTTACAATTACCCAAAACATTTTGCGGAGCGCGCGCTCTCAAATAAAGAATGTAAAATTGTTTTCCAGGAACTCGACTTTTGGCAACTCGGTCGTTGATTAGATAAATAGCAAAACGGGTCATCCACATGCCGTCTGCTCGACTGATGTCCATCTCCTCGACAATGTTACAGCTCAGTGCCCGCCGAGCGGCACCCGCTGCGCCAAACAACCTGAAACTGAACCCAAGCCTCAAACTGAAACTCAAACACAGGCTATTTTTTTGTGTCTTATCGAAGCGATCGCACAATTTGTTACAATTGTAATTCTTTGCCAAACTGACCGTTTGATGTGCGTTTGATTAATTGCCAGCGAAAGAGTTTCGATCTTTCGTGTAGCTGCAGTTGCACCACCAGCAGGGTGCCCTGCCCCTGCCCATGCCGTGGGCGTGCCGCAGACGTGGGCTTTGTTTTGAGCTCATCTAATTGAAATACAAAGCGAAATGATAAATGCAGAGCACTGAAAGAAGAACCAGTTCAGCGATGCAAAGCGAACTGCGAGGATTGTTCATACTTGCGCAGAGAATATATATTTTTGAATAAAAGAAATAGAAAGAGTCGGTCGAGAACAACTATTGTTCTGGGGATACAGAAATGTATATAGTATTTTTGCGACAACTAAGACATGTATTAAATGTTAAATGTTATATTAAAACCTTTCAATTAAAGGCTTACTTATTTTCTCTCACCTCTCTTCCTTTTTGCTCTAGCTTTCTTTCTTTTTCTGTCCATTTCCCGATATCCCATTTTATCTCTCTATAACCCTATGTAAATTTCCTCCCACTTTCCGTGCTTTCATCTCTGTCTATCTTTCGTTCTCTTTTTGCTAGCTCTCTATCCCTCCCTTTGTCTCTCTCTCCTGATATCTCTCTCTGTCTCTCTCTCCCTCTATAATTCTCTCTTTCTGTCTCTGTCTCTCATTGTCTCGCCCCGTCTCTCTCTCCCCTCTGCCCCTCTCCAACTTTCACTCTTTATATATACATATATCCTCCACTTTAATTTTTTCGTTCTCATCTAAAACTCTCTCTTTGGTTGCTCCCATTATAAACAAATGCGATTCATGCACACTTCTAGGACTCATTCGTTTCTGCATGCTCTTGATCTTTGGCTACAGCTCACGTGCCACGCCCTATGTCTTAAACTGACGCCCCCTCAACGAGACGGCCCGTGCCCGACCTCTAATTACATTCTTCCGGCTCAGGCCAAGCGGCTTTCGCTTTCGTCTGCAGCGGGACACAATTAGTGGCCTTTGACACGCCCCCGTCTTGGCGCGTCCTTGAAAAGGAAAAGGGAAATCGGAAAACTAAACTCAACTGAATTGAATTGAGAGAGCCGCTGCACAATAAAAACGTTCGCTTTTATTGATACGAAAATTGGTTTAGACTGAAGAAAATCGGAGCAGCTGCCTAGGCTGCCTCTCACTGATGCGATGCATGCAGAGACTCCATCTACTCGCGCTTGACATGCGGGAGCAACACCTACAGGACGCACGTGTGTGCCTCAGCTTGTGTGTGTGTGTGTGTGTGTGCGTGGGTCTATGTGAATGGTGTTGATGAAATCTGCTGCTGCCTTTGGTTCTCCTATTGCTTTTGCATCTTTCTTGCCAGACGACCATCTAAGCAAAACATTTCAATTTTCTAGACCAGTGGGCAAGCGGGTGAGAGAACTAGGCGGAAACTACGGCGCGCGTCGACGAGCCCATCGGGGTCCGTTGTCCTGGCAAGCGTAACCACGCACAACGAAGGATTCGCAGCCCAAGGATTTGTTTGTCAAAAACAGACAACAACAACACCAACACCAATAAATGGACTCTTTGTGGGAGTCTTTGGGCTCGGGTTCGAATCCTGGTTGCCTTGCCTGTCAACTTTCAAGTTGGTTTATTTATTTTTCATTTTGAGGCCCCACCAATGCCTCGACTCCTCCAATCTTTGTGCACATTGATGAACCTTTTGCGTAGCATTTTCTCTTCGTTTCCTTTTTTTAATATTTGCAGCTTTGCTGTGTTTGTTTACAGTTAAAGGACACAGCAGCCCACAGGATGTCCTGGCATAGGCCCATTTTCGGTTCGTGGGATAAGCCCGGGACCAAATAGATTTCTAAGCGAAAGAGAAGGAATAGAACGAAAACTTTTCGCCTTTTGCGCTTCCTTTTTACCATTTTGCCATTTGCTTTGTCGTTGTCAGTTCAAAATAGGACAGTGAACGGGGCGGGGCCGGAACCCACGAACACGAGGGCAAGCCAACGTTTTTCAATTTGCGCGCCCACAGCGAACAGCAGGATGATGACAGCGACACATTTTAGAACCAGCTTCTGCAATCAGTTCAAGCAATTCAAGTACTTGAACTATAATGGATTTAAGAGTTGCCCGTAAATTAAGTGAGTCGTAGACATAGCTCCCCGCATAGACTGTTTCAGTCTTCAACCTTTAATTTATTGGCGCTAACGAAACGCTAACTGCAAGTCCTAACATTAGTATCTCCAGTTTACTTAATACCTCTGCAACTTACCCTGAACAACTATTGAAATAAATTGACTCAGTTCTGTGTAAAACAGATCGAGCTGCTGCTGTATCTGTTGCAAGCGCAGTAGCCCGGCTAGTTAGTTGAAGGGTCCCCTCTACAAAACTGACATACTTTAAGGCCACTCGCACAGTTCTACAATCTATCTACGATCGACCCTTTGCCGACGTTGCTTCATTTACATTTCTTGTTGAGCAAACGACGCAAAGGCGTTCGAAACAGGCAATTAACCAATTAAAATGTGAAAAGTTGACCAAGCAAGAGGCTAACCCCAAGGGTTAAGCAGCGTTTTGTAAATGCCTTTATAACTCAGATCTGGTTCGTCCGATAAGGCCACACACACACACCTGCGTACACTCGAGCCTGCTTGAAAATTGAAATTTACGATGACAATGACGCCTACTCATGTGCGTTATATACATACATATATTTATAAATATATAGCTAAATGTGGCAGTAGCTCAGGAAGCAAAAGATAGCGTCAGTTTGGTGTGATAGTTACATAAATTCTCTTTGGCTGAGCAGCGACTGTACTCAGCGAAGATACCCGACAAGGAGACTTGGCAGCGCATCAACGACTCACATTTCTTCAAAAGGATAACAACAAATTAAAGGATTTGCCGTATTGTTCCTCTTCTGTCCGAATGTTTTTTCTATTGTTCAATTGCAGTTTTCCTTTTTCTATCTCTTTTAAGTGTTTGCTGCCCAAAAGGATTCTGGGAAATTGTTGTTCTTTATGTGCTCCTTTTTTTCTATTCTTTATACTTTGCTTCTTTTTTTTTCAAAGTAAAATGTTGCGCAATTTACAGGAATCATAAGTGGGCGTTGCAATTGGGATCTTGCCCAAAAAAACTGTCACAACAAACGCTGCAAAATATTCCGAAAGATCCTTGAATATCCCCTGAAATGCGTAACTAAACCCTTTTGTGGGACATGCCACTTAACTTCCCTAGTTGTTGTTTTGGTGTTGATGAAGTCGTCAGTGAACAGAGTCAACCCCCTGCCAAAGGGTTTACCCCAAAGCGTAAACCCTTAATGACTTATTAAACGCATCAAGGCAAAAGGGGTGAACGCATAAAGGGTTGCATGGGGATGGGTACGAAAGGGTTGCCACCGATGACACCGCTAATTGCTGGCTAATTTGTGAAGCACGCACTCTTAATGGGCTTAATAAGAGTAGACAGAGAGAGGTTTACAACGTGTTTAACAAAAACAGTGTTGTCAAGCTGATCTGGAAAAGAAAGACCAAGTGGCCAGTTAGAATACCCGCACCTGTTACAAGGCGCTGCGCTCAAGTGAACTCATGTGAACATTTTTTGGCTCTGGGAATTTCCTCCGCCTTGCGATAATTAAAAACTAAGACAAACGATGACAGCCGACAGAGAGGGGCAGGACATTTGCTATGCAAATGACAGGACAATGGAATTGCCCATCATCATTCTCATTCAGCGTCAAACAATGCAAAGAAAGTATATAGAAATAAGGAATGACTAAATAGATATAGAGAAAGTAAAAGAAATTTAAGTAGGCAGAATCGAGGAATAAATACTCTGCAGAAAAGACTAACAGGCGATGATTAAAGTAATTAAGTTTATATTCACAACGGAAATGGAAAGTACTTATTTATACTATATCCTAATATTATATAAACGCAGATATGGACATAATAAAAACTGTTTTATCCCATGCCCGACCAAAATCAATAGCAAGTAAAACTCGTAGATTTTGATAAAGGCATTTAATCGAATGCATATTTTATTTGTTCTCTTCATTTCGCTGCTCTTTCCTTTTCTTTTCTTTCAAGTTGAGTCAGAAACCCGTTATACCCGTTGCAAGTGTATTCAAAATGGCGGCTAATTAAAAGCGTAGCCAAGCGAATGCCGCTGTATAAACAAGAGGGAGGCGAAGTAGCCAGAAGTAGCCAGCCACAGCAACAGAGCAGCAGAAGGCATCGCGATAATGGCCGCGTTAAAATGAAAGGACACAACGCGCCAGATAATGTCCTGGCACGTCATTGGCCATGCGAAATGGCCAAAAGGATAAGCAAAAAAACTGAGAAGCAAACAACAGCCCCACAGCCTCTTTTAATATTTAAGGCACACGAGCGTAATTTGCGCTTTGGAAATTAAAAGCGAAATATTCACAAAAAATAAAAAAGATAATAAGAAAGAAAATATTTGCCAGCAGCCATTGAGCTGGGCAGCCGGGCGGCCGGACCGGCTGGTAGCTACTCGCGACCAGTTTTGTCCTGCTTGTCGCGCTTTTCTATTGTCCTTGGCAACTGGCTTTGTTGTAGCTGCCAGTGCGATAAGGTCCTGCGTCCCTTCCATTGCGTTTGCCTCGTTTTGTTTCTAAGGCAAATGCAAAACAAACTTTTGCACGAAAACTGAGGCACAACTCGTGGGTTACGAAGCGGGACTGGCGGAGGCGTGGCTGAGCCTCAAGTGCGCCTCGCTGCCTGCGCACAAAAGCCTTTATTTAATTTAATTTTTGAGTGCGTCTGCCCTCAAAGCTTTTTCATTAGCAGCTGACTGCGAGAGCGAAAGAGAGGGAGCGAGCGCGCAGTAGGAGCTGCAGGAAAAGGCAGAGAATGACAAATATGTGACGCGTGTGCTCAGAATTTAAAGCACCAATGCGGACTAAAAAAATGTCGATGATAAAAACTAATTTTTCAAGGCTCTGATGGATTCAGAATAAAAATTGATTGATGTAAATACGATAGTATTAATCGATTAATCAGGATTATGTAGTTTGAATTGCCAGCTGTCTTATCTACAAGCCTAACCATTTCCGCGTAACCATTTCTAGCTTTTTGTCAATTTTCTATAACATCGACACATTATCGATATATTTTATCGATAACATTTGAATTCAATTTCAATTGTAAAGTATTTTCTTATATGTGTATGTATTCTACATTCTATACAAAATTATCTTTAATTAATAATAATATCTAGACCAATTTAAGAGCTTAAATTGTTAACTGTAGTTCCTAAATTATGTGCCTTTCCATCCTCAGGATCATATCGGTCCAGTAGCACCTCTGGCAACTCTCCTCGCTGCTCACACTGTGCAGCCTGGCTGCGAAACATTAATCTGCTATGTAAATCCTGAGCACAGTGTAAGCAAAGGCATCGTATTTGCGCATTTTTAAGTACGCCGGACAAAGATCCAGCGTCCAACGTTCAACAGCCACACCCACTCGAATGCTGGGGCCAGCATGAAAGTTCACTTTTTGTGCGTTGTCATTATTCATCAGTCCGTCAAGGGGCAGGGGGCTGGGCGTGGTAGGCTAAACTTTTAGCTGCCGTGCAAATGCCAGCAATGAGTGTGTGTGTGTGTGTGTGTGTGAGGGTGGGGGGAGGTGGTATTTCTCTTCTTCTACTTCTGCGTCTTTCTTTAGCTTTCACCCTAACAGCACATTAACCCACCGAAAAATGCCCATTAGAAATGTAAGCAGCGAGAAAGAAAAATTAAAATTGGCCACGATTTTCATTCTCGCTGGAATCTTCTTCATCTACGTGTTCGTCCTGGCCAGCTCTATCTATGGCCCCTGCGCCCACTCGCTCATCCATTGTTTCATTTCATTTTTTGCTCATTTTTCACTTGAAATGAGCCGCCGGGCATTCATGTCATGTGCCACGCCCATGGCCGGCCGCGTCAACGACACCGGGCGGGCAGATAGCGAACGGCGCGGCTTTCAATTTACGCGGCTGCGTCCGGCACATCCTTTTTAGAGCGTGTGTCCTTCGAGTTGAAAGCAGCTTAAACAGCCTCCCAGTTTTCAAGTCTTTGTTTGCTTAAACATTTTTTTCTACTTTGGCGGCATTTTCCATTAAAATTCCGGCACTGCTGTTTTTTTTTTCGTGCCGTGGACCACTCGGAGCACAACAATAACAGAAACAAGGCGTTGCTGGACAACGAGCAGCAGGACGAAAATTTAGAAAAATAACGCAAGAATTTAAATAATAAAGCAAGCGCGCACAAATGAATCTAATTTTTTACAAAGGGGGCAACGGGCTACCAAACAGATTTGCAGGAGCAGAGGCTGTGAGGGGGCCGTGCCAAGTCCAGCCCGCGCTCAAGTAGGCCAAGCAAGGGGAAATAGAAAGGCGAAGGTGGACGTCACTCGGCTGGGGTAAATGAAAAACTGTTATGCTTTCTACTGCTTATTTTTTCTTAATTTTTTCTCCACTTCTCTCGCGCTCTGGAAATTAATTTTATTTCGCCTCGCTGCGCATCCTTCGGCTCTCGTATCGCATTGTTGTCGTTCAGAGCCGTTGACAATTTTTCTTAAGCCTAATGGTCGAGACGCTGCCAAAAAAAGAAGACGTCCGACAAATGGCCCTCTGGGCTTTTACGCGGCTTAAATAATATCCGCAGTCGATTAAAAATATAATTCCGCAGGTTGCACATATTCCAGCCGGAAAAGAAAAAAAATATATAGATATATATGACGATGCATCTAAAAATAAAAGTAAAATTAAAAAATATATAAATAAAATAATAAAAAATAAAAGCTATATCTTTAACAATATTTTAATCTTTTATATTAACATATTATATAAAATAATCTTAAATATGACAAGCTCTAATATATTAACTATATAAAAATAAAATAAATAAGTTACACAACTTAAATACGTTGTAAATAGTATTGTATATAAGAAATATGAATTTCAGAACTTATTGAGAATAACTTAAAAATAAGAAAGTTTATTTAACTAATAAAATTATTTCTTAGAAACTATGTATACAATCTAAAAATAAAATTAAAAATTAAATAAAATAGCTTTATATGAAAAATAAAATAAAATAAAATCTTTTGAAAAATAGTTTTTATCCATAAAATACAGCCGAAACTATTTTTCGTTAAAAACAACCCCATTTCGATAAACTTAAAAACGGCTTCGAACACCTTTCACACTTTAAATTCTGCAGCGTTAGGGGTGGCCCAATAATCAAGTGTGACACATAAAGGACACGCGCACCCTTTCGCTTATCCCTTTGGCAGATGAAACCAAAACACCAAGCAAAATCGTTAAAAAATACACAAAAAAACTGAAATTCGCAACAAAAAACTGAAAAAAAAATCGAATTTCATGTCACGCTTGGCAAAGTAGCTCAGAATCACGGCCGCGCGCCTTCATTAAAGCGAGGGGCTTAATCAAGGACGAGTTGCGGAAACAAACTTGAAAATGGGTGAAAAAATTGCAAATTGATACGAAAAGAGGAGAGTAGAGGAAAACGACGACAGGCGCACAAAAGGGGCCTGTCAGCTCGTGCGTGGCTGATTGTAGGGTTGAGCTCTGCCAGGATAACTGGGCACGTGCGCAGCGAAAGGATTTGCCAAAAATATACAATGCAGCGCAACAAAAAATGAAAATTTCATTGATTTACCAAATGAAAACGCGTTAATTTTTCAGATACAGCACTTGCGGGTGCTGCCTGGGGAGGCAGACAGGATAACAGTCCGAACAATAATGATTGTGATGAGCGGGTGGGTTGTTACATAAGCCCATTTACTTTCAGCTTATATACTCTGTATATAAAGTTGCCTCTCACATGGGTAGCAACCCCTTCGACCAACAGTCGCAATTAGATGACTCGTATATGTTGCCCAACGCCTGCTGCAAGGACACGCACAACGTGGTCAGTCGGCGACTACCTTCAATTCGCATGACCAGCGTATCCTTTTAGAGCAACCCCCGATGAAATGGCATAGCAAACAGCGCACTCTGGACACGACAGCTGGCTAGTGTAGGTCAGCGAGTGACCTACAAATGCCGCCAAAAATGGACAGCCAAAAGAACTGACTGGCCAAAAAGGATGCTACAGACTCGCATCGCTTGTCCATTTGATGGACGCACCCTGGACTGACAACTTTAATGAGCCCAACGGCAGGCATCAATTTCCTAATATAGAATAAACAAAAATTGCATGATTTTTCGCTTTTCACATCAGGCAACAGATTACGCGGCAGGTTTTACATATTCCTTACTTTGTGTTGTGGAGCCTCGATTTGGAGCAGAGTCGGGGCTTGTTAAGCGGCAGTCCTGACACGCAGGACATGACGAAACGGCAGCTGTGCGGTGACTGCCTCTCGCCGTTATGTGTCGCCTAGATAACCTTTGGCCCCGTCCGCACACACACACACATACAGAGAGAGAGAGAGAGAGAGAGAGACCGACTGGCACAAAGGATAATACACAAAGGACCTCTAGCTGACGCAACAATAGCAACAACAATTTTTAAAAATGTGTTTTTGTGTGTAGAAACTATAGAAAAAACGTCGAGCACCCCACGGACCCAGTAGCTCCTACCCCTACTCCTAGATCCCCTTAGATCCTGTCATAGAAAGCCATAAGAATGCCAGGACGATTTCGAAACACCATATGAGGGCTGTCCTGGCGTGTGTTGGCACAATTCGTCATCGAAGTCGACTGAAAAGTTGTTGCGAGTTGCTTTTTAACAGCGCGAACAAAAAGGGAAAGCAACAAAAGTAAAATTAAAGATTAGAAATAGTTGAGAGAAACAGAATTTTATTGGGCTCAATTGCATTAGATCACGAGCAAATGTATATGACTGTAATTATGGATAACTTTAGCAAAATAGAAGTATCATCGAAGACTATTTCGAGCAGTGACCAGTGGACTTTCTTTGTAGCTAAAGGTATACCTTACATATATCTCTGCAGCATATGTCAAGACTATTTTGAATGATGAACAACCAAGTTAGTTGGCCTGGCCCTAGTCAAAATGCCGCGATTAGTCAACATCAACGCCAAAGAGCTCCCTCTCCACATGCCCGAACTCCGGCCCCTTCCCGACTCCCGTGGCACGTGGTTGCACTCATCAAGCCACAAAGCTGCAGTCTACCACAGAAGAAGTCAGCGAACTCTAGGAAAAACAATGCCGACACTTTTCTTATTTTCAATGGGGGGAAACTTAATTTTTTAATCGCGCCAACTGTGTTGGCGATCAAATGACAAATCAAACAAAAGGAGCGCACAAAAAACAGACAAGCAGCGGAGGGCTGCAGAGTGTGGCTGGTGGGGGAGGTGTTGCAGGCTCTGTTGCAGCCACTCGAATGTCAAACGAAGTGTGCAACACATTAATTCCCCTCCCAAACTCAGTATCTGCCAGCCTCCTACTCTGTCTCTCTCTCTTTTTGGTTGTCCCCACAAAATTGACAGCAATTAAAAGCCGCAAGACACGCGTCGTATTCGTCTTCGAGTCCTCCCCTCTTCTCCTGCCCTACTTTGCCCTAGCCGACAATTTGGATATGTAAATGTGCGACTAATGAACACTTCAAAATGTCGCCGAGCTATTGCCCCTCTGCAGCATCACTGTCTCTCTCTCCAGTAGCAGCTGCGCCTCACAAAAAACTGAAGGAAAAAAATTTACAAAAAATCGAATCCGGCGTGCGCTCAAAGTGCAGTCCTCCAGGTATGCAAGCAAATGAGGATCTCTCAAGGAGTCTGGATCTCTCATAGTCGCGTGCTGCAGCCGACCCTCAGTTTTTTTGATGCTCCCTAAAAAGAGAGAGGCGAGATGCTGCAGCTTCTTTAACTTCTCTCGTGCCAGGCAGACGAACGTTTTGCTTCTGCTGTCATCCTGTTTGTCGCCCTTGCTGTTGCTTTCCCTATCAATTTGGCTGGCTTCAGTCTCCTCTCATCTGCCGTCTACCTTTTTTTATAGGTAAATCTCCTTTTTAATGCGCCATCGATCCGCCTGTTGGTTGTTTGTATTCTCGTATTTGTGTGTGCGTCTTTTTAATAGGATTTTTTATAGGCTTTGGCTGCGTGTCTCTCGCTCGCAGCATCTTTTCTTAAGTAGGGGCTCCTGCCTTCCTTTTGGCATCCTCTTCGCTCGCTTCTGTCGCGTGCTTTCGTTTTTTATTTTGTTTTGATATTTTTAGCAATTTTATTATCTTGTCTTCTCTCTTTTTTTATGATGTATGAAATATTGATGGATGCTCAAGGGAGCGGCATCTTTATATGGCCGATCGCTTGTGTTTCGGCTAATTGTTGGGCATTAGAAATGTTTAGACTGCAATTGGTTGTAAGACAGTTACAGTTAAGCGGATAAACTTAACATTTAGCTATGACTGCGTGTAAAAACCTTTGACTGTTTTCAAATGAGTTCAATACAAAATTTATATTTTCACATTTTTGTACTCTGTTACAATTCAGAGAGAATCGTTTTTCGTTCTATCTATCGATGAATGGATAACTCAGACTCTTCATAACAAACCTCCCATTTATATGTTTGAAAATTACGCAACAAAAGATAAAAAGTTTTGAAATGCTGGCATCGATTGTCTCCCAAACTCCAAGCAACAAGCAACCCCTTGGTTGACTGACAGTTAAATTTACTTTGCATAGAATTCGGCTGGCGTAAATGACCGTTAGAAATCTTTCGAAATGCCATAAAAGAAATACCCCGAAAATTGTCTATTGTCAAGGCAAAAGACATTGACAAAGTTCTAGAAGGACAATCACAAGAGGTTGGGGAGTAGGGATCAAGGTATAAAAGCAATTGTTATAAGAAATGCATCGCATCATGCAAAGCCGGTCAAGGAAACACGCAGCATTTGTAGGGGTCCTAACTATGAATTAAACTTTGGGTTTGGTTGTATATGACGGATTTTTGAATTTGCTATCGGGGTGGAAACGTATTCTAGAAAATTTTTCTCATGGAACCAACTGAAAGGAAAAGTCGCATAGAATTGGCATATTTTATAGTGATAAGAAATATTAAATGGTGATACTAAATTGAAAGCTCACATAAGCTAAAAAGAGCTCAAAGAAATCTTTCTCTTTATATAGAGAATACCTCTAAGATTTATATTAAATAAATATATGTATTTATTGTTAAACTCTCAAGGAACTTCTCATATAACAGAAGAAACATAAAAAAATGCAATATAAAATTAATTTATATGTAAAATTTGTTGTCATTAAGAGTCTGAAGATGCAGAGGGAGTCCAGCCACGATTGATGAAAAAACAACGCTGACAGCTGGAAGTTCTTTATTGAAATTTGTCCATGTAGTGTATTATGCAAAGCGAAGGCATTAAATGCAATTGACACGGCAGAAATCAATAAAAATTACGGCATAAAAGTGCAATTAATGTGCCGTGACCTGAGCCTGGGGCAGTGGCCAGGATGAGTGAGCGCTGACAATTGCCAATTGCAATGGCTGCCAGGAGCAAGATTAAATGGACATAGCCCTCGCAGTTCGATATGCATGACAAAGCCTGGCCATATGCAGGATATATACATATATACACTATATAGAGAGAGGGAGATAAAGCAACCCTTACGCTTATGCATAATGCGCCACCCCTTTTTGGGCATACACCCACCCCCTGCTTATGCAGCCCTCGCACACACGCGCACACGTGTGGGGTTAAAGTCAAAATGGCGCGTGTTTTGCCAGCAGACGAATAAAATGCACATATGCGAGGCAGCAGCATGATCCTGTAGAGCGAGACGTGCTATATCAATTTACACAACATATGCAGATCCGATTAAAAAGGAAGAACAAAAAACCAGAAGGAAAGAACTGGCAAAAACAACAAGAAAATAATACACTTTCTGTTACGCTGAGTCGAAGACCAAATACTCTTTCTGCTGCATAGAATATCGAATGTCATTTGAAATACAAACTCTAAACTCTACACTATAAGGATTTCTGGGCCAACGCATGGAGATGTTGAAAGTATTTATTAATATTAGTCATACGATAAATCATTAGCTAATGGATTTCTTAAGACTTTCCAATTTTAAAAAAATAGAAAACTAATTCAGCTAACTAAATTTATTATATGTTGGTTTTGCCTTTGCGCAGATATGCATGGCATGAGAGAATCAGTTATTAGTACAGATTGTACAATCTTTTTTCTCTCTGTTCTCGCTTCTGATGTCAGTCTTATAAGCGTTGCACACTTCACATTCAAATCAAAGGACTCTTTGCAAGGGTAAAGCAACAGACATCATTTGAGGGCGGTTAGTGCCACTAAAAAAATGGTCGCAACGCGTGCCATGGCTGCTTTTTTTACTGTTTGTTTCAATGCAACACGTCGCGTGCCAGGCAGGCAGCTTCCTTAACCTCATCCTTGTTGCAGCTCCTTTGCATGGAGACAGATAAAAAATTAAAAAAAAAACGAATTAAATGCAACAAAATTTCCAAATTTCAATAGTGAACAAAAAACATAGTGAAAATTGCCCAAAAAGCAGGCAGAAATTGCATACTTGCGAGTGTGTGTCTGTATGCGTGTGTGTGTTGCATCCCTTGTCAACAATAGCATGAAAATCCCGTTGCTGACCTCTCGATGACCCCAAGCCCGAGCTGCCCCTGTTTCTGTTTCCCATTTCCCATTTTCCATTTTCCTGTTGATGATGATTTTCTATCCCTTGGACTTTATTCACAGGCTGCAAACAAAAGCCGGCATTTTTGTGACTGATTGCATGCATGCATATCCTTGCATATCCTTACATATCCCTTTTGTGTGTGTATATATGTGTGTGTGCGTCAGTGTGCTGCGCCTGGCGCTTTGGCCAAACAATGTTTTCATCTAGCATTTGGTTGAGCGCGCCATTTGCATGTTTTTCCACTTCCCATTTCCCTTTTCATAATTTCCGTGCCAAAAATGTGCTGCAAAATGCAAAGTAAAGGGCCAGCCCCTCACCTCGATCCGCGCCTCGCCTGTCTGGTATTTATATAGCAAATGTGGCACGCTGCCAAGGGGGTTGAACAAACGACTTTATGCAAAAAATATCAAAATAAAAGGGGACAAAAACTGGTCAGCAAATGCAACATTATGAAAATGCATATGAGAAATTCTTGCAAAAATATTTCTAACAAAAATATATGCAAAATATTCCACTCAAATGCAAGCGACTGTACAGCGAGTGCATTCAAACAACAGAGTATAAAGGAGGCAAAAATAGCTTTGCACATTGTTTCGGTGTCATATTTTGTGGGCCGAAATAAACGTGTAGAAAAATGGAATAAAATAATATAAATAATATTATATATCTGCTTTTGTGTACTTATGGTGAAGAGCCAGCATTTTAAGCTTGAAGATTATTTTTATTATATATTATTTTTCCTATTTAAATTGTCGGCAACTGCAGAACAGAAGTTCTAGTTACAACGCAAAGAAATTTCGACAATTTTGTCGCCTGTGCGGTGACCAACTCTCTCTGAAAATGATCCAGAGACGAGCTTCGAATAAATGCGGAGCATTTACGAGAGCGAGCTAACGCCTAACCCCACCCGAGCTTTCATGCCACGCAACTATAGATCTGCATCCATCTTCAAGCCGTAGAATTCCAATAGAAAGAAAGAGATATTTGAAAGACGCCACGTTGCCAAATTCCTTCTACTCTGGCAGATCTATTACACTATACTTTATGTGTAATTAAAAATCTAAGAATACAAACATAACTCATAAAAATCGGAATATGAGTCTTAAAAAAAGAATTTCTCTCGTATAAAAGTTCCGAAAGAAAAATATGTGGTTAAAAGCAATTTCATCAGAGTTAGGAGCATAGTACAGTTCTTTATGTTTATAATTTCTTCTTATTTTAGGATATGTTAAAGCTTTTGGCTGAGTACTAAAACATCTAAAAACTGACCGAAGAGATTGTATGATAAATATTATTATCTGATTAGAATAATCTCTTAAGTCTTTCTCTCATTTTAATTATTGTGCGAATTCTTAGAATCCAGTTGAAAATAGATCAAACCCAGCTCAAGTTAGATCAGCATAGATCTCTTAATCAAGGACTTCCAAGAACTTTCTTGCATTCATCACAAATATAAATTGAATTTCTCACAGTTTTTCGCCACTTGGGAACTTGACCCCAAGGTCCTGAACAACATATGCAAAACATCAAAATATTATGCCTACCTATGCAAAACAATATGTTAAAAAAATCAAAAGAAACCAATTTTTTGGCACATCTCAAGCACTTGACCTTGGTCCACGACCCAGACGATTTAAAAAACATTTCCCTAAAAATTATCATTTGAAATAGTGCGCAAAAAGTAGATGACTGACTGCCCGGGTAGCAGCAGTAGGGAGACGTTCACACGCCGCAGGACCTTGGACAGGACATTGAATAGTAGTAGCAAATCGTATGCAAAGCAATGGACCAGGCCATATTCTTGGTGGTCACGGGGTTCGAACCACGCTGGCATTGCGAATTTTCTTAGCTGCATTGCCTTCTGCCTGCTGTCCGCTCCTTGCTGCGTGCTGACATGCGAACAATGGGCAAATATTTTGCATTATGCAAACAAGAAAAATGTAAATCAGATACTGTTTCCGCTACCTAGCTGGCATTAAGTACGCCGAGCTATCCAAGTAGACGTCGTCCATGTTGCATTTCTCATGACGTTGCATTTTCCACGCCTGCGTCGTTTTAATTAGAACAAACAAAGGCTGTCCCAAGGCGCAGACTCAACGTTCTTACCCTCTTCTCTTCTCTTTTTCCCTTCTCTTTTCTTCGCCTCTTCTTTTTTTAATTTTGCAAGTAACCTCGCTCTCAGTTAAACTGTTTACTTAGCCCGAGAGCCCGGAGGGTCCTGTCTGTGTGGGTGGCTTAAAAAAACACTCAGACGATCAGCAATTATTGTGAGGTCGGCTCTCGGTTAATTTGGCCGGCTTTAATCCTTTTTGGTAAAGTCATTCGTGCGTTCCAAATTTCACCAGCTCATGGCTCGTAATTGTGCGATTCCTACAGGGGATTGGCAAGGGAGTAGGCCAAGACTGAAGGATTCGATTTCGACAAGTAATGCACTTGATTTGTGAGAGTCCAGGTGATCTACACTAGGGGATTAGCCAGCTATCTCTAATGCTATATTGGTCTCAGGTGAATTATCAGATACATAGGTAGGGTAAATGCGAATGCTGACTGGACAATAATTACAACAGCAAAAGCTCCTCTGAAGGGACATCCGCGGAAGAGCTCTCTCCGTATAATCTGTTTCTACTTAGATTGGCTGGCTCTGAGGACTACATACATATATACCGACAGTGCAATTGGGAATTTTTATTTGTTGCTTTCTGCACTCACGTACACGATAGACCTAGATGCAAGATTTAAAATCAAGCCAGCATCGGGAAACTTGTTAGCATAAGGCTTATGCTTAAGCGCACACACACATACAAGCTGTTGCATGCCAAAATTCCCCAAATAAATTGTCAATACAATTAAATTCCCAATAACACTTGGGACATTTTACAGCACATGGAAGCAGTCACACACACACACACACACACACATGCATTTGTCAGTTTTAAATTATCAATTGAATTTCAGCTTAACTGCAATAAGCTATATTTAATCAAATGTAAATGCACTAAATTTACACACTTGCTATTATTAGAAGTGCACAGCGAAAGAACGGATAGCACTTCTTTTAAACAATTTATTAACAGCAGCACAATAAAGTCGTCTTCAGATATTCACTGCGGATGAACGTCATTCATTGAATCCATTTTCAATCATTCACAGCACTGAGGTACTTTGTTTACATTTTGCATACATTAAATTCAATTCAAAATATTTTTTTATGCTGCCTTTAAATGGCAATGCATTTAAATGCTGTTCATTTGATTATTTTATGTCAACTTTGTAATCAACTAAACTATTATAATTTATTTAAAATTAAATTTTTATTTTATTTTGCATATTTGTGTTCACCTAATTAAGCTGCGTTCGAAAGGGCTAGAGTGCCGATGAACGTCTTTCAGTTCATTTTGTTTTCAGTCTTTTACAACACTAAAATTATTTTAGTTCGATTTGCTACTGTTTATTTCAGTACGAAAGTGTTTTAGCATTGACATTTAAATCAAAATAAAATATCCTCATAATATGCGTCGATCGAATCCAAAAAATTCGGATGATTCTGAATCGGATCTATCTGCTGTTTTTGCGCCTGGCGCCGTTCCCCGCTGCTCAACGACTCGCAAGCAAGACAAGTGGATGAGGCAATCACAGAACAGAGAAGCTACAACTGAACAGACAGAGCGCAATGAAGTCTTAGAAGACGGAGAAGGCGAAGAAGACAATGATCGGGTTGATTGCCAACCACCGGAGAACTCAAGACGCCGCAAGCAAATAACTCCTTTCAGACGAGCGCAGAAGTTCAAACGCGAAGTTCGTCTGCTGCAGCGTTCGCCCAATTTCATGATTCCCCGTCTGCCCTTTGGCCGAGTGGTGCGTGAGATTTTGATAGAGTCCGACTGTGATCAGATTCGCATCAGCTTTGGCGCCTTGGAGGCATTGCAAACAGCCACAGAGATGTTTTTGACGCAACGCTTTCAGGACTCCTATATGATGACCTTGCATCGCCAGCGGGTGACCCTGGAGCTGCGTGACATGGCCCTTATGGCATTCATATGTAAGCAGCATGGCCTATAGTTCGCAAGTGAAATGCAATAAAATCTTTATATATCAAAATATTAAAAACATCTATTTTTAGACTTTATCGTTGTAAAAATAGATTTAATATTAGTATAAAGCAGAAGAGAGAAGCAGACTTATATTCTTACACCAACAGTGGAGCTAAGTAGAGCTGGCTGGGTCCGATCCGTCTACTACATGGTCATCTCTTGTTGTAGATTTGAGTATGCAATACCAGTCCATTTGCACTGAATGTATCAGCTTTACAGTCAGGTCAATGTACATATGTCCATCTGGTATTCTACCAAAGCTTGAGGCAGATCAGATAAGACGTATCACATTGGTTTCTACAGTATGAATATGAGCACTTCTGAAGCACACTCAGATAAAGACTAAACATCATCATCGTTCTTATAAGAACACACGCATTAGAATACATATCTTCGCTAGACTTCGCAGTCGATCACACTACGAATCGGATGATGTCAAACGACTGCTACCAATTGAGCTAATACTTTAGCCCTGCCCACGATTCAAGTCCCATCATTCATTTGCATCATATGTGGCCACAGCGCCTACTCAGCGAAAAATAGCGTCAGCGGAGGGTGAGCTGGGCACGGGCAAAACTTTTGTCCCCAGTGATTACTCAATTTAAATGGCAAAGAGCTCCCGAAAACAAAAAACAAAGCGCAAATCGAATCCGCAACAATAAGATGCTAATGCATGTGCTCCCAAATGGCGAAGAGGCAAATCTCGAGTGTCGCTTGGCTGGGGGTAACTTTCTCTGATTGGGGTGTGTGTGTGTGTGTGTGGGTTTAGTGTTAATATTTTTATTTACACCCTTATAATGTGGTCAACACAGAAGACCCACAGCCAGGCCTAACGCCTGCTAATCTAATGCACACAATCGAAATTTGCCTAAAAAAATGAAAGACCGTGCCACACCTCGCTGTCGGCTGGAGGAACACGAGCTGGCGTGGGGGCGGGCCAGTTGGTCACTTGGCCTGTCGCAGATAAAAGCATTATGGACAAACTTTTGCTCTTCGGCCGCACACACATATAGGTCTATTACATAGATCATTTATTACACGACGAGCTTCGCTTGAAGTGTTGATGGCAACGTGTGTTTCTAATGTGATTTTTTATTTGCCCGCACGCCGGACAAGCCGCACGTAATGTGTGTCCTTTTTTTACCCTCTGCATCTGCAGCATGTTTTTTTTTAAGCGTTCGTTTTTGTTTTATCTAAACAGTTTCATCAGCGTGGGTCCACGCTAGGCGATTGCTCAATTTTCGACGTACTTGGCTTCCAGAGAAAGGTGAAGAACAGCGGAGATGTTTATCAATTGGAAATCTTATTTGATATGTGGATCGAACTGCTGTATAGTTTAAAGAACCTGTGTAATAAGTGGGGTTATGTTGCACCGTGAGGTTAGAGCTGAAGTAATCGATTCGATAGAATATGAAAACTCTTGGATATAGACTTAACTTAATCCCATTTTTAGCAAAGTATATAGTTAAACAAGTAAGAAAACTCTAGTCGAGACCACTCGACTAGGGTATACCCTAAACCCTATGAAGAACCGCTATTCCAAGCATTCTTTGTTTCTTTTATATATATATATGTACATATGTACGTTCATTACAAGCAAAACATACACACACACGCACAGGCGCATGCACACACACACGCCAGTCGGTGCGTCAGCTGTTCTTTGGCTGCTTTGCATGGCAATGCTATGGGAAATTAAATATTTAATAACTTTTTTTATAGAGCAACGATTTTGATCAAACTTGTTGGGCGTGATCATGTCATCCATATTTATGTATGTGCCAAAGCACAAGTCTAGTATTTGATATACGGGAGTTACAAATTTGAGGCGAAGGGGGAGTGGCATCCAAAATTTAACAAAAACCGAAATTGCGTAAGGCTTTCATAACACTAAACGTAAAATTTGAAGACTCTAGATAGAAAGATGAATTAGATAGAATTTTATAGCTTAATTTAGATTTTCGTTTTTAATCGATAACAATAAAACGATAACAGTTATCGAATTTCTGAAACAAACTCGATCTTTTCGTGATATACAGGAACCTACATAAAAAATTTCAAGTCTCTAGCTATTGTAGGTTCTGAGAACGACGCGTTCATACATACGGACAGACGAACAGACGGACATGGCTATATCAACTCGGCTTGTCATCCTGATCAAGAATATATATACTTTACAGGGTCTGCCACGCCTTCTTCTGCCTGTTACATACATACGCCTTCCAACAAAAACATTATACCCTGAATTCCCATTTTCAATGGGTTCAGGGTATAAAAATCGTTACAGAGTATTTAGTTATAAACCTTAACCCCACTTATAGATATATCTACCTCAGCTGCACAAACATCTTAATTTCTATTAAAAAAAACTCTATTCACACTTTAAAATTTTTGTTAGATTGCAGCTCTTCCAATCAGCTTTCCCCCAAGTGCTTAGTCATTTCCTAGGAATGCTTTTGGCTTTTTAGTAGTTGCCGCAAACACAACTGTACCCCCACTGCGACGCCCTCCAGTCAAATTCTAATCAAACTGTCAACTGACGGCAAAAGTCGCAACCTAAAGGCCCGGCCCGGCTCTCGTTAGCTGCCGAAACATGTGAGAGTACGAATAGCAGCTCTATTTAGGATTGTTTTTTCTACATCTTCCTCTTCCTCTGCTTCTTCTTCCCCTTCCCTTGGTCGAGCATCTTAATTTACTACTGGGAGCATATGCTAAAAAACGAATGGCCATGACTGTTCTTCTTCTTTTTGCCTTTTTTCTTTCGCTTGCTTATCAAAAGTCAAGTAAATATCTGCAGCTAAGAGATACAAAGATACAGATTGGCTCCACCATCACACACACACAATCGTTATAGATGTGTGTGTGTGTGTGTGTGTGTGTGTGTGTGATGCTCCCGTGAGATAGTTTGATTAATGGCCAAAAAGTGCCCAGCATTTGAGTTCTTCTTTGGTTTTGTATTTTGTAATGTGCCCCGCATTAGGAGCTCGAAAGCAGTTAGAAAAACCGTTAATACACATGTGACTCGACTTCTCACTGTGTGTGTGTGTGTGTGGGTGTATTAGTGTGTGTGGGTGGCTGGGCGTATTTGTGGACACTATTAAGTGTACACCCCAAAATATAAACAAGAAAACTTGGGCTCGTGTTCTCGATGCCCTCGCGTTGGGTATTCGCCTTATTGGAAAGGACTTGTAAGCTGATATATAGATAAATATCTTTTTCAGATCTTCCCATTTTTAAGCTTACAAATTTTCGATATGTTGAATCTCCTTATTTACGTCAGTTAAGACTAAGATTAAGCTTAAGAACTAGATATGTCATAAATGTTATCTGAAAATTTGTCTGTATTGGGCTTAAAGCTCATATATATCTATTTCTTCTATTTCTATATATATATATATATATATATATATATATATATATATATATATATATATATATATATATATATATATATATATATTATATCCATGTCTACATCCATATCCATACCTACATCTATTTATATATACATATACATATATTTATGTCTGTATCTATATCCTCATCTATATATATAAATTTATCCATATCTATCAATATCTATATCTATATATAAGTCGGGTGATTCCTGATTGTCACATGGATAGTCAAGTCTAGCCGAATGTAGCTTTCTAGTAGGGTATTCCAAGTTCGACTACCAATAGTTGCTTCACTTTTTATACCCTGAACCCATTGAAAATGGGAAATCAGGGTATAATGTTTTTGTTGGAGGGCGTATGTATGTAACAGGCAGAAGGAGGCGTGGCAGACCCCATAAAGTATATATATTCTTGATCAGGATGACAAGCCGAGTTGATATAGCCATGTCCGTCTGTCCGTCTGTCCGTCTGTCCGTCTGTCTGTCCGTCTGTCCGTATGTATGAACGCGTCGTTCTCAGAACCTACAATAGCTAGAGACTTGAAATTTTTTATGTAGGTTCCTGTATATCACGAAAAGATCGAGTTTGTTTCAGAAATTCGATAACTGTTATCGTTTTTTTGTTATCGATTAAAAACGCAAATCTAAGTTAGGCTATAAAATTCTATCTAATTCATCTTTCTAGCTGGAGTCTTCAAATTTTGCATTTAGTGTTATGTAAGCCTTACGCAATTTCGATTTTTGTTAAATTTTGGATGCCACGCCCCCTTCGCCTCAAATTTGTAACTCCCGTATATCAAATACTAGAGACTTGTGCTTTGGCACATGCATACATATGGATGACATGATCACGCCCAATAAGTTTGATCAAAATCGTTACTCTAGAAAAAAAGTTATTAAACATTTAATTTCCCATGTCATTGGCATGCAAACAGCAGCCAAAGAACAGCTGACGCAACGACTGGCGCTTATGTGTGTGTGCGCCTGTGTATGTTCGCGTGTATGTTCTGTTTGTAATGAACATATATATACTTATGTATATTAAAGAAACGGAGATTGCTTGGAATTGCGGTTCTTCGCAGGGTTCAGGGTATACCCTAGTCGAGCGGTCTCGACTAGAGTTTTCTTACTTGTTTTAGTTTTATATTCAGAGCTTTGTCGGGCCGTAGCATAAAAAGTTGCCTGTTTATAACGCGAAATCATCAAGTTAACGTATCGCTTGATTTATGGCATGTTACGCTCACAAATGTATTGGTTCCGTTTACATTCAACTAGCCAAAAGTGGGCAGGGGAGGGCTGCATGGTGGGGGCTGACAGTTTGCGTTTGTCACGCGAAGGCATTTAACGGGTCGTCTCGAGTCGTTGTCGGCGTCATTTTATTAATCAAAATTTCTACATCGGTCGCCAGGTGGCGTGTTTGTTGCGGCATTTCATTTAAATTGCTGGCAACGCCATGTTTTTGATTGCCATTCGGGCTGTCTGTCGAGCTGTCTGTCTCGCAGCCATTTGACAGGCGGAAAGGGTTCGCTATTGACTTATGACTCTTCAATGTGTGCCCCACGCGTTGGCTGAAGGCTGAAAGCTGAGGAGAAGCAGGCATAAGACCCAAAAATTGTTCCGGAACATGCAAACTGAGGTAGTTTTCAAGGTGTTATAGGTAGGTTTTCAAACAAGCAACTTAATTTTGTTAGTTATTTAGATCAGGGCTGAAAACGTAATCAAAAAGTGTGCAGGCTCTATGATTGAAAGGAATATAGCGAATGGCTAATTGACTAAGAATTAGGACTTTACTTGATTACGCTTGGAAATCAAAGACAGGAGTCAGTTTGAAATATTCACTAAGATTGAATGCTCTCAAGTTTTTATCCAGTATCTCTCTATGGAGCGAAAATGTATTTCTTCTCATCTTTGAACAAGTTAGAATATTTTTGTGGAACCCGAAATATTTTCTCCTCTTAACCTAGGTAGAATTGTCTACCAATTATTATTAATGTGATAACAGCCTTATAAATTTCAAATTATGACTGCACTTCGAGCATCTTGTCAGCCCCTATGCCCAGTTCGAACCCATCACTCACTAAGGCCATTAGACACCCACACACACACACACACACACGTAGACGGACAGCTAACCCTTTAATTGCCTAGCTGAGCAAATGCGAAACCCTATCGGAGCCCACCAACCCTACTCATGGTCTCTATCCAAACACGACTGACAATAGATCACATGATATGAAACATAAGCAAGGCAGAAAGACAGCAAGGAAACCCAGTTCGCTGTTCATTTTTTGTTTTGTGTGGAAATTTAACCCTTGAGTCTGGGCAAATTGTGGACTTCCGTTGTGGGTTCGTGGCTGGACAAGGCAAACAAACAAATAATATTCCTATTAAATTCAAATTACAAGCACGAACAGTTGGCGCCCCTTCACATGGGCACGCACGCGTTCAAGGGTTAGATCGAGCGCTGACCACTTGAACTGCGCTTAACCCTACCCCGAATCGAGCAGGCCGAGCCGTGAGAGACCAGCATATGAGAGACATATTTTGGATTGTTTTCCAAGCAATTAAGGTGTAGAAATTTGTCTAATCGGGTGTGGGCACCAATTTCAGTCTATAACCTTCCATAACCCTCTTCTAATGGCTTTGTTGACGCGCTGTAATTGAAGCTAAGGGTACGCGGCAACAGCTGGATACTAGATTAGATGCGTGCGGCAACCCACCCACCTCTCCATTACGTACATATTGTGTGTGTATATTGATATATTTCTTTTCTATCATTCCATCTGCTGATGCTCGAGTCGTAAAGCCCAAATCAACTTTAAGTTCAAACGGAAATATCTCATACTTCCGACACACACACACGCAGAAACTATGTCTATATACCCCACTCCATATGGGGCGACCCTCATCTGCATGCGTTGGGCATAAATTTTAACCCAAAAATACAGCCGACAGCCGACAGCTGCCTCCGCCCTCTTGCCCACATTCTCTGTCCGTGTTCCACTAGCAAAGTTCGACAGCTTCCGCCTTTGCTCTTTGGTTCTCCCATTGGCTGCCTTACCCCCACTTTCATTTTATACGAATCTCTATGCGAAAGAGTTTCTTATCGGTAATGCGTGGCCTATAAAAAGTATTAGGCAACTGCCTCTTTCATGTGGGCGTGCTTGTAGAGAAAATGGCTGTCATAATGCCAGGCTGGTTGAATGTAGATGTACACTGAGCGAAATTATCGGGTACAAGCTTGGTCAAAGGAAAATTAGCCAAAATTAAATAGAATCCGCAAGTTCTGGGGAGAAAACTTTCAGTTGGAAATGCAACGAATAACTTGCACTTTCAGATATTTGAGTTAATGAAAATATATATAATGAGAGTTATGTTGAAGTAGAATTTCAGGAATCTCATTCTTCGTACGATTTCAAAAGCAATTTTAAAACTGTTTTTTAACTGCTTAACTTTTCACTGGAAATTTCTGGAGCTTAGTAGTGATATTCTATATATTTATACCACTTTAGGTAAGGCCCTAAAGCTTCTGATAATAATGTAAAAAAATATTTAAATACATGTTAATATTATTCTAATTCAATATGAAATATTTTTACTTATTTATATTATATATAGTAATATAATAAACAAAGATATGATTTTAAAATAATATAAGGCTATGGCTATGGATGGATTCACATTTTATCGACATAGATCGCTTGGAAAACTCATCTAAAGCAGGATGCACATACGCAGGATATTTACATACATATATTTAGTGTCTATAATGTATTGACTGGAGTTTTACAATGTGTTGAATATTCTGAAAAACGAATTCCATGGAATAAGCTTCGTATTTTTATACGTGTGTAAACAGACTCGGCGACACCCTCTGTTTCTGCTGAGGCCCCAAAAATAACTCAGTCAAGTCATCTCGATATTAAAAAGCAAACACACAGCTTGCCACACACACACACGCACACACACTCATGGCCATGCAACCCCAACAAAAAGTGCTGGAAGGAGGAAGAGGGGGTGGGGCGGAGACTCCCAGAAGACAGGCCGACAGCTTTACACATACGTGCGCGCCCCTTACACACAGAGCCACTCGCATAAAAAATGAAAATGTCAAAAAAATGCCTCAACTCGGTTAAAAAAGAACACAGAAAAAGGCAGCGAAAGACACAAAACGAGATACAAGATACACAGGCCAAAGATACAGCACACACACCGACACGCAGGGGCACGATGTGGCACGCAGCATGCGAAAGTCAAAGATGGCGTCGTCTGCGGGCCATGCCATGCCATGCCACCCTTTTTTTATCATACGTGCTGACTGCCAATGGGGGCCCAGCCTGATTAGCATATGCGTGTGGCGTGTGGCGCGTTTCGAGTCGTTGATGCCACAAAATGGCGGCAGGCAGGCAACAGATCTCACCAGATCAGATAGGATCTTCTCAGCTGGGGTACTCGTGGCAAAGGTTGTGGTCAGCACTTGACCAGACAATTGCTTGCCATGCGAACATATGGCCAGGACACTTTCTTGCATAATCATTGTGTGTGTATATCTGCAGGATCTAGGATCTAGGAGCTGGCTGGTAGCTGGTAGCTGCTAGTGGCACAAAGGAATTCAGGAGCGCGCGCACGCGCGCCAACATGAATAATCTCCTGGGCACACCTTGAGAGGCAGGGGACAGTATTCGATAAAGGCTGAGGCGCTGCAATGATTGCATCGAAATTGCAAAGGAATTTCTTTCACTCTCGCTTTAGAAAGGCAGAAACAACAGCTGCAGCCTGCTTTGGCTGTGTGTGGCGTATGCAGAACGGATGCTGAGGGTAGAGCTCGGCTGATGTAGGTATCAGGTAACGAGAGTCCTGTTTATTTGTCTATGGGTATTTGCATTGCAGAGTGAAAGTAATTGGTTAAGCAAGACAGCCGCGGGCTAAGGAGGAACTCACCTAACAATGCACTGCGCGCTTATGAATGGGGAACTATAATATAAGAATAATAAATGCATATAAAATATATTCAAGAGAGCCAGATTTGTATCTCAAATAGTATTTTTATACTATTTCACGTAGTGATATAGTATATTGGTTTTGTGCAATGTCCGTCATGCTGTCCGTCCGTCTGTCCGTCTGTCCGTCTGTCCGTCTGTCCGTATGAACGCAAACCATTTCCACGCTATTGAAGCTAGAGACTTGAAATTTGAAATATATACTCGTGTATACCCTCGTCTGATAAAGTGTCAAGATTTTCCCGATACGCCCACTAGGGGCGTGGCAAATCGGAAAATGCATTTTCCTGTATCTCAGAAACACTACTTCTAGAAGGGCTAGAGAGTTGGGATTTTAACTGAACACTCATGTCGACATCCCAAAATCAAAAAGCTATGGCGGATATATCTACGCCCATTGGGGGCGTGGCAAATCGGGTCAAACTGTATCTTCTACAGTTTTAAAGCTAGAACGCCCAAATTTGGCACGTAAGTTACTGTTACGATCCTATAAAGATCGTCCAAAAAATTTTATGGCCACGCCTACTAGGGGCGTGGCAAATCGGATCTGAATATGTAGTGATTTTACTAGTTTCGTTATATTTTGAGCACTATTGATGCTAGAGACTTGAGACTTGGTATATATACTCGGGTAAACATCCCACGACCGATAAGCTATGGCGGATATATCTACGCCTTCAGGGGGCGTGGCAACAAATATCAGCTTATATCTCCCACAGTTTTAGTGCTAGAAGCTTCAAAATTGGATGCTAGGTTACTGAGGGCCTCCTCTATCGATTCCCCAAAAATTATTGTTACGCCCCAAAAGGGGCGTGACATACAGAAAAATACCCTGTAATTTTCGCATTTTTCGAATGTAAGCATCCAAACTTTACAGTTATATTCTTAAACGCCCACTCTATGCACATGCCAAAAATTATTTGTCTACGGCCACTGGGGGCGTGGCAAATCAAAACTGAAACATCTGCAGCTTCTGAGCCAATAACGCGCCACATAATGACTTTGTGACCTTTGACCTCGTCTTTTGATTTGCCAAATTATATATATGGGCTTGAAAAGAATATTTTATTAATACAAAATAACTAAATAAAGAAAATGTAACAAAAATATCAACATGACCGCACCGGGGTTCGATGCCACACCTCGCCAACGAACTTATGTATATCACATTTTCTGAGTTGCCACCTCTCTCATTTTGGGAGTTGCTACCTCTCTTATTTGGAGAGATGCCACATCTCTCGATTTAGGTGCGTGTTCTTGCTAAGGTAAGGCAATCGAGATAAATCGAAAGAGGTGGCATCTCTAAGCTTCGATTCTAATTGAAACTGTCTGGCTACCTCCAATGAAAAGTTTTAATCTGCAGCTGATTTGAGCGGCGACAGTGGGGATTTAAGGTTAAATTTAAAAAAATGTAATGTGATAGATTCCCCTGTGTGCTGTTGGGGCGTGAAATAGTATTTCGCTGTGGGTTGCGTCCGACAGCAACGTTCTTACTTGTTAAAATTCAATTTCATATTCACATACGCTTTTTCAGCTTGATCCCTTAATATTTTCAGACAAAGAAAAGTTTCAATAGAGTTTATTCTCTCATGTCTAGAGAACTTTATTAAAATTATATACGTTCGTATGTAAACTAATTTTAAATGTGAATTTCTGAAAGATATATAAATTTTCAGCTTAATGCCCATAATATTTTCTGAACTAGCAATGAAAGACAAAGTCAGTAGAGTAAAGGAAAGTCAAGAGAACTATATTACTTATTTAGTATAGTATTTTCAGCAATTTGCTTATTGTTATGATAACAGATTGCACATCAATAAATAATAAAATTTTAAAAAATATTTATATCTAAACTAATTTTAAAACTGAATTTCTAATGCCCCATAACAATTTTCAGCTTGATAACTGCATATTTGAGCAGTAAGTCAGACTAATCAAAATAAAGCTGTATTCCATCTTAACAAAAATTTTCAGCTGGCTTCAATGAAAACAAATTTAATGATTTGAATTTCCCGCAGGATAACTCCAACGGCTTCGAAGTAGTATGACCTAAAAAGTATTATTGCATATCGGTTACTATATTAATATACATTAAATTCAATTAGAAATATTTTCCAGAATTTCAGATTAATTTGATCTGCTCTTTCATCTATAGCGTAATAGCTGCAATATCTGTTGAAATATGACTCCCCAAATGCCTTCGAAATTCTCAATTCCTGGAACATACATACGTAGTTGCCCAACCTGCCCAGCTAAAAAGAAGAAAACCAGTCCAGCAAACCAGCAAACAATCCACAATAGTTATTCAGCTAACAAAAAGAGAGGCACAAACAGTTGAGACACACCCTGCCTGGGCACATCCTTTGGGTCCTTTGGCAACTTATCAAATCGCAAACAATAAACTGAAAAAAATGCCAATAAATCAAAACACCTACAAGAATGGGAATCCTCTGGCATTGGTTAAAAGGTTAAGCAGCTCACAAATAGGGGTAAAGTCTGCCCAGATTGAGCATACAAAATCGAACAACGATAAATTCTGGCAAACAAACTCCAAGACAGTCAGCTCAAAGGACATGAAGCACCATTAAAAAATGGTTAAAGAATGGAAACTACGCTCGCATTTATAGGGTTACATTAGGTGCGAAGCAGATAGACATCAGAAGAGAGAGTGGAAGAGGGGTAGGGGCAGGGGGGCTATCAAATGCAGCGAAGGGTAGCTCATCGAACAATGTGGTCTTAACTTACCGCAAGGATCTTACGCAAAGACTAAAGGGTTCCTTAACCCTAAGGTTACAAATAGGTGCGCAATAAAAGTCGACCGACGACGAGTTCGAAAGGGTACGGCGTGCGCATGGGGGAATTAGCTTATTGGAGAGAGGATAATAACTGTAGACAACACGTATAAATCGTAGGTGTTAAAAGAAATGCGACAAATGATGTGCGGCGGAATGTCAGGTGAAAACAAAATTTATATTGGATAGGATACAGAAGACATTTAGTATTTTGAGTGGAAAGTTCAGCTGAGTTGAAAATGAAAACTGAACTTAACTTTAGGAAATATGCCTTGGACGTAGAATGCATAGAGTCCTTGCAGTTGCTGGTCAACTAGGACTCAAGAGAGCAATGAATCATTTTTGTGATAGAAGAAGCTAATTTGATTGATTTTCGAATTAGAAACTTAAGCTAAGGTACATATTCTGTTAGCGATATTATTACTATCGATTGTTTTGAACTTTGACTCGAAACGTAAGGAAGAACTTGATTTAAACTCGAAGCTCGAGATACAATCAGTGCATCAAAATATAAACTTGTCTAAGAGTACATATCTGACTGTTAGGTATGGAATTCCTGCATTGTATAGTAAGCCCTCGTGAATACAATATTAAAGAAATCATGGTGAGATTGATTACCACACTTGATTTCACTCTTTCAGTTAGAAACTTTGAGAGATATCTCATCTACAAAATCATAATCAATTTAACTAGTTCAATATTAAAATTGTTATATATTAAGTTACTATATAGAACTTTATTTCTTGACACTTCCATGATATGCCCGGAATAAACTGAAGATGAGGCTAGAGAACGTGTTGGTGAAGCCGAGAGCTGTTTCCTCAATTATAAAAGAATGCTTAAGCCACGTAAAACTGATGGAAAACTGAGAATCCGCGCACTCTTTCAAGCAAACCCTGTTACGTTAGCATTGTGCGCTTGGGCTTAAACAGGTGTAAGCCTTAGCACTACCCACGGGCTAATTACCAAGCGATGAACCGGATCCGGGCCACACTTTGGGCAGCTAATGAGCAAAAGAACAAAGCTGCGGACAAGCCGAAGCCGAACACGAAGCCGAGCCTGGCTTTGTAGGCATTGATTAGTAAAGTAAACACTGGCATAAGACGGCTAATAGCACACGCCTCGCTGCGCGCAAATCCCGGCGAAGAGATCAGAGAAAAGAGCCGTAGAGTTTGCAAACAGTTGGTCTAATTTACAGCCGACGTCTACACCTACAGATTCCATGCCAGAGATATGCAAATATGTTGCGGCACGTTTTGAAATGCTAGACAAGTGAGGCAAGCAGATTCCTGGGAACCGGCTTAGGCATAACTGACACCAGGACTAAGGGTTAAGCGGATTGCCTAAAGCCGAGTGCCGAAGTTTTGCTAACAAATGAAATTGGCACGGATTTCGCTTGCGGGCTGCAAACGTAGCTCTATGGCAGTAGCTATATAGCAGTTGATCCTTGGCCAGGACTAGGGCTATGCGCTGCCATAAAGTAAATTCATTTAAGTGGCCATTAGGCGGCTTAGGTACAACCTTCCAGCTTACCTGGCCCCCAACCCCACACATAAAAACTGCTTAATTCATGTTAAAACTCTAGGCCCCGCCGGCAAAAAAATATTATTTTGAATGTCCTTGGCGCACAGTCGAAGTGCCGAGCTTAGCATATGAAAATTTGTTGCCCAACTTAAGCTGGCGCATAAAATGCAACAGCCCCAATCCAAGGGCTGCCCCCCACCACAGAAAAAGAAGAGGCAAGAATAAGAAAAGCAACTAACAGTCGCATTTGCTGCTGTCAGTCGGAGTTAGGGACATATTGAGACACATGTCGATGTCCTGCGCCCGTCTCTTGCTCTGTCCTCTGTCCCCTGTAATCGTCTATGCCAGCTAGCCCATAAATTTTTTATCCAGCTACCTAGTTATTGTTTTTTACGAGCTGCGACAATTGCACGCCCCCAACACACAAATCTATGTGACACCGTTATAAGTCAGCATCCTTTGGCAGACAGTTCCGAGAATGTCCTTGCATTGGGGACTTCCTGCCGACACGTGCAACTGAGAGTTCTTCTCATTTTCTTTTAATTATATTTACTTTAATTAGATAATGTCGAAGGGAGGCTTTCTCGCAGAGGGTTGGTTTTTCAATAGTTTCATTGTAGTTCTGTGTGCTTCGCCTCTTCCTGACTTTGTGGGGATATGAATTGGAATTTCACTCAATTTTTTTTAATTGCTTCGATGTCTTTTGTAAAGATCTACAAATATTTCGAACAGACTACAGTGGTCGCATATATGCTTCTTTTAACTCTTCTGTTATTATGATATTCTTACTTTTTCTCCATTATCTCAAGCGAAACTGGCTATAAAACTATTTGGAGTTGCAAGACCTGAAGTAAAAAAAATACACCAGACTCTTGACGTTGAAGTAAGCTATTGTCAGTAAGCTGGCCAAAATCAAGGCAAGTCCCATTCGGGTAGCTCGTGAGTCGCTTCTTGGCTGTCTGATGGACATAGTCTAGGCAAAAGATGATTCTATCGAGTCAAAGTGAATTGACTATCAATTTTTGATTTTTGGCACGCAAACTGTACTTTGAAATGAATGAAAATCAGTTTCCAACCCGAATTTCTAACCTTCTGATTAGAGTACGCGTCGAGTGCGCAGTTCTGTGTCTATAAAAGAGAAATATTGATTAACTTAGCTCCATAGTAGTTAGTTCTGCGCCTTTTGCAGTCCCAAACACTTTATAGCCCAAAGACCTAGTTTCTAAAGACTCCGAGTTATGTCCAAATTTGCTTAATACATCAGTTAAGTTAAAGTTCAATCTACAACTCCATACTTCTGCCCACTTAAGCATATAGCCTGATTGAGCCAGCTCCCATCATGTGATGGGCACAATTTCAGAACACTTCCATTCACAGGGCGTTTCAAGCGCAGGTTCGAGCAAACAGGCATCTCTCTTCTCTCGCAGTGCCCTAATCCTTTGGGACATCAAAGCAAAGCAGCGCTCTAAATCCTAAGCCACCACCTACAAAACAAAGCGATTAGATGAAAATCCGCCGACAAAAGAGCTGTGGAAGTTGTGGGTCTCGAATGGGCGAAAGGGTGTTGTGTGGCAAGGTGCCTGAGCGAGCGGCTTAGAGCGGCACGGGAAGGTAGCATGGGCTGAATGGCGGAATCGGCACTTGGCCACAGGCAGGCCAAATATTTACGCAATTAAAACCACAAAACAGCTGGAACCTAATGCGGTTCAGTCTAGCGGAATCCTTAGTGCCAGACCCGTTGAATTCCTTTAAATTGAAAAGCTTCCACCGCCCGCTGGGCAGCCGAACAAAGGGCAGCAAATCAACGTATCGCAGCTGGCGGGCAGCCATTGAAAAGCTGCAGTCGAGCTTTGCCTAGGGGTTGCACGCAAGGGTTGTCCTCTCGTTTAACCCTTTCGCGCAGCCAATCAAAATTAACTCAGGCTAAGGACTTCCATTCGAGTTGATAAATGACTCGCTCGCAGGTAATTCAAGAATGGTTAACGATGTGCGCCACTCAAAATATTTACGAGCACTGATTAGGAGAGCTCCTTCTGTGTGTTTTGCCGGGGAGCTCAGCGAGAAAGACATCTTGTCTCAACGTGTCAAAGGATCAGCGGACAGAGCAGCTGCTCAAGCACTTGGACACCTTTCTCGAGTGTGACAGGATATGTTGGGTTATTAATGAAGACGCGTGTCATGTGAGTAGCGTGTGAAATATGGAAATGGAACTGAAGTACATCGGAATATCGGAAGCACTAGCCGTAAATGTTACAGATGTCTACCATGGCTAGTATTATAATTTAACTACTCCACATAAACTGCTCTAATGGCTTCATTGATGTTGTTCTAAAGCCAAAATACCTAAGCCAAGCGTAGAGCTTTAATACTAGCTTCAGAAGAACTTAAAGCGTTACCACACATTTATAACTGTGATTATAGCAAAATGCAGACTAGTTACATAGTTAAGCATAGAAGAGCTCATAAAGTTCATCAAGGTCTTAAAGCTCCGAAGAGCTTTAAATAAATTTAAACAATTCTTCAATATCACTATTTATAACTTTTGTAGGTCTAACTCCAATTGGCAAGAATATTTAAGTATCAACATTGAACCTTTCTAACTTCTTTATAGGAGCTTCAATATTTACTTGGCCAGCTAGACTAAGCTTTAAGCTCGACTTGCAAACAATATTTGAAATCAATATTTTTTTTACATTTGTAATCTTTACAAATTGAATGTAAATTTGTCTTAACTTTGAAAGCTTTCATGTTCAATAAACCTACATGCTCTAACAATATTCCTGAGTATTGTTAGAAATCTTTCTTAAACTTTGTTTAAATATATTGCTTTTTAATATGTAAATTATACATTGATATATACAACGCTCTCAGTTGAGATGTCCGTCATTTTGCACTATAAATTCTTTCTTCATTTTTGGGCAGATTCTTAAACTGCTTTCTGTGTAACCTCTAGCGATAATTGCTTTAATTTTCAAAGGCGCCCGGCTGCCCAGGTAACCCAAAGAGCTGTCCACACACACACATACAGAGAGTCGCATTGCCCCCAGCTTAAAGCTAATAAACTCCAAGGTACATGAAAGCGAATACCACGCAGCGGACTCATCCCAGCTCAGAGAAAATAAAATAAAAAATGAAAATAGTATACAAAAAATGTTGGAAAATGAAAGCCCACTTTTCTTTTCATTAGAAGAAAGACGAAAATCGAGCAGCAGCAGCGGCGGCAACACGCATTGTCCTAGCCAGAAAGGACATTCATTGAAAAACAAGAAGCTGCCCCAAGAAGCAGAAAAAAAAACAAGCTAAAACAAGCCGAATTCCTGCCCCGCCCACACGCACATGAAAGTTAACAAGGCATCAAATAACAGGCGGCTGCCTTAAAAGGAAAAAAGGGTATCCTAGCGACCGAACAAGAGCATCAGGACATGAGCCAACGAATGTCCATCACGAAAAAGAAAAAAAAAAAACAAAAAAAAAAACCAAAAACGAAAAAGAAAACGGCCAAAAAAACGTAGCTTAAAATGAAATGAAGCGAGGCGGGGCGTCGATGGGCGTGGGCGGGCACAGCGCTTAGCAGTTGAAACTTACCTGCGAGGACACACGCAGCACATGTGAGTGTGCGTCGCATGTCCTGCGTGCGTCATGTAACGCCTACAGCCAGGACTAGAAGCGATGTCAAGCAACAAAAAGCAGGGCAACTTCGTCTCAATCAAAACTCAACAGCACTACAAAACAGCCAGGATAATCAATGGAAACTTGCAGTCTGACGACTATGGAATATCCTGTAAATAAACCTGATATGGGGGACACTAAGGAATTCATTATAGAGTTTATGATAAGAGAATAAGAAATGCAGAAGAATTGGGAACCTATATAACACATAAAACTTAAGTAATATCTAAGGATCCTTGAATGGTAGAAGACAATATTCAGTTCTTGGTTTAAGTCCCACCTGAGATAGCTTCAACTTCTAGATAAACTTCAGTTCTAGCAGAGAATTTATGTAAGATTTCTTCTGATCAGAGCTCGAACAGTGCTCGAGAGATTAATGAGCTTGGATTTTTTAAAAGTTAGAGAAAAGGAGGTGAGAATCCAATTTGCGAAGTGAGAAATTAATGGAATATATTCTTAAGGAATCTAGGAAAATGTAGACTCTATAAGAACTAGAAGAAAGCTGGAAGAATGTCAAGGCCAAGTCGACGTCTGGGCAGGATACGAAATGAATATGTAATATGTAATATGCGAAAACGAATGGAAATGGCGTAAGTCTTCGTGTAAACCCCATTTAATAGCTGAAAGAATCTTAAAATAACGGAGGTTCGAGTCCCACTTAGTCAACTAAACCTCCAGAAACATAGGCTGTCCTTATTAACATTTTTAAATTCAAAATATTTTTGTTACTTGTCATTCTGATGAAATACCCTAGTAAAAAAGGATGTCCTTAGAAAAGGACAGCCACACACACTCGGAACTGTCGAAATGAACGCCAGCAAAAACACTTGAACAGACTCTAAAACTCCATCTCTCTCTCTCTCTCTTTCTGTCTCTCCTCCCTCTCTCTCTCCCTCTGTCTTATGCCCCCTCTCTTTCGATACAGAAATCAGTTGTGAAGCGCGTGCATCGAAAGTGTCCTTGGGGGTTAGTCTGAAAAAATTCATTACAAAAAAATGTCAACGACTATAAAAATAAAACTGGATTTTAGTCGAGTTAATTTGTCGCTTAACTTCCTGTCAGCTGCCAAGGCACCCAACTATTTATCACAAATGCAGACAGAGGTGGAAAGAGGAAGAGAGAGAGAGAGAGAGAGAGAGGGAGAGAGGGGTCCTGACTTTATATGGGTCACTCTTTGCTGGGGAGAAGTATTACAGCTCTAATTTTCCTACTTCAAGATGAATCTACTTTATCTCAAACTATTTAATTTAATTATTTTGTTTTTTTTTAATTTTGCAATTTTTCTACAAAATTTCAATATTCTTAGACTTGGATAGGATATAAGAAAGTATAATTTCAGTCTAGGCTGTTTTCTGCTTCACTTGTGGCTATATTGAGGGAGCTCTGCTCAATTCTATCTCAAAAATAAATTATTCCAAATATATAGATTTTACTCTCAATCTATATTTTCTTTACTTTTTTAATCCTTCAATCAGTCAGTCAATCAATAAAGTCATTATAAACTATAATCGATCATATTAACAGTTTCCCAATCAACCGTTAGTCCCAGCTCTCATTGACCAACTTGCCCAACAGCTTAGCTTAAGCCTCCATCAATCTATCAGTCGTTCAATCACCCAATCACTATTGCAGTTGAAGAGCCACAGCGTCAACAGTTTGAGAGCCACTCGCTCGACACTTGCTGCCCTTTCTTTGGCCACGCGTCGTTTATATTTAGATTTCGACTCTCAGCCATATGTTTTCCTTTGATACACTTTCACTCCATATATTCTTATATATCCTTTTCGTCCTGCCGCACGATTATTGCCAGTCCAAATATGAATTTGCTGCGCCTGCGCCGCTGGTGTTGGCCGCTGCAAGTTGGCCATGTCGAAAGGCATTTTACCATGCCACATAAATTCGTAATTAAATCGAGTCAAAGGATTCGAGATCGAAGAGGTCCTTTTTCACAGCAAGCAGCGGCGGGTGGTGCTTGGCTGCGAGCCAGCTGCTGGTCAGTCTGACCATAAATTATACAAGGATACGCAATCCTTTTGCCAACACACACACACACACACACACACACGCATTTGCAATTCAGCAGGACTCGCCAGTCTCTCTCTCCCTCTCTCGTTCTCTCTTGCAATCAATAATGATTGTCCTGCATTGTCCACGTCGTGTGTGTTGTGCACAGCCGTAATTTATTGTCCTTTGGCTGTTTACCTTTCCCACGCAGAAGGTTGACGCCATTCGCTCGACTGCCTAACTGTATGTCCTGCGTCCTTTTTCACTTTTTGCTGTGATTTTGACTTCTATTTTTATTCTGTTTTGCGTGTGTCCTTCCTGGAAGGCGTCCACTGTGAGTGAGTTTCGTCGAGGTAGTTCTTGGAGCTATTTCCCAAACCCTTTGCTGAGGTCCTTTTGGCTTTCCTTTAGCCCTTTTATCGTTATCCTTGTTAGCTCCTTAAAAGGAAGCGACTTGCGTATCCTGCAATTAAAAAACAGCCACTGCATCCATTTTGTGCAAATTGGGCCTAATTATCCTTTCGTTTAAAAAGGATGGTGGGCGTGACAGCTGCCAAATTGTTGCCTGTGAGGTCAGGACATTTGTCTAGGCACAGTTAATTTCTTGCTATTAGAGAAACATCGACCAGACTCAAACTCTAACAGTTGAGCAGCCGCTGTGCACTGCTAACAAATACAGTTTGAGAGTGAGTGTGACAAACATCGTGGAGAAGCGAAGAGTGAAATAATCAGATAAAAATGTGGTCACACTGGTGGAGGTTTGTCGATCACTTTTGCTCATTTTTAAAAACATAAACAAACAAATTTTTACTTGTAGTTAGGTTAATTTTTGATAACCCACGCATTTCTGACTAAAATGATATTATTTAATAAAAAGTTATACATTTAAAATATCCTTACTCACAAAGTAAAATGTATGTCTATTTTTAGTACATTTTACATCACAACACATTTCTTCGTCAGCCCGCCAACAAATAATTACAATCAATTGACACTAAAAAATTCATATTTAAGACCTGACTGTGACTTCTAGCTAAAAATAAATAATAGTAGACCATCAATGTAGATTTAATTAATAATTTAAGTATTATTATTAAACTTGTTATAATTTCCGATTTCAAACAAAGACATGTGAAAATACTTAATACTCAATATAAATCCTGAAATTTAGTTTTCGCCCATTTTTAGCTCATTTTCCCTTGCACACATTCACATTCTGTCTTCTTTTTCCCGGCAAACAAAAAAAAGAGAGAACTGATAAAAACGTAACGCAATAGTGGAAAATTGTTGAGACATGACGAGTTTTCGCAAACGGACCGTGCAAAAGCCCATCCGTGGCACACGCACAAGCCCCCACACTGGCCAGGTGATCACCTCCAGCGGCAATCCCTCGCTCGATCTGATTTTAGGCGGTGGTCTGCCCATCGGCTCGATCTGCCTGATTGGTAAGCAGCGCAATAGAAACTCGCCTATTAACTGTTAGTTGTTAACTCTGCGTGTTCTTTAGAGGAGGATCGCTTCATGACGCACGCCAAGGTGCTGGTCAAGTACTTCCTGGCTGAGGGTCTGCTCTCCAAGCAGGAGCTCTTCCTTGGTAGCTTGGACGATTTGCCCGCAGAGATGCTGCGTCGCCTGCCTAAGCCGCTCACTGACGAGGAAGTCGAGCAAGAGCAGCGCCAGGAGCAGGAGCAGCAGGCGGATAAAAATGGTCTCCGCATCGCCTTTCGCTACAACGATTTGCCGTTGGTCAATTCCGAGCAGGCCACTGCGAAAATCGGACACCACTTCAATTTGATGGAGCACATGGATGCCATGATGCTCTCCTATGCGCATGCCACCATATGGAACGATAAAAAAACGAATCAAGAAGATTACGAAGATTTCGATGTTGCCAACGATTCGGAACAGCCAAGCGCCGGAGGCTCTGAATCGTTGCTGGATCACATTGAGTCAATGCCCTACTCCTATGCCCAGGCTGTGGGATCCAAGGAGGACCCGGACCAGGCCCAGCAACTGGAACAGTCTCCGACTGCTACTGCAGCTGCTGGTGCTCCCGCTGATGGAACTGATGAGGCTGCTTCAATTGAGCAGCCCGATGGCCAAACAACTGCCAGCAACAACAACAACAATAATATGGATAGTAGCACTGCCAACAATACAACAAGCACCACTGGAACAACAACCACAACAACGCCAACTGCATCGCCCTCAGCTGGCAAGCCACAATTCTTCTACAACGCACGCTACGACCGCCTGCTCAACTATATTCAGCTGCTGCTCAACGACTCGATCTTCGAGCCGGGCACCAACACGCAGGGGAAGAACCTGTGCAGGGTCTGCCTGACCTCGCTCGGGTCTCCGCTGTGGTACGATGACCACTTTGCCGAGGACTTGCTCAAGTTTCTAACCATATTGCGAGGCAGCGTGCGCAGCTGCACTGCTGTTTGCTTCATCACAATGCCCATGCACCTGATAGCCAAATACGTGAGTCCAGATCGGCGAGATCTATAGATCTATATTCATATATGTCGATTTGTTTATTACAGGATAGCAGCTTGGTGCCCAAGATTCGTCAATTGGTCGACTATGCCATTGAGCTGGAATCGTTTGCCGGCTCCGAGCGTGAAACGCATCCGGCTTTCAAGGAGTACAGCGGTCTGCTGCATCTGCACAAGATGAGCGCCATCAATACGCTGGCCGTGCACATGCCGGAGACCACGGACTTGGCCTTCAAGTTGCGCCGCAAGAAGTTCGTCATCGAGAAGCTGCATTTGCCGCCAGGTGAGAAGTCCTTAAGATCTATATAGTCTTTCAGGAGTCTTTGAAATGCTTTCTCTAACAGATCTGCAGGAGGCATCGGAGCAATCAGCCAAGGGTGCCGACGTGTTGCCGCTGCCCAATTGCGGCATCAATTCAAACGTTTCCATGGATTTCTAGTGCCTGTTTTTGGACGCCGATATTATGGCCACGTTCTGTTGGTTGTTTCATAAAACCTAAAACTTTTTTTTTATATACTCTGTCTCTGCGCAAAATGAAGGATGCAAAAGGAAGCCAAGCTGTGCGAATACAAATCAAACGTGAAACCCGCAGCGAATGCTGAAGAAGGAAGAAAAAATTAAACGAAAAGTACCAATTATATATACAATAATATAGTGCATCGGCGTTTATTGAACGCTCTTGCCGTTAGTACAACCGATTTATACAAGTTTTATTTCTTATTTAAAATAGGTTTTAATAATATTGTATACAGAGTGCGCCCACAAAACGATTTCCATATATATACATTGTTTAAACAATTTTCTACAGAGAAAACTAAAAAATGAGATACGAGCAAACAATTTGTAAGATTTTATGTAGTTATATATATGTATGTATTAAATCCACAACAAAAGCCATTGAAATTTTTTAAAATTAATATACAGTTCGATCTTTTTGATTTACAATTATACAAATTCTTAAGTACAAGTTCTCCATTTTAAGACATTTTCTTTACAAATCTTTAATAAGATTGTTTATATATATTGCATCATGCTTCCATTGTCTTCAATTGATATCGCTTACTTACAAACTAGCAATTTAAGCGCTGCAAAATTTAAATGTAAACGTAAAAAGAAAACCATTTGAGTGTATCTGCAGTTGTTCTCTTCGATCCTCAAAGCACTCGCAGCTCGTCTATACGGCGAGGCACTTGCACTTCAGACTGCTGCGGTACTTGCCGAGCTCCGACTTAAGCTTCATGTTCGGTCGCAGCGCGTCGGCAAAGTACTCGTCGCACGGTGCATATGTCATATAGAGTATAAAGTCGGCCGCCTGCAGGCCATCGGGTGTCTGATAGCAGATCTTGGGCAGGAGCAATCGAGCCTCGTGCTGGCATTCAATCAACTTGGGACCCAAATTGCTCTCAATGGCCAGCTTCATGTTGATGACGCCGGGAATCTTGATGCTGCAAATGAAGAAGTTGAATCGAAAGCATATATACTCTGATCGAGAGTTGATCGTAAGTACATCCTATCTATCTGATTGTAAGCTAAATAAAACTATCTTTTTGTTGCAGTTGACGGCTAAATGGATCGAAGCTCAATGTCATTTAGCTGATTGATCTTGTATTGTATATGCTTGATCAACATTAAGATCCTTCTGCTTACTCTACTTAGGTCCTTACTCTATATAATCCCTATATCCTACTTCAATAATATCCAATATTCGAGTCTGGAATGGAAAACAAATTGGAAATAGTTGGAGTATGATGGATTGGAAAACTATCGTAGTATCTATAAGGAACTCCACGTAAGTCAGTTATTTTGCATAACACTATTTGCCTTAACACAGATTTCCATCTTGCAGCTGGATCACAGCAGTAGAAGAGGAGCAATACAACTATCTGTATCGGATGAATCAAACTCGAAGAAGAACTCGAGTGACATCGCAGTACTCTTAGGAGTAATCGTATATATCCTTATCCTGCCTCTATCTCTAGCTGCCTCTGTGCTTATCAAACTGTAAGTCAACTGATCGGCAAGATTTTCAGCTCATTTACTTGTTATCCTCCAGCTGGAGGAGCAGCCTGTGCAGCACCAGCTGGGCAAACAGTCGGATCTCCAGGTCGGCGGCCATTGTCAGGGGCAGCAGGATGTCGATAATGCGCTGCAGCTGCTCCAGCTTGATGCCACTGTACTTGCTGAGGCAGTAGATGTGCAGCACAGAGATCAGGGACAGCTGCTGGCAGGACTTGAGCTCAGTCAGTTGCTGCAGATGCTTCAACAGGTGGTCGACGCTAGGCAAACAGCGGGCCACCAGGCACTCGTACATGTATCGGATGTTGTCGTGCTCGTTGACGGCGAGTAGGGCCTGCCACAGGTGATCCGACCAGAAGCTGGGACTCTTGAAGGTTATCCGCAGCAGGGCTCGCGCGATTCGCATCTTGATGCGGTGATCCTTGCAGTTCTCAGTGTAGCTCTGTGGCTTGACGATCATCTCGTTGTTGATTCGCACCAACTCGTTGAGCAGCGGGTGCGTATCCGTATTGCCCTCGACAACAAAATTAATATAGCTGTCCCGTTTCCGGCAGCTCGTAAAGAAATAATTGTACTGATTGATCAAATATCCGTACTCGATGCTATGGGCGGGATAATTTATATTAGGAATAGATGAGATTGAACTGTTAACTTCAGCTGGCTTTATTACCACTTTTCACCAGACAGCGGATTGCCCGAGAGTATGCCGCGTAGCAGCAACGAGGTGGGCACACTTTTCGTGCAGCACAAAATGCTTATGCTGAGGAACTGGCTCGCTTCCAGGACATCATTGAGGATCTGATCGCTCTCCTCAATGGACCAATGCGCGGAGGCGTACTTCACAACGGCTGTGGCGCTGTAAGGAAAATATAAATTCAAGTAAAAATATGGGTTGACTACCTTAAGAGATAGGCTGACCAGACGGTCGGACAGACCCTCTACCCTGGGTATAGATAGTCGGAAAAGTTGCTGATGGGATTGTATAATTCCTTATCCCACCGATTGTTCGGTCTCCTTTACTATTCTCTCTTACTATGATACGCCTGAATAAGTTTATATCTAAAGTAACCTTGAGTAGTATCTGGTAAGTACCTACCATCCTCTCTTATAGGAAGAGCTAAGATGACTATTTGAACTGGTTATACCTGCACTCTTTGTTATCCAAATATCTAATATGACCCGACTATTGTTTACTTACACCAAGACACTATCTGGATATTGCTTCAGATATGCTATCAGAGAACTGAGTATGCTCTCATCCTCCAATCGAGCCTCGATTCCATTCAGCAAAGTGGCTATGCGTTGAGCCGTAAGAATTGTTCCCTGACTAAGCAGCTCCCCAGGCTTGAGATTGAGCTCACTCAGCTGGTTCCACACGATGAGTTTCTCGCACGTATACCAATCGACGGCTCGATGCAGAACAAAGGATATTTCCTCGTCGGTCTTGCACTCGAGCTTATTCACCAAGTATTGCTGCAGTCCCGGGAGATCTGTGAAGCGCTCCATCTCATCGATATTCAAATTATATTGCTCATGATAAAAATCGAGAATATGCATTCTCTCAATCGCACACTCGAGCTTGAGGCAGAAAAAGAAGGAGAAGAGACGCCACCAACCGTGCTGGTCCTTTGGCAGCTGGCTCACCTTCTTATGCAGCTCAATACCTATTTTGACATCTAAGAGGAAGGTATATATACATATATTTCATATTCATTAGCTTCGATTCAGTCTTACCTGTGCGAAAGATAATCACGAATAGATTCTTGTCAAAGTGGATCAGCTCCTCACTTATATTGCTGCAGGCCGCGATTTTCGCTGTGAATCGTTTGTGATCCCTGCAGAAGTTATCGCTATTGCTGCAAAGGGCCCTCATGAACTGTATGTAGTCGCCCAGCGAAAAACTCTCGATTGTGAACTGAAAGAGAGTGCGAGAATATACACTGAAAGCACCAGGGTAAAGGCCAATATAATATCCGTCCGTCTTACTATGCGTTCGTCTGTCCATCTATAGAAGCTAAAGACTTTAAATTAGGAATGAATACTCATGGACACCCTCGTCGAGGGGTCAAAATACTATATATCTCATTAACGCTACTATTTAAAGTGTTAGGTATTTTAGAATATATACTCGAATTCGGAATATATATATATACGCTCAAAGGAGTCGTGGGAAACCAAACAAATCTTTATCTTCTAAAGTGGTAAACTTAAAAAATATCCGATTTTTAACGTAACTACGTTAACCTCTATCGATGTACTAACAATATATTTTACTCCTCTTTGGGGACGTGGCATATTCAATATATACAGTAATTTCCTAAGTTTTTGCGCTTTTTGTATTCTTCATCATAAATCAAAAAGAATATACTGATATATATAGATATATATAAATTCCGATATAAACGCATAACCTCATTTGTTAACCCACACTTTTAAGTGAGGTTAAAACATAACCTAGAACTCACCTCAAAGATATCGAACATTCGATTCTGGGCCTCGTAACGCAACGTTTCGTGCTGCATTGACTTGACGTGGCCGCAGATCTTCAGGATTAAAGCCATTGCCACGTACGGCTGGCGCGGCGGCATGCTGCGCAGCCAATGGAGCAGAGGCAGGCTCTGCCACGGCACCAGGACCAGGGCCTCCAGGAAGTGCAGCGGGCCACTATTCTGGACGAAGGTTTTGATGTTCTGCTCGGGCAGCACATATTCCTCGGCATCGTACAGCTCCGTCTTGTTGGTGGCCACCAGGAACTCGTTCAGCAGATTGGCTCGGCGCAGGTCCGCAACAGTCGAGTGCATGAGACAGTACTCGAGGGTCCAGCGTACGACGACTTTGCTGCGGTTCTCCAATAGTCGCAGATAGAGGATTCGCAGCCAGCTGAGCCATTCGTTGTCCTGGCTGCAGGCCACAAACCGAGGCAACTGGCCGCTCAGCATGGGCAGCACCAAGTGCGACTCCTCCTGCTCCAGCTGCTCCATGATGACCACATAGGCCGGCCAATGGGGCTCCACGCACTTGAGTGCCCTCTCCAGCTGCGGGCAGTCCTTCTCGAGGTCCTTGATATTCTCGCTTCTACCGATATTCAGCAGGAACTTTCGCATTATCGAGTAGGCCAGTTTGCGATTCCCGCTGAGCTCCGACAGCAGCAGCTTCTGGGTCACGATGAACAGCTGCGGCGCGCAGATGTACTCCAGTCCCAGCTCTCGCACGAAGTCATCCAGCAAATGCTCGAGGATTAGGCCAGCGTGCGGATGCAGCTGTACCTCCTCGCCCTCCGCACCCGGCGAGTCGCACAGCGATATCGACGAGAGTTTGCGCAGCAGACATGACCCTGACCAGGGAAACTGTTTGGTGTGCGCCTGCACGGCGTTGAGGACCTTGGAGATCTGCTCCTGATTAACCTGGACGCTGGCCCTGTCCGCAATAACCACCGAGATGAGTTTGTCGTAGAGCTTGGTGCCGAACTTGACGTCGTTGCTGCTGTTCAGCTGACTGAAGATGCTCTGCAGGACTCGCCGGAGCGCCTCCTCGCTGCCCTTCACCTTATGTATGTCGATCAGGTCGCATAGCATGTTGTCCATTTCTACATTTTCACCATTTTCCAAACGACCATTTTCCACAGTCTTCGAAATTTGCATTGTTTTCTGTTCTGAACTATGTTTACTAATGTGCTATTCCTATACAAAATATGAAGACGTGTATCAGGTTTTCCTTACGATATTTTGATAGTTGACCCAAATGCCAGTGGGAAATGTGACTCGGAAAATTCTAAAGAACGTCTGAATTAACTACATATGTGGGGGGATCAATCGAAGGGGCAAATTTGGAGTAGTTAGGCCAGCTTCAGATATAACTCCTCCCTAAAATTCTTAAAAAATTAAAACATACGAAAAGTGAGAAAACTCTAGTTGAGACCGCTCGACTAGGGAATACCCTGACCCCTGCGAAGAACCGCTATTCCTAAGAATCGCTAATATTCTCCGTTACTTTTATATGTATGTAGAAACAACACATACACACACAGACACACGCACAAGCACACAGCCTGCTGACTGTGAATTTTAACGCCGATAATATGAGATATTAAATGTTTAATAACATTTTTTCTAGATGAACGATTTTGATCAAACTTGTTAGGCGTGATCATATCATTCAAATGTGTGTATGTGCCAAAGCACATACTTGAAATACGTGTTTTACCAATTTTAGGCGAAGGGGCACCCTGATTTCACATTTTCAATGGGTTCATGGCATACAAATTGTAGAAAAATAAAAAAAAAATATTTTAAATACTAATTTGATCGAGTTAAAAATTCATTTTTTTAAAATCTAAATTTATTTTCGAAATCTCCAAGTATATTTTAAAGTATAATAAAATTGACATAAGAATAAATTAGTTTTAGAGTATTCAAACACTTAATGTATGTATATAAATATATGACAAGGTTAATTTGATATTCGATTATTCTCAATTCGAATCAGATCAGTTTCAAGTTTTGCTTTTGCTTTACCAACTCGACCGCCCACTTTTCGCCCATATAAATGCTCAAGTTCATTGAACGATTCACCTCTTAACCCCAGCTCCCAATTTGGATTAGTTCTGTGCAACAAATTGTGGGGCAGCAACACTTTGCATCTTTGCCGCTGCTGCGGGGCTTTCTAATTGCCCAGCCAACCCTTGGCAAGTGCTTGCACCCACCCACACAGCGCGCAGCGCACAGACAGCTTTGACCCCAATCCCAACCCAATAGAGTGAAGTAATGAATGATTTAATGGGCCACGAGTGCGCGGGGGAGGGAGAGTGGTTGCATGGTTCAGCTATCCGTATTGCGCAGCAGCAGCATCAGCAGCGGAAGTGCCAGCGCCATGTGGATCACAACGGTAAAGTGGACAGCAAACTAGAGGGAAAGAGTGCGAAAGCATAGAAATTGTGAGAGTGGGAGCGGGACAGCGAGCATGCTTAAAGAGCGACGGAGAGAGCGTAAGAGCAAGAGCAAGCGCAGCGCAGGTCAGCAAGAAATTACAATTGAAATGTCTCCAAAAAAGCAAAGAACGCGCTCGCACTGAGCATTAGCGAGAGCTGATGCAAAAGTTTGCATAGTATCTAAGTCAGAGGCAAGGAATTGCAAGAAACAGCAATTACCACTCTCGTCTCTCTCTGCATTGCGTTCGTTTTCGCTCATGCACTCAACGGTACTTTGTCGAAAATCCATTTTGTGCAATGAGCACAAATTCAATCGAAACTAAAAGTGAAAAAAGTGATGAAGTCTTAAGAAATTGTTGAAAAATATAATAATGTAAACACATATGACTAAATTAATAGTAATATTAATCATAGTAAATAACTATAAATTCAGCCCTCGCTCTTAGAACGATAAGCCTGCCCAACAAGTTTTCCATGCAGAGTTCTGACCAGCTCCCATGACTATAATTGTTCTTGTTGCTGTTGTTGTTGTTGTTAGTCTATTGTTTACACGCGGTTCCATCTGACTGCAGCTGCAGACACGACAGACCAAAAGAGCGGGAGAGGGAGAGTGTGACAGGCACTCAGAGAGTGCATAAGAGAGTGAAAGAAAGAGAGAGAGAGAGAGAGAGACGAAGAACGTGAGCCCCCGATCATAAAACAGAAACGTGAGCGTCGGAGCTTGGCTGGGCTCTGCTTGGAATTCAGGCGCGAGCAGCTTGCCACAAGTTGGGGCAATAACATTTGCGCTGCCGCATCTACTCTTTGAGCTCTTCAGTCATTGTTTTGCCGTCGAGCGCGTCGTTTGTTTGCTTTCACGAAAAACCGTTGAAAATTGAAAAGTTTCGTTTCTCGATTTTGGGCTTTTTCCAACTGAACAGCTGAAACAGACGCTGAAATGACATAAAATGATATGATAAAAGTGTTATATGTGCAACCAGCTTAGCTTGCCACATGCCCCACAGCGCTGACCGCTCAATTGTGTTCGAATCCACTTAATTAATTAGGAAACACCCACAAGAACACAAGAACACCCACACGCAAGATGGGGCGCTGCTTCAATCACAAGTTTGTGCTCAACTTTTGCAATTTGTTGTTTTTGGTAAGTGCGTCCTTGGATATCTATATGTACAGGTATATATATGACTGTATGCTGGGTGAAATCTAGGCCCTATACTCGCAAAACTTCATTTGTTGCAGCTCAGTTGGGTGGAAACCGAGGGATATCTTGGCTATGTGTTCAAAGTGAACAGAAAAGTTTAGAAAAATATTCTAAAAATTTACATTTATGTGGATAGTACAGAGCTCTAAGCAAGGACTCAGGCTTTACTTTGAAGATCCCTGCTCTCAAGGGGCACATTGATATTAACAAAAAAATAGAATTCTTTCTCAAATTATTACTGTATTATCAAATTCATCTTTGAAAGCTTAAAAACTAACTTTTATATTGACATAATATATATAAATATGTACGTACATATATCGTATATTAAGTATTTCATTGGAAACTCATCGAAAGTTTTGAAATTTCTGTATAATTCTTTTTTAAAAACGATAAATATTTTACGGAATTTGCTTTCGAGTTTTCTTTAGAATGCTTTAAACTTTATACCAAGTTCAGTTTAGTTCCTGTCCTAGGATCTTAATGAGTCTGGGAACTCTTTTAAAGATTTATCATTTCTTTACCACTAGATTTTTTTATTTACTAGACCTTTCACTGCATTGAGAGTACAACATAAACTTTCAAATAGTTGACACAAGATCAGTTTTTACGCTTATCTTATCTGAAGTCCGCCTCTCTCCTATCTTCTTACCACACTTTTGATTTGGTTAGAGCATACACACATCGTCTCTCTTTCCGTCTCTGTTTTTATTTTTCGTTTGCTCGACTTTGTTATACCCTGAACCCATTGAAAATGGGAAAATCAGGGTATAATGTTTTTGTTGAAATGTATGTAACAGGGAGAAGGAGGCGTGGCAGACCCCATAAAGTATATATATTCTTGATCAGGGAGACAAGCCGAGTCGATTTGGCCCTGTCCGTCTGTCCGTCCGTCCGTCCGTCCGTCCGTCCGTCCGTCCGTCCGTCCGTCCGTCCGTCCGTCTGTCCGTATGTATGAACGCGTCGTTCTCAGAACCTATAAGAGCTAGAGATTTGAAATTTTTTATGTAGGTTCCTGTATATCACGAAAAGATCGAGTTTGTTAAAAAAAATCGATAACTGTCTTAATTTTAATGTTATCGATTAAAAACGAAATCGATGCTCCGTTATATAATTATATATAATTCATCTTTATAGCTAGAGTCTTCAAATTTTGCATTTAGTGTTATGTGAGCATTACACAATTTCGGTTTTTGCTAAATTTTGGATGCCACGCCCCCTTCGCCTCAAATTTGTAAGTCCCGTATTTCAAATACTACAGACTTGTGCTTTGGCACATATATACATATGGATGACATGATTACGCCCAACAAGTTTGATCAAAATCGTTACTCTAGAAAAAAAGTTATTAAACATTTAATTTCCCATAGCACTGCCATACAAAGCAGCCAAAGAACAATTGACGCACCGATTGGCGTGTGTGTGTGCGTGCGCCTGTGCATGTGTGTGTAAGTTTGGCTTGTAATGAACGTACATATGCATGTGTATATAAAAGAAACAAAGAATGCTTGGAATAACGGTTCTTCATAGGGTTTAGGGTATACCCTTGTCGAGCGGTCTCGACTAGAGTTTTCTTACTTGTTTTTATTTTGGTTATGCTTGGCTGACTGAAAGCCATTCGAATTGGGCAGGTGGACGGAAGGGGAGTAGGCAGAGGAACAGTCCAAAAGTGTTTTCGCCAACGCTTTTTGGCGCAGGCGCAGCTTGGCACCCACCGGAAAATTACCTGAAATACCTGCTACTCAAGCAGATACCCCTTAAGTACTACCTTTCGACAGAGATACAAATATAGCTCTGTTAATTCTGTTTAATTTTCGTATTAGTCCTACAGCACACGAAACTATACTACTAGGGATTGATAGATAGATAGTCCGTCTCAGTTCGATTCCTGATTCCTCTTATAATAATACACCCATCTACTAAATATTACTGATTATAGGGTATTCGAAAACAGGTAATAACTAATTTGGGGGCGGGAAAGGAGGTCTGTAATGAAGCTGATGAGCTCCAACTTCCGTTGCGTGTGCGCACTGCGCAGACCCCAAGCTTTTCACACAGATGCAAATAACAATCTGAGTTGGCTTTTGTTTACATACTCTCTCTCTCTCTGTCTCTCTCTCTCTCTCTCTCTCTCTCTCTCTCTCTCTCTCTCTCTCTCTCTCTCTCTCTCTCTCTCCAGCTCTGTGGCACGCTGCTGATTGTGGCCGGCTGTTATCTGTATACGGACAACAAGCGCATTCTGCTCTCGCGCCTCCTGGCCGCACCTAGCGAGCAGCTCAGCTCGCTGCCCCAGCCGCTGCTCTACTACATTGCCTTGGGGCTGGCCATAGCTGGGTTTGTGGCTGTGCTGGCCTCGGTACTGGGCTTCTGGGCCAGCTGCCTGCACACATATTGCTTCCTCAGCGTCTACTTCTTGAGCGTGGTGGTGCTGCTGTTGGCCGAGTCCATCATCTGCCTGGCCATCACGCTCTGGCCACACTGCCTGGGCATTAGCCTAGACGAGACGCAGATGGTGAAGGCGCTCCAGCGCAATTACGGCGTGCCCGGCCAGGAGCAGTTCACCAATGCCATGGACCTGGCCCAGACCCGCTTCGGTTGCTGCGGCATGCGCAGCTCCCTCGACTACGACACCTCGCTGTGGCGCCTCCAGAGCTATGGCCAGCGCAACTGGCCTGTGCCTCTGAGCTGCTGTGTGCTGGCCAACGCCCCGCAGCCATTGGCCTTCCTTGATCCCCAGCCCGCGAACGAGACGCAGTGTCAAGCTCTGGAGCGTTCGGTGTACGAGCGAGAGCGCTACACAGAGTCCTGTTTGGTACATCTGGACAGTTGGTATCGGGAGCAGTATGGCATCTTTCTAGCTGCCAGCTTGGTCTTGGCTTTGGTCGAGTTCAGCGTGCTGCTGGGCATCATACTCACCTGCACGGGCATTGCTTCGCGAAGGGCTCGACTAGACAGCTCTCTGTCCGCGCAAGCCTTCAGCCAGAAGGGCAGAAGACGCCCCACGGCCAAGTCACGTCAAGCCCTAGTGGACAACATCTATGAGTCGGAGGTGCAGCTGCGTGGCCAAGGGGCAGGCACGTGCCTGGGCCAGTCATCGAGTCGGCATGTGAGCAGCGAAGACTTCAAGGAGCTCTATGTCCAGCCCAGAGATCTCTACAAGCAGCGCCATAACACTACCTTCAAGCCCATCGCCAGCGACTATCAGACGCCTACGAGAAGCTACTTGGTTTAGGAACAGGTGAGCTAATCTAGCATAATCTATATATAGAAATTACAGCTGTAATAAGTAGCATATATCTTGAAGTCTCACTAAGAGCTTAAGAGAGATTGTTATACCCTGAACCCATTGAAAATAGGAATAGGAAAATAGACCCCATAAAATATATATTTTTGATCAGGGAGACAACCCGAGTCGACTTAGCCCTGTCCGTCTGCCTGTCCGTATGCTAGAACGTGTCGTTCTCATAATCTATAAGAGCTAGAGACTTGAACTGTTCTTATAGGCTCATGTATAGCACGCGCCGATCGAGTTTGTATCGATAACTGTTCCCGTTTTAATGTTATCGACTAAAAACGAAAATCGAAATTCTCTTATTAAATTCTCTTGAATTCATCTTTATAGCTAGAGTCTTCAAATGCTGAACTTGGATTTATAAGTGCTTTATACAATTTTGATTTTTGTTAAATTTTGGATGCCACACCTTAAATTCGCCTTAAATAGGCAAAACACGTATTTCAATTGCGTCAACTGCGCAGTCAGCAGAGCGTGTGCCTATGCGCGCATCTGTGTGTGTGTTTCGCTTGTAATGTACATACATATATATAAATGAAACGGAGAATGTTAAAAATTAGTTTAAAGTCTTCAAGGGTATCTCTTGTCTTTTTTTTCTGAAAGAAATTAGAAATTCATTCTAGTTGGAAAATGGATATAAAAATTGTTTAATGGTACAAATGTATCAGCAAACATAATATCTAAACATAGAACATTCACAGATCTGACTTGAGGTACTTTTGCACAGGACTTAAACACTAATCAAACGATATTTATATTGCTCTCTTTCAAGCGCAATGGCAACTGGCTCAAGAGACGTAAACTACAAACCAAAGTATTATAAAACATATACAATAAAATAAAGTACTTCAACTTATGCGTTAAATCACAAACGAAAACTATAATATTAACAAATTGTTTAGGTGAACTTAGAGTGTGGCGTAGTCACTGGTCATGGCACTGGCCAATCAATGGGTTAGTCACTTGATAAAGATCACATCGTCCTCGTCACTGGAGTCGCTGATCGTTTGAATCCGTCGTCGTTTGCTACGCACAGCTGTGGTTGTTGGCTCATCGATGGGCGGAGCGACACCTCCTCCTCCTCCTTCTCGTTGCCTACGTCGCTGGCGTCGTTCCTCCTTGAGTATGCGCTCGGCACGCTCTAACGGGCACTCGGATACGTTGTGCGCTTCCTCCTTGACGGCGCTGTCATCATTCACTACGAACGAGCTGGGAAAATATTGTGATGGCTCTGGCTCCACGGGCTGCGAGTAGATAAATTCGTCATCAAACCGACGCGGCGCAGGCATCTTAAATGCACCCGGACGATGTATAGGACTCCTATCAGAGACAACAATATGAATGCAATTCAGTGGAGGACTGGAAATCATACCTAATGCCCTGCAGGTACATGGCATGCGTGGTGGTGTCATTGTGTCCCTCATCATCGCTGGAGACTATGATTGAGTCCTTTAGATAAGCTCCAAAGGTGCGTTCCGCATCCTCGTCCTCGTCGTGATCGGATCCACTCTGGTCTGCCTCCTGCAGAACAAACTCGTTGAACTTGGCGCGTTTGCGACGCGGAGGTGTCCGCAGCTCCGGCTGCAAAGTAATTTTGAAATGAGTCGGAGAATTAGGCAAAAGACTCTCGCGCTTACCAGCTGTGTGGCAGGCACCTGCTCGAAGCTGTCTTCCTCCAGGAGCTGCGTTGTCTCCGCCTTCTCCTCGTCGGATATGTCGTATATCTTGCGCTTGCCTGGCCGACGTCGCACAATTGGCGAGTCCTCCTCCGGCTCAGGGGGCTTAGCAGCTGCCACGCTGGTCATGCTGTGTATGCGCTGCGCCTCTCTCGACAGCTGCCCACGCCCGCGCATGCGACGCAGATAGTTCTCGAAAATACTTGGAGACTTCAGCTGAGCGGAAGTCACAGCGGGCGCACGTTGCGGCGAATGACAGGCGGCCGGAATTGCAGCTGCTGCTGTGACTGTAGCTTTGGCAGCCAATTTGGAGGCTAAGGTAACAGCTGGAGCCGTTGTTGTTGCTATTGTTGGCTTCCAAGGCGACATGGAGTCCTCTGCGAAGATGTCAGGTGAGAGATTGCGCGGCGGGGTTGCAGGCAGCATTTTATTAACGGAGCTCAGCAGCTGCTGCTCGTCGAGAACCCCTGGTGGCTCCTGCAGCAGCTGGGAATGGAGCCCAGAAGGTTGAGTCTCCTTCTGCTGCAAGAGCTGCTCCTCGGGTAGGGGCTCTAGGAAGTCATTGAGATCCAAGTCGAGTGCCTCCGGCGTAGCGTCAATTGCAATTGTCTCCGGCGGCTCTGCCAGCTGGTCGAAGGTCGACAGATCTTCATCCAGCTCGTCCTGCAAAGACTTCTTTTTCTTCTGCAATGGTGTGCTTGCCGCGCTCATCAGGCAGTTGAGGCGACTCAGGTTGGTGCTAAGCTGGCTGCATTCTACCCTGGAATCCGTTTCAGGTGGCGGCTGCGGCACTCGCAACGGCGTGGAGCTGTGCCGTGCCGTCTCGGCCCATTGGCTTTGGTAAACAGATGTTGAGACCTGTAGGCAATCGTCTTCTTCCGTCTCCTGCTCCTGCCAATCCTCGTACATATTGGTCGCCTCATTATCCAGCTGCTCCCGCATGGTCTGCTCTAGGCGGCGCAGCTCGAGCTGCTCCCACTGCTGCTGCAGCATCTCGTGGTTGTCCGCGCAGATGCCCGTCTCTGGCAGGCCCTCAAATATGTCCGCGCAGACTCTTTCGAAGCCAGGTTGCTCGTCCATTGGCTGGAGCAAGTCTTGAAGCGTTAGCTCCGCACAACTCGTCTCGGCCTGTTCCAAGAGGCGCTCCAGCTGGTCGCCGCACACGGACTGCAGCAGCTCGTGGATCCTTCGCGTGCGCTGCTGCCTGGAGTTGAGGCGCGTTGCCGGCAGCTCCCGCTGTAGTTGCTCCAGCATCTTGGCATGTATATCACGCACAAAGGGCGCATTGCACTCGATCAGATAGAGCTTGAGGGCAGCAGGGATTTGCTTGTCCTGCAACTGGGCCACCAGATCCTGGTTACGCTGCGAGTCGCTGACCAAAGGCTTTGCTGCTTGCAGTAGTCGCGTTATCCTGCGCAGACGCTGCACCTGTTCCTGGCTGCTGCTGTTGCAGTTGGCTGGCAATGGAGCACCTACTTCAACGGGATCGTGGTTTTCCTGTGTGTCCAGCAGGAAGTTCGTGATCGGCACTCTCTGCCGTGCCGCTTGCTCCTGCAGCAGCTGCTGTGAGGCCGCGCTCACCTTGTACGTGGGCTCGCCCTGCAGGAACTTGTCCTGGCTCGGCGTGAAGTACTTGCGCAGATCGTGGCACTTCACTAGCGACTGTGCAGCCTGCTTGCGCCCCTTTCCCGTGGGCGAGGGTGTCTGCGGCTTGGGCTTGATGGGTTCCATAAAGCGCTGCTCGCAGCGTGGATGGAACTGGGGCGGCACGAGGCGTGGCGCATGCTGATACAAAGCGCTCTTGACCAAGGTCGACTGCAGCAGCTTGCGATTAATTTGATCCTTTTGGACCAGCATCTCCTTGAGCAACTGCTGCTCCCGTCCCTCCGTAACCAGCATGACCACATCGCCCTTCTTCTGTCTGCCTGTGCGACCGATGCGCTGCACGAACCGTGTTGGATTCGAGCTGCAGATGTCAAAGCACACGATCAGCTCCACCTCGCCCACGTCCAGGCCCTCCTCGCCGATGGAGGTGGCCACCAGCACGTTGCACACTCCTTGGCGGAAGTTCGACATGATTTGCAGCTGCTCCTTTTGGGTTAGAGCACAGATGCCATTGCCGCCGGAGCTTTGGCCCACGAAGCAGCGCGGACGTAACACCGGCCTGTGCTGCAGGAGTAAACGTTGAATCAGCATCACGGACTCACGATACTCGCAGAAGACAATCGCACGCGAATCCGAATGGGACTGGAATGAGATACCATTCATTAGTGAGTCAACTAGGGAAACATGGAGTCCAAACCACCTCGAAGTGCTTTAACAGCACCTGTCTGGCCTGCTCGTACTTGGGATGGCCGAAGTCCAGGGCGACAGGCAGCGGCGCCACCTGCCCATTGGTCATGGCGTGCACGGAATGATCTAGGGGATTGCCGCCTAGCTTTTGGCGAGTCTTTTCCACCAGCTCCCTGAGCGCTCCATCCCGTAGTACAAACTTATCCCTTCCCTGCTCGTCCGCGTCAAAGTTATTCACAAAGATGCGCAGCCCGTGCCGCTCGAGCAGCTCCAACGCGTGATACAAGCTGATGCACATGGCAAAGTTGCTGACAATCAGACTGTGCTCCGGATGCCGCTCGCCCCTGGACACGTGCTCCTGGTAGCGGCTCTGATCGAAGAGCAGATTATTGCGTGATATATTGCCCCGTGCGCCTTTGAGGACGTTTGCTGCGATCAGCTGGCGCAGGTAGGGATCGATTATTTGAAGCAGCTGAGCACGCGGCTCCTTGATGCGATCGTTGATAGCCACCACAATGGTGCGCATGCTCCGCTTGTGGACATACTGCCGCACATCTATGGAATCATCCCACCGCACCTCGAGGTGCGAGATGCACAGATTGCGGCAGACTGCAGCCACGTCTTCCATGTTTCGTCCTGGCGTGGCAGATAGGGCGAGCATGCGGAAGTAAGGATTGCGAGCCATAATCGAGTCCGTCACCTGGGTGAAAAGAGTTTATATTCAATAAATGTATATTTAGCTAGGAGTGAGGCGTGCGGCTTGATGGCTGAACCTGTGTATATGCATATCGTCCTTTGGCCCTGTGCGCCTCGTCTACCACGAGCAGTTTGATGGACGTGTAGGGAAATCGCATGCCGTCGCCCGTGTCCAGCATGTCCGATTGCACTACTTGAGGCGTGGCGAAGAAGACGCGCTTGGTTGCCCACAATTCCGCGCGTTTGGCACGGGGCAGACGTCCAGTGAGCTCCACTGTATCCTCCGGGGAGAAGGGCATTATCTTCTGGCACGCAGTGATCTGTTGGGCAACCAGCGGACGCGTCGGAGCCATGAAAATCAGTTTGCCCTCGGGGTACCATCGATGCAAATTGTACATCACGACCGCCGCTATGAAGGTCTTGCCCAGGCCAGTGGGCAGCACCACTAGCGTGTTGCGATAGAGAGCCGCCTGCACAATACTGTGCTGGTACGAGCGCAGTGGCAAATTGCTCGGATAGAGCCAACTGTTGCCCGCGCTCTCGTCAAAGCCGACGCACTCGGAGATGACTCTTGGCTCTGATTCCGCTGGTGTGTCGAGTAGCTTTCCCAGGGCCTCATCATTTAATGCCAGATCGATTTCGGCATCATCAGCAGGCCAGTCGTTGTTCATGTTTGCATTTGAAAGGCAAACTTAAAGGAAAACCAACAAAACGAAACCAAAACACGTAAATTGCAAAACAAAAACAAATGCGAAATGAAAATTTTGCAAACTGAATCAGCTGTGGCGCCAAGGCTGCCAGACTGTTGAGAGCTTTGGTATTTTCTTGGAGTGCAGGAATGCCAAAATCAGCACTGAAGATCACCTATCTATGATATATTGCCAATTTTGTAGTAATAAATAAATACAAAATGACTCATATTTATTTCTTTTATATGTATTTAAACTATATATATTTCAACTAAAAGTGAATAGTTTTCTGTTAATACATAATCAAAAATTTTTCTGTTGCCACTTTACAGCACTGTTCTGGTGTTAGGCATTTCTTCCTACTTCCAACCAAACTGTGGTAATTCAGGCTTTACCGTGTACGGTCACATAGCGTCAGTGCCGCTTTTTTTTCTGTTGTATGCAGAGCACGTACGCGGTGTTTTTTTATACCATTTTTGGTGTTTCGTATATTTCTCGCGGATATTTACGTACAACGAAACGAACATTTAAAAAACAAATCTGTATACGTTCAGTGTTTAGTGTATGTGCTTAATAAAGTGAGCAACCAATTAAATATTGAATATATTTTAAATTGTATGGCTTCCCAATTCATTTGTGAGCTCCTAAGCGCGCGTCCTTACGCTTCAAAAAAAGAAAAGAAAAGAAAAGAAAGGAAAAGAAAAACAACCCGCCTCAATTGCATTTGTTAAATGTGTTAATTAAATCAAACGCTGCTCATTAAATATTTCCGTATGTGTATTAATTGCGAGTTTCAGTTATGCGCTGCTTGAGTTTGAACATTTACCGTTAGGGCCAGTCTCTGGACGCTGTGTCTGAGTGCGTGCGTGTGTGTTTCATTGTGAGAGTGTGTGTTTGTGTGTCTTGGCTGCAACATTCAACATGTTGCAGTCAAAACAAAAGGCAGCCATAAAAATCAACAACAACATAAGCATCAGCACAAGTAACAGCAACAATAACAACAACAGTGTACAAGCAGTGATCGCAGCTTAATTTGTTGTTGTTTTTGTTGCTATTCTTTTTCTATGCTTGCGCTCTCTCTGTAGAAGGCGCTCTCCCGCTCTCCCTCTAGTATGCAAGCGTATGTGTGTGTGTGTATATGTTTTTGTCGTGTTTTGTTTTGATTTTTACACACACACACATACACAAAGGGAGAGAGAAAGAGAGAGAGAGAGAGAGAGAGCGAGAGAGCGCGCGGTAGCAGCCGCAATTTCGAACTGATTTCCGCGCTGCTCTTGTTTCAACTGCCGTTGTTGTTTTTGTTATTGTTGTCGTGTGCAATCTAATAAATTTATCGTTGTAGTTGTTTATGTACGCGTCGCTCTCATTGAAATAACAAACTAATGAACAAAATCAAATTGGATTATCGCCAAGCCCCGTGCTAATAATGTTGGGTAAGTGACTAAAGCTGCGCTGCTTCTTGGTTCTGCTCCTTATTTGACGCTAGTATAAGTGTGCGTGCGTGTGTGAGCGTGTAGGCGTGTGTGCGTGTGGGTGGGCCAATAAAGACCTTGGCCATTAAATACTTCACATTGAGTGCAGTTGCGTCTTGTGAACTTTCGCAAGAGCTTTGCAAAAGCTTTGGGTTGAACTAAAAATAGATCAAGCTGCGGACCAGTTTAAGTGCTGCTACTCTAACTCCAACAACAACAACATCGACAGTGTTGCTTAATACGATTATTCAATTGGTGCGAGGGCAGCCCGAAATACTTTCTAACAGTTAATTTGAGGCATTATAGCTATGTGACAGCCCTTTTTGAAATCAGAATCATTGAGTAAAGCTTTATTGTCTATTTCAAAATTCATAGCCAAATCGAAAACTAGTGTGGCAACCCTCGTAACAAAGCGAATTCGAAGAGCGCTTGCGAAACGGCGATTGCACTTCGTAGTTGCTGCCGTTCTTGTTGCTCTCTGGAAACAATTGCCTGGATTTTCTTTGGAGTTCAGCTCGCATTGCACAGTCGGACGAATGATGGATGTGCTGCCGTTGCTGCTGTCGGCGTCGGCGTCGACGGCGGCGCTGGCAGCGTTAGCTGACTCGAAAAGTTGTCGGTTGAGTTTTTACTGCTTTGGTTAGGTTAACATTTTTATTTTATTTGCCTTTTCTTGTTGACTCTGCTTCGCTCTAGCCCTCTTTTTCGGTGTTCGTCTGGGCGGCTGCTGTTGCCGCTGCTGCTGCTGTTGAGAGTTGCTGTCCTTGTCTGATCCTTATTTCCATGCTCAGAGAGAGGGTTAGAGTAGAAAGTGATCTTACTCTCTTGCTCAATGAATGCCAATCAAATCAATCAAAGAACATTTCAGGAACTGATATACACACAGATGAAGCGAGCGAAAGAAATAGAGAGAGAGAGAGAGAGAGAGAGAGAGAGAGAGAGAGAGAGAGAGAGAGAGAGAACATAATAAGAGCTGTTTGTTTACTTTGTGGCTCAAAGTTTGGTCTGAGTATTATCTAAAATCTTTTTTTTTTTTTTTTGTCAAATTTTGGGCTATTTATAATTGCTTTAGAGCTTTAAGATAACAATTATTACTTGATGAATTTTATTTATGCTTATACTTCCTGTGTTGCCAGAAATACTTAAGAAAGGCCAACAGTAGAAATTCAAAGAATTTAGTAATAAGAAAGATTCTTAAAATACAAATATCTGTATCTATATATGATTATATTATTTAAAAATTATAAATCAATTATATTTATTTTACGTATTTGAGAATTATTCAAATAATATATCATAAAGATATTCAGATACTTAGTCTTTAGACTTGTAGTTTCTGAAGTTGCCTTCTCTTAGTAATTGACTTGTTCAGTTGACTCCTTCAGTTGATATAGCAGTCGTCGCATATAATTACCCGAGTCGCTTTGTACTAACAGCTTATAGATTCAAGACTTAGCTCGTGTTTCGAGTCGCTTCCACAGCCGAGCACTCGCTCGCGCTCGCTGCCCCTCTCGCTCTCTCTCTCTCTCTCGCATGTAGTAAAATTTCTACCTAACGCTATCGTGCTCTCCCTCTCTGTCTCTCTCTCTCTCTCTTCGTCTGTCAGTTGTCTTCGTCTCGTGCGTTCGCGTATCTGCGTCTTCTTGTACCGGAAGTTGCTTTGGCTCAAATGTTGCGTGTGTGTGTGTGTGTGTGTGTGCTTTGTCGAGCAAGTGAATGACCCAATTAAGCTGAGCGAGCAGCGTTTTAGCCTCTGCTTAGGCTTAGCCGTTGTCTAAGGCCTCCAAATGTAGGTGGCCCATCGGCGCGTGATGTGTGTTTGTTGCTGTTGCATTGGGCTAGTGTTCGCTCCGAAACGGGTTTCGCTTGCAACTGCAACCACAACATAACACAACAATAACAACTGGCAACAGCTCCTTTTAGCCATTTGGCTGTGGCATTTCTGTATTAAATATTTCGCACCATGTTCTGCATTATTTCGATTGCCTGCCGCTGCTGCTGCTGCTGTTGCTGCTGCCTTTTGCCTTTTGCCTGCGACTTGCCATATTTTGTCGTTGACTCAGTTGAGGTCAATGCTGCCAGCCTTCCTCTTGCATCTCCCCTTCCTCCCCGCCTCCTGCTCTGCTGCTGGGTGAGCAAACAGGTTTTTGTTAAAGCTTTGCTGCTTGCTGTAGTCTTTGTTGTTGTTGTTGTTGCTGCTGCTGCTGTCGCTGTCTCTCCCACAGTTTGGGACAGTGCGCGCATTGAACCCTCGCTCCACGCTCGCTGCAAGTCCAGCCGATGCGAATCATCCCCCTAATAACAGCAGCAACAACAGCAAGCAGAAGACAGCCCTTAAGCAAAGTTGCAGCTAAAACTGCGCATTACGCTTTGTGACCAGTTAACAACAACAAAAATGTTTTACCAAAAGTGTATATTAAATATAAAAAATAAATATTTCTCAGATGGTAAATATGGTCAAATAAATAAAATCAAATAAAAATTGTTTAAGGTGAACATTTTTAATTTAATTAATAAAATTAAACAAAACAGAAATTACTGATAATAATGCATTTTATTTTAATTTTTTAATTTTTAAATTGAAATTAAAAAAAAAACTAAAAATAAATTATAGTTAAATTGTAAAAATTTTGAATGATAGAAATAATAAAAATTCGTAATGTTAAAACTTTATTTTGAGTAATAATTACATATATCATTAAATCCTTCAACTTTTTTCTAATTATTATTTCTACTTTTTGTTTTAATACGTTTATTCCACCAATACCCACGACTATATCCGCTAAAGCCGTTAGATTGGCTTGGTATTCGTTGCTCAACTTAAATTGTTTAGCGGCCTAACAGACGGGGTCATTAGAAAGGAACCCAACTCACCGCGTACTGCATTTTTGCGCTCGTTCACAAAAGTTTTAAAAGAGTATATTGGTTTCATTGCTACTCTTCTGCTTATACTTACTAATATAATTTAATTAAACCTTTTTGATTACTTGTAATATATTTACAATAATAATTCATATTCTGAATATATATTTATATAAATATATGTAATATTCTTTAACTTTATCTCATTAACTTTCTAAAGGCCAAAATATTGCATTTTGAAGTCTTCCTCTATCTAAAAGGGTTCTCTTACTTCAAATTCAAATCGAAGAAGCTTTACTGGGCAGCCAAAGATAAAAATTATTTATAAGTTCTTATTTTTACACATTTTTCATTCACTTTATGAGCTGCATTTCTCAAACTGAACTAAAAAACTAATTTATTACTCTATCAATAATTAATAAATTTTTCTATATTACTTAAAAGTTAATAAATCTGGCTTTGATCAATTGATAAACCTAATCAAACAGCTGATTCCATGTAAAATACTCAAAGCAGTATTTTCTGCCAGCAGCTCAGCTTGGCGCAATGATTGCCAAAACTTAAAATTTAAATGACTCAAGACCTAAGTACAATTTCGTGCAGTGTAGCTCGTTGGATACGCTGGCCCATGCTTATTGCTTTGCCCGCTTCGGCTATCCCGAATTTGCGAGCCCCATTCCAGGTGTTTGGTAGACGCTGCGTAACAGGCGCTCAGCTGCCGCGATTAGTTGCTGTGGCGCTGCATGTGTTGCACATTGAAATTGGCAAGTGGCAAAGCCAGAGGCATGTGGCAGCGGCAGGGGCAGACCAGTCACAGCAACAGAGACAGCAACAGACACAACAACAGCAACAACATCGATTTGCAACGTGCACCGGTTTATGGCTTTCTTCGTCCAATTTACCCCCATGCATTGTTTCGGAGTGTGTGTGTGTATTATGTATTGTGGAGCTTTTTTGCTTGCGCTTTCTTTCTAGTCGCCTGTTTCGTTGCTGCTGCTGCTGCTGCCTGCCACAACGACAACAGTTGCAGCTGCACTTACTGCCACTTGCTGCAAAACATCTGCACGCAAAACACACACAAACACGCACACACACACACAGTGTGGAAGAGGGGCGGCGCACATTTGGGGGCGGCTTACGAAAGATTTTCAAAAAGTTGCGAGCTTTGAACTTAAAGTTTACTTGTTAAAAAAAAAACAAAAACAAACACAAATATGTAATTACAGTAATTGGGGGTTTAGCTGACTTAAAGTGAATTGAATTCCAGTTGATCATAAAATATAATGAAGATACTAATACAAAAAATTAAGTTAAGGTGGAGAAAAAATCATTTTTGTGAGTTAAAAGATTGAAGGTCTCAGGCGAGTTAAAATAATTATCGTATCTGATTTCAATCAAAGCGGAATCGAGTAGATATGATAACGTTGACTTGATATATAGCCATCAAGTACTACGATCTGCTATATATAGACAAGTATGTAAAAGCATATATATATATATATATATATATATATATATATATATATATATATATATATATATATATATATATATATGTGATTTACTTTCAAGCTTTATTTTTGTATATTTATAAATTAATACGTTATATACGTTATATTTAACTTTGATCAATCGTGCTTTATTCTTATAGAATTTTTTATAAAATAAATAAAAATTAAAAATTATTGTACAACATATTGTAATATATGTATATATTATATAATGAATATTTTTTATTGTTTTATTATTTTTATTTAAGTATTTTTTAGATGTATTATCTTTGTCTTATATAAAAAATTGAAAATGCTTTAAATTATTGAAATACTGCTAATATCAAACTAAATTTCTAAAATATGTGTATGCATATATTTGTTAGATAATTGTATTTATGAAGCATAGCATTTATTAGTCAATTAAAAGCACACTTTCAACTCTTTCACAAAATTTAAAACACAAATTTCAAAATATTTGCAACAAATTCAAATGCGAAAAAAAATCGAAAGAGAAGAGTGCGAAATGCTTTAATCAGCATAAAATCTTAAACAGAACAAGCATTGGATATATATACACATGTATATATGTATATATAAACCTATGTATATACATCACATATAATATTATATATATATATATATATATATATATATATATATATATATATATATATATATATATATATATATATATGAAAGAAAAATATAAACAAATAATTAACTGACATATCCGTATGCTTATCGCGCAACAAACCACAGCAGCAGCAGCGGCATACATACACATACACACACACACAAGCTATACAGCGAGCGACTGAGAATCTGAATTTTGTATCTGACAAAATGCCATAATGAACGTGCTGAGTGCTTCGTCGTCGACGTCGTTGTTGCTCTTGTTGTTGTTGCTGTTGCCGAGGCCCGAGATATACTCGCACTTGGCTGGTCAGCAACAACAGTAACAGCCGCAGCAGCAACAACAAAAGTATCTACAACATCAAACGTGCGTTGCGCCGACGCCAGCAGCAGCCGCAGCAGCGGCAGAGCAGCAACAGCAGCATTTGCTCTGTACATTTTTTTCGGTTAATATAAATCAGTTGGGCGCACACACACACATTTATATAAGATATATATATATGTATATATATATCGTATATACACATGTATCCGTATGTACTACCTACAATTCGAGGTATAGATAGAGCATGCAGCATAAAATCGCTTGCTGTCGCGTGTGCTGTGTGTGCCTTATATATCTTGAAGAGTTTAGAAACGATTTAGAAACACACTGCAGAAGCAAGGCACGCGTATCTGTCAGATACATTTGCAGCTAGCTGTTGAAGTACATACGTATGAATGTGTGAATCTATATACATTTCTATATAAATATATAATATATATAATTTTGGCATGGCCCGTTAAATATGCAATGGCCCAAGGTTTTGGTCCAAATGAGCCGTAGCTGACAAAGACCCTACGTAGAGCTGCTCTATAAGCAGTATGGTGTTTAGCTATCATACTATTTACCATAAGTACACTCAAAGAAATAGCCGACTAGCTTGAGCATAAGAAAGTTTTTATTTCAAGGCCGAAATATGTCGACTAAGCGGCTTCAATGCATCAATAAATGGCTCAGATTTATCAATCAATTTTTGCTTATTCATATTTAAATTGCGTTTTTTTTGCGCAGTGTATTTATCAGATATATGTATGTATATATATCACAAGCATTGGCACTAGATAGAAGCAACAACAAGTGAAACGTTTGAGCTGATATTTTGCCTTAGCGTGGGAACTTTTCTAGTCCAAATGCTTAAATCTTGAAACTAAATATACCCTAGACTAAGAAACCATTTACAGCTGGTAATGATGGTTGATGCTGTTTGTGAGCTAATGATAGTATGGAAATCTTTGAACTGTAAATGAACTGCCATTGGCCTAGTCTTATTATACGATTTTCTCCCACTTTACAAAAGTAATTAATAGGCGATATATAGGGCATGTGTTAGTCAAGCAAGCTCTACTATTAGTGTTCATATTTATATTGTACTTAATGGCTAGGGTATCGCTAACTAGCTAGACAGACCACAGAGCCAGTTTGACACGCCATTGAGAGCGCTCCATAGCCAACATATATGAGGTTGTGGTTCGAACCCGGATCTCTTTTGCTTAATTATCCAGAAGACCTACTTAGTGAACTTTCCTATGAATAATATACAGATAATGTTGATAACTCATATTATGTAGATACAAATTCGTTCAATGAGTTAGTAGACACATATTGAAGGTTCGATTTCCGAGGATAAAGATAACAAAAAAATGTTTTTCGATTTTTACCAAAATTTTATAATTCTTTGAATTTGAAAAAAGGAGATAAATAATCCTAAATAAATAATTTCAGATATCTTTAAAAAAGAATACAATAATATATCGATTAAACTTAGAATCAACTCAAAAAAGAATAGAGCATTCGAAGTTCGTTTCTCCTTCAGCTCTGAGTCTTTTCTTCTTTTTTATTCGAAATAAAAGTGTGCGTTGATTGCCCGATTTGATTCAAAAGTTATTTAAATTTCGTATATAAAATTGTGCGCTTCAATGTTTCTGTTTTATTTTCGTGGCGACAACGAATTTCCTGCAACATTTTTATTGATTTCGAATTGGCTCGACAAATCGGTATCCAAATTCGAAATCCGAAATGCGAAGTGAGAAACTGGTTCTGGTTTAGACATCTGGCAGCAATTGTAGCTCAACTCAGATACTTTTTCTCTGTTATAATGTGTAGGGTGGGGGTGTTGCGAGGGGAGCTCGAGATTTTTATATTCATTCATTAATTTGATGGCATGCCAGAGAGGCGACGCTTTGCCCTGTTCGCTTTTCTGATGCATAGTAATTATATTTGATTTTTTTCGCTCTACGTATTTCTCTCTAAGACTTTCACTTTTCTGCTTTGTTTCAAGCAAACATTTTTCGATTGTTGCTATTTTTTGGTTTGTTTGGGAATTACGTAAAGATGAATGCCCGCCCATTGTCTGCTTGAACCGGGCTCTGGAATTTAGAGCGGGGGTGTCCCAGGTCGTTGATCGCAGCTACACGAACCGCAATCTTTTGAATTAGCCTAGTTGTAGCTCTGATCAAAACTGGGACAAGAACTGAATGAAGTAAGCGAGTGATGGGTAGATCTTATGTCTACTAGACTAATATATTATCTATAAATGCACTCATAGCTAGACGAGAACTCTCTCGCTCTCTCTCTCTCTCTCTCTCTCTCTAAAGATGTATCTTAGATATTTAAATTCAACTTTTTTTTCACACACTCAATCTTTTGCAATTCAATTCTCTTCATTTCTGAAAAGCTTAATGTATTACTCTCTCGTATTTACCCGTCCATACCACCGAACGGGTTTTAAAAACATATCCGTAAACGTTGTACGTTCCATTCTATTACGCCTACACTTACAGCTCCGATTACTAATGAAAATCTCTTTCCATTTCTGCTTTGAGTCGTGTTTGATGCACTCCTTCTGTCCATTGGGGTTGATGTCTGATAACTACCGTAAACATTTCTTTGCTTTTGTGTATGTTTTGTGTCTCTTTCGTAAACGTTCCACAAAGTAGAGAGATCTAGAGAGTAACAGTCATACAATGCAAAATCTTTCTTTCAACTTGCTCTCTTTCTGTCTCTTTCAGCTAATTTTTACGCTCTTGACAGTATTTGATCTACTTTTCTCTTCTTTCTGTTTTCCTCTTTCCCTTTCTCTCTCTCTCTCTCTCTCTCTCTCTCTCTCTCTCTCTCGGTCTCTCTATTGATTCACTCTCGAACACAATATATAACAATTAGCTGCGTATATTCTGTGTGTTATTTATTGTCTATTCGATAAATATGTCCGATAACTATTCGATAGCTGTCAAATGTCAAACGAAATGAATTGCGTACACACCTTCTATGCACATTCACATGTCACACAGATTCGATTCGAGCGCAAAAAAGAGAATTAATTTTTACCTCCAGCTCTCTGTCGAAATCAATCAAGGCCACACACAAAACACACACGCATACGCACACAGACATCATGACACATTTCATTGGAAAATGATTGCAGGGAAAACAACAAAAAGCAACAACAACAACAACTGCAGCAGCAGCAGCAGCAGCTCAAAGATGTGGAAAAACAGACCGTATCGAATATGAAGTCAATTTATAAAAGTCGCCCCGAACTGGACAACAAATAAGCACAACAACAACCCTCTCTGTGTGTGTGTGTGTGTCGGTGCTTTTTACTCCTTTCTGGTTGTCAACGTTAATTAATCAATCATTGTACGCACGTTGGCGGCCCATTAATCATTTTCCCCGTGTTGCTCTAAAACTTTAAATTCAATTTTTAGCTCGATGAGACGAGCAGAGATGACTAAAGCATTATCATTGAGGCATTCAATTAGTTAATCGACTTTGTTGGTTTTATAAGCCCTCAGAGTATTGTAAGGCTTCCAAGGATGCGTCTTTAATCTTCTTCTATTCAGCTCATATGTTGCTTAATAATGATCAAATCAATCAGTCAATCATTCAATCATTGCTTAATTCACATATTAAGATGGCATTGTGGAGGCGAATGTAATAATGTTGGGTGTGAATCTGCGTAGTTTTATTTTTTGTATATATATATAGAAACAACCAAAGAAGACTTTGTATATAGATTCCCAATAAAACATCGAAGATTATATAGAGATATATGTACCCAATTAATATGTCTCCTACTACTTTGGCATTCAATCATTCAGTCAGCTTTGTGCACTTTATTCGAATTTATTTTATTTTATTTTTGTATTCTTCTGAAGGCAGTTTGAAGTATAGTAAGGCTGTGTCTCCTACATAGCTTCAAAACTTCATATCTTTTGAATGAAGACCCATTCAATGACTTAATCGATCCAATAAATTATTGCTCAATTCACGTACTAAGATAAACTTGCGAAGGATTTAATTACTTTGAACATTCGAATACTCTATATACATATATGTATATATATTCTTGAACAGTATCTGCATTATCATTAAAGTATTCAATCATTCAATCATAGGAATAGAAATTGGTATATACGACCTCTAAATGATTTATTTGAGGCGCTCATAGAATTCTCTGAAAACTTAATAAATTAATGGCCTGATCTATCATGTGAATATATATATTCTTGATTATTATCAACAGCTGAGCTGATTAATATAGTTGTTTCAATCAGATTAAGATTATTAATTTTATATCGATTTGCCACATCTCTATAATGGATTGTAATAGAATTATCTCTCACTTTTGCTAGGTGTGTTTTCCAGGGTATTTAAGCTTCACCAAATTGAATTATTTGTTTATTTTTTGTATATTTGAGGGTGATATCCTTTTCATAAAGCTTGCTGTTCTTGTTCTTCTTCGGTTTTCTGTATGATGCGGCACTTTGCATAGTCGTCGCCTTCTTCACTGTTGTTGTTGCTTTTGTTGAGCATTTGTAAATCAAATTGCATGGAAAACAAAGTGACCAGACAGGAGGAAGGGCTGCAAGGGGGCGTTGGATTGGCCCTCAGCATTGACCCAAGCGGAGTTTTTTATTCCATAGAGTTGCCAAAGCCCAGCAGAGATTCGAGAAGGCGCGAGAGAGAGACAGAACGAGCACGCGAGATGGAGGCGAAGGTAGACGGAGACAAAGCGACTTGTTTGGTGGGGCCACTCAACACGTTTCTGACTGTTGTGCGAGTGTGTGTGTGTGTGTGTGTATGTGTGTGCTTAAGCATGCGACCGCACTTGTGCCACGTACAACGAAAAATACAAAACAACAAAACAAGTAAAAGAATGCTTAAACAAGCTTTGGTCTATAAAAATACCCTGTCAAATTAGATAGAAAGCTAGAAAATTAGAAATAGAAAAAGTCAAGACAGAATACTAGAAATAAGGAGGAGGCTAAAGAATGAGAGAGAGAGAGAATAAGTGTAAGAGTCATTCTCTCTCTCTCTCTCTCTCTCTGTCTCTCTCTCTCTCTCTCTCTCTCTCTCTCTCTCTCTCTCTCTCTCTGTTACTTATTACATATTCTGTGTGAGAGAGAGATAGACAGAAAGAAAATCAAGCAAAACGATAATTTGAGATAGAAAGAGAGAGAGAGAGAGAGATAGGGAAAAGTTTTGTAAAGGACAGACAGAGAGAGAGAGAGAGAGAGACAGAGAAAAACACGCAGACAGACAGCTGAAGAGACCCAGAAAGAAAGAGAGACAAATACATAGAGATATAGAGAGAGGCGGAAAGAGAAATAAGACAAAGACAAAGAAAAGAGACAAAAACATTGAGAAAGAGAAGGAGATATGTAGAGATAGGGAAATATGACAGAAGAATTGAGAGAGGTTACAGAAGTTGAACAAGCAAGATATATAGAAAGAGGACACATGCAAAGTTATTTTGAGTAATCCCAGAAATCAAGTGAAAGAAAGAGAAAGGAAGACTATCGTGTAGATACAGAAAAAGATCGATATATAAGCTCGTAAAAGAGAGTAGATAATAAAGGGCACTGCGAAAGCCTATTAAGCAATGCTAAAGATAATAGAAGAGAGAAAAATAATTCGAATAGACATACTAAACATTTTGCAACCTCTCCAATATACCCCATTGGCAAAGGCAAAAGGGTGCCAGGGTATGCGAAAAGTTCATTTGAGCGCTTTTCTTTTATGCTACGGCACACAGATACGGCTACAGATACAGATACAAATACAGATTCAGATACACAAATTTTGATGCTCGCTGAGCCACTCGAGCATATTTTCGTGTTCTTCAGCTGTTCCTCCAGTTGCTGTTGTTATTGTTTATGCTGTTGTTGTTATTGTTGTTGTTGTTGTTGCTGTAGCACTTGAATTCGGTTTGGCGCGCTCCAAAAATACCAGCTCCATAGACCTCCGAAACTGAAAAAAATGATTGCACTCATCGTTTGTTTTAATTGGGCATTTTTATGTATTTATTAAATGCAAAAGCAAATCGAGTGGCCCAGCAGCGCAGGATCCCTGTCCCTACTTGAGGCAAGAATACAAATTTATGGAATGAGACCTGTCAGTTAGCTCCCATCCCAAACAAAGCTTTAATCTGAAAAGCTTTAATTCGAAATGCTAAATGGCAGATATGATATTTAATCTTGCATATACATAGATTGTAGCAATACTATATGCTAGCTAATCTATAGTTTTTTTTTTTTTAATTTTTAATTTTGCACAATTGTCGCTGTCGTTGAGACTTATCGACTAGGTGATGGTCTCTCTGTAAGTTTAGCATAATTGAACAATTGTTCCTTATTAATATTTGAAGTCTGAGTTGAAGATTTTTGGGGGAATGAAAACCATACAAATATACATATATAATCACTTATTATAGTTTATATATAGTATGTTAGAAATGAGGTAAATATTCTTGAAATAGTAGTAGAAACAAATTATCAACATTAAGCCAAAATAATGAAGGTATTTATTTTTAAGAATTTATTTAAAGAAATATAAAAAGAAATGTTTTATTTACTAAGGGATCCAATTCTATTTGAACTCAATTGCAGATAACGTTATTAAGGGGACTCAATGTAAAAATAAATTATATTTAACAAAGAAAAAGCTTTTTTATTTCATACTTTAGTTTGGGTTTTAAAAACTATTTTTAATTATTCGTTGAGATAATTATAAATATTTGCAATAATAGTACATATGTAATATGCAAATACAATGTTGAAGGACCTCTGTTAAAAGCGATAAAAACAGCGGACCTCAACGAGTAAGTCTTTATTGTTGCTTTCATTTCTGCTTTGGCCGCTTGTATATGAATTCGATATAACATGGCACATTATCGAGCTGCATAACACTTCTGGCTGCCCAGTAATTCGTGCTGTAAGACAATGACTTTTATGGCAATAACTGTAAGTGTTGTTGCACAGACATAACACAAGTATTTGCTAATGAGAATAACTCTTCAGCTTTTAGCATAACAGAAACATGTTATGCTTACTTCCTTGGGCGAGCGCAAGCGAGAGAGCAGGCCTAACAGAGAGCAAAACTAAATATATATATATATCAGCATAGGAAAGCCGAAGGCGAAGCCGGTCAGCCGGCAGCCACTCACTCACACACACACACACACTAGCATGTACAAGTGCATGTGTGTGCGAGGAGGTGAAGCGAAAGACAACAGCAACAATGTTCTTGATGGCCGTTGAGCGTCTATCGTCCATCGTCCATTGCCCATTGTCCGTTGTCCGTTGTCCATGTGTGCAGCCGACGTCGACGTCGCGCCGTGGCCTGTATGTGTCACTGCACACACGAGCTGCGCTGCGCTGCATGTGTGTGTGAGTATGTGCATATGTGTGTGTGTGTGTGTGTCGGCAGTGCAACGACCTGTGACAAAAAGGCAGCAGCAACAGCAGCCGTCGCCGTCGCCGCCGACGCTGACAACGTGTGACGCATCCGCAGGGATGTTATTACGTGCCAGCGCAACAGTCAAAGAGCGAGAAAGAGAGAAAGAGTGCGAACGCGCGCGAGAACGAGTATGAGAGAGCGTGGCAGCGAGAGAGCGCTGCTTTGGCTGGCTGTTGTACAGCTGTTAACAAACTCCCACGCTCTGTGCCGAATGCGTTGCTGTTGTCGTTTGACGTGCGTTTTGTGCGGCTTCTGCTGCTGCGCTGCTTCTTCAACTTCTCCTTTTCTTGCTGCTGCTGCTGCTGCTGGTGCTGTTGTTGTTATCGTTGTTGTTGTTGTATCTATTTCAACGTTCGGTCATTTGGTCGTTTGCTCGCTTCATTTCGGGCAGCGTTTAATTTTCTTTCTCCAGTAAAAATATTTTCCATGAAATTGCTTTGTTGTGTACACAAACAGCAACGAAACAGGTTGGCCCTGGGCGCTGCTCACCTAGGCGGCAAAACAACAAGTATCTTTAGCAGAGTCTAGCTATGTATGTGTATCTCTCAGATACATTTCAAACTGCAGTCGACGCCGCTGCCGCTGCCTCTGCTGCTGCTGCTGCTGAGCTGCAAGTCCATTAATTAGCTTTATTAACTGCGCTGGCTCTAAACATGCGTAAATTACTGGGTCAAACATTGTCATGGGTGTACGTATCCATGGCTGTATATACATTTGTATCTGCATCTGTAGCTTCAGCTGCATATGTATCTGTAGCTGTAGCTGTAGCTGCTGCTGTATCTATGTGTGCGTATTTCCGGCTAGCTGGTTAGACGAATTGGACTGCTCTGTGGCTGGGAGCTGTCATTGGCTCTCGTTTAGTCATTTGTACAAATAAACGCGACGCGTAGCATGGATTAATTAATGTTAATCAACTTTTCGATCCATAAAACCAACAACAACAACTATATCAACAGCCAAATTAAGTGGAATCGCTGGGCACGAGACACTTGATAGAGAAATGCAAGCGTATAAAGATAAGTGCTTATATAATTAGAGCTGATTAGCAGCTATATAATTATAATATTTATAATTGCGTTGCCAACAAGCCACAAAAAACTACAACTGAAACTAAAAAACAAGCTCAGAGCACGCGTCCGTTTGTTAGATTTCTCAAAAACATCAAAGAAAATATAAACAAATTCGTTTCTAATCTATAGACTTTTATATGTATTATTAGCATACTTTGGAGATAATGCGAGAGATTATTAGATCAGCGCAACAAGACCAGCAATTTGATGTTATTCGTATGGAAAAAGGGGTAAATTTGCCTAAATTTGTAGGGTAAACAAAGCTAATTGATAACAGTATAAATGATCAAGAGACTATTCGTGCAGCAGCAGCAGTTGAATGTGGTTGAGGATAATGCTCATACTGAAACTATACAGATTTTGATTCAATATTTTATAGCGTTTAAAAGAGATCAATACATTATAATAAATAGAAAAATGAACTGAATACCAAAGACATTTTTTAGAAATAAACACAATCGTTGAAATTTAGAAAACTATAAAAATGTAGAAAGTAATTCTATTTGAAAAAATATAATGAAATTGTAAAATTTGAAATTCTAATGAATAAAATCAAAAAGTTTGCAAAAAAAAATATATTTAAATCTTTTCAATTTATCAAATAATTTTTAAAATATTCAAAAATAATTTTCAAAAAAATAAAAATAATCTTATTGAAATGAAGAATACCATAAAAATTTAAATTAAAAGTAAATTAAATCCTTAAAGATTAAATTGAAATAAGTTTCATTTAGTAAAAACTCAATTGGTAAATATGCTATAAAGTATTTATTAAAATCATGTAGATCTGTTAAAGAAGATTTAAAGAGTTAACTAATTTTTTAGTAAATATTCTGGTTTATATCCATTGAAGAATACTTCATTTCACTCCAATATAATTATATAAATCTTAGCAAAATGGCCACAAAACTTAAACCACTCAGAATTGTTCTTTATAGTTAAATATGAATGTGAATTTATATTAATTTCAATCAAACAATCAAAAGAACTTCCAGAAAATGGGAGATCTCTTCCCAACTCTAATTCATGCACAGCATTTACTTGAGATTCAATATAGAACTTGTTTTCTGTCAATCACAAAATAATTGTTGTCAATTTTTGGGCAGGGACGCAGGCACAGATTTTCCTGCATGTATATGTATAAGCGGCAATCCGGTTTCAGGACGAGACCTGCTATTCTTTTCAGACAGTCCTTAGACAGGCTGTCAGTGTGTGTGAGTGTGTAGGTATGTAAATATGCCTGCCTTTGCGGAACAGGGGCAGGTGTGCAACTCTCTCTCTCTCTCTCTCTCTCCCTTCCTCTATATCTGTTGGGCGATTCCTTTGCAGCGGCTTCTGGTATATCCTGTCTGTATTCTGTGTCCGATAAACGTGGCACAGCATTCAGGCTAGCCACAGTTCCACATTCTCATTACCATTTCCATTTGTATTTGCATTTGCAGTTCCAGTTCCAGCTCCAGTTCTGGTTCGCTCTCTGGTTCCACCCCAAAGCGCATGTAATGAAGTCTAAAATTGCGAGTCATTTCGCAATGCTTTTTGCTAAATTAACACAGAATGCGAAAAACTATAAAAAAAGAAATACCCCTTCGCTCGACCCAACAGACTCTGTCCGCGGTGTGGCCTCAGGCGTCGCCGTTCGGTTAAATATTTATGAGCTACACGTGACGTCGACGGAGCCATGAAAGCAACACACCACATAATAGCATGCTCAACTCGCAAACACCCTGTACATTGTGACTGTTACAATATATGCGAATTTGCTTCATAAATTTACAATTTTGTATAGGGTATGTCAACTATAGTATCTCTGATATACCCTACATAGATATTGATAAAAAAATATACCTTAATCTAATGCTTATAACAATCCGATTCATAAGTGATTTTCTATTCAGTTTTTCCCCTCAACTAGCATACCCCATTGCCAATTAGTGCAGGGTATAACAGTAACTTCAAGTGTGAACATGGCAACAACTTGGGAACAAACGTCGCCTCAACTAACCAGCTTATGACACTTAATATTATTAATATTGTTGTTCTTGCTGCTATTTTTAATTGTTTAAATCACAAACATTAAGTTTTAAGGTAAAGAAAAATTAAAAACCAGCTAGAATAGAAAACAAAGAAATCTTCGAGTGGAGACTGGGTCTTCGGCTTCAGAAACGTTTGCACTTTCACTTGATGTCTTCTTATAGTATAGTTATGCATTATATAAATGAAATTAGTTATAAACAAAAGAGTCCGCAAAACCGGTTTGGCCACGAGCCCCAGCTACAAATGGAAATTTGTGGGCGGCTTGAACTTACAGCTTTGAACTTATGTAAATGTGTTAGAGGTCGTTGAGCGACTGGCAGATACTCTGTGATTATTGAGATATTTTAATTGTAGCTCAGCTTTTAGTTGCGTAAGATATGATTAGGCGTATTTATAAAGAGATATAGCGTAGTATGACGAAATTCCAGAATTCGTATTGAAGGCATTTAATAGTAAAACAAGTCGGAAATCCTGGTCTATTTGTCTGTATGTATGAGTGTCGATCTTTGTAAAAGCGAGAGAATAGGGATCGAAGCATTTCCTAACGCAATCGATCTTTCTGTGAGTAATGGATGGAAATCTATTCTGAATTTTACATAAGAGTTTATAACCTTTATAAGCTCTCTATGAAAGAGATCTAACAGTGACTGTAGATATATGGTAAACAGCTGCTCGCTTTGACTCTGTGTTCAGGGTATCTGCGAGTCGGATACTCCACTCTTACTTCTGATTACATGCAATCATACAACTTGCATAAGAGCTACTGCTCTTTACTCTGAACTCTCTTGAAAGTAACCTTCAAGTGCTGGAAACTTGAATTAGATTCACTTTCTAGCTAAAAGCTAACAATCTAGCTCAGAAATTCAATTGAATATTCAATTCACACTTTGTTATACATATCTCTAAGAGAGTTGGACAGATGTTTGCCTATCAAACAGTTTAAACCATTCACAGTGTTCGAAATGCCCTTAAAGTCATTTTTGGACAATTGCTTGCCATTTCGCAGGCACTTCAATTGGTCATTTGCTGGTTTGTCAAATGACAAACGCATTGTCAGCCGGCTGAAAGTCCCCCTGATATCCAAACCCTGCTCCGCTACTCCCTCCCCCACCCGCTCATATCATCTCTACCCCTGAGCAGTTAGCGAAGCGCAAACTGTGAACGTTTCGAGCTGTTTGGCTGCAACTTCTTTTGGCTTCTTCTGCCACCCAGAGGGCCGAAGCTGAAGCTAAGGCCCAGTGAACGGCTCATCAATCGCTTCGTACCCTCTGCCATACCCACCCCTCCTCCCTCTGGCCTGTCGCTGCCTGCAGCCCGGATAGGCGCAGCTGCGCCGTTTAACGCATGTTGTACAACATTTTAACGGCCAACCACTCGATGTGCAGTGTTTCGTATCTACCCGAAAGGCGCGCACAGCCATAGCTACAGATACACACACACTTACAGACACGAGACAGGGGTGACTTTTCCCCGAAAAAATAAAAATAAAATAAAATAAAATAAAGGGATAATAATAAGTGAACGCTGCCTGTAAAACTAGCAAAGCGCTCGAAAGGACTCGACTTAACTTTAATTAATTTTCTATTTCTGTCGATTGATGTATGACAATTGCTTCAAAGTGGAGTTATTTTCGGATAGTTTCCTTTAATTGTTTGACATGGATATGTATAAATGGATAGAGAGCGTATTTATAGAGCGTAATTTGATGATACTTTATATTAGTCTATTAGGAACTTTATATATATTAGTTTATTTATAAGTTGTATACAATAGTTAGTTTAAGTGCTTTGCTACACTGTTTATAACACTAAACCAATTTATATATAGTTTAACAACACTGTTTATTACATTATTAATTAATTATCAAGTTAAATCATAGCACTTTGGATCACTACAAAACACTGCCAATTGTGCAATTGCTCAGAATATTACTGCCAATTCTCAATGTACTGATAACCCTCGTAAGACCCGCCTACAGATAGGCATTGGAGTAGCGCACTGTTGATTAATTTACTTTCGACATGTAATCCTAATTTGGTAGAAGGTGACTAAGAAATGGGTTTAATAAATAGAATGAGAAAATTTTTGGGGTAACTGAACTAGCTGAAAGGCCATAATTAACCTTAAAATAAAATATAAAACTACTAGTAAATTATTTTTAAAACAAGTTTCTTATTTGAAAAGGGAAAAGGTGAAATCTTATTGAATTTCAGCTTAACTAGAATCGAGTTAACGGGGACAAGGAACAAACAAAACCAATTAATGTTTTTATTAAATGAGATTTTTCAATGAGAACCCAACTGAAAACAGTAAGCAACTAAGAGAAGATTCTATAAAGTAGATATTGTAGTAGTAGAAATAAATAAATGAAATTACATATACAAAATATATTCTTTAAACATAAACCAGGCTAGGATAGATAATTTTGTGACTATTAAAAAAAGGTTAACTGCATTTTAGTATAAATTTATTATTGCTATTTTACACTACAAGAAAACTGTATGTAATTAGGAATCAAGAATATTTCGGAAAGTAAAAGAGACAAGCGACTGAGGAGAACTGATAAGAGTGAGGGCGAGATGGAGAGCAGCTGCTCAGTAGATGTAAGGCAATATCTCTGTGACAAATGAAGATTTTTTAAATATGCTGAACGACTTTGAAATTTAAAGTGAAGTACGTTCAGATACAGTATTTTGAAATACGAATATTTTTAAATTCATCATTCTAACATTATGGAGAGAAGTAAGTTAATGTCTGATTCTTAGTTACAAGACTTTGTAATTCGATTTTGTTGGCCTCTATAATGTAAGCTTCAGCTAAGCAAATTGATTAACCGATTAATATATTCAGAAGTAGATCAAAACTCAATAGGTAAAGTCTTTAATTTCAAGAAGTAAAGTATTCCTAATTTTGTAAAACAAAAATAAAACATTTAGCACTCGAAAAATATCTTAATCTTATTCGTGTCAAATTGTTTACAAAATATTGTGTTTATCACTAAATTATAATGTTTAATATTTAGTCCTCAGTCGCACTACTGTTTTCATCAGTCCCAGCTGTAGTTAGCTTTATAAAGTTGTAATTTTCGTGATCTGAATACTCCAGCTGAGTACCTGAAAGGAAAGTTAACTCTATCCCAGTTAACTAGTTTAACTTCAACTGAAGCGCGCTTGGGAAAGTTTTAATTCAAGTCCAGAAAGTAATCCGAATAAAAGTTTAAACTGTTAATCTTTTGAATGCATAATATGTTATAATATTTAAAGCTCAGCTTGTAACTAAATCGAATCGGAGCAGGGGATAGCTCGAGTCGCATTCCGCTGCTTGCTGGGCGCCTGAGCGAAGCAGGGAGCTCAGCAAGTGGCAGAAGCTGCCGCAGTTGCTGAGCAGATGAAAACGAAACAAAACTCAAAACAAAAAGGAGAAAAATAAGCAGAAGACAAGAGGAGAAAAAAGACAACAAGCCCCACCAAGTGCTGGCTCAAGTGGTGCTGCTGGTGGTGTGCCCCACTCTTTTGTCTACTTTTTGCGCTAGTTTTGCTGCTGTTTGAACCGGTTTCATTGTTGTTGCTTTTGCTGTTGCCTCTGTTGCTGTTTCTTCTTGGCCAGTTGCGAATTTTCCAGGCTGTCGTATCCCGGACATTTGGCTCTCGGATGGTCTGAGGCCTTCGCCAATTTCTGTGCGCCGCATCGCTGGTGGCACGAAACAACAACAGTGGCGCCCTCTGCAATGTTGCAGCAGCAAAAGAAGTTGTTGCAACCCAAAAAATGTTGCGGCTGCATGTTGCAGCTGTTTGCACATGCCACATGTGAGCGCCACAGCATCAGCAGCAAGAGAAGCAACAGCAGCAGCCGCCGCAGCTTCCAGACGACATCTGTTTTGCAAGAGACGTCGCCTCACTTTTCCTGCATGAACCTGTTGTTTTTGTTGTTGTTGTTGTTGTTGTTGTTGTGGATGTTGTTTTTGTTGCGCTGTTGCTACTGTTGCAGCCGGCCAACAGTTGGAGCCGTCATGTCGCTGGCAATTTGCATTTATTTACTAGTGCGCGGCTTTTCCTTTTGCGATTGCGAATCGTCGCGTGTGAACCAAAGCAAAGAGCGCCTCTCTATGCACTTCTCGCCGAATTGAGCCAGCACATAAAAAAAGCGATATGTATGTATATATATCTACAATTAAGCTGGGCTTGGTAACTTGATTGCTTGATCAGTTGAATTATTAATAATGATAATATTTACAAATACAATATTAAAATAAATTACACATTTTTATATCTACATAACCTTACCTTAGCTACCTTCCATATGGGTTTCAAACTCGTGCCACATTTTTCTTGGCTTTCATTAGTTTCATAAATATTTCCTCCCATTCATTAGCTCTCTTACCCAAGTCTCTTAAGTAGCTAATAGCACTTTTAGTGCAGCTTCAATAGCTGCCAAATTATCGCCTTCATTCAGATATTATCTATCTTGACATTGCCACCCAATAATCGTGTTCGTCGTCTGCTTCCTCTTCTTCTTTGCAGGCAACACTGCCGCACTTATGGCCGCATTTCTGCCATCCAATTGGAAGACTAAACAGAAGAACTGCCCCTAGCTAACAATTTAATTGTCACAATTGCACAAAAACAGTTTGTGCTGATAAGAAGAAGCCAGAGTACAACTTGAGGAACTCCCCAGCCCCACAGCCCCATAGCCAGCCCTTCAAGCCAAGCCAACCTCCTGGCCAGCCACCAAACAAGGGGTAAGTTTCGCCAAGGCGTGCGGCATGCAGCGTGTGGAATATGCTGTTCGATGTACCCCAAAAAGCGACACATGGCGCATGTGCAGGGCTTACAAGACGAAACTCCAAGCGAGGGCCGTTTCTAATATAGCTAATTTACCAAAAATAATAATAGATAGGTTCAATGCATGCTTAAGCATATCTATTAAGGCTCTATAGAGCGTATGTTGCGCTGATAAAAGTTAACTTAATCAACTAAGTATGCAACTTAACAGACCGCCCTCGCTGTAGTACAGCAACAGCAACAGAGACAATTAAGCTAATTGCTGTGTGCCAGATAGCAGAAGAGTAGAAGAGGCTGCGGTGAGATTCTAACTACACTTAACTTACTCCCTCTCCCTCTCTCTCTCTTTCTCTCTTTCTTTCTCTCTCTCTCTCTCCACCTCTATATGTCTCTGTTTGCCTGCTTACCCATCGGACGCCACCCACCGTAGGCAATGCAATTGGGAGAGCTTTGCTCTCGCCTCTAACTGTGCGACACTCGAACGCTCTCCCGCTCCGCCACTCTCAGTGTGCTTTGGGCCTCTGGCAATGTTTGTGAGTTGGTTCGCTGCAGTGGCGCCCGCTGTGGAGCTGCGTGTGCCTTGAACTAGCTCTAAAAGCGGATCTTTCTCGCAATTTGGAATAGGCGCTCAGCTATCAGAGGAGCTGCCATGGCACATGCTGGCGGGCAGTTGCTTTTCCAGGCGTTCGTGCGGTCGCTGCTTCTCTCCACACGCGCTTTTCCGCACGCTTTTCCTGCACTATTTGCCATTTGGCGTTTGCCGTTTGCTTATTGCCTGTTATATTCCGATAAAATTGACTTTTTGTCGGTCGTCGTCAGCGTCGACGTCGCCGAAGCCTTCGCCGTCGCCATTGTTGTCGCCGTTGCCCGTTCGCCGGTTTCGTCGTCGGCGGCGGCACCATTTTGTTTGGCGTCGTTTTCTAACGGGCCAACAGCCAGTGCAGCACATGGCCACGCGGCTGGGAAAGCGTTTGCCACCGTTTTACAATACGACTTCGCCTTCGCGAATTGGATGCGTTTAAAAACGCGCGCGAATCGCCCCATGTCCCCAGTCACACATGTGCCATAAAGAAATCGCCATAAATTCAAATTAAATCTGGTGACTTTTATGGCAATAGATACAATACAGATAATCTATAAATGGAATAAAATATATATTATACTGAAAATATTAGGCTGAGCGTACATAAGCTTTATGCAAAATGTCTGCAAACATCTACTTCCCTTATGCATACAAATCGCTGTTAACAAATATTTAAACAGTCTCTTGTTGGAGCGCTTAACATACGCAGCTACAAGGCGTTAACATAACATAAAAACATACAAGAAAATGTTATGCGCAATGCCGCTACGGCTGCTGCTGCTCTGGCTAAGGAAAGAGAAATAAAAACAATTGAAATTTGTGTTGTTGTCGCTGTTGTTGCTGTTGCCACTAACAAAACAAAGGCAAAAACAAATGTAGACAGACAGCGACGCGACGCACACAGTCGCAGACATAAGCAGCCAGACGAGGATAGGAAAAAAGTTCACTCAGCAGCAGCAACGGGCGAACGAGCGAGCGAGCCAGCTCTCACACTCAGTCGCACTCGCACTCACACTCGCGCTCGCGCTCACATCTACATGCACACAGCCATACTGGCACGCACACTCGCACATAGTTTTCTCTTGCCTACGCTGCAGAGAACATCGCATCGCACTGTTATCATTTGCTGGGCGCCTGTTCGTTTTTGCGATAGACGCGCGACGTAAGTCGCCGTCGTTTTGCCTGAAAAAGTCGCCGTTGCACAGTGGACGAAATACACGGTGGGCCGCACTTAACGATTTGAGAGATAAAAAAGATTGTTTTGGAATTTATGCTCTGCAGCTCGACGTTGAGCCATGCAGCTGCTCTGAAATTCTAAAAATTTTCCTTTATTTATTTAGCTCGCATATTGCATGTTAATTGAATTGGTATTTAGCATGTCGTTCAGAATTTAAGCAGCTGTTTTATTAGTTTCGTCCACTGTGCATACATTGTCGTTGACGTTGCTCGAGCGCGTTTTTGTCGTCGCCGGCGATTTCTGATTTGCGCCGATTTTGCAATTTCAGTGCCGGCGGCGACTGTTACTTAACATTGCTTGAATGTTAAGAGTGGGGCTCCGCTTACAGTAGACGCTGCGAGAGTGCTCTCTCTCTCTCTCTCTCTTTTGCTCCGTTGCTATAAGTCTCGGCCAAGGCCGAGAGCTGCTTGAAGAGTTTGTGGTGAACGAAATTGGAATAAAAACAGGCAATGCGTAGATTATGGATATTTCTTAGTTACTGCTATTAAAAATATTAAATTAATATGCTGCAGCTTTTATTTGCTTTATATTATATGAATCAAATTCCAGTCAGTTGCCTACGACTTGGTGCCCCTCTGTGCGCCTGCACTCTCTCTTGGTCTGCCTTCTCACTCTCTTTTTGACTCTGTTATTGTTGCTTGCGGTTTCCGCCGCTTCGTCTCGGCTGTTGCTTTTTTGCTGCTTGTTTACGATGAAAATGATGAACTTGCAATAATGATAATTAATTTGCAGTTGATCATGACTTTGTTTGGGGTCTGTCTGTGTGTGCGTGTGTGTGTGTGCGCAATGTACTAAATCTCATCTTCATGCCCGCTTTTACAGTTACTGTAAAAGCCGTTCCGCTAGGCAAAGCCCAAGTTACTGCCCGAAATTTTATGACTCTTATCGATTTCTTAATACCCTCCCTCCCTCCCGCCTCACAAAAACAATGTAAATTTCGGAACGGAATTAACTCGACGCGGTGTAATTTAATGCGAATGTAAAGGGCGTCGAGCTTTTCGTTATTCTGAATTCTGGACTTTTTTAATTAAATGCTGAGAGCTCATAAAACTGTTATCGATGCTTAGGCGCTTTTGACGCAAAAGCTGTCTTAGCATTACAACTGTACTTTTGTTTATCAGTGCGCTGTGCTGTGCAACACTTGGCGTCTAGTGACGTCACGCCAATTTGGAAATAGCTGCTTATCAGCTGGAGCCTAATTAACTACGTCATTAAGTGCTGCTATTTTATTTATCGCAAGTATTAAGAATGTATTATTTGTTGAGATATAATATACATACATACATATGTGGTATATGTAATTCATACATTCATATGTCTGCTATTAACAGTCTATGTTAAAAATAAAACAGCGCGTGGCTTAGTTTCCTAATTAAACTCGAACAGCAACAACAGCAAACAAATCGTTCGCCTTCAAAAATTTGACCTTTTTCGCTTTATGCTTTGCTCTGGCTCAGTTATGCTCGCCATTCGCTCCCTAGTCCGAACTGTGGGTGGCTATCAACAGAGAGAGAGAGAGAGAGAAAGAGAGCGAAGTATGTAACAAAAACAATGTCAAATGTAAACAAATACTCACGCCAACTCGCTTCGCTTCGCCTTGTCTCGTTTATATTCGCACTCGCCGTACGTTGGCTCGTTCGTTACGTTTTCGCTGTTCGCTCTCTCTCTCTCTCTCTCTCTCTCTCTCTCTCTTTCTGTGTCTGGCAGCACTTGACGTTAGTTGCGGCTGCTGCTGCGAGTCGTTGTCAGTCGGCGTTCGCCGCCTTTGTATGCTGCGCGCCTGTTCAAGTGTTCGGCCAAACCGCCGTTCGTCTGTATGCGAGTCGCTCGTTCGATCATCGAACGCGTCGTCGTTGCGTCGCAGCGCGTCGCGAGCTATTTTTTTCTTTCATGTGTATTTTTGTTTTTGTTGCTTCTCTTCATTTCCACTTCCACTTCTTGGTGCTCGTGGCGTGCGTTCCTCTAGCCTTGCAAACCTGTTTTGTTTACAGCTTAATTTGACTGGGTGCCCTGTCCCCCACCCGTGTGTGCCCTGCGCCTTTTCGGCCGGCGTGCTTCACGTGCCACATTAGGCATAAGTTGCAAAAGGTTTGCTCATTTGTGACTACACACAAACACAAACACATACACACACACACACACACACTCTCGCAGACTCACATTAACGTCTCTCACAACTCCAACATATTCGATGGGTTCGTTGCAGTCGTGTCCATACGGAGTCCCTCACACACAGCGTGCAGCGAACCAACCAACCACAGTCCAGTGTCTGTCAGTCAGTCACTCAGTCAGTTTGTCATTCATTCATTTGGCAGCCCGCGTGCAGGCCAGTTCGCAGCTCGTAGCTCGCAGTGCGCTGTCCGTTGTTCGTTGTTTCTCGCTACAGGGCGAACACGCGAGCAAAGTCGCGCGCGACTCGCTAGCGTTTCAAGCCTTATAATCTCTGTTTGTGCGTAATTATTGTTGTTGCATTTACGCTACGTTACGGATGCACTTGCTTTTTTTTACATTTAATTTTTTTTATCATCAGTTCCAGTGAATTATAGCTTAGCTGCGCTCTTTTGCATTTTGTTTATAACATTTGTTGTTATGGTTTTCTCGGCGCTGGCTCCAAGCACGTAGCACCTTATATTTATATGATTTTTGACTCATATGCTAGTCCATTCGTGTCTTATCAGCAGTTGTATTTTTTGCCACCCATTGTTGCGGGGAATCCAACGGAAACAAAATGAGAAAAGTTGCCAAAAACAAAAACTACAAACTGAAACTAAAACTAAAATGAAAGAAGAGGAAATATCCGCGAATATGAAGTTTGAGCTCAAAGAAGAGTTTCCAATCGGAGCTGAGCTTTTAAAAATGTTGAATCTGTGTTAGTTTTGTGTCTAGGTGTTGCATGTTATATAAACGGCTTATATTAAAGAAGAAACTAACTAAAAATAAATACATACTAGATTATGTTCAGATAGTTAGCTGATGAGGATGTAGATCCTTTAATGAGTGGAGCTCAGAGTTTATATCTTTAGATCGGTGCTCGCACATTTAGATCTTTTGATCATATGACTACCATAGCGCCTAATAGGCTTTCGTATTGTTCCGTTTTATTTTAGTATTTCAAGATTGATGATATGTTATCAAGCAGTTGATAAATAACGGCATGCTTCGAATTTTTGATTTACACTAATACAGCACGCGCCCGTTAAGGCAGACCAAATGAAAGCCAATCAGAGCTGATTCAATAAGTTATCTACCTTATTTGATATATGTACCTATACATAAGTTATCGAAACCTTATATCTGAAAAGTTCCGGACATAGTCTATATCTTATTATTAATGATTTCTCTCTCTCTCTCTCTCTCTCTCTCTCTCTCTCTCTCTCTATCTCTGAATATTGCAGATAAATCAGTATGTCTACCCAATCTTTATATCGCTGCCTCGTGCCTCACGTCCCGCCACATCGAGCAGCGTAGAGTTTCTTCTGTTTTGTCTCATATGCTTCCAGCTGCAGCAGCAGCAACATCATCAACAACAACAATAGCGATAGCTATAGCGAACTACAACAACAACAACAACAAAGCCTGGCAAGAAGTGAATTGCAGGTTGTAAAGCAATTCGAGCTACACTGAGAGAAACGCCGTTTGGAGCGTGTTTGGTGCCGTTTTGTGGTCTTGTTACTTCGTGATTTCGTCGCCGTCGTCAGCGTTTGCCGCCGACGGAGGAGGACGATTGACGCGAAGAAACGAGCCGTAGCCAAAGCCTCAACACGGACGCATTTATGGATGCGGGCGGCCTGCCAGTGTTCCAGAGCGCCAGCCAAGCAGCAGCAGCCGCCGTCGCCCAGCAGCAGCAGCAACAGCAACAGCAGCACCAACAGCAGCAGCACTTGAATCTCCAGTTGCATCAGCAGCACTTGCAACAGCATCAGCAGCAGCAGAGTTTGGGCATACATCTGCAGCAACAGCAGCAATTGCAACTGCAGCAGCAGCAACACAATGCACAGGCGCAGCAGCAGCAACAGTTGCAGGTGCAACAGCAGCAGCAGCGACAACAGCAGCAGCAGCAACAACAACAACACTCGCCCTACAATGCAAACTTGGCAGCAGCAGGCGGCATTGTCGGCGGCCTTGTCCCTGGCGGCAACGGAGCTGGCGGCGTTGCGTCTGCAGCAGCTGTCGGCGGACCCAATGGCAACAGCAATAACAGCAGCAACAACGGCAACAGCAACAACATCATCATCAACAACAGCAACATTGGGCCAGGGGATGGACTGCCAACGAAACGGCAGCCAATTGTTGAACGCCTGCGCAGACGCATGGAAGGCTATCGACGTAGACAGACGGACTGCGTGCCACGTTACGAGCAGACCTTCAGCACCGTCTGCGAGCAGCAGAACCAGGAGACAAGCGCGCTGCAGAAGCGCTTCCTCGAGAGCAAGAACAAGCGGGCGGCCAAAAAGACTGAGAAGAAACTGCCGGAGACCCAACAGCAGACACAGACACAGATGCTAGCCGGACAGCTGCAGAGCAGCGTGCATGTGGTAAGTGCTTCTATATTCAATTATATACATATATCACATACTATATGTACGTACCTGCATACATATAAGAGATTATCTATTGTTGTATATTTCAAAAGTTCGGATAATGCTTTTTATCAAATCTCTCAATTACAAATTCGTTTGTATAGAAATAATATTGATCATATTTACAGGGCATATCGATAAATGTTTGAGTCGAATACATTATGTGAATGTTAAGTATCCCATAAAGTGCGGATAAGTCCGGATAAATTAAACTTAAAAAAAAAAAAACAGTTCGGATAAGCGCGGATAAAGTTTATTTGGGGTTTTATACTCACTTATTATTGCATAAGTATTTCAATGTTTAATGATGTGATCAGGGGTAAAGTATTAGAAATACTTTAAGAATTTTAAGAATTCGAAGCTCTTTGGATAATGTTGACACTGATAATGGTAATTAGATAAGTGGGATAAATGAGATATATACCAAGGATAAAGTATTAACAATCGGAAAGCTTTTTTAAGAATTCGAATCTTTTCGGATAATAATGAGTTTGCTAATGATAATTTGAGAAGTTGGATACATGTGCAAAACACATACATCCATACATATATACATGCATGCATATGCAGATTTTGGCAATTCCGGGTTTGCAAATTTGGTGTACTGTAGTTTGCCTTGCAGCACTCCACAGTCGAGACGTGTGCATTCATGCTTAGATAGAGATATGGATACAGATACATATGTATCTGTCAGATACGTCTCTCCCGACCACCAGCCCGCCCGCCCGCTCGCTCCCTCGCCTGTTCGCCAAAGGCTCATTGTGTGCTTATTATTATGTTTTGGGCGCAATATTAGAGCTGGTGCACGAAACGAAGCCAGCACACACACACGCACACACACAGACACACTCACTTGCACACACACACAACTGCACATTTATACAAAATAATAATGAGGTCAGCATTTTTTTTTTGCTGTTTTTGTTTTTTTGGTCTTGTTTTATTTTTTATTTATTTATTTATTTTTGCTTTTTTCAGTTTCAGTTCAGTTTCACTCGCGTTCGCATTCGCATTCGCTGCCAAGTTGTAGCTACAAGATACATTTTTGTTGTTTTGTTATTGCCATTGTTGTAGTTGGTGTTGTTGTGGTTGTAGGTACTGCTTTGGCTTGTGTGCATTTTAAATACCTTGAAATTATTTTGTAAGCCAAAGATTTTTCTCGTCGAATACTTCAAACAAAGCCCAGCGAACTCTGAAAACTTCGCCTGCGTCTTCGCCTTCGTCTCTGCCTATGTCTTCTGTGTTTCTATCACAATTCAGCCTCAGTTGGATGCTTGCATCATGCCAGTCTGATTGACTGACTGAGGAACTGACTGACTGACTGACTGATTGCAACTCTAGTTTATATAATTGTTGGTTCTGCCAGTTCGCCAGTTTTTTTTTTCTTTTTCGTTTGCCTGTTGCAATTCTAGAGACCAATTCGAACCCGTGTAATTGCCACAAATTTACACACAGTCAACTGTTCAGCCTCTTTGTCTTCTTCCTCTTCTCGGTCGACTACTTCAACATCGTCTCCATTACGCGATTCGCAAATCTTTCCGAGCTTCTATTTTATTTGAACATGAGATATTCGTCGTTATAGCTGACCAGCTGTCCATCTTAGAGCCGAGCGAACTAAGCGAATCGGAGCTAACTTCAGCTCCAATTCTGCTGCATCTATAATACCCTGTAAATTAGGGGAAATTGATTGAAGCTGTATATTGTAGCTAAGACATTCAAATACATATCTATACACATAGCTTATAAATAAAATCATAGATAAAACTCCAAGTCGGGAACTATGGAAGTTGCATTTGTAATCTTTGATATATAGGTTAGTTTGCTCCCATGCAAATGCATTTGAAGTATCTTCTTTACAGAGATCTATATGCTCATCCGTTGTCATGCTTTTTACAGGGTATCTTCGACTCGTGCAGCTGCAGCCCGTTCATTTCTACATTTTCCGCATCCGTTTGCAATGTCATTTGTGTCATGTGCGACCGGTAATCATTCACTCGTATATGTAGTCAGGTGGCAACCCTCTCCTCCTCCCCCTTTATCAGCCGTCCCCTTCCGTCTTACCCTTGCCGTTCACCCTAGCTTTGTCATACGCTACGAACGATTCACAGTTTTTGTTTAATTTTAATTGGCTTGAAAGTCTTTTGTCGTTATTTCTGCCTTATTCTCTCTCGCCCTCCCTCTCCCTTTCTCTGTATGTCTCTGTCTCTGTTCTGCGTAGTGTTTAAATTTGTAGCTGCTGAATCACTTTGAAAGATTTTTGCTCTTATCCGCAAAACACGTCAGAGCCACATGCGCGAATTTTATCAAAAGCCTTTGCGATAAACGATAAATGCTGTTATTATTTCGCATACCTTCAACATTAATCGCTGCGAGGGGCTCCAGCTAATCGGCTAACCGCAATACTTTAATTATAAAAATAAAATAGTAAATCTCTATACTATGTTGAAATTTTTGTAACAGAAGTTAGTCTAGATGTTTGAAATACTTCTAAAAGATTTAAACGAAAAGTGGAGCATATATATAAATATAAATACATTTAGCGCAGATAAATTATTCTGTAATTTAGTCAAAATATCCTCAAATTTTCTATAGTTCTGAGACGTATAGAGTTCTAGAGATCTTCAAACAAAAAAGTATTTATTTATTGTGCAACGAAAAGAACACAAAAAGATTCTTAGACAGCCCAGCAATTATAACAAGAAAGAAAACTCTAGTCGAGACCGCTCGACTAGGGTATACCCTGAACCCTGCGAAGAGCATTCTCTGTTTCTTTTATATACACATGTATATGTTCATCACAAGCAAAACATTTACACACACGCACAGGCGCACGCAGACACATGCGCAAGTCGGTGCGTCAGCTGTGCTTTGGCAGCTACATATTTGCATGCCAATGTTATGGGAAATTAAATGTTTAATAACTTTTTTTCTAGAGTAACGATTTTGAACAAACTTGTTGGGCGTGATCATGTCATTTATATGTATGTATGTGCCAAAGCACAAGTCTCCAGTATTTGAAATACGGGACTTACAAATTGGAGGAGAAGGGGGCGTGGCATCTAAAATTTAACAAAAACCGAAATTGCATAACCCTAAATGCAAAATTTGAAGACTCTAGCTATTAAGGTGAATTATATAGAATTATATAACTGAGCATCGATTTCGTTTTTAATCGATACCATTAAAATTAAGACAGTTATCGATTTTTTTAAACAAACTCAATCTTTTCGTGCTATACAGGAACCTACATATATTTCTCCCTGTTACATATATTTCAACCAAATCATTATACCCTGATTTCCCATTTTCAATGGGTTCGGGGTATAAAAATATCTTCCTTATAAAGATCTATACGATCTTCACTTAAATTTGTAGGGCTAAAAGTTGTTCTAAATATAGACTAAAGTTAATTTTCATAAAGCTCTTGACCTTAAATATTCCTTAAGTAATTTCGTAAAAGATTATTTTTATTTTACAATAGATTTTAGAGAAATTTGTAAGTTTGATAGAAGTTGCCTGATGATCCTCGTTTTATAGATTTAAATATTATGGGGTTATCATAATTTTTTATCAAGTCTTTCATAAAATTATTGCTGAACTGTGTGTATTTATATAAATTCTAAATCTATAAATCCAGGAAAATTTCTAAATTATGAATTTTCTTAGATTTTCCTTTCTTATACTTTCTTCATGTTTTTAGATATCAGTGGTATAAATTTGTGTTATCCGCACTCTCCCTAGTTATGCACTCAAGCGACTCTGCGACAGGGGGCATTAAAAATGCGAAAATGAATTAATGATCGACTGTTGTCCATCGAGCGCGTCCGGCCTCGCAGCTAGGAGGGGGTCCCAATCTAACTCTCCAAGCTTTTCACTTTTCCTTTTCTCTTCTTTCTGTTTCTGTTTCTGTTTTGGTATTGGAAAACTTTTACTGGCTCTTCTGCTGCGGTTGGCAGTGAAAATCATTGCAAATTACGGCCAACAATTGGCAGCCGGGCTGCAACATGCAAAACAAGAAAGCAACAACAACTGCAGCACCAACACCAGCAGCAGCAACAACAACAAAACAACAACAATCACTGTAAAACATATTGTTTATAATGCGTTTTTTATTTGGGAAAGTCGCGTGTTGCAATTTTTATACCCTGAACCCATTGAAAATGGGAAAATCAGGGTATAATGTTTTTGTTGGAGGGCGTATGTATGTAACAGGCAGAAGGAGGCGTGGCAGACCCCATAAAGTATATATATTCTTGATCAGGATGACAAGCCGAGTTGATATAGCCATGTCCGTCTGTCCGTCTGTCCGTCTTTCCGTCTGTCTGTCCGTATGTATGAACGCGTCGTTCTCATAACCTATAAGAGCTAGAGACTTGAAATTTTTTATGTAGGTCCGTGAATAGCACGAAAAGATCGAGTTTGTTAAAAAAAGTCGATAACTATTTTAATTTTATTGTTATCGATTAAAAACAATATCGAATGTTAGTTATAAAATTATATCTCCCACGTCTTTATAGCTAGAGTCCCCAAATTTTTTTGTAAGTTTTATATTTATTTTCTCTAATTTTGATTTTTGTTAAATTTTGGATACCGGCTCCAAATTTCCCCAAATATTTAAATTGAGGTTAGTTGCACTCAAAGCCAGTAAATGAATGGGTTTACATTTTTAAAAATTGGAAAAAATGTAATAAAATATGTTGAACATAAGCTGAAAATTTCATTCAAATCCATTAATTCGCGCAGAAGTTATTAAACAAAACATTTTGCCAATCGGCCAAACACGTGACCAGCAAAACAAAGCAAACTGTTTTTCTATACATGTGCACACATACACACATACACATTGAGCTGCGTGCATCTAGCAAGTTCTAAAACCCGCAAGTTTTAGTGTACATATTTCCAATAGATGGCGCTATGATTTGCGAATTATCAGCTGCTCAGTTGGTTCGAAACTTGGATGGCGCTATTCAATCGAACCATAGATGACGCTATTAGCTAAACAATTGAAATGAATTGAATTTAGTTTTCTATGCGTTTATACGAAATGCTAATTATGCAGTATTTTAACGCAGATAGCGCGGGGTTTAGGGTATCTCCTAGTCGGGACCGCCGACTAGAGTTTTCTTACTTGTTTTTCGTTTCTTTAACAAATTGTTTTTTCTTCTTTCTTATTTTATTGGCTTCGCTTTGCGTTGTTTTTCATTGTTTGGTACATTTGTTGTTGCTGCTGTTGCTGCTGTTGTTGTTGGCAATTTTCACTTCACTTGGTGGCATTTTCTGACAGACGTCAGTCAAAGAGTCAAAGCGTTGCATGTTACCTGCATCAGCGCCTGCCTCGTGCCTGCCTCCCCTGCCTCAGTGCCCTATCGACACCTTAGCCCACACCCCAAACCCCCATTCCGACAACCCCTACTGTTAGTTCCTATCCAGTTTTCGTGCCGTTGTTTCAAGTGCGAGATTGCCTTGCTGTTTGCTGTTTATTGTTTATCGTTTGTTGTTTGTTGTTGTCTTGATTGACAAGTGACAACATATTATTGGCGTATCGCTTCGAAGCTCAGCCAAGTTGTTGTTAAGTAAGTTAGTTGTTGTTCTCTGCAGTTGTTGTTGTTGCAACTGCTGGGGCATTGTGTTTACCTACTTACAACTTGAGGTGTTTCTTAAACTTGTATATTACTTGGATATTATCTATACAAATTACTTCACATTTACGAGTGCTGCAATTGACGCGATTTGTTTATCTTGATGCATCGACCGACAGCTTGTGAACTGAGACGGATAAATTTGTGTGGCCTTTAGGCTAGACCTTTCTTATGTACTATATCAATATACTATAGTCATATAACATCGAAGTAGCTCTCAGTTATATATAATTGTATTTAACTTGTATACAATAAATGCTTACAAAAGGTTCGGATAAGATTGGGATAAGCTTCGGATAAACGGGATAAGTTTCAAAAATTAGTATGATGTATTAGCAAAGCTTCTTTTGGGTCTGGATAAGCGTTGATGTGCCCGGATAAACATACATAAACTTTGAAATCGGTCTATAAACTGCAAAAGCTGTCGAGTAACAGCTGATACTTTAGAACTTGTTCTGTTCATAGCCTGCACAGGTGAATAATCTTAAAGCTTTAACATTGCCACCCAATAGATACATAAAATTGATTTGATTTCATATTACGCCCCCGAGGATAAACATGCAATCTATGCATGTGCCTTGTTTGTCAATGCTCACCTCAAGGCACTTGCGTCAATTGCACTGCCGTGTAAGTGTGTGTGTGTATGTGTGTGGGGGCGTGGTTTTTCTTTAAATATTGTATCTAGCCATGTGCATAATTTATGTTTTTGCGTTATACAAATTTGTAAAATGTATCGTTTATCTTCGGGCCAAAGTCGACGACGGAGCCGACGCTGCAGTTGAAGCAGCGCAGCCCAAAAACCGCCCCCAGCAACTAACACCCTCCAAACGAGCCCGCCGTGCCCTGTAGCTCCCATTCAGCCTGCCCTCAACGCACCTAGCCAGCGCACCCTTTGCGTGTTGTGTCTTTGAATTCTTTCTTTTTTATTTTTGGAGAAATGGGAGCAGCAAAGGGAACTGCCAAGAAATTGAGTGGATCTGGAACTGGAGCCAGAGCTGGTCGTTCCACAAAATCGATTCGCAATTCGAAGGCATTACCTGCGCTAAGAGTGCACAAAAAACTCTGCTCAATAAAGGGTAGAAAGAACTTGAGCGATTGCTCTCCTTTTCTGATATCCGTTTGTTGTGGTCCAATATTTTAGGGGTGTTTATTACAAGTATATTTTCAATGAGAACTACGTTGATTTCATATAACATACATGAGTGTACCAAGGTAGAAGTACTTAGTCATTCAAAACGTAGTATTATATACGGCAGAGCTTACTGTTCTAGAAACCATGGAAGCTACCGGAGTTTACAATCAATTTCATCACAGATGATTGATTAATTTATTTAGATTATATTTTTTACTGTAAAAACTTTAGCTGTCATGCTCTTAATATTTTAGGTGTACGTGGATCGTTAGTCCGTCAGTCAGCCAATCACTCAATCATTTATTCATTGCCTATGCGTTCCACCGTGCATAGTGGTGTCAATTTGTATCTTATTCTCACATCTCGCGTCATGAACCTGGTTTGCTACACTTTTGGGGGCGGCCATAGCTTCTTTGTGGGTTCCATATGTGCTAGGCTCATATAACACACGCTTATACCCATACATACACACTCACATACACATACACACACATACGCTGTGTATTTGGCGCACTTCAAAGGCTTTTCTGCGTTAGTAGCTCGAGCCCCGTAAAAAAGGGGTAAAAGGCGCCGTGCTGAGCGTGAGGCTTGGTGGAAAGCTGTGAGTTGTGAGCTGTGAGCTCAGAGCAGTGTAAAATGCATATTTGAAAATTTACATCATTTATTTATTATGTTTGGCAAATTTCATTGCATATTAATAATGCAATTTAGCTGGCTGCACTTTGAGCTGTGAAATTGAGACCGAGTGCTTAAGGCGCTTTACACCCCTGTGACCGCAAGCCTGCCGAAGCTTCGTTCTAATTGACAGCCAAAGCTGATAATACCTGCAATCTGCCACGCCCACCACCCCACCGCCACAGCAGCCCAGCCCATAAGCCACCTTGCCAATTCCCAGCTCGTTTACTTTATAGCCATTTGGCCGATTGTCTTGCAGATTTTAATTGCGGCACGTTTGTTGCCGGGCCACAAATAATAAACAAGACAAAGGCGTAACAATAGCAGCAGCCGCAGTCAGGTGGTTAGGGGTGGGGGCGGTTTGGATCGCTACCCCTTTAAATATTTTAACCCTTCAATAGCAATGCAGATTTTCACTTTTGATGCATTTTGCACGTTGAATTTATTGAAAATTGCACATGGAAATTAAGTGCGGAGCATGATGAGAGCTCTGCAGGGGGCAGGGGGCAGAGGGTGAATGAATGAGAGGGCTACTTTTGATACCCTGTAATCAGTGTGACACGTAACGGAAGATCTCTTATAATAATATATTAATATAGTTTGGTATATAAAAAGTTAATAAATGTCGATAAATATCGTTTATCGATGTTTTTGCTTTGACATAAAATATGTTCGATATCAATCTGTTCGTGTACAAGTATAAGTTACTATCGATTAAATTCTTATACATCCCTTATTATGATAACTTTTGAGAGCTGGAAACAATAAATTTGAGGTCTCATAAATATTATTTTCTGTCTACTTTCTATTTAAGAGATGTAGTTCAAGCCTCTCTTCATATATTAGCAATCGATATTTATCGATACTAAAATGAGCATACCATCCATCTAAATATAATAAAATATAATCCTTTGCTGGATATCTTCTAGTCACATATTTGAATCTTCAGCTCTTCACTTTTTTGCTGTGTGCACCTCATCTACAGCCATGAAGCCCTTTCACACATGGGCCAACGAGCGAGTGCAAAAGCAAGACATGACTCGCCTCGCCAGCCCCCAAATCTACCACGCCCCCTTTTGACAATCGCCCTAGCATACTACCCTTGCCTCGACTTTAGCCTTAAAATCGATAAACTCATTTTGAAGTTCTCGTTCGCACTCGCTCGCTCTCATCTATGTAACCGGGCATTTGCCTATGTGTATAGGTGTATATATATATATATATATATGTGTGTGTGTGTATGTGTGTGTGTGTGCCTACTTACTTTTATTTTCTATGCGCCTATTTACCCCCGCTCTGCACTGGGCAGCCCTCTTTATGGTACGCTCTGCGGAGCTTTAGCATTTAAAGCTCTGCTCATCTGAAATTGCGGCTGTTGCTTTTGCAGCCAGCAATAAATTTGCCTTACGCTCAACATTTTAGCTAATTAATTTAATTAAATTTGTATGCCTCAAAGTGAGGGCTTCTATTAGTCTCTGTGCTTTTGCTACTATCTCTATGTGTATCTGGCAATGCTCAGTGGGCAACTGACAGTTTAAAATGGGAATTGTCACCTTTTTTACTTTGGTGAACAGTGGATTTGATGGATCTATCAAGCTTGCTTGCTGCAAGTCAGAATGATGGGGATAATCACAGTCAAGTTGAAATTTCAAATGAGCAAACGACAGCTTAAGGCTTTTATTTGAACAATAAATTCCTTAACTAATGGAGTTTGAGAAAGGATACAAACTGGATTACTTTACCAAAAAAAGTCACTTTTTTCTAAGTGATTCGATTTTTACTTACTTCCTTATTTCTATAAACACTTTAAAGTTACTTTCTACTTTGACAAGAGCTTTAACTGTATGTTAAACATTATAATAATTTCCTTGAAAGAATATCTACTGAGCATATAACTTTGCATTTTTGACTTTCATTCTAATTCATTTCAATTTAAAGTCGGCAACGCTGACCATTTGTCGAATGACAAACCAAACCGCAATTGCCCAATCATAAATGCTGACAATCTTGTCTGCCCGAGGAGCCAGAGAACTGAAGCTGCTGCCACCTGTACCACAATGCCAGCTCGAAATCCTCACGCCTCGGCATTTGGTGCGGCTTCGATTTGTCGACTGGGTCGAACAATGGACAGACAGCATTTGCCATTCGCAATCCCATCTTTGCTGGCTCCAGAATAAACAAGGCAGAGAGAGAGAGGGAAAGGGAGGGGGGAAGGGTAGTATAAGTGCAAGGATAACGGCGCCAGACGCCAATTGCCAGACGACAGTTAGCACTGTGCGTCGGCATTTGCCATCATTATCGCCTCCTCCCCGCTCTCCTGGCCTTGTGCTGGCTCCTCTTTATCCGCATCTGCATTACTTCACGCATTGCACTTCACTACTCATCCTGGCTTTTCATATGATGGCGCGTTGCAAGTGTAAAATTAACCCAAACAAGAGCCAGCAAACGCAGCGTTCGCTGAAACGTAAAAGTCGCCAAGTGATTTCTACCCTCAATTTTATGCGGTTTTTAATATTAATATGTTGGCATTTTGATGGGGTTGAAAGGAAAGGGGGAGCCAGAGAGAGAGAGAAAGAAAGAGAATGGATTTATAAGCAGCATCATTGAAAACTTTTTAAAAGGTGGCAGAGTATGATGACATTCGAATGGAAAAAGCAACTATTGCAGCTTAAGCTACATACATATATGTATAATATCATAAACGGTGTTTATATCCTGCTCAGAACGAGGGAGTCTGAAAGCAGCTCAAGAGACTGCAAAGCTGGTATATTAACATTAATAGCAATCCATTTGCTCAGTGACTTTATATTTAGAAATATTTACTATATGTGAAGTTCTTTTTTGTTTTCAAAGTTTTGTATACGGACTTTTACAGTTCCCACAGCTTCCATGAGCTAAAATTTGATAACATTTTTGGTTTTTAAATTTATTAACAATTTTAAGGAAAATTAAATTAAAAAGAAATAAAATTTAATTGGATTCCAATCAATTCATTTATTACATTCCTAACTATATTCCAATCCAAAAAGTAAATTAGAAGATAATGAGATAAGAATAATAATAAGATCATCATTTATATAAAGATATATTGATTCTTGACATTTGGAAGACACATTTTGCGATAGTCGCACTAATCTAGATCCCTTTATTGACTCGACAGTGTGCGCCAGTCGTAGAATGCCAATCGAGATTGTAGATGAGTTTCAAGACTTTATTTTGACTGATTCGTAGCTGGTTTATATGACATTTGGCTATATCTGTCCATACAAGTGCACCGTAAAATGTGAGCAAAAACATTTTACCTTCTAAACTTAGCCTCGAGCTTGTTTAATGATTGGGAAAAGAGGGCGACGCACAGCTATTAGTTTTTAGTTTGTGTCAAATTTTTATAAAACATAAACTAAGTTCTCCATTCAGGAAGACTTCTAAATATAGTTTTTGCAGTTATTTAGGCACATAAAATCATGATGAAAACTTTTTTAGAAATAAATATAATTTAATTTATTTTAAATTAAATTTTAATGTAAATAAATTGACATTGGATTTTGGCTTATTCATGTTCAGATTTCACAGAGTTTTGGTAGCTTGAAGTAGTATTCTTGACAAATGATTTTTACTTTATAACTTTATATACTTTATAACTATATGTAGACCACATTATCTGCATGTACTATGACAGAGTTGTTAATCTGTACAACTTTTTGTTGTTCATGAAGGTATTTAATATAATTTTTTCACAAATAATACTACATTTGGTGCCTGCTGTGCGTTCTTTTTCACTAGAATACGCTTCATCTTCAGCGTTAGTTCGTTTATGTGTTGCTTTTTTTCTTAATATTTCAAACATCTGGCAACGCTGGCTGTCTCACAGTCTGACTGTCTGGCAGCTGGCATAATAACCATAATGATTATGTCCAAGCAACATGTGACATCAACAACATAATAGCAAAACGGACATCATCTCTGATGTCCTGTTCTGTCCTGCCTAGACGACCTGCCCCAGCCCAGCCCAACCAGCGCAAACAAACAAACTTCTTTTGCCTTTGGATAGACCGCTGTGACAATGAACACTGGATTTGTTGCGACTTTTGTCTCACCTGCAGTGAAATTAGCTCATTTTATGCGGACTGCATGCTGTCTTAATTCCATGGCATTTGATTTGATGCTTCGTAATTTGCATATGACATGGGCCATGAGCGTGGTGGTGGGCGAGCTGGACTGTTCTGGACTGGACGGGGCTCTAATGAGCTTTACGACAGCGTTTGATGATTGAGCGTCAACTGATTGTCGTTTAATGCGCAGCGGAGCTCTGGGAGAGCCTGTGTGCTGGCAGCAGCAGCAGGCAGGCAGGATTTACCATCATGTGGGCTTGTGTGGCGTATGCGCAATCTGCGAATGCACCCTTAAGCTGCTGATTAGCGCTGGCCAACTGCGAACAATGAAGACTGCTGCTGACCACCACTTGATGCCGAGCGGTGCAAGGGTTGAAGGCTGGGGGAAGGGCAAAGAATTTTCGTGGCGCTTTTCATTTTCGTAGCAGCAGCAGCGGCAGCAGCAAAACATTTTTCATTACTTTACTCGAGCGGAAATGGCAAATTAACTGCACAAATACACGAGCACAGGCCAGGCAGACAGACACACATACACATGTGTGTATGTGTGTGTGTGTCTTTGATTGTATGCTCATTTATTCATTACACAGTGCAGGGTCGCCTGGCACACCGCCTTTTTTGTATAAGCGAGCGCCTCGACTCATTGACAGAGCGACAAAAGTCGATTTGAGTTTCAGAGCGGGCTGCAGATGCCCTACAGAAGCAAGAGTACGCACGAACTTTAATTTAATTAGAATATTAGGCATGTTGAGCAATTGTAGCTAAATGAAAATTATATTTTACTTTAAAGTGTGTCGAAAAAGGATAAACTGAGCTCATTAATAATATAGTTGCAAGATATAAGATGTAGATAAAAGATAAAATAGATAAAGTGTAAAGAAGGACTAATATGATTTATTATTGCTATAATTGTATTAGTGATGATGTGATTCAAGATCTTAAATGCTCACCTAAACGTAAGTATAGAAGAAAGGAAAGAGGATAGAGGAAAGAGGCATAGAGCAAGGAAAGAGCATTGAAAATTCGTCTTTGCTTGATGTGCAGAGGTTCTTCTGGAGCTTTCCAGGCATTTAATCGGTTAAATCTTTGCAGGCTTTTGTTTTCGTTTTATTATTGTTGTCTACCTTATAAATAAATATGCAGCTAACAACAAAACAAAAGGAGGCTGAGCAGCAGGAAGATGATGTGATGATGATGATGCTGACGAGTTGAGATGAGATGAGCTGAGTTGAGTTGAGTTAAGTGAAGGCAGCGATTGGAACTGGCGAGCTCGTCATCAATGTCAGCGATGACGAAATGTTTGTAAATAAACAAAATGCGAGAGCAACAACAATAACAACAGCAACAAATAGAAATGTTTAATGAATCGCGCCTAGGCAGGCAATCGAGGCAAAGGTAGTTGGGCGGGTGTGGAGCAAGAGTTAAACAATGCGCCCGCTCAGCGATATGTAGAAACAATTTACGTCTGAGTGAACTTTTGCCAGCTGTACAGACAGACAGACAGACAGATAGAGTGAAGAGTGAAGGGTTGGGTAGCGGGAGGCGGGGAGTGCGCTCAGTAGCTGAGTGGACAGCCAAACATATCAACAGACGCCGACGACAAAAAAAAAAAAAAATAAATGAAAAAAAACAAGTAAGAAAACTCAAGTCGGCGGTCCCGACTAGGAGATACCCTAAACCCCGCGCTATCTGCGTTAAAATACTGCATAATTAGCATTTCGTATAAACGCACACAAAATTAAATTCAATTCATTTTCAATTGTTTAGCTAATAGCGTCATCTATGGTTCGATTGAATAGCGCCATCCAAGTTTCGAACCAACTGAGCAGCTGATAATTCGCAAATCACAGCGCCATCTATTGGAAATATGTACACTAAAACTTGCGGGTTTTAGAACTTGCTAGATGCACGCAGCTCAATGTGTATGTGTGTATGTGTGCACATGTATAGAAAAACAGTTTGCTTTGTTTTGCTGGTCACGTGTTTGGCCGATTGGCCAAACGTTTTGTTTAATAACTTCTGCGCGAATTAATGGATTTGAATGAAATTTTCAGCTTATGTTCAACATATTTTATTACATTTTTTCCAATTTTTAAAAATGTAAACCCATTCATTTACTGGCTTTGAGTGCAACTAACCTCAATTTAAATATTTGGGGAAATTTGGAGCCGGTATCCAAAATTTAACAAAAATCAAAAATAACTAAAATAAATATAAAACTAACAAAAAAAATTTGGGGACTTTACGTATAAAGACGTGGGAGATACAATTTAATAACTTCATTCTGATAACGTTTTTAATCGATAACATTAAAACGATAGTTGTTATCGTTTTTTTGAAACAAACTTGATCTGCGCACTGTATGCAGGGATCTACATAAAAAATTTCAAGTCTCTAGCTCTTATAGGTTCTGAGATCGACGCGTTCACACATACGGACGGACGGACGGACGGACGGACGGACGGACGGACGGACGGACGGACGGACGGACGGACGGACGGACAGACGGACAGGGCTAAATCGACTCGGCTTCTCTCCCTGATCAAGAATATATATACTTTATGGGGTCTGCCACGCCTCCTTCTGCCTGTTACATACATTTCAACAAAAACATTATACCCTGATTTTCCCATTTTCAATGGGTTCAGGGTATAAAAACGGAAGTTCAAAAGGTGACAATGACAAAGACAACGGGGCGATGTCTACATAGAAAGCGCGAGAAGGGAAAAGAGCGAAGGGGATGAGCGGAAAAAGTAGGGGGTAGAGTAGGGGGTAGGTAGGGGTGGGTAAAAGGCAAAGGCTGCGGCCGACTGACAACTGGGCACTTTTTGCAATGGTCGGCGGCGAAATTCACTTTAAACAATTAAATTTATGAGATTGTTGTTGCGGCAGATGAAAGAGAGAGCGAAGAAAGAGGAAGCACAAGAAGAGTTGAGCAGCTGTACAGGAAGGAATGTCGAAAGGTTAGAACTAGGCCGCAGTCGAGGAGCGGCAGCGGGTGCCAGCAATCAGGCAGTCGGACTTTATCAATAAGCGACATATGAGAGAAATTACACGGCGAGAAATAATGTAGATTCTTCCTGAAAATTCACCTATTAAATATATTTAATTAAATTCAAAACTTGAGCTTGGTAGAAAGAGGTTTACGAAATTATTTTGAGAATTAGTCTGGAGTGAAATTGATTTTATTCAATTAATATTTAAGTGCAGTAAAATACCCTAGAAGAATAATTGAAAATAAATATTTGCTGAAATTAAGTTTCTATTCCGTTTTCCCATAGATAATTCTTGGAATAAACTGTTTTTGTTTAGCTTCAATTTGACTTTGACAATTTGATTTGGGCACAGAATTCTTTTATTTCGAGTGTGCTCATACATGTATACATATATTTATATATATATATCACATATAAATACACACACACGTCGTGAGTGACTATAAAATTTCTTTGGTTCGCATTTAAATCCGTAATTTCAATTCAACTTGTCGTGTTTACACACACAATGCATAATTTATAGAAATTTGTCTGCAAACGCAGCGGCAGCAGTGCGTGCGAGCGAGATGGCAATGCCAATTGTTTATGCCCAAGCGTGCGAGCGAGCAGGATGCGTAGATACGAGTAGCTCTATATAACACATATATACCCATACATATGTAAGTGTGTGTGTGTGTGTGTGTGTATTGGGCTCATGTAATGTCAAGTATACGCCGCGTGCTACCAGCCACAGTGGCTGCAAAAAGTACACGAATATTTAGCTGCAAACGAAACGGAAATAAAATGTAAGCCATAAAAGTTAACAGCTAAGAGGGCCATAAAGAGTTTAGTATTCAAATATTTCTACGATTTATAACTGAATGAATGCTTAAATGTATTTATACAAAATAAGGACGAACTATAAATAGTCAAAGTTTTATCATACATTATTTATAATATGTATTATATATCCCAGATATTACAATAGAATACATAATTTAATTTACTAACTAACAATGAAAATGAAAAATTAATAAAATTCAATAGATTTTTAATGATAGAGAGAGAGAAACAGATAAATCTATAGACAAAAATATACATATATTATATTAGATAATATAAATCTATTGATAGATATAGATGTTGATTGATAAATGTAGCCTAAGCTTGCATAGCTACATAACTATATTAAGGGATAAATATGTAGTTGTAGATAGTAGATAGCTTCACCAATCGATATAAAACTGATCTGTCTTTTTTGTAACCGATGTGCACATTAATCGATATACACCTATTTATCTATCGCTCTACGTATGTCTACATCAATGGGTCTATATACGTATATATCGATTACACAATATACATATATAAGAATAATAGCTGAATGTTAAGTTATATATACATAAATATCTTTTCATATCTTATATCTTATAGGACAATAATTAGGAGTGTAAAAATAATAATATTTAATATTATATTGATAAACATATTACAAATTAACGATATATATATTATTTTATATATATCTTTCTGTATTTGTATTTATTGCAATGATTCCAAACACTGTTTCGTGACTTAAACTCCCTGGAACATATCTATAAACAGACTTTCAATGTATACGTATGCTGTATACATATATAGTTATATATGTAAGGCTATATAAATGAAACACTTTCAGTGTGCGCTTACTTTTGTTGCCCACTGTTTTTATAGGCAATTGTGTGTGTTGTATTCTTTCCCCTTGGATGTACGGCGCATATGGCGAGCAACGTGTGCCTAGCTGTGTTACGCTGCCCTCTCCCCCACTTGCCCCAACAGCCTAGGTGGACTAGCTGACACCATTGCCTCACAGTCTCATGTGGTGCAGCTCCCTCTTTGCCTTTGCCGCTGACTCTGGCTTTCTCTCTTCCTCTCTCTCTTTATCATCTATCCTCTATCCACATGCGCTTTGGACCTGTAATGGGGCAGCTCTTCGTGCCTATCATTGTGTCTGTGTGTGTTTGTGTGTGTGTATTTGCGTTAAACTCAACGAAGCTTAAAAGCTTTGTTTGCATCAGGCGCAGCTCAGTGTTTGCTCCTGCCGGACTGCGTTGATTTTTGCCCACTGTGCAGCGCGAGTGAAGAGCAAAAAAGCAAAACTGAACTGAATTGTATTTAATTATTGCCTAATTAGCAATGGCCAAGCAATTAATTTGCATCTTTTTAATTAAGCGAAAAGAAAATTCCGAGAAATATATAAAGACATACATACATACATATGTATGTATATATGGAGTTTTTCTCTTATATATTTTCATTTTCCAGCTGAGTTTTGTGCTGTAAGACGTAGCTCAATTGGGGCACGTTGATAAGAAAACTTTCCTCGCTGCTGCTGCTGCTGATGCTGCTGCTGTTGTTGTTGTTGTTGTTGTTGTTGGTGAGGCAACAATCAAAAGTGCAGCAGGCAGGGGGGGTGGGCAGAGGGGGCGGGGGCAGAGCTGAAGTGAAAAAATACGTAGCTTGCCTCACGACTTGGCCGCGCCCACAATTCACGCACGCCTTTTAACAGAGCACAGGAAAAAATACAGACGAGGCAGCCACAAAATCCACTTTTGCAACAAACCCCTCTCTGTGCCCTACTCTATGCATCACCCCAGCTCCACCTCGCAGTTGCTTTTGTTGCTGCAAAAATATAAAAAATAATTGGAAGTCGCTTGCAACGATGTCGTCGTCGACGTCGACGACGTTGACGTTTTGCTTGTTAGCTGCTGTTGTTGTTGGCGTTGTTGTTGCTGTTGCGAGCACCCCCTTGCCCTTCTTAGGAGGCTAGCGCCCCCTTTGGCACTGCCCCTCATCTGGCCCTGCTGCGCCTCACGTTGTGGTTAAAAATCTTTTGCCTGGCTTCTCTTTTGATTTGACTTTTGTTTGCTGGTGATTAGGGCCAGCTAGCTGGGCGGCTGGGCACCGGGTAGGGGGCGTGTTGCAGCAACGGCAGCACCAGCCTTTACCAGCTGGGCAAGCACAGCGTGTGTGCGCCATTTGTTTTTAACAAATTTGGGCCGCCTATTTCTTTTTTTCCTCTCTCTCTCTCTCTCTCTCTCTCTCTGTAGTGTTTTTGTTGTTATGCTTGAGTGTATCTGAAGATTTTTAATTGATTTGCAGTCGTGTGTTGGGATCGCTGGGAGATTTACATGCTGTCGAGGAGAGGGGGAAGGGAGCGAAGGGATGGTCTATAGCAACTCAAGTGCTAACCCAGTTAAGCCCTCAGGCACATTGAGTCGAAGACAAAAACTGATTCTCAGCAATAATTTAATCAAATTTATCGATAATTATAATTATACATACTTATTATTATCTAAACTTATAGCATGGTTATCAATGAGAATATTTAATTAATTTACGATATACATAAGTTAGATAAGGGAGATTCACATGCTGTAAAGTTGGAGTTGGGATGGTCTACGCCTTATAGTATATACAGATATAAATATTAATCGATATCTTTAGTATCGGCACTTGGAATATTTCATTATTTCTTTTAATTGTTCATCATATTTAGTTTTACAGTCTTGAGATTGCACATAACAGAAAAAATTTATGATTTTGTTTGGTTTGGGTTTGGTACATTGATGAATCGGTTAGTGTAGCATAAATCTGCTTATAACCATTCCTAGCAGTCTAATAGTCTTTCGAATTTGATTACATTCTTCTATTATTATTAGTTTTTCTATAGACCTATCGATTATTACGTCTGCTTAAAGACCCTCTGCAACCTCCTTAGCTGATCATTAGGTTAGTTTGATTTTCTTTGAAATGAGTTTTACGCATTGCCACTAAATTAATAACTTGGATTGAACTTCTGTCAGCTCCTTTGCTGTCCCTCTCTCGGCTGTCAGCACTTTTCTCCTGCCAAGTCCTACCCTATTGAACATGCTATATGTGGGGTGTTTGTGGAAGCTCGTCTCATCACCATTCACCATTCACCACTCACCATTCACCATCAACATAATCATAATCATAACTATTATTATTAACGACACAAACAGCCTATTTAGTGTCAGGCCGAAATCACACTTTCAAGCTCAACCACTCAGCCCCATTTTCCACACACACCCACGGCAACCCCCAAGCCCCCACCTCGGAAGTCAGGCAAAAACTTCAGCAAGCGATAAAAATTTGTCTACATTACGCCGCAAAACACAGTGGAAGGCAGTTGAGCAGCCGTCACAGGTTCTAAGGCGCATATGCTTTAGCCCCAGCTCGCTGCGGACCACATTCCCTATGTACGGCTAGGCTACCCCTAGCCTGAGATAGCAACCCCTAACTATCTTGGCAACTGATATCTTGCAAGTTTTTGAACCGCAGCAATGTCTAACGGTGTTTACGGTGTTTACTCTAGGCAACCCACACCCAATCCTTTCGCAAACCCAATCCTCAACCCAGCTAGAGGTCCCTTTTTTAAAGTGTGTGTGTGGGTGTGGGTGTATATACATATATATATATATATATATATATATATATATATATATATATATATATTTATATATATGTATGTATATATGTGTGTGTGCAGAATTTGTGGCCTGGCTTTAAGCCTTTCGCTGTGCGCATGTCCTGCTATCAAAGGCAGCTCCGGCAGGTCCCTTGCGACATTTGTCTTTGGGGCAATCTCCCACTTATTGAAAATGCTTAAAGTTTTTCGGGGCCTGTCTCTATTAATTAGTTGCGCCCTCTGTACACTGAGCGAAAATAGCTCCAAGTATTTAATTACATGTAAATCAAACTTTATTTAAGTCAAATTTAACTCAGGAAATGTTAAATGTAAACGAATCTTGGAAGTATTATTTTTGTAATCAACTCAAAATAAGTATCAATCGTGCTTAGCTTTAAATAAGTATTTTAACTGTTTTGAGAGACTAAAATTGGTTCGTCAGTATAAGCTCAGTTACACTCGTGCACAGCTTTGGTATGGGTAATTTCTCTCAGTGCAGTTTTTGTCACTCTTGACCTTATTGATGCTTGGCTTTTTGACCAGCAACCGAGTACGCGTTCGCCTCAGTTTGAGCTGCTTCTGCTTCTCGCTCGCTTTATCGAATTAACTGATTTTCATCGTATAAACAAATGAAAGCGCGCTTGGAAATAAATAAACAAATGGAGTTAAATTTAATTTCATTAAATGGCTGCCAACGACGACATCTAATTGAATATCGCTCACGCTGTCAACGTCAGCGTCATCGGCATCGCCGTCGTCGTCGTCGTCGTCGTCGTCGTCGTCGTCGTCGTCGTCGTCGTCGTCGTCGTCGTCGTCGTCGTCGTCGTCATCGTCGTCGTGGCTATAAAATTCACTTGACAACAAGCAGCTGCTCGAAGGCAAACTGAATAAAAAAGCTTTATATGAAAATACCCTGTAAAGTATGTTTAATAAGGTTATAGTTGCAATGAGTATATACATATATCTAATATGAAAAATAATTTACTGATTGACTGACTGATTGCCAAGCACACAATCCAAGCTACAGCAGCTGAAACTTTCGCCGATTCCCAAGTTTAGTTTCAGTTGACTTTCAGGCAGTGTATGCCCCGTTAGCTAATCGTTTTAATGGGTATAACAATTGCTGCATTCCTTAAGTCTCTTACTCTCTACCACACTCTCTCTCTCTCTCTCTCTCTCTGCTTCGCTCGTTCACTCTTCCTCAGCTGCAGTTTGTTTAAAGCGGCTTCAGCGCTTGCCGTGCATCAAAGCAAAATTCAATTAAGTTGATTGCAAATCGTGTCATGTATATGGAAAAGAAATTTTAATGAGGCAGATGGAACTAGCACAAAAATATGTTTATTATAATTATTATATTATTATGATTTGTATTTGGTTTAATTATGCCGTGACACACGACGTATGCGTAATATGCAGAAAAGTACATATATTAAATATATGTAACATTTATTTTATTTTATTTTTATGGCTTAAAGAGAGAGAGAGAGAGAGAGCATAGTTTGAATTCTAAACAAATATATATATATATATATATATATACATATATATATATATATATATATATATATATATATATATATATATATATATATATATATATATATATATATATATATACATATATGTCTTGAAATATATATGAATAATAATGTATTTCAATTGACATTACCTTATGTATACGTAATGTTAAATACTTGAGCTAATTGCTGACTAAGTTGCTTTGTTTTGCTTAACCTTTGGCTAACTTAAGGCGAAATCGCATATTTTGTTGCATTTAGATTCCGTTCTTTATGCACCTATTTCTGGCTTTCACAAATAACTGCAAATATTATGGCTAGAAACAAATACAAAATCAATTGTTCAAATATTTTGCTCTTTCCATGACGGAATTTTCATTTTGCACATTTAATGCGTTTGCGGCTCATTGAAGTTGTTGTTGTTGTTGTTATCATCTATTGGCCAACTCTTGCTGCCAGGCTAATTGAGTTTGTCAGCACGTCCCTGATGTTGGCCATCACTTGCATTTTTATATTGCCTTTTGCGCTCTACACTCGCCTACTTTATATGCTCCATATAATTATTTTTTGCCGCACTCTCAACATAACTAATATATATATATATATATGTATATATATATATATATATATATGAGTGTGCATGAGTGTGTCTGTTACCCACAGTGCAGTTCACATAAATATGTACACTTAAATAAATTGATAATAAAGTGAATAAATATATATGTATATGTAAATATGTAAAGCGATATTATTTGTAGCACTTGAGTTAATGTTGTTTTGTTTCCATGCAACTGACGGCAACTATAAAAAATTCTTAAAAATTTTTTTTGCATATACAGTTTGTCCATTAATTGTTTGCAAAATGGAAAAAGTCATACAAGTTCAACTTTAACATCAAAATTTATTAGGAAATACACATTTTTTCATATTTATTTCTTTGCAGAATATTTTCCTTATTCTATTCTTAAATTAAATATATAATAAAAATTAGAAAAATAGCAACAAAAACATTAAAAATTATTCAAAACAAAAAATACACCAAAAATTTGCTGTCCATTAATTGTTTGCAAAATGCAAACATTAGTGGAAAGAAGACGGGAGAAAAGCTAACGGGATATCAAAAACAAAAACGACTCGTCGCGTCTTTGGCGCCAGTCTTCCGTGAATTCATTTGTGTTGATAAAGTCTTGGAATCACAACTACTTTACATATAATTTGAAGTTTTTGCAATGCCTGGTAAACGCACCGATGACAATTTGATACAATTGGTATATTTTAATTATATCAAAGGAAAGACCAGCAAGGAGTTGGCTGAAATGTTTAATATTAAACTTAGAACAGTTTACAACATTATCAATCGGGCGGAAAAAGAAAATAGACTGGAATTGAAGAGCTCTAAAGGCAGACCAGCAAAGCTCTCTCGACGGGATTGTTCACAAATACTGAAAACCGTGGATAACAAACCACAATCAAGCCTCAGAGAGTTGGTTACGGAAATTAAAAGTAGCCTTCAGAAGACAGTGTGTCCAGAGACTGTGAGAAAATTACTCAATTTGCACAAATACTCATCACATGTAGCAAGGAAGAAGCCGTTGTTGTCTGCTATAAATGTTGAGAAACGATTAACCTTCGCAAGACTTAATGTTGACAATCCTCTGGACTACTGGAATAATGTAATTTTTTGCGACGAGACGAAGATAATGTTGTATTACAATGATGGCCCTGGAAGTGTTTGGCGGAAACCAAAAACAGCCCTCCAGGCCAAAAACATTGTGCCTACTGTTAAATTTGGCAAGCTTTCAGTCATGGTGTGGGGCTGTATTTCTTCCAAAGGTGTAGGAGAGCTGCGAATATTTAACGATATAATGACCAAAGAGTTTTATTTGGACATTTTAAAAAACGAGTTGACAGAAAGTGCGCACAAATTTGGCTTCGTTGATCCGGAAAACTCCAGAAAACTTAAATACAAGCTGTATCAGGACAACGATCCGAAGCACAAATCACTGCTGTGTCGCACTTGGCTGCTTTATAACTGTGGAAAAGTTATTGACACCCCACCCCAGAGCCCAGATCTTAATCCGATTGAGAATTTGTGGGCATTATTGAAGAAAAAGGTGGCCAAACGAAGTCCAACTTCGAAAAACGAACTAATTCGTTGCATAAACGAGGAGTGGCGCAAAATACCGCAATACTACGATATAAATGCCCTAATATTATCGATGTCGCGACGCCTCAGACATGTAATGGAAGCTAATGGTGGGCATACCAAATATTAGTCAATTGCATTTTGATATTAAAGAAATATCGATCTCATAATATTAATGTTTGCATTTTGCAAACAATTAATGGACAGCAAATTTTTGGTGTATTTTTTGTTTTGAATAATTTTTAATGTTTTTGTTGCTATTTTTCTAATTTTTATTATATATTTAATTTAAGAATAGAATAAGGAAAATATTCTGCAAAGAAATAAATATGAAAAAATGTGTATTTCCTAATAAATTTTGATGTTAAAGTTGAACTTGTGTGACTTTTTCCATTTTGCAAACAATTAATGGACAAACTGTATTTTTTGTTAAAAAAGTCGATTTTTTCTGCTTGATGATTTATTTCTGTATTATGTGTAAAATATATTAATTAATTTACAAAACAGATGCAGGACTGGTGACGTTTGACGGCCACAACAACAACAGCTTTAGCACAAGCTGAAATATTTCATGGGCTCAAAGAGAAATAGTGTAAAAATTGCAATGGAATAAAAATGACTATTATAGTTTTGGCATAGAGTCATCTCATATACTATCTGGCAGCTAACAAAGTTGTTTTTCTAAATTTCTAAAAGTCCCTAATTAATTTATTGAAGTACAAATTGCTTTTGCAGAGCTTAACAGACTTCTTTAAAGACGTGACTGTTAGTTAACAGATTTTTAACAGCGCCCCGCTGCTTTGGTGTTTTGTCAATTTCTTTCTTTTATTATGTTACGACTGCTTGTCTATGTTTTCTAGCACTCGCTCACTCTCACTCACTCTCGCTCGCGCGCCTGTCTTCGACTCGCTCGCTCTCACCCACGGGCGCGTTCTGAGTGTATAACATAAGGCCTCTGTGTACATTTTAATGGCAAATCTGCTGCCATTTGCGGCACATTTCGCGTACAATTTTCATTTTTGTTATGCCCACATATTTATTTTCATGGCTGGTTCGGCATCGGGCAGCGTGTATGGGAATGGGGCTCGGTCTGGGGGCTGGGGTGTTCGTAGCATAACGTCGCAAAGGGGCGCACTTTACATTTGTTTTGTTTATTTTGGCGTGAGCGTTGCCCAGAACTGCATGAATAGAGAGAATGAGAGCGTATGTAGGCGAGAGCGAACGGAGCGCGAGAGTAAGAAATGTGAGTGTGTGAGTGAGAGGTGGCGGTGAACAGTTGCTGGTGTTGGCATGCCATTTCCCGTTATCAGTGGCAGACTTTCTGCCAACCTGCTGCCAGCTGCCGCAGCCGCAAACCGTCAGCGACGCGCGTCAACGCAACGGCTCAACAGTGACGTCGGCGTTGTCGCCATTGCCGTCGTTCGTCTGCCTCTCCCTCTCCCTCTCACTCTTGCTCGCTCTGTCTCTAGCGCTGCTGACGTCGCTACGTCGCTGCTAATTTTGGATATCTAAGCGAACAGAAATATTTTTAGCTTCGCTTTGGCCGTCGCGCACGGCAGCCACATGCAGATTTTTGCAATTGTTTGCCTTTTTTGGACGCTGGCGTCGACGTCGACGTCGGTGCTAGCGCTGGCGATGGCGTTGGCGTTGCTCGCGCTCTTGCTGCTGCTGTTCTTGTCATTGTTTTTGTTGTATTTTTAGCCAGTTGATTTATCATTCAAGATGCGTTCACACTGCATTTGTTAATCAGTCTTTTCTCTCTCTCTCTCTCTCCCTCTTTCTCGTTGCAGGTGAGTTTCGCTTTAGCGCTGACTGCGCTCAACCTTTGAGCTGGCCAAGTACGTAAGTAGCGCTAATCAGAATGAATATGAGGCTGACTGGAAACTCACTCAATATTCGCAGTAGTTGGCGGGCAGTTAACCATTCGACATCACAAATAGGATCATTTACTATATATTATGTTAACTGTTGAGTTTTAGTCTCTCCATATCCTGCCACTTAATCAAATCCAATCGTAAATCTCAAACATTGGCAAACAGAGCGCGATTTAATGACAATATCGCCACGCACACATATACACAAATGCATGTGAGTGGGAGCGAGAGGCCAACACAGATTTAGAATTGTGTCATCGCGTAAACAAACAAAGCCAGTAAATGTGTATGCGTGTGTGTGTGTGTGTGTGTGTGTGCGTGTGCATTAAAAGCCAAGCCGAGTCTAGGCGAGACGAAGCGCGACGCTCAACGACGAAATACCAAGCGCAGCAGCAGCGAAGCAGGCGACGTCTCTCGCTCCCACTCCAAACGCGACGCTCGCACACTCCACTGCAAGCGCCTGGGCCAGCTGCGCTGTTGCAGCTGCGTCGCTGTCGGTGGCGCTGCTGCTGTTGCTGCTGCTGTTACTTCGTCTTTATATTCTTTTCTTTACATTTTTCTTAGACACCATTTGCATTTATAGTTCTTGTTGCTGTTGTTGTTGTTGTTGTATTTTTTCAGCTCCCAGATTTGAAGTGTTTACATATTGCGTTTGAATTATCGTTCAGCTGGTTTTCATTTTTATTTTGCTCTTTGATTTTTGTATTTTGTTGTCGATTTGTTGCTGTTCTTGTCGTAGTTGTTGTTGTTGTTGTTGCTTGTGTGCTGCCTCTTCACTTTTATATTTAAGCTAATTTTAGTATTTAGCTTTTCATTTGCATTTCAATTAGAAAATATACATATGCCTATAGGTAGAGAGTGCTGTGGACTGTACTTTTCGTCTATATTGTTCTTATTTGTGCGTACGTGAGATCTAGTAGGAATTCGTTTTTAAAGGCATTCCGGAACCGTATCACAAGCAACAGAAGCTATTCTGCTACGGCTGATTTAACAGCTGCAAGAGCTGTTAACAGTGTTAATTAAGCTAAGCTTGCAAATGCTCTGCTCTCTCTCTCTCTCTCTCTCTCTTGCTGTTAACAGCAGCACTGCGTTGACCTCGCTTGTAATTTAACAGCAATTAGCTCTATAATGCAACTGTTAACTAATGATCGACAAGCTGCTGCTGCTGTTATTAACAGCCAGCCCTAAGCACAGCTCTCTCTCTGCATCTTTCTCGAATTCGCTGCTTTGCTGCGCTGACCTCGCTCTTCGCTGCTTTTCGTTCAGTTCAAGTCTAGTTTTGTGCGTCGCAATTGAAGCCCAAGTTTGCTCAACAACAGCAACAGCGACAGCAGCGAGATCCCTTGAAGCGTTGCGTTTTTAGCATTGTTTATTTATTTATTTATTTGGTTTTTTTCGCTTCGGCTTGTTTGATTTGGCTTGCTCACCTTCGGCTCAACGAAAGGCAGCGACAGCAACAACGACGCGGCAGCGCCTCGTGCTGTTACATTTGAATGAGCACGTCGCTGCTGCTGCGCTGCCTTTTGCGCAGGGAAAGATGGCGGGCAACAGTGTTGTCGTCGCCGTCGCTGCCGCTGTCGCCGTCGCTGTTGCCGTTGCTGTAGTCATTTATCACCGGCCTCTTTTTGCCCAGTCTTGGCTCGACCGTTCAGCCGAGCACCGCCCGCCCGCTCTGGCCGTAAACACGATATTAAATATTTGCCGTAGAATCGTCGGCGGCAGCGACGTTTGCATTACCGCCAAATGTTGTCTGTTTATCTCGCCTAGTTATTGTTTTGCAATAGCGAAGGAAAGCGCGCCAAGGCGGAGGGGGTGGCTGGTGGGTTTGCAAGGCGGTGGTTGTTGTTAACTTTTTGTGGCATTGCCAGTTGATTGGATTGCCATGAGATGAGCCTGTGTGAGTGTGTGTGTGTGTGTGTCTCCTTCTGTGTGCGGCATGTGATTTATGAGTCCCCAATGCTGATATCGTATATACACATACATATATAAGGCGATACAATAGATACACTGTGATTAGCCAGGAGGGTGCTGCCAATAGAAAGCAACTTGCAGTTCCTCACAGCGCCAGTTCACACGGATATCCATGACTGCGATTAAGGGTAGTTAGTTTCCCTTAATGTTTTCATACCGATTGCCTCTGACTGATGATCAATGAAAGGCTAAGGGAGAGAATGAACTTGAGGATAAAACTCGAGATATTAAATTAAGAGAAACAAGATAAATGAAGTTCAATAAGACTGCAAAGGACGCTTTTCCTACGGCAGCTCTAAGGGAAGTACTAAAATTTTCCTTAGAGAAAGCTCAGATTTAGTATAGGCAAGTTCTGGAGTTATAAGAGAAACTCAGAGAGAATTTACAGATCGTAGCAGGCGCTGAAACGATACTTGGGAGCTCGATGCTTTGAGCTCGTCTGTGTTTTCATAGCTTTAGGCGAGTAGAGAGTCTTAGGAAGTAATCAAATTTGGAAATATACAAAATCCGTTATCATATTGTTGAAAGTTGGCATCAGTATGCTGTCGCCCGAGGAGCAGATATTCACGTGCGGCTTCGAGGTCTTCGGCGAGGTGCAGGGCGTGCGCATGCGCAAGGCCACCCGCTCGCTGGCGCAGCTGAACGGGGTGCGCGGCTGGGTGATGAACACGGATCGTGGCACCGTCGTTGGCGAGCTGGAAGGCACGTTGCCGAAGCTGAACACGGTCAAGTTCTGGCTGCTCTGCTACGGCAGCGAGAAGGCGGTCATCGAGCGCGCCGACTTCACGCCCACCAGGGAGGTTCCGGTGCACAGCTTCGACGACTTTAAAATACGCTATCATCCCGACCGGAGGGTAGCCATGGTCTAGAGGGATCTTCTGCCTCTCACGTTGACAAAATTCATATTCATTTCTGATTGTTTCATCGTTTGCGTGTGTGCGTGTGTGTGTGTGTGAGTTGAGCTTACAATTAAAACCTGCTCCTGCTCCTGCTCCTGAGTAGCTCTGACTGCCTGCTTCTCCTCCTCCTGCTGCTGCTGCTGCTCCTTCTCACATCATTTATTTAACTGCCAGCCGCTAATTAAGTATCTAGATACACATAGCTATATCTATGTCTCTGTGTGTGTATATGTATATATAAAGCTGGACAGACACCTGCAGCCTCTGGCTGTGCCGCGTTTCCAGTTGAGCGCCTGGCAATGAGTTTTTACGAGCCAACATCGAAGCAACAGCCACAGCCACAGCCAGAGCCACAGCAAACAGAGCCATAGAAATGGCTGCCAATGTCGTTGCCTCCGCCCACTACCAGCCTCTGCTGCTGCTGCTGCTGCTGCTGCTGCTGGTCTCTCACTCTGTCGGCCACTACGTGACGAAATAGCAGAGTAAGACAAGTCTAGGTACAGGGTATGGGCAGTGCGTGAACAAAAGCTACTCTTAACTACTTACTATATATAACTATATTCACCAGATATATATAGTGCATAGCTTTTCTAGAATAAGCTCTCAAGAGGACGTTTGAGTTCAGCTTTTTATATGGCTAATCATTTGATCACAATATTAGATATGTACAAGGTCAAGCAGGTCACAAGGCCAAGGGTTGATGTGTGCATCAGTGCCTTTAGTCTACTTTCTAAATTTTTATAAATATCATTTTACAACACTCAAAGACTCATAATATGTGTGTAAATTTATTTAATATATATTCTAACTCTAATTTAATATATTCAATATTTTCACTAATAGATATTCTCTTAAAGAGATACTTTCACAGGGTAGGGTATCAGTAAGTCGTGCCCTCCCGCTCAGATTGCATATTTTATATGTTGCTCATGTTGTTGTTATTGTTTTTAAGTACTCAATGCCCTCCATGGGTCGCTGGGTACAGCGCGACGCCGACGTTGACGCTGACGCCCATGCACTGCGCATAATCACAACAAAATCAAATAAATGAACGCCACTGACAACAACAACAATAACAGCAAGAGCAACAACAATAACAAGAAGACGAACAGCAATAGTCGCAAAAGCAAAAGCAGAGCAACGCGACGCTCGCCTCTTTTATTTGCGCGCGCGTCTGTGTGTGTGTTGGCAACTGCGTTGCGTGCGTAACAGGCGCAAAGAGACAGAGAGCAGCAACCGCAGCAGCAGCAGCGCAGCAGCAACAGCAGCGTTAACATTTTTCATGCTGCCGCTGTTACGGCTGCTGCTGCAGCAGTCGCAAACCTGCTGCTGTCGCCGCCGCTGTTCGTGCGGTATTTTTATAGGTTAAACAGCAAAGTGCGTGGCAGAGTGGGCCCAGGGGGCAGAGACACAGAGAGAGAGAGAGAGAAAGAAAGAGAGAGAGAGGGTGGGTGTTAAGCTGAAGCTTGACTGTGGCTCTTACTAGTTTCAGCCGGCCGGTGTCGTTGGCATTTTGCTAGCGAGAGCAGAGAGTAACAGACAGATAGCGAGAGAGAGGGAGAGCGAACGAACATTTTCCACTCAAGCACCCAGCGAGCACTGCGCTCTGCTCTACTCTCTCGCTGTCGCTTTCGGTGTTGGTCGGCTTTGAGTGACTCTTGCCCTGGGCTGCTGTTAACGCTCGCAGGAGCTGCCAGCTTAACGTAGCATTCCTTTGCGCATTCCGCGCGCGCGTTGCCAGCCGCGCGACGCTGCTTGTGCTGGCTGCGCTGCCAACGGCCAGCAGCAGCGTCTTCCGGTGTCACTTCCTTATTTAGTTGTTTACATTGTTGTTGCTGCTGCTGCTGCCTCGGCTGTTGTTGTTGTTGCGAGGGTTGTGAAATTTGAGCGCTGTTGCCTCTGCTCACAAGGCTCTACGTCCTTGTTACAGTTACCGAAGCAGCAGCAGCGTCCAGAGAGTGAGAAGGGGGCGTGAGGCAGCAGAACATTTCAACTTAATTTAACAGTCATCAAATGGAATTCAATTTGCCTGAAAGGCGCGCACGAGAGAAGCAGAAGGAGAAGGGGGAGGCGGAGGCGGAGCAGAGCAGAAAACGAAAACGAAAACAAAAACAAAAAGTGAAACACAAATAACGAAAAGCTTAACCCCACCCACTCGCAGCACCTGGCTGAGTATTGTCATTAGTCGCATTATTATTGGGGGCTATTATGTAGTAATCAAATTTATAGCACACTTTGCAACACTCAAAGTTGTGAGGAGGGGGAAGGCGAGAATGTGGCCGCCAGGCAACGTGGAAAACAAGTCGGAAAACTTTTATGACGCCAAAAATAAAACACAACAGCAGACAAAATTATTACAATAAATGGGCAAAAAGAAAATGGAAATTGAAAATGAATTGTGTTCCACACACACACACACACACACATATATACATTCACAGTTTGCACAAATATTTGTGTCATTAAACAAATGACAAACGAATTGGTTTTAACATGAAAGCAGCTGGCAGCGACGTTGGCAGAGACGCCAGCGCTGACATGCAACAGCGACAACTGATAAGCCAAGCCAAGGCGACGCTCTGTTAAAGCTAACAGACGGACTTAACATAACAGCTTGACAGCTTGCAGCCACCCCCACAGTAACACACGCACACACACACACACGCAGGCATTCAAACTGACTCACACACATACGCGCGCACTTAGTTTACAGCGCTGAAAAATTCGCTCGGCTGCCTCTGCTGACGCTGCGGCGCTGCAACAATGCAAACGCAAACTTTCTCGCTGCCGGCGCCGCTGCCAGCGCCAACGGTCTGTCCGCATTCGGTTCGTGCTGCTTCGCTGGCAGCGGCTCGTGCCAGTTATAAACCGACTGCCAAACGACTCACGACAGCAGCAGCAGCAACAGCCGCAGCAAGAGCAGCAGTCGCAGCTAAAGCAACAGCAGTACTAAAAAAAAACAACAACAACATCGCCATCGACAGCAGCAGTAGCAGCAGCAAATCAGAAGCCGAAAAGCAAAAGAAAAGCGACGCTTGACGTGCGTTCAAAAATAATAATATTAATAAATATAATAATAATAATTAAAAAAAATACAAAAAAAGCCAGAAATAAACAATAAGTGTGGCTAACTGTGCAAGCGACTCAAAAGTGATTACACGCCAAAGACAACAATAACAAAGCAGCAAAAGCAACAACAGCAACAAAGCAACAACAGCAACAAAAGGCAAAATATTGTCATAGAAAATCGAATTGAATCTGATAAAAGTGCAACTTTCTGTGCACTTCTGTCGGCTCTGAGTGTTATTTAGATAAATTCTTCTTATTTTAACACAAATTCAATTTGTTCATTTGCTTTTTTTTAACAACTCAATGAATTTTTAAGCGGAGCTAAATATTGGTTGATAAATACAAAACAATGATAACAAATTTAAGAACAAAATCAAATGTTTCGTATGAAAAAACTTAAAAAAGTATTTAAAAAAAATAGACAGAAAAAGTAAACAATATGTGGTCGAAGCATTAATAAAACTAAAATTAAAATTATTTATTTTTATAAATAAATACATATTTAAAAATGATAATAGTTAAAAAATGTATAATAAAATATTAATTTTAATATGACTTTCAAACGGTGCTTAAATATATACTATCAAAAAGCAGATAAAAGATTTAAATAAGAATTCTACATTAAAAAATTGTTCAACACCTAAAAAACAATTCAATGAAACTTAAATAATAAATTTATCGCGAGCATAAATTAAAAGTTTTGCCAGCAAATTTCCTTAGAAAAAATTCATTGAAATTTAAGCAGAAATTCTTTGTGTTTTTAAAATATTTCCTTAGGAATTTCCCAGCAACATTTACAAAAAATTGTGCAAAATATTATTTTATTTGTATTATTATTTGATTTTGTCGCTGTTTTCGAAAGAAATTTCGTCGAGCATCTCTAGAAATGTTTCGCTCTTCGTGCTTTTATTTATTTGACATTTGTGTTCGCTGTGAGAAATTATGCATGGCGAATGCAAATTTATTAGCTGCAGACTCATTAGATAGACTCCCTCTGACCCCTGCCACCTGCCAGCTGCCCCCGACCACAGCGCCTCCCTCTCAACACGGTGCGCCTCCACCCAACAGACAATTTTTCCAACTCGAGCGAAATTAAAAAACATAAATCAAAATATGCTAAATAAATCAACGAAAATTGCGCAAAAAGTGCGGACAATCTATCAGGGAACACCCCTACTCTGGCCACCCCTACTTCTGCCAGCCACCCACTTCCTCGCTGCCACTTAATCAAGTGAAGTGCAGCCAAAGGAAATACAAAAAAAAGAACAAATAAATAAGTCAATTAATTAGACAGATTTTTGGAATATTAAAAAGAGAAGGAAGCAGAAGCAAAGCTATGAAAAATTTGATATTCATGAATTTTGAATGGGGAACGCGGCCAGAAATCGGCATAAAAATTATTTGAATTCATGAGTGAAATGCTCTTTTAATCCACACAATATCAAAGAGTTGGAAAAGCGAACAATATTCAAAATGAGCGCGCGCGCGCGCTCGCGTGTGTGTGTGTGTGTGTTCGTGATTAAAGAAAATACTTGATCAGCTCAGCACTTACGCTTCAAAAGATTTCAATTTGTATATTACAATTATTAAGATATCAGGGTATTAGGAATTCATTGCTTAGATAAAGGGAAAAGCGTCATAAATGTGTACACTGTAAAAAATAAGTTAGTTCTTGTTCTAAAATTACTCTGTTGAAGAAATAAATTACAAATCAAACTTCTGAAATATTTGATTTGATTCTCAAATTTCTTCTTTAAAAATTATTTGTATGTATAGGATAAAACATATGTATATATTTAATACAATCTCTCGCTCTCGTTCTCCCTCTCTCTTTCTTTGCCAATCTATTTATTTGTAATTCATTGTAAACAATTAAAAAGGCAAACAAATCAATAGTTTTACCCATTAACATTACTCACAGATCAGCTGAATATTTTCTCTCAGTGTGCACATAGATAAAGCAGCAAATGGACAAAACGAAGGCACGAATTGTGCATGCAACAACTGCAATAAAAAAGTTGCCGCAACAAATGCAAATGGCCAAGAGAAAAATGGGCAAAGAAAAATGCGGTCGCTGCCGATCAGTCGGACACAAATTAAGAGCCATAATAATAATAGTTTTATTATTACTATTATTACTATTACTATTTCTACTGTTACTATTGTTCTGGTGCTTCGTCTGGCAGTTCTCCTTCATCGCTGAGATTTCGTGCGGCGTCTCTTAATTAATTTTCGCCATCATAATTTCCCATTAGTTTTTCGCAAGCAGTTAAATGAGTTGAAAAATGATTTATAATATGTATGCGGCGCTTGAATACCCTGTAAGCACCATAGCGCGGGCACGTTTCAGCTCATACTACTGTTGCAGTAATGCGACTTACATCGAAATGTACAGGGTGTCCCACAGTCGTCCCTCTCTCTCTCTCTCTCTCTCTCTCTCTGTGTTTTCTTAATTATACCCTGAACCCATTGAAAATGGGAAATCAGGGTATAATGTTTTTGTTGGAGGGCGTATGTATGTAACAGGCAGAAGGAGGCGTGGCAGACCCCATAAAGTATATATATTCTTGATCAGGATGACAAGCCGAGTTGATATAGCCATGTCCGTCTGTCCGTCTGTCCGTCTGTCCGTCTGTCCGTCCGTCTGTCCGTCTGTCCGTATGTATGAACGCGTCGTTCTCAGAACCTACAATAGCTAGAGACTTGAAATTTTTTATGTAGGTTCCTGTATATCACGAAAAGATCGAGTTTGTTTCAGAAATTCGATAACTGTTATCGTTTTTTTGTTATCGATTAAAAACGCAAATCTAAGTTAGGCTATAAAATTCTATCTAATTCATCTTTCTAGCTGGAGTCTTCAATTTTTGCATTTAGTGTTATGTGATCATTGCACAATTTCGGTTTTTGTTAAATTTTGGATGCCACGCCCCCTTCGCCTCAAATTTGTAACTCCCGTATATCAAATACTAGAGACTTGTGCTTTGGCACATACATACATATGGATGACATGATCACGCCCAATAAGTTTGATCAAAATCGTTACTCTAGAAAAAAAGTTATTAAACATTTAATTTCCCATGTCATTGGCATGCAAACAGCAGCCAAAGAACAGCTGACGCAACGACTGGCGCTTATGTGTGTGTGCGCCTGTGTATGTTCGTGTGTATGTTCTGTTTGTAATGAACATATATTTACTTATGTATATTAAAGAAACGGAGATTGCTTGGAATTGCGGTTCTTCGCAGGGTTCAGGGTATACCCTAGTCGAGCGGTCTCGACTAGAGTTTTCTTACTTGTTTTGTTTTGTATTCTTTTAATGTGCAAAAAAATTAATTGTATGGAAAAGTGTAATAAGAGCGGGCAACGAGTGGGCGTGGCATGCCCCTAGTTCCCCTGTTCCTCCGTCTGTGCTGTGCATACAAATGGGTTGAGGGGCGTTTGCAGCAGCAAGGCTAAGTTATTACGCATACGCCATGGTTGCGTTTCAGGTTCAAATAGCTTAAAAATTAATTGGAGAACAAACCAAGAGCGAAATAGAGGAGTTAACAACGAATTTATGTACACTTATTAATGCAGTTCGTTTTTATAAATAATTAATTAAACTAGCAAACAGGCGGAGCTGGGTGGGGGAGAGCTGCATTATTAATGAGCGACCATAAAATATGGTTGTAAATAAAAAAGAAGAATTTATAAAAATTATAGCTCCACACTCAATATCGAGTTGATGTTATTAATGAAAGAAATATATTCGCATATAAATAAAATTGAACAGAGTTTGTCAGCTTGCGAGTCGGAAAAGCGAATTGCATAACAAATGCAAGTCACAAAAGACTTTCCACGAAAATTTGAAAAATTTATCATTAAAATTTACTTTCCTCTTTAGTGCGATTCGTAATAAAAATCGTATATTTTGGCTAAATTTGATTGTGATTAACTGAATGATTGACTGACTGATGATATATAATGAATGACCTTTAGATAGAGTGATTGACTGACTGATTGGTTGACTGAATTATTATTTTATTAACTGAGTAATTATAGGATTTAATGACTGAAATACTGAATGAATCTGAGTGATTGACGGCTGAAATTGAATATTGAAACATTGTTTATTGTCTAGTACACAGACTTATTATATGATTGAATAAATGATTGATGAACAGATTGAAGGACTGGCACGTTTGATTGACTGAAATATTAGCTTATCAATCTTAAGTCTATTTCAACTAATTGATTGATTGATTGGTTAATGTGTAGACAAAATAATACTGTTTGATGGACTGCTTCGTCAAGTGATTGACTGACAGATTATACGATTGAATGGACTAAATGACCGATTGTATGATTATTTGAGATTATTTGAATTATCATTTATTTATTTGTTGACAGATATTGATTGATTGAACAGACTGATTGCTTGATTGATTGATCATTCTTTTATGTACACTCTCTTCTTATTTTAAAATATCTTTTACTACTTTGAACTACTTTTTAATGATTCGTTCTCTCTGTCCACTTGCTCAAACTATATTTATTCACATATCAACTTGGTGGGCTCTTCACTCGTCTTACAGTCGCATCACTTTGCCTGGCCGCTTACTCCTTCGCTTTTTCGGCTCACATTCACACTTATTAGCATGCCTCTAGTACTTGCGTACCTTTTCTTCGTAGAGTAGCAAAAGCCTATCAGCACGCACACACAGCTCGAGGAGAAGGCAACGCACTTCAATTCGATTCACGCACACAAAAGTTATTCGAAGCGAGGGGCGCAGAGGCGTGGGAGTCAGGTGGTAGAAGGCTAGTGGCTATCTGGCAACGGCTTTCCACGAATTTTTCGACCACTTCCGTTGGCCACCCAGTTGCTGGTTAACAGTACGCTTACAGCTTTTCCTCTTTCTCGCTCGCTCGCTCGTTCGCTTGCTGCTAATTCGCATTAATCATACGCCGCGCTGTGCACAGCATTTATTTATTTTATTTTTGCAGCGCGCCGCATTGAAACATGAAAATGAAATTCAGACAAAACAACAACAATAACAACAACAACAACAACAACAATAACAACAACAACACCAAAATAAGCACTAGCAGCCGCAAAGCTTTTTCACATTTTTATTTTTACACGCAAATTTACTGACTGTCGACGTCAACTTTTGCCGTTTACTCACAGTCGCTGTCAGCGCTCTCGGCGTCGCAGTCGACGTCGCTGCCTGAGTCGCTGCCGCCGTTTCTGTTGCTTATTTTAATGTGTCAAGGTTCGCGGCATCATATTTTGCGCTTTATTTCAATGCGCTTCAAGCGCGTACAACATTATTTTAGTCTCCCCTGATAGGAAACGGAGAGAATGTTTAAAAGAGAGAGAGAGAGAGAGAGAGAGAGAAACAGCGAACTCCCTTACATATTACAATCTGTAGACTTTCTTCTCAGCTTCTAAAAAGTGTTGATAATTTGCACTGAGAGAAAAAGAAGGAGTCAATTGAGCTTTACTTAAGTTTCAGGTTCCAATCAGGAATGATTCCTAGACGTCGTGTTTTTGTCAGAAATAAAAGTCATATTAAAATAGCTGTAAATCTGTGCATTAATCTTAACAGAAAAATCGTTTTCATCTTTATTATCTTATCCGAAAGATATGCGCAGACTACCTTCGCCAATTCGAAAATAAATTACTTTCTTGATTCTTACCCGAGTTACAGCTTTTTAGTCAAGTTGCGCATAACTTTTGGCTTTGCGAGCATTGGAAAAGGGTTTCCAGGGGGTCAGCATGAAGTAGCAGCAGCAGCAGCAGCAGCAGAAGAAGTAGAAGAAGAAAATGACAAAGACGTATCGATAAATGTAAATGCAGCGCTGTATAGAAGACAGGCGAAAGGGGGAGCGGGAGGTGGCATAAAATGGAAGACGGCAGCAGTGTGAAGCTTGTAGGTGAGCTGTGAAAGTGTGCAAGAGATAGCGCGTGAGAACGAGAGGGCGAGCGACGGGAGGAGAGGGTAAACCAATGAGCGAGCGAGTGAGCAAAACATTTTTATTACCGCAACGGAGTCGTAAAAAACTAAATTACTTTTAAGTTTGTAAATTGTGCGAGTGGCTTTAACGCTCTAAACGGGCCTTCACATTGGACCTGTCGCTCACTCTGTGCGTCTTGGTGTGTGCGTGAGCGAGTGCGTGTGTGTGTGTGTGTGTGTGTGTGTGTGTGTGTGTGTGTGTGTGTGTGTGTGTGTGTGTGTGTGTGTGTGTGTGTATAACACAAGCTATGTGCCCTCTCCCACTTCACCTCAGCCATGTTCCCTCTCAAGAGTTTTGCATTCTTTGTGTCACGTTTCCATTGAGAGATGCCCGCAAAGCTAGCTGCACAGGAGATGAGAAAGCTGAGCCCCAAAGCGAACAGGTGGCCTCTGCTCATCGACCAGATACCCTATGAAAATCTATTACTCTGACACAATGAGTAATTTGCTTGGCTAGAATGAAGACTCTACCTCTTTCAAGAGGGGTTTACCATATATACCCCATTCATACATATTTAACTAATCTACCTGAATTATACACTTTTCAAGGGGTATTTATTGTGAAGAGCTGCATAGCGAGAGGGAGTAAGAGTGGGAGTGGGAGTGGGAGTGGGAGTGGGAGCTATTTTCCCCCAGTAAGAAAAACAAATTTATGAAACGGCATTTATTCATAATGAGCCGAGCGAATGGGGAAAAGTGTTTGGCGCGTGGATCGGTTCACTCGATTCACTCGGTTTTTATGGCCACGACGGACACTGAGAAGATTGCGAGTGCCCAGCCGGCGGCCATATTGAGTGTGAGTGACTGTGAATGTGCGTATGTATGTATGTGTATGTATGTATGTGTGTGTGTGTGTGTGTGTGTGTGTGTGTGTGTGTGTGTCGTAAAGTTATTAACTAGTGCTGCGACTGTTTGGATTAGGGAAAGTGCCTGACTATGTCGAGGGAGAGAGAAATACGCATAAAGTTTATGTGAATCATTTTATTATGAATATGAATATGAATATGAATATGGAGGGCATCGAGACTGGAGCATTCAATTGCTTTTGTCTGCTCCATTTGTGGCAAGTTGTTTCGGAGAGGCGATTTCATTGATTAAACACTCGTGAGTGTGTCTGTGAATACATTCACGATTACTGATTGAATCTCTAATGCTCTACTGATTATGCTCTATTTAAATGCCTGAGCATACATACTTATAGCATATAAAATACTTATGAATGCATTTATTCATTTGTGTAAATATGAATGCACTCATTCAGTCACACACACACGTATGCCCATTCCTGTCACATGTACATACATTCCATTTCTTATTCGATTACTGAATACTTAAAGGTATTTAAAACACCCACTTAAATCTGTACCCACTTGAAGGTGTAATCACACACACACACACACACACACAAACTCACACACCCACATTCACCAAATAGCTGCTCCCAGTGCTTGCGACGTAATCCCGTGTCAGTTTACCGTTCAATCCATTTCGCAACTTCCCCTTTACATACAAGCGCATGTACACTCGTATGTGTATATCAATATGTGTGTGTGTGTGAGTGTGTGAGTGCTCTTCTTCTGCTACTGCGCTGCCTTTTGACAAAGCGTATGCTCGTACATATACGTGTGTATGTGTGTGTGTATAGAGAGAAACAACAAGCAGAACAGAGCAAGAAGAAAGAGAAACCCACTGGCTTTGTCCAGCCGCAGCACGCCGCGCACACCTCTTGGGCGACCCTTGGTCTCTGCTGCGCCTATGCGCTGCTATTTTGTATACATTTTGCATTAATTAAAAACAAAATAAATAGCAAAAGTCGCGCGCGCGGTCTGCCGATTCGATCCAAGCTGAGCTGAGCCGAGCCGAGCAGAGGCGAGCCGCAGCCGAGTTGAGCCGAGCCGATCGGATGCGTGTTGAGTGCCCAAACCGAAGCAACACGAGAAAAACAGAAAGGCAAACACATTTTGATTTAAATGTGATTGTTTTTTCTTCTCTTTCCCTTTTGTCTTTGTTTTTGTTGCTTTTCATTCTTGAGCACAGGGAAAGAGCAGCAGCAAAACAAAACAAAAGCTGCGATGGCGACAGCGACAGCGACAGCGACGGCGACGGCGACGGCGACGCGTCGTTCACCACCCGCTCTCGCTAGCGTACTCGTACTGCTGCTGCTCTCCCACCCTGACTGCAGTTGTTCGCGTCGCTGCCGGCGGCGACGTCGCTGCTGATTAGAAGTGTCTTTTCAGTATTTTGTGTACTTTCTTTGTTGTTGCTGTTGCTGTTATTATGTGTTTGTTGTTGGCGTTGTCTTTGCGCACTTGCGATTTTGTGTTCATTCTGTTCGCTTTTGTCTTTTGTATGTTTTTCAATAAATTTTTGTGCACGTCTTTCAGCGAATTTCTTTTGATTATTTTTGTCAAGTCAGCGCGTTTTGCGCTCGCCTTTTGTTGCTATTCTCGTTGAACTTTTGCGAAGTGTCTTAATCGAATTGCCGCTTTTCTGCTGCAGCTGCCTAATCGAATTGCAATCAAAAGAAAACAGAATAAAAACAATTTGAGCACATCAAAATCAAAATCAAACAAACTCAAAAACAAAAACCAAAAAGAAAAACAAAACAAAATCAAAAGCCAAATGCGCCCACGCAGCAAACGCAACAAAATGCACAATTGTCGACGCTTGGCAACACTGTCGACATTTTACAACACTACTGGACGACAGCGTCAATTTTACCAAGTCCCAACTGTATGCTAAACACCTCCTATAAGTGACCAACAGTTATCTCTCAATACAAAGACTTCCAAACTAAAACTCAACCTAACCTCAATTCTCGCTGCATAACTGTATCTAAATATAAATAATCTTTGCCTAATCGCGCATTAAAGCTTAAAACTATATCTATGAATATTTGGGTAAGCACTTAATAATAATATTTACATTTTAAGTAAATTAAGTTACTAATTACTTGGATTATATATATCCTTAGCTTTAAGTATTTTATTTACTAATTGATTGATTGAGCTGACTGACTGATTGGCAAGCTATATGACCTTGGATTCTGAAACAATTTGACTAATGTATGCTTGTTATTCACAGTTTAACCTTGCTGATTGACTGAATGAATAAGAATTAAAGAGAAGAGAAGTGAAGTGAAGTGAAGTGAAGAGAATGAAGGAGAAAAGAAATTAAGAAAGATAGAAACTGTGGAAGACTGAAGGAAGGAAAAAGGAGGAAATAGAAGAAAAATATAAGGAAAGAGACGAATAGAGAAAGAATATATATAGAGAGAAAGAGAGAAGAGAACAGAAGAGAAGGAGAGAGTTTAAGCGAAGAAACAAGACGAACAGAGAGGGAAAGAAAAAAATATTAATAAGCAGAATTCGAAAAGAAAGATGACGGAAGTAGAAGAAGATATAAGAACCATCTGTACTTCGCCATTAAATTTTTAATTAATTTTAAAAATAATTTAATATTTATTAAAGCAAAATTGATACGAAACTCAAGTAAAATTTTAATTGAAAAAGTTAATAGTATTTTGCTAGATATAATGGAGATTTAACTGCTCATATATGTATATACACTATTGCAGAATTTGAATACTCGTAATTTATAAATATATTTTAATAATTATTCAAATTGTAACTCAAAACGCGGAAAGTTTTGGGTTTACTTTTAAGTTTTGGGCCTGCACTAGCCAGCAACGCAAACCTGGTCTACATATGATATATTATTATATTATTATGTTGTACATTTATCTATATACACATTTCATATATACGCTATTATATATTTGTTGCAATATTTTATATGTGTATTTGATTTATTTTAACATAATTTTCCGTCTCTTCTGTTGGGTTCTTTCTCCGTTGCAGCAACAAAAAATCCTAAAACGTTCAGCGGACGATGTTGACAATGGCCCCGACAACTTTGAACCGCCGCACAAGTTTCCCAATAACAACAACAACAATAACAGCAGCAATAATAACAATAATAGCAGCAGCAACAACAATAATAACAACAACAACAGCAGCAGCTCAAGCGGCGTCGGCGGCGGCGGCTCAGAGAATCTAACAAAATTCTCTGTGGAGATCGTTCAGCAGCTGGAGTTCACGACTTCAGCGGCCAATTCGCAGCCGCAGCAGATAAGCACGAATGTCACAGTGAAGGCGCTGACCAACACCTCCGTCAAGAGCGAGCCGGGAGGCGACCAGCAGCAACAGCAGCAGCAACATCAGCAACATCAACAACAACATCAGCAGCAGCAACATCAGCAGCAGCAACATCAACAGCAGCAACAGCAACATCATCAGCAGCAGCAGCAGCAGCAACAAGGCGGCGGTCTGGGTGGCCTTGGAAATAATGGGCGTGGCGGTGGGGGTCCTGGTGGCGGCGGCGCCGGTATGCCCACAGGACCCGGCGGTGTCGGTATGGTGCCCAACATGATGTCCGCCCAGCAAAAATCCGCCCTGGGCAACTTGGCCAATCTTGTTGAGTGCAAACGAGAGCCGGATCACGATTTCCCAGACTTGGGCTCGTTGGACAAGGATGGGGCAAATGGGCAGTTTCCTGGCTTTCCCGAGCTGCTGGGCGATGACAATTCCGAGAACAATGACACCTTTAAGGATCTCATCAACAACCTGCAGGACTTCAATCCCAGTTTCCTAGACGGCTTCGAAGAGAAGCAGCTGCTCGACATCAAAACGGAGGATGGCATCAAAGTGGAGCCACCCAACGCGCAGGATCTGATCAACAGCTTGAATGTGAAGAGCGAATCGGGCTTGGGCCATGGCTTCGGCGGCTTTGGTGTTGGATTGGGTCTCGATCCGCAGTCGATGAAAATGCGGCCAGGTGTCGGCTTTCCCAATGGCAATAACAATGCCGGCAACAACAACCCCGCAGCTGGTGGCAACAACGGGCCGGGCGGACTCATGTCCGAGCACTCGCTGGCTGCGCAGACGCTCAAGCAAATGGCCGAGCAGCACCAGCACAAGAGCGCGATGGGTGGCATGGCCGGCTTTCCTCGCCCCCCGCACAACATGCAGCAACAGCAGCAGCAGCAACAACAGCAGCAACAGCAACAGCCGCAGCAGCAGCAACATGGTCAAATGCGCTACAATGACTATGGCGGCGGCTTCACCAATGACTTTTCTATGGGTCCCAATCCTGGGCAGCAGCAGCAGCAGCAGCCGCAACAACAGCAGCCGCAGCAGCAGCAACACTTGCCGCCGCAGTTCCATCAAAAGGCCCCGGGCGGCGGTGTCAATGTGCAGCAGAACTTTTTGGATATCAAGCAGGAGCTCTTCTATTCCTCACAGAACGATTTCGATCTCAAACGGCTGCAGCAGCAGCAGCAGCAGGCAATGCAACAGCAGCAGCAGCAACACCATGCACAGCAGCAACATCCCAATGGGCCCAAAATGGGTGTACCCATGGGCGGAGCGGGCAACTTTGCTAAGCAGCAGCAGCAGCAACAGGTGCCGACGCCGCAGCAGCAGCAACAGTTGCAGCAGCAACAGCAACAATACTCGCCATTCAGCAATCAAAACGCCAACGCCAACTTCCTCAACTGCCCGCCTCGCGGCGGCCCTCAAGGCAATCAAGCGCCGCAGCAGCAGCAACAACAGCAGCAACAGCAGCAGCCGCCACGCGGTCCACAGTCCAATGCCAATGCAGGTAATGCAGGCAATGCAACGCAGCAGCAGCAGCAGCAGCAACAGCAGCAACAACAACAGCAGCAGCAGCAGGCCACAACAACAACGCTGCAAATGAAGCAAACACAGCAGTTGCACATCAGCCAACAGGGCGGCGGCTCACACGGCATCCAGGTGAGTCTAAATCACACACATTTATATACATATATATATATATATATATATATATATATATATATATATATATATATATAAACACCCCTCGAGCTTAGCTAGCAATATATTGCTACTTAATACCTTTGACACGCATGTAAATTTCCCATGCATATTTAAGTTAACAGCGTAACGAAGTCAACAGCTTTGACGAGCGAGAAAAAAATCAGGGCAGCAGCAGCGGCGGAGCTGCGACGCCAACGTCAACAGCGCTGCCCTCGTGCAATGTGTAAAGCTTCGAGCATAACCACTCACTCAGTTGACATACAAAAAGTCACAGGAGCTGGCGACGCGCTAGACGTTTGCCAGCCACTCGACGTTTTGGGGGTTGCTTTAGCTGTGAAATGCACTCAAATTCAACTCAGCTCAACTCACAATGCACTCACTCATTCACTGGTGTATTCACTCTTACTCTCACTCTCGCACTCGCATTCGCACTCGTCTCTCAAGCTCTCTCAGCGTGTGGGCCACCCTCCCTTCGGCTGTTTAAGTTTATCTCTGTCCATTAATTTTACCACACATCTGTTCATAAAATTGTCAGTCGAGCTGGCGCTCGGCTTCAGTTTGCTGCTCGTGTCCCGTCGGGCAGCAGCGGCACCAGCAGCAGCGGCACCAGCAGCAGCGGCGGCAGCCTGATCTGCGCCAGCGCTTGAGCAAGGGCTGTAGCCATGTGCGCCATTTTCATTACGTGCTAACAGTAAAAATAAAACATTAATAGTTGTTGCTGTTGCTCCATTTTCAGCTCTTGGCTAGCAAAAAGATGATAGAGTGGTTGGTCAGCCTGTCCTTTCGTTGACTTCGTTCGGTCAGCTCAACGTTGCCGCTGCTCCCATGCAGATTCTCATTTCCGTTCGCAATTGGCCCTGCAGGCGTGCCAAATTGTAGTTAATCGCTTTGAATACCTGTGCCGCACTCGCTTATGAATAAAATATGTAATTACTGATACGCAATCTTTATGATTGCGTACTCACGGCAAAGCATAGGTACTTCAGCGATTCCTTTAATGGGTGTATTCAGATATTCACTTGAAGCGTAACACACATATTTATTGATTCAAGCATAACTAAATTCCAAATTAGACTTTATTCAGTTGCATTCCAAGTTGAATAGAGCCATGAATGTATTCAATTCAATGAGTGATTTGTGAATACAATGCATTCATTGCGTATTAAAAACACTTTTATTCACCTTATTTATGACATGTATTCGATGTATATATTAGCATTATTTAGAGATACACTCATGAGTGTATTCAATTAAGTCAATGATTCATGAGTGTTTTATTGCAAATGGTCTTTAATCAGTTTTTGGTTAACCAATGAGTATGAATGAATGGGTAAATATTAACTCGAAATTTGTATGAATATTCACACAGCATGTCATACCATACGTATCTCTTTGTAATACTCATGAGTGTATTCACTTAGTCCTGCCAATATTGCTTGGAGTGACCAGAAGATTCACATTTCATGACATTCATTTGTCCATCAGTTAGCTATTCACTCGTATTCGCTATTAATTTAGCTATATTCCCTTGCTATTCACAGTTTGACTTTCGCTAGTGATTCAATCCACTTAAGTTTAGCTTTTCAAAGCTATGCAGCCGCAACCGCAAGCCGTATTCAAATCGTCTAATGTTATTCACACGGCTTTATTCACAAGTATCTTAATGCATATTTCCAACAGTGCAAGCATCTTTTGTCTGCACTTTATGCAGGACCTCGTTTTTCGGACTGAGTATCCTACTCTCTTGCCCTCGCTCTTTCTCTCCTCGTCTGTCTCTTTCTCTCTCTCTTTTGAGGGTCTCATTACAGCAGCTCTTCACTCAAATGATATTCTTATATTCAGCCATGGCACATGCCCTACCTAACCCATATTCATTATCCGTTCCAAATTGTTTTCCTGTTATTTCATAGCACAGCTACAACAACAACAGCCCCAGCAACAGCAGCAACAACATTTCATTTACAAAATGAAAGTGCAAAAACTTTTTAAGTTAAGTTTCATGTCGCTGAGTAGTTTTCATCAGAAAAGAGCCAAAAAAAAAAACCGAGGAGCGAACAACTCGTTGGGTGCTCAAATTGTTGTTGCTGATACTATGTTTGTTGTTGATGTTGTTGCTTTTGGCATTGCCATTGCGAAAGGACACGGTTGAAATTTCCGTTGTGCGCTTTGGCCTGTCCAAGGCACCGAATTCGAGTCTCTGGTCCAAGCTGAAGTTTTCCCATGAATTTTGTTCATGCATTACGAAGCTCAGTCAGCGAGTAGTCCCCCTTGTCCCCCTTGTCCCCCCGCCCGACTTCTCACTCTGCCCTCTGGGTCAGCATCCCCTGCATGCATATAGAAATAGTTGTGCGAGTGGATAGCCAAGCGAAGCAGATTGGCAAAAACTTGTTGACGATTGAGATTGAAATTTGGTTTAGTTGAAGACCTGGACCCTCTGGACAACCAAAATTTTAGAGTTTGCGAACATTAGCGTCCAGCTAAGGGAGGGGGTGTTTTTAACCCCTCTCATTGACTTGAGCGAAAGGCTGCGTCTTATCTTCTGGTCGAATGAAACGCTCAAGTCAACACGTATACACACTTGGGTCTAACGATATATTTGCATAGGACTCATTAAGAGCCCACGAATAGCCCCGGGCAACCCCCAAAAAACAAAGCACTTCGACAGGGGTAGCAGGATTTACAATAAGAAGCAGCCAGAATGGCAAAAAAAAACACACTCGAGTGCAAGAAATGAACACGCAGCGTGTAAAATGTAAAATGTACAATAAATATTACAACAAAGAGCGGCAAAGCAAACCACAGCGAAGAAGAGCAATGGAAAGAGAAATAGAGAGGGAGAGGGAGAGAGGCAGAGACAATAAAAAATAACACAAATGAAATGAAAATAAATCTTGCTGGTAAATATTTGCCTAACGAGCTTTCCTGAAGTCGAAGCGAATAGCAGAGGGAAAGAGACTAAGTGAGAGAGAGAGAGAGAGAGAGAGAGAGAGAGAGAGAGAGAGAGAGAGAGAGAGAGAGAGAGAGAGAGATGGAGTGAGAAAAGGGTGCAAGTGCATAATAATGTCCAAAGAAATCTTAAATCATATGCAAAGAAAGTAGAATGAATAAATGTCATTTAAAAACTGGCTTAAAACAGAATATTTTATGTCTTCCCATTGATATGCCGACTTTTCAATTATTTTTGACAGCGTCTGATGAGCCGAGCACTTGCAGAACTTTTGCAATAAGTTGAGTCGTTTCTCCAAGCTGAGCTTACCTTTTTCATATTTTATAATTTAGAATTTTAAATGGAAGCTGAGAATTATGTGCGAGCTATGAATATAAGCATGAGTTTCTTAATATGAATATTGAAGTAAGCTAAGAAATGTATAACAGATTCCATACTCTCAGACAGTATCCTTAGAACTCTCAAATAGTTTTTATGCTTCCAAGATGATTGATTCCGTTAGGTATTTAATATTAAACTTTAGGCAGAGTCGAGGAATACTAGAAACAGTTTCCTTAACTATAAAAGGATATTGGAAGAATAAATAAAGCTAAAGTCGTACCATCTGCAGAAAATAAAGCAAAATATACAAAATTATTTAATTATTTAATTATTTATTTAATTATTTAATTTTTATGTAGACTGTAACTTAACCAATTCCCTAATCCGGATTTATTATTTGTGTAAATTTATGTATACTATTCGTATAAAAATGTGAGAATAAATCATAAATGAAGTGAGCTTTATATAGGGCATATCAGCTTCGGCTCAGCTCGTTAAATCTGCTCTAACTGGCTAAGCGGATGACTCTCTCTCCCTCCTTTGCAAACCCGCTCTGCCAACAGCTCGACCGCGCAGTCGGCGGCGATGTTAACGAAGCCACACGATGGCAACGACTGCGACAGTGATGTTGGCGTCAGCGTCCGTGTCGACGTCGACGTCGGCTTCGGTATCGCCGTTGGTGTTGGTGTTGCTGTTGTTGTCTTTGGCGTTGGGTCGTCGTGCAAAAGTTCAATGAATTCAGAATGTTCACATTTGCATGTCCTGCATTAACTCGTTAAAATGCCAGCTACAAACGGAACCCCAACAAAACACCAAAAAACCAACAACACCAACGGCAACGACAACAACATCAACTAGCAGAAAGAATTTGTACAAAATACAAATAATGCAGGACTTTATATACATATATAGACTATTCGGGCATAAGAACAACATGAAAATGTTCGGGCGCACAAAAGTATGCAACGGAAATGTGCGAAACGTGAAAATGTGCGGAAATTATATTTTTGAAGGGGTGCACGGGGTGAGGGGTGAGGAGTGATGGGTACGTGGAATGGGGATTACTCGCTGTTGGTGGGTGTTTCGCAGAGTGTCTGATTTTTATGACACTCGCCGCAGTCAAGTTAATGAAGTTGCGAGCTGCAAAAGATTCGAGAGTTTCCTCAGCAGAAGACAACAAAATGGCAAATGGGAAAATGGGAAAATGGCGAAAGGAAAATGGCCTTTATAATGCTTTGCAGCGCTGTATCATCGGGGGTAATAAATAATTTATAACCATATAACGTAACAGATCTAAAGACCCAAAAAGAAAATAACTAAAATGAACAACAGCAAAGTGTCCAACTCAAGAATTGAGTACAAAAGCCCGCAAACGAGTCAAAATGAATTGAGTCCAAGCTGAGACGAGACGAGACGAGACGCGAAATCGCGAATCGAGATTCGTTTGCGCCGGCGCCAAGGCAGAATGACGAAGTGGGTTTAACATTGACCAGATGGCATGACTAGGCACATATCCTAGTAAATGGCAAGGATTTTATGTGAAGGAAAAAGTTTTCGAGAAACGAACAAAATTTGCGAAAGAGATATCTATTAGTGGGTATATAGATATACATATATAGAAAATTGATAGAGACTTAAGTGGATGTACCATTAGCATACCCAATGTGCGCCAGTTGGTGTACGGAGTATCGGAATGCCTTGGCTGTCTTTCGGGTGGCTTTTTGACTGGGTGGGTGGCTGCTTGTCGGGGGCAGTCGGGTCGCCTGCTAGGGCCGAAGCTTTACAGGAAAACATTCGAATTGTTTAACAAACTCGTGACATAATTCGTTTGTTATGTCGTTGAGTGTGGCAACAGGCCCTGTCGCCCCCACCTCTTCCCATGCTCCACATATTCGCCTACTCGCCGTCTGTCCAGCGTAGCGCTTTGAGTCGCGGATTATTGTAAAGTTATGCAAAGGTATCTGTCTTTAGCTTTAATGGAGCTCAATGCCTCACAATTGATTGGGGTGGTGGATAATCCGAAACTTTGGCACTAATTTGTTGTTAGGGCATCGCCTGAAATATTTATGGCTCAAAGTTTAACAACAAATTACGAACTGGAGCAGCAACAGCAGCAGCAGCAGCAGCAGCAGTCGCTCCGACTTGCCATAAAATCTATGCCAGGGTTGCCATCGCCATGTTGCATTCATAATTCAAAGCGGCTGCCGAGCTGAACGGCATAGGACATACGCTAGTTGCTTTTGTGTGTGTATAGAGGCCTGGTTGAGGGGGTTGGGGCTGGGGATTGGGTAGGGGACCCGCACTTCGGCACATCCTATCAAACGATGAGCCGCAAGGACCTCTGCCAGCTTCACATTTTGTTTTAGGCCAGCATTACACAACGCATTTGATGCTCTCAGAGGTCACATTATTTACCTTTTATATTCCCATTCGGATGGTAGGGGCCGCAACTGTAACAGTAACGTTAACGGTAACGGCAACAGCAACAGCAACGGCAGCAGATACGGCAACGGTAACGGTAGATGTAGCTGTAGCAGTAGGTGGTTTAGGAGAGGCAACGCTAAGTTACACGATGGGGTTTTTCTCTTATTTTGTTTTACGTATTTTTTTTTGGCGCAACGCAATATTTGCAAAAATTTGTTTTCTTTTTGTTTGGTTACTTTTTCTGCTGCTACTGCTTCTCTCTTCTCTTCTACTTTTCATTTCTATACTGGCTTAAGAAGTAAAAAGAGTATATTGGTTTTGTAAGGGATATTATTGGGCTGCTAGTAAATCTATAGAAATTTTAATTTAACAGTTGGACTATAAACCCGTTTGTAATTTTGAAAAACAAAGTAAAAAATATAATTTTACATACATAAATGTTCAGAAGCTTCAAGAATATATACTCGTGTAAGGAACATAATAAAATTATATGATGTCGCCTACTGAAGGCGTGGCAAAACACAAGTAAACGCCTACAGAGAGACCTACAAAATATATGGCTAATAATGTTAATAGATTTCTTCATCGAACGAGCATTGGGCATTCGGTCACGCTCAGCTGCAATGTTCTTACTTGTTTCTCTGCGTTTTGGCTGGAAGTTTCGTTATATTTTCATCAGCTTGCGCTGCGTTTCAATCAATTTAGCAGGTGTTGCCATCGCGTTGATGCGTTGCAATCGCTGCCCGAGGGGCCACAGAGTAGCAAAATATCAGCAGACACGAATGAGGCGAGGATGGAGTGGCCAGATTAAGTAATGAAGCTTGAAATATGATGCATGATACTATTTGGCTCAGGCAAAAGCCAACAGATTGAGCTACAGATAAATTCACTAAAATTATATATGTTAAAGTTTTGTTGATCTGATTATTAATATGTAACCATTATACAATATTATGTTATGTGAACAAAATATATATATATTTTCTCTATTTCTTGCTTTCTCTCTATCTTGCTTGAAAAGTGATTTGAGCCTTGTCTAGAGTTCTCTTTCGCTATTTTTCCAAATGCTTTGGTAGCTTAAACGGCCCCAACGCTCCGTTGGGGCAGCCTTCACCTGGACTGTGGGCAGCCAATTCACCTTTCTAACTTCTCCCATATATATGAGTATATATATATATGTATTTGAGTCTTTATATATATATATATATACATATATATATATATATATATATATATATATATATGCCACTTGGTGTATATATATATATATATATATATATATATATATATATATATATACACCAAGTGGCAACTGGTTGTGTTTGCTTCATTCGTTGCTGCGTGGCATAAAATTTAATATTTGCGCGTGTGCTTAACCCCTAGTTGGCCCCTGCTTTGCCGCATTTATCTATCGAGCAGGTGTGCGTGTTTGTGTGTGTGTGAAAGTGTGTGTGTGTGTGTCTGTATGTGTGTTGTGATTATTATGCCATGTAATCTGCTTCATATAACAACGCAGCGACAACGAGGATGTTGAGCGTAAAGCGTGGCAAGTGGCAAGTGGCAAGTACTTTTAATACTTTCACCTTCGCCAGGTGGCAGGCACTGCGTGCCCCTTGGGGCGTTATCCATACATATTCATCGCGTCACACTTACACATACTTACATATACATACATACATACATTTATATATCCATATATAAATATTTCAGTTTTTAATCTATTTTAATGGATATTATTTGAAATGCAGCAACTTCTTGGCGAGCGACCTGCTCAGGTTTTACATTTAACTTTCTATAATTTGCTTGTCGCCATTTCGCTCTCTTCCTCGGTCTGCGTCTCCCTCATTTTAGTTGCTTCTCTGCTTGGCTTAATTTTTCTAATCTCTCTGCGAGCAGACAAATCGTCGCGACGGACGCGCAAAAGTATGCAACACTTTTTGCAGCTCCTCGAGCTCAACTTCCTCTGTGTAGACGTGTGTGTGTTTGTGTAGTTGTGCTTCTGTATGGTTGTGTGTTCGTATTCGCTCAGCAAACAGCTCACGTCGCATATTTATAGGCTGCCAGGCATAAAAAGCGATTTCAGTTCAAGCTTTCGAGCCGTTTGCCAAAAGATTTACAAAATGTTTTTCCAGCTTCGGTTTCTCGCTCTCACTCAACCTATCTCTGTATTCGCGTGCGTGAGGAAGAATTTTTATGCAGAGCTTTATTTATGCTTTATCAGTTTATGTTTCAGCAGAATAAAGATCAAAAGTCCAGCGCTCGAAAACCTGCTTTCGATTAAATCAAAAAAATGCTCTGTATGAAAATAATAGAGTTTTAGCTAAAGCATTGAAGTAGAATTTCTATATATATTTACTGGATGAATAAAGTTTTGTCGTCATATGGTTAAATGGCGATTGAGATCCTTATGTAACTTAACTCGAATGATATTTCACTGTAATATCCAAAGAGTTTACTATGACATATCTCATACATGCAGATATGACTGATTAAGTCAAGTAACAGCTTCTCTCTGTTTCAACTTGTTTGTCTATGTTCATGATCGCAGTATTTGGCAGTCTATAACATCCGACTGAGTTGATGTCTTGCTGTCTATATCCAGTTTGGGCTTAGTTGTAAGTTACAGTCGCATTTGTTTAGGCCCAAAGTTTCTTATCAACGGCTGCAGTTGAATATTCAAATTAGTTTTTATTTATTTTTGGCCCCAAACCAAAACAGCAAGGAGCCAAATAGATAAAGAGACAAAGAGTGAGAGAGTCAGATACACAGAGAGTGAGGGAGAGACAGGGATTGAGAGTCATATCAAAAAGTGTTTGCACAATTTGTTTAAATTTCATGCCACTCCAGACGGAAATTCATATAAAATGTCTAGGTAAGTGAGTGTGTGTGTGTGTGTGTGTGTGTGTGTGTGTGTGGATGTGTGTTTAATACATGCAAATAATAAAAATCGTTTCATTTTATGCAACTGTCAAAGGCAGGCAAACGAGCGGGTTGAGCCCCGGTCAAGTGAACATTTTAACAGAGAGAGAAACGGAAAGAGAGTGAGAGACTTAGAGAGAGAGAGTGTGTAAAACAAACAGCATACACAGATACCATTTGAAATTCCATTAGCATTTGCTGCCTGTTGTCACAGAGTTTTACACTTACAAACCAAATCAAATAAACGAAACATTAAAGAACGCCCTTTAATGGCCATATTGCGTACACGCAACGTGTCAAAGCAGCAAAACGGCAAAGCTTATTTCATGAACAGAACGCACAATCTGTTGCTTTGTGTATTTGCTCATAAATATGTCTGACCTGGCCACACTCCAAGCCATGCCCTCAGTCTCCAGCCTCCTCGTTTCGCCTAACAGTCACTTAATCAAATTAATTACTTTTTCAACAACAATCGGGGCGTGTAGGTGTGAGTTTCACCCTCTCTCTCTCTCTCTCTCTCTCTCTCTCGGCGAGAAGTGGTCAAACAGTTGCCTGGTTTTATTGCCTCCCTCGACTCTCCTGCTCCCCGCATTATAATCACGCACAAAACTTAAGCTCAACTACAGAGATTATGTTAAAGAAATTATCCCAAAATAGTGAAACAGAAAAGGTCATCCAACGTGCACGGCCTGTTCTCTATGACTCTCCTCATATATCTCATAATTAGTTGTATGTAAATCAGAAAATAAATTAAACATAATCTATACATCATCATTATATAAAACATTTTCGTTTACTACAAGTCGTATATCATAAAATGTGCAAAGCATGCTAATTTCTTTAAAAGAAAATCAAAATCAATAAATTTTATAATTTATACCTGTGAACCACAATTTGAATAAATTCAAACTTCTTGAAATACGAACATGTTGATTGACTGAGTTATTAATAGATTAGATTGGCTACAGATGCTAAGATGAAGATGGGTTGCAGGTGAATGACAGGAGCATCCATACTAAATATATTATGGTAATATTGATTGACCGACCGAGTGATGTTCACGTTGTCAAGTATTCTAATTATTTTTTAGTGCTACCGTATCTAAATATATAACAACACTTGATTCGCTGATTGATTCATTGATGCTTCAGTAGTAGCTCAAAGTGTAAACGCTTAAAATAGCAGAGTGAGCCAAGGGGATCTTCATTACCCTTGGAAGATCCCTATGAGAATAAGCTTACTAAACACTCAGTTTACTTTAATAAAGTATGTTAAATATTGAAATGCTTTCTCTACAGTGCTGGTATTCTCAAGCAAATACACTCAACCTATTTGTGCGACAGAGCAGCCTTGGTTGAAATGCAAGCAAGCAAAAATGAATTAGAGCCTTTTTAGCCCAACAGCTGCCATAATCATCATTATTAATATGGAGTTGTGTAGTTAAATAGAGCGATATTTTTTGTTGAGTTAAATGGCCTTGGAAGTCATGTGAAGTTGTGACGTCATTAAACGCAATTAACTGGCGTTTAAAAATAGTTCAAGGAGCGCGGCACAATAAACGACGGCAGCAACTGCAAAAAATGGCACCTAGCAAAATCAATAAAAATAACAAGGAGACAGGAGAGAAGAGTGGGAGAGAAGAGAACTCTAGTTATACAAGCTTGTTCCTCACTCTTTCTCCCCGCCCCATACATATGTGGCTTTAATAATAAAGTAATTAAGTCATATGGCAAAAATATTTAAGGTACTGCTGACAAATTTCCATTGCAATAAAATGGGAGATGTGAAAATGAGGGCGGATTCAACTAGACACAAAAACGGAAGCGAAAAGTCTCTCTTTTGCACACGTGACAAGGACTACGCCAAAGTCTGTAATTAAAAATATAAAAGGACATACACAACGAGCTCTAATATAACCACAACAAACAAATGGGCAGAGGGAAGGAGAGAGGGTAGCTGCTTAGTTGATTCAACTAACCAGTTAGCCTAGCTGGCCAACGCGGCGTATGTGTAATTTAATATTGTCTGTCTTGGTCTGGGCGCACTTTTGATCTTTTGCTAGGCAACAATACGACCCAAAAACAGTGACCAAGGCACTAAACTAGCTAACGAGATGGCCCACAACACTGGGCGTGGCTACGCTATAGAAGCCTGTCTAAAAAGGTGGAATGAGTAGGAGGAGAGAAAGGGAGGGGGAGGTGTAAAACAGGTGGACAGGTGCGTGTCTGACGCTCGTCACTTCAAAGTCCTAGCGCAAAGTAATTGAAAATGTAAATGGTCGACATGAGTTGGCCACAACTAGAAAGTGTTGATAAATACCCTAACTCAAAAGCCAGATGAGAGTGTGCTGTGCCAAAGGGAAGAGTATGTAGGTAGGTGAGTGGGGAATAGAATGAATAGTAGAGCTGTAATTTTCTGTTCTTAGATATTAGGGATCGACTTCAGCAGTGTCTGTAGGAATAACAAGGGAAACGTGAGGAAGTAATAGTATAGGCTATTAGGGATATATAAGGCATGACGCTACAACGACTTATCAATGCTGTTTACAGTTGCTGAATATTAGTAAAACTATTACGAATGCAACGGGCTGAAAGAAGAGAATTTAGAAACTGCATACAAATGGCAGGTAGATACATAACTTGCGAAGAATATATCTCTTGAATATATTAATAATCACGAACAATTTTGAAGGAGATGTGAGAGTAATAAACGGTTTGTGTAGCTGAAAGGTCTTATCTTGGCATAAACGTGTCAATCGAAAGAAAATGTATTATTTGATCAATATCACATTCAAAACAAAATAAAGGAAGTCAGTAAAACGTTACTGAAAACGACGAAAAGCGAAAAGAGAAAACCCTTTTTATTCGCTAAAATGAACGCAGAACATAATAAAAAGTAACCACCAAGGTAAGGAAAGTGAGAAAGAAGAGGAAAGAGAGGGTAGGTAGTCAAAGAGCTATGCAATGCAAGATTATTCTTTAAATTATACGACTCTCTAATGGCTTTTTTGCTAGTAAAATAAAGTTTGGGGCATTCACAGGGTATCTTTATGTTTATTGCCAGATAGTTGGGCAGCGTAATAAGCACCACAGCCGAGGCTTAGTAGGGAGGCGGGGCCTAATTCGTGGTAGTCTCTTTATTTTTTATTTGACAACGGGCCATGTTTTTGTTTAGCCTGCCGCATTTGTGGCCTGCCAAATGCTTTGTTTGCTTTTATTATTATTAATTGTTTATTATTTTAATGCATCAGCAGCGGCAGCAGCAGCGGCAATAGCAGAGGCAATTGAAACCCTTTGTCAGCTGCTGCTGCGGTCGGGAAAATAAATTAAGTAATTAACTTTAACGATTGCCGCTCGGTTGGGATTTGGCTAAATGGATTTTTATGCTCCTGCTTTGGTCAAATTTTCATTGATTTTTGGCGTCACGCCCCCTTTTTAAGTCATTTGCATTCAGTGCAAATCAAGACGAAAATGTTACCAACAAATTTTTAAATGCATCAACAGCAAAAGCCAAAGGTGCAAAATTTGATGTGATTCAATGCGATTTGTTGGCCAAATCTCTCTCTCTCTCTCTCTCTCTCTCTATCTCCCTTCCACTTCCTCAATCTCTGTCCCTCTCTTTCTCTCTCTCATTTGTGCACTTTCAGTAAAAGTTTGGGCATTGGGCTTTCATTTGGCGCACTAATTTTAGCTGCGTGTCTCTGCAACCTGAGTTGGCGCGTTTCCATTTCGGATTTCTGCTGCTATTTGCACGCTTTTTGCAGCGACTATTTGGAAAGTGCGTGTAAATAAAATTAACGAATGTTGAACTTTTTCGCCATTGCCAAATTGATGAGAACTGAAACGTAAATTCGAATTGACAACAGGCAAATGGACGCTCTTAAAGCGTCAATGCAAATTTTCTATATTCAACTAAAGCTTAGTGTGACTGATAAATTTAATTAAATATATTGTTTGATTCATTTAACTGCCGTGTTAAGTGAGTGAGTTTTTTTTTTTTTTTTTTTTTTGAGAAATCTGGTACTAAAAAGGCATTTGATATGCATTCTATATTTGAGATATATAGGATTACAGATTTAAACAGATATTTTACGACATTTCGGTAACTGAATTGTGCTTTATTTGAAATATTACTCAGCGCTGAATGATAAGCGGTAAAATCGTTAAATCTCAGGTCTTATACGGTAGACTAAGTCTTATACTTAACTATTACATTTCTGCTTGTATGTAAATCGAATGTTCGCTTAGAATTATTAGTTAAAATGCACAATTCGTACTCATATCATACATGCACTTGCATTATATACTTATGTTTGTATTCTGAACTTGTACACAATTATATACACTTATCTTTATACTATATGTTGGCATATTTTACTTTGATCTGAACTATCTATAATATCGTATCGCATTAAACATCAAGTCAAGTTTTACTTTCATTTGATTTGATTTCATCTTTCATATTATGCTCTTTCAAACTTATACAAACAAATACCTACCTTTAGTTGTATATTTGATCTTATATTTATGAACTATCTTACATTAACTTTGATATCGATTGAACTTACATTAATTACTTATACCACTTGACATACTCTTACTTCATCTCATGCACAAATCGATCGCAGCATTCGTCGCAGTTTTCGTCATGTACTTTTTGGATGACAAATACTTTATCGTCAGAAAACCCTACAACTGCATATCTCTCTTTCTCTCTCTCTCTCTCTCTCTCTCTCTCTCTCTCTCTCTCTCTCTATATCATTTGCTCCCCCTGTTCCGCTTTGCATTCGCAGTAGTTTGCATTTAGTCGCTTCTTCTTCGCTAGGCACTTGGCACGTTTCGTTTGGCATTTTAATATCGCAAAACAGCCAGAAAACGCGCTCTGAGTCAGCCGCGAGTCGCGCGCGTTTCTTAGGCGTTTTTCTTGCTGGCAAATATGCTCACAGATGTTTGTTTAGCTGCTTCTGTCCCCATCTCTGTCTCTTTCTCTGCTACAATCGCTGCAGTCGCCGCACAGCTGTGCCGCACGAGTCACTCACCAAAGAATTCTTCTCAATGCTATTTTGATTTCAATTCGCTTTGTTGTTGCCATGCAGCTGCTATCTATCTATGAGATGCTTTAGCTCTGACTCATCCAAACGGGCTTTATTAGCCATTATCAAAACGTTATCGCTGGAGTCGACGATAAACTTATATTTCTGTATAAAGGTATAAAGATTTTTTATAGCCAGCATATTGGTATCTATAAGACATTGCACTGCGATCTCTCACAACCCAATTACAGATTGAAATTGCATTCAGCTCATTATTATTCTCATTATCGTTCTCATTAGGAACGGCACGCAATGTCAATATAAATATATATATATATATATATATATATATATATATATATATATACTTCTGGAAATGACTTTCAGACATTTCTCAGCCAATTAAAGGGAACAACTTTTTTCAATTAAATTTAATTCTTAAGTCATTTAAGGCAAACAGATTATTTATTTAGGAAGCAAATCAGAATAATCAAGCAAATTCGAAAGTCTAAGAGGTTCTTTACAAATAATTCCAAGTAATTCGATTTGATATTCTATGTAACTCTAGAAATGTTTCGAAAATCAATTGAAAGTGATTTCAATGAATGAAAATTCTCTGCATTTTCAGAATATTGTTTTGTGATATTCGAAATCGATGAAGCTTGATATGTGGAAAATTATATTTTATTATTTAGCGTTCATTGAAGGGAGTAGACTTACAAATAGTTCATGCCAATTACTTAATATAAATTCTAATGAAGAGCATCTCGCTTTAAGGTAACTCGGGTGCCGATGTGTGATTGGCCTTTTTTGTATCTTTTGTCGGGTCATTTGCAGGTTGTTCGTTACGGGGCCATTAACTTTGACAGGGGATCCATTAAAATGCATTCATAAATTTTACAGGTGTGTATCTGTATGTGTGTGTGTGTGTATCATTATCATGTTGTCCAATGAGCTGGACTTTAAATTAAACCAACAAAGTAACAAATCGAAAGCACTACGGCCCACAAAGCGGACCAAATGATTTAAGCGGACAATTCCCTAACCACCCTCACACACAGACACACGCACACACACACACACACACACACACACACACACACACACACACACACACGCAACTACACTCTGTGATGTAGTGCAGTTCAGTTGTGGCTAGAGGCGGGGCAGACGTTGCATGTTTTGTTTCTCTGTCTCGCTCTCGCTGTAGCCTTCCATGTAGCCCAACCCCACTGGGTGTTGCGGGTCCTCTACTATAAGAGGGGCCAATTGCTTCCCTTTTCTGTGCCCCCCTGCCACGCTTTTTGCATATGGCGCTCTCATGCCCATTTATGCCAAAATTTAATTTATAATTATTGCAAGTTTAATTTATGATCATTGACATGCTGCAGCACACACACAGAGGTATACTCACATTGAGGTGGGGGATAGAGGGCTGTGTTTTGTAACTGAGATTGGGAGCTCTATGTGGCGGTGCTGTGTGTCCTGCATTGAGGGCCAAAGGGTTCGCTTGCATTGTGTGTGCTAACTGCAACTGTATCAAAAGTTTCCCACACACATGGAGAAATGCTCTGCGTCTCTCTCTCTGTCTCTCTCTCTCTCTCTTTCTGTCTCTCTTTTACCATGCTACTAAACGTGCTTCTAGCTGCCTCTCTCTTGTGCTCATACATATATTGACATTTACCCTCGAGCCTGTTACTCGAATCCTTTGGGCCACTCACCGCTCGTTCAAACTTGCCAGCTTTTCCCTTCTTGTTGCTGTTGTTATTGTTGTTGGGCCTGATGAAAGTTGGCTACTACCCGGGAGATTCGAATTGAGAATGGGCTATGTAGTCTAGAGAATAGCCATAAAGCCTGGCTAACTCTCTGATTGAAGGAAACAAAAGCTTGGACTTGAAAAGGACACAAAGGGAAAAACAGAGGGAGAAATAGTTTTAATAGTTCCATATTAATTGTAAAACTTAAAGTTTTTCATATACTAACTTTTAACCGACTGATCGACTGTCTGACTGATTGACAATCAAGTTGCTAGATGATCTAGAGTTGAATAAATTTTGAACGAGATTACCTATTGAAAATGTTTCAAGTTATACAAGACTTTTTGAGGGACTGAATAACTGTTCAAAGTAGAGTGTCGCAATTAGCTTAAGGTTTGTATTGTGTCGAAAGAGAGCTGTTTTGCAGAATTCATAAATCTTATTTGAGTATGATAATATGATAGCAATTAAGTCACTCAGTGATATCTTTTCATGTTGGGTTTGAAGCTTCAATATATATTTCAAAACTTTGTTTCGTCGCTCATCCAATCACATCAATTCCATTTGCCTAAGTCTAAGTCGATAAATGGCATTAAAGCTTATGCTTAATAACATTTTAGTGCTCAGCTCCTTATTTGGCTGTCATTGCCAATTAAAAATCAAATTCGCTTCGCTTTAACGCCTCGCTAAATGAGATTTCTCCCACGCCTCGCTCTCATTCTGTCTGTGCTTCCCTCTCTACTAGAAGCTGTCAAAAATTCGTTAAATATCTCGTGCACCTCCTGTAGAGAGGGAGGCAGAGTTGGCGACACGCGCTGGGAGCGGGAGCAGCTAGTTTATGTCGCACAAATATCCAATGACAGAGTCCCCTTCCCTTTCTCTTGAATGTTAGAGTCCTGGCCAGGACGACACATTCTCTTGGCTTCATTTGGATTTTTTGGCTTCAGTGCCAAAAACAAAAAGAAAAAAAAAGAAAAAGAAAAACAAATAAGGAAAAGCATCAAGAAAAACGGCGCAAAGGCAATCCGCATCGGGGTGGTTCGTTGCCCTTCTGAGGCAGCGGGCTGGAGGGACTGGCGTTGTTTTGCTAATTTCATTGACTCTGGCGCTTGGCCGCTGCCAAGTGCATCGCTCGATGAGTGGGCGGCTGTTGCTTCGCTCGTTTCAATTGCCTTCTGTACGCGCACTTGAACCAACTTCAATTATCCTTCATCCTCGGCTCATGAACTGCATGCGAATTGCTGCCAGCTTCAATGCAACTCGATTAATCAATGAGCCAAGCGTATTCCATTTAGTTTACACAATCTGCAACAGAAATATCATATGTGGATGATATGACAAGAGCATAATGTAAGAGTAACAGTAAGTTAAGCATGGAATAAAGACTGTTGAGTGGATAGAGATCAGGTGGAACTAAATATCGCACTGATTAAGGCTTTCTTTTTAGTTCATGTTAACTCAACATATGGAATGTATGTTACCACCCTCTGTTGCTAACATTGCTGCTGCTACGAGCTAAGCTAACATATGTGGCAGTTATGTATGTGTTAAGCCGCATTGAGCTATTAGCACTCTGTAATCTCAGCATTAACAGTTGTCATGCCTCGATATACACTTATATATATTATTACATAAAGTGGCCTTTTCTCATATTCATTTTCAATTATTTTAAGTGCCTGGGCAACAAGTTTGTTATTGTGTTGATTTGTGTGTGGTACAGTCGCGTTCTCAGTTTTCAACTACTCAACTGTTCTCGTGCGTGTGTGTGTGTGTGTGTGTGTGTGAGTATGTGGGGGCCAATAAGACGGAACAGCCCCCGAGGCTGAGTTGAAGTTTCATTTCTTTTTGTAGAGCGACCCCAACGCACCCACACACACACACACACACATGTCACACACTCGCAGCAGCAGCGGCAGCCGCACACATTGTGGCATAGTCACATATATCATTGTCAAGTCTATATGCAAGGCATACACCCCCCTCTCTTTCATACTGCTGGCTATCCAAGCAGCATTCAAGTTGCCCTCTGCTCAAATATCAGTCCCTTTGCTGGGGGTGGGGCAGGGTCGCGGGCTCTACATGCGGCAATCTTTTTGGCTTGTCAAATGCGCATTTCCTGCTTACGAGTCCTTGCTGTGTGTGTGTGTGGGTGTGTGTGTGCGGCCTGTGTGTGGGATGCCCGGTTTGTCTCCAGCGCAATCAATATGGCGGCGCTGGGGTAATAGCTTAGGATTTACGCGCACGGCTTACATGGAGCGACAGAGAAAAAGAGAGAGAGAGAGAGAGAGACAGGGGAGAGAGCGAGAGAGTCTCCTGCTGCTGCTCCTTCTGCTCCAGCTCCTGTTTCTGTTCCTGTTCGTGGTTACGTCGCCAAACGCTCGCGCCAAGTCGTCGCAGTTACCTTTAAATTTTTTTATTGATATTTTATGTATGGAATCCCGTTGCCCAGCTAACACACATACTCACACGCACACACACACACACACACACACACATTCACACACCCCTCACTTCAGCTCTCGCTTGGCTTAAGGTTGGTCCTTCGACTGTGCCCATGTTTGTCCTTTTATGAAAGCTTCTGTAATGATTTGTTTTATGAAGTCGTTCTCCGTGTTGCCACCCACATCTACTTCCACTCCCACACCCATTCGCCACCCCTTGCCGTCGCCCTATGCCCGCCTCGCCTCGAGCTGCGCCTCGAAGTATGCTAGTAAAAGTAAGTTCGCCCTCTTTGTTTGCCCAATGACTTAGTTATTGAGTCCTTACAAAGGATTTCTTTAAAGTAAATTACAGGCAGCGAAGCAAAGCGAGTGCACTGCTGCTCACTCACCTGCCGCCGCGCTGATTAAATCGATCAAACATTCACTTTGATATAGCCATGTCCCCAGGGGCATGTCTCGAATCTACTCTTAACATTTGTTACCTCTCAAATATATTTGAATATTCATTTACTTAGCGCCCGGTTACAGTTGTAATTATATTGAAATATAATACATACATGTTATTAATCAGGATCGATATTCCAATCGTTATACATTTTCATATTCATTTACTTTTGATAGTATATATATATATATATATATATATATATATATATATATATATATTCAAACAAACCAGAATCTCAAGGTTGCTATGCATTCTAAATTAATAAACCCCTTTTTTTGTGTCCTGTCATAAGCTTTAAAATATTTAATTTGCCTCTTTTGGCTTCTTCGTTCGGGGAATCGCCCACAAAATCACAATTTCTCGCGTTGGCTAATTGTAGCCAACACTGAACACAGGCAGGAGAGCTGAGGGAAAGTCATTCCAACTCTAAATGCCGCTTTATTACTTATAATTACTTATTTCTATATAGTACATCAAATGTGTTAACACTTTTCTATTCATCTATTCACGAATATGTCAGTTCGCATCACCTACTGAGAAAAATGTCTTATTCTAAACAATCTCTCCACAATCAGCTTGCATTTCTGCTTTCATCATTACCCTTTATAAATCTAGATAGCTTAGACAAGCTCTATAGGAATAGAACGTGGAGAACTTTGTATGTAACAGAGAAAGAGAATAAACGATATATTTATCTTTATCGTTAGTATATTTCCAGCTAGGTCCATTTTATACAGAAAGTATGTTGATGTCGCATCGTATCGATTACATATACCTCGTAAATATGTTTAATCTTCAGTATCCAGCTAATACAGCTCTTTTTTTAAACAGACAAAAGTTCACAGCATGCCGTGCGTATACGCAACGTGCAATGTTTGCAGGCAACTTTTAGCTGTTCGTCAAAAAGCTGCCGCAGACGCATACGCTCACATGCTGCGCTTGCAGACGCATTTCACACCTTTTGCCAGTGGCATGCAAATGATTTATGAAACGGGCGGTGGAAGGCGAAAGGGAAGGGGCGTGACCATAGTGGGCTGTTTGGGAGCTCGCTCGCAGTGGCAACAGTTGGCGTTGTTGTTGGCTGGTGTTGTTGCTGTTGGCACTAAACTTCAATTAGCTCAGCGAGTCCATGACTTTTAATCAGTGTACTTTATGCCACACACACGCTCGCACACACACACACGCACACACACGCACGCACGCACACTCCGTGCATATGCGTGTGCCACAAAAACGCAATAAATTAAACCAACAAGCAATTACAACAACAATGGCCGAAGAGGCCACAAAGTTGCTTAGTGCGCCAAAAACCAACAGCAGGCGAGGTCACCGAGAGCAACACTAACTGCGGCTGCGACGCCGACGCTGACTGTGACTGTGACTGTGACTGTAACTGCGACTGCGACGGCGACGGCGACGTCGACGTTGAAGTCGTGTCGCCAAGATTTATTGGCTGGCCTATGCGTCGCGTCGGCTCGAATATAGAGTTGACAATGATGTGGACGAGGACGTGGACACAGACGAGGATGAGGACAAGGACGAGGACGAGGACGAGGATGGCAACGAGCTCGAGACAAAGGTGCTCGGCCAGGGCTAAACGATATTCTATGCTAGGGATGGGAGCTAAACAATATAAATTTTGTCAGATGTGCATATATAAATATCTGAGCGATTGAAGTGATTGTTCAGCGAGCTCACCTAGATATTCCCACTCTCATCTACCCAACTACACTCGCATGCGCTGCTTTATTCTAAATATTTGTCGTGAGTGATTTCATCACGCGACCATCTCTAGTTCACAGTTCAGTTGGCAACAACACGAACTTTAGCACTTGGCATTGAAATGCGCCACGCAGTTGAACCCACTCTAACTCCCTTTTCTAGGTGGTTAGGCCCTTCCACAAGAGTAACAAATAAATTGCAAATATGAATATGAACTGGGAGCGGGCAGAAGCAGAAGCTAAAGATCCGGGGACGCCCGCTAAAGTAGACACTGAAAAAGTGCCAAAAGATTTATGCCTCAATGTTGTTGTGTGGCTGTCACTCTATGTGTGTGTGTGTGTGTGAGAGTGTGTGAGTGTGTGAGTTTACCAGCTTAGCCAGCTGCAAAAGCCATCAAATGGGACACGGATGCGGATGTGAATGCAGCTGGGCTTGATAATAAGCTTCAGCAGCCGACTCAATGTCTGCAACGCCCACCGCCCCGCAGCGATAACCAGCTTCCATCCCAGCCCTACCACGTGCCCACTGGCTGGTGTTGACAGTCGTTGCGCAGGGACTGACAGCTGTGAGTGGAGTAGGTGGCGGGCAGGTCCTTAATGTGCTACCTCGGCCCAGGACATGTCCGGGAATTAGCCTCAAAATCTTTGACTCTGGCTCAGGCAGTCAAATTCCACTGGATGCCCAAAACTGATGCAAATTGGAAAGTGGACGGGGTCAGAGGAGCAATAGAGGAGGGCCAGAGGGACAGAGGAAGAGACGGAAAGAGAGAGAGAGAGAGAGAGAGAGAGAGAGAGCCAGACAGCTAGGATGCAATTAGCAGGGCTCAACCACAGGTTTTGGGGCTTAAACATCTCTTGAGCGATGAGACTTAAAGTCAAGCGAAGAACATTAAAATCTGTGTGGGACTCGAACTAATAATGCCTTCAATGCAGGATCTGCTTGAGAAGTTGCACTCAGGGCGACTTAAACTAAAGAAGAGACTTTTCCCTATTGGCATAAGAGATGTCTCTAATCAAGTAGAGGATGTTTTGCAGTACTTTATCCTTCGAATTGAATACATTCCATTCACAGTGATGTAGCTCGATATGAATGCCTCCACTCAATCGCACTCACATATGGGAATTGAATGCATTCTGTTTCGCCCATTGTCGCAGGTCGCTTGCGTAATCTGTGCTATTATCATGCCGACCTTCGGTTGCAGCTGTGCACAAGAGTTATGGAATTTTAATTTACTTTCCCCCCTCTTCTCCCCTCAGGTCTCTGCTGGCCAGCATTTGCACCTGAGCAGCGATATGAAGAGCAACGTGTCGGTTGCCGCGCAGCAGGGCGTCTTCTTCAGTCAGCAACAGGCGCAGCAGCAGCAGCAGCAGCAACAGCAGCAGCAGCAGCAGCAACCGGGCAACTCCAATTCTCAGCAGCAACAGCAGCAGCCGCACGGCGGCAACTCGGGTGCCAATGGGGGCAACCCGAACGGCCCACAGCAGCAGCAGCAGCAGCAGCAACCAAATCAAAATATGAACAACGCAAACGGTAAGCGAGTCAAACGCTCTAGAAGTGCTCGAATGCTAATCGAACTGATCGAATGATGATCCTTTGCAGTACCCTCCGACGGCTTCTCGCTCTCCCAAAGCCAAAGCATGAACTTCACGCAGCAGCAGGCGGCGGCGGCAGCAGCTGCTGCTGCTGCACAACAGCAACAGGCAGCCGCCCAGCAGCAGCAGCAGGTGCCGCCCAACATGCGCCAGCGTCAAACGCAGGCGCAGGCGGCAGCTGCAGCGGCCGCCGCAGCGGCTGCCCAGGCGCAAGCAGCGGCCAATGCGAATGGCGGGCCCGGCAGCAATGTGCCACTTATGCAGCAGCAGCAGCAGCCGGGCGGCGTGCCCGTGGGTGCGGGCAGCGGCAACGCCGGCAGCGCAGGTGGACCCAATAATGGTGCAATGAATCAGCTGGGCGGACCCATGGGCGGCATGCCGGGCATGCAGATGGGTGGGCCCGGAGTACCCATGAATCCCATGCAAATGAATCCGAATGGCGGCGCGCCCAACGCGCAGATGATGATGGGCGGGGGCAATGGCGGCCCGGTGCCGGTCCCAGCCGGCAGCCAGGCGAAGTTCTTGCAGCAGCAGCAGATGATGCGCGCCCAGGCGATGCAGCATCAGCAGCAGGTGCAGCAGCACATGTCCGGTGCCCGTCCCCCGCCGCCCGAGTACAATGCGACAAAGGCGCAGCTGATGCAGGCGCAGATGATGCAGCAGACGGTGGGCGGCGGCGGCGGCGGCGTGGGCGGCGGTGTTGGCGTAGGCGGTGGTGTGGGCGGCAACGCCGGCGGCGGACGCTTCCCCAACAGCGCTGCACAGGCAGCGGCCATGCGGCGCATGACCCAGCAGCCCATCCCGCCATCCGGGCCGATGATGCGGCCCCAGCATGCGGCCATGTACATGCAGCAGCACGGCGGCGCGGGCGGAGGGCCGCGCGGCGGCATGGGCGGACCGTACGGCGGAGGCCAGCAACAGCAGCAGCCTCAGCAGCAGCAGCGGCCGCCCAATGTCCAGGTGACGCCTGATGGCATGCCAATGGGCTCGCAGCAGGAGTGGCGCCACATGATGATGACACAGCAGCAGCAGCAAATGGGCTTCGGTCCAGGCGGACCTATGCGTCAAGGACCCGGCGGCTTCAACAGCGGTAAGCATCTTCAAATTGCACTTGGTCAGCACCTCAGATTTACTAATTCTCCATGTCTGGCAGGCAACTTTATGCCCAATGGAGCGCCCAGTGCGCCGGGCAACGGGCCAAACAGCGGCATGATGCCGGGCCCCAACGGGCCGCAGATGCAGCTGACGCCCGCGCAAATGCAGCAGCAGCTGATGCGGCAACAGCAGCAGCACATGGGACCCGGCGGAGGCGGTGGCGGCAGCAACATGCAAATGCAACAGCTGCTGCAGCAGCAGCAGCAGAGCGCAGCAGCCGGCGGCAACGGAGGCGGTGGAGGCGGCATGATGGCCACCCAGATGCAAATCAACAGCATGCACATGAGCCAGACCCAGCAGCAGATCACGATGCAGCAGCAGCAGTTCGTCCAGAGCAACAGCACGACAACGACGCACCAGCAGCAGCAACAGTTGCTGCAGATGAGCCAGAGCGGACCCGGACCCAGCAACAACAACGCTGGAACACAGGCAGTTGGTGGCGTCGGTGTCGGTGTGGGCGTGGGCGTGGGCGTGGGCGTGTCTACGATTGCGAGCGCCAGCTCAATCAGCCAGACGATCAACTCAGTGGTGGCCAACTCGAATGACTTGTGTCTCGAATTCCTCGACAGCCTGCCGGTGGACAGCAACTTCTCCACGCAGGACCTGATCAACTCGCTGGACAACGACAACTTCAACATACAGGACATACTGCAGTAAAGCGTATAGCGAAAGAGAGAAAGAGAGAGAGAGAGAGAGAGAGAGAGAGAATGTGAAATCAAAAGGATGCCAGCACCTGCCTAACCAACACCAGCACCACGCTAGCCACCAACAAACCAACCAACCAACCAATTGTTGCCTGTTTTTGTTTAATCTTTTTTGTTGCCTGTTGTTGTTATTGTCCCCCACCCGAAAACCCCCCTCGAACCTCATCCCCTGTTTGTTAATTGTGTGAATTTTAGAAGCTAAGTTCGTTTCGATGTACTTTAATTTGGGACTTTACTGTATTATTAGCCGCTAGAGCTGCCCGCCTCGTTTAGGGGGCAGAGGGCAGCAACGGTCCAAGGCGGGCGAGCGCTGGGGCGTGGCAGCGGCAGCGGCCAGTACGCAAACATTCCATACGCTACAGATATATATATTTGTGTATATATATATATTTGAATAATTCGAGCAAAAGTATTCAAAAGCAGCCCCAAAATATATTGAAACCAAAATAAGGAAAATAGCACACACATAGATACCCACACCAAACACACTTACAGAACTTAAGCACTTGTACTTAATGCAATTTGGCCACGCCCAGCGCGCAGTTCGCCCGCCCACATTTCATTTTACTTAAGCAAAACTAAAAAAACAAAAACAAAAAAAATTTGAAAAGAAATGGAACCAACAACAAAACAAAAGAAACTTTTTAACAAACGCGTCAGAAAAAAAAGAAAGAGAACACAAAAAAAACTGTACATTTTTTATATTGTATTAATTTTATTTAATATTTTACATGGAAACAAAAAATTACGAACGTAGAAAAAAGAAAACACAAAAAAAGAGTAAAAGGAAAAAGCAAAAATATTGGTGATATTTTAATTGCTTACAGACACACTTAGACACACATATATATATATATATATATATATATATATACAAACAATGATCAATTTTACAGTTAGAGCGGAGAAACAGTTATTATTAATTATTATTATTGTACATTATTTTTGAGTAAAAATTAAGTTTATATGAAATTTCAAAAGAGACGCGGGAGCAAACGCGGAGCAACAATGCGAATTAAAAGCGCAAAACCAACAAAAACATATTTAAAGAAAAAATTATATATATATATATATATATATATATATATATATATATATATATATATATATATATATATATATATATATATATATATATATATATATATATATATATATATATATATATACATTATAAAATATATATAAATTTAGTATATATATACATAAAACTTATATTTAAATATACTACGCGTAGTTTTTTGGTAGTGAAAAGCGTGCATAAAGCCCTTAAAATTAGTAGTTTGTTAAATAAATTTATATACATATATATATGTAACACAGATAGACACACCCACACAAACAAGCAAACACATACACACACATATACTATATAAATATATATATATATATATATATATATATATATATATATATATATATATATATATATATATATATATATATATATATATATATATATATATATATATATATATTATATATATTCGATTAAGAGCCCTAACAATTATTAAACTAGATATCTAAGGAAACAGCCGAATAAATTTTTTGCTAGATGCGTTTATGGCCACGTTACCAAGTGACGCCGTGCCACGCCCTCAGCAGCCCACTTGACAAAAATGATAAGAGATTCCAGCTATGAAATTATTATACAACATTTAATTAGCGCAATTCCATAAGTCCATAAGTTAAATAGTTCAGATCGGTTCCATTCTCAATCAGCTCAGAGGCCATACAAAATTCGACAGCAGACACTTCCAGAAATATATACAAATATATATAGAAATAGAGCAGCAACTTAATAGATAATGCCTAGATCGCATGCTGATCGAGCACACAGACTCACACTGAAACACACACACACACACATACACACTCGCCTAGAAAACAAACGCGTAGCCCAAAGTATTTAAGCCGCAAACAAACAAAAAACAGAAACAAAAGGAAAACTAACAAAAAATTATTATTAAACAATTATTATAATAAAGAAATACGCGAATTGTAGTTTGTAATTAATGATACGAAACCAACTTGTTTAAAAAAAAAAAAACAAAACGCAAATTATATATATATTATATAGTATATATCTATATACATTATTATTATTACTATATACAATATGGCATATTATTATTACATATATATACGATTACAGATCTATATATATATATATATTGAAAACTTACAATTCAATCGAGGCGCAGCGAGTTGCAAGCGATTGCAAGTAAAACACACCCATAACTCGATATCAATTAAAAGCAAACAGCTGCCAGCGGCAAACCAAAACTTTAACAATTTACAAAAACGAAAAGAGAAAGAGAAAAACTAAAAAACAAACTTCAAAAGCAAATGCAAATTAATTTTAGCTCATAATTTACAAAACAAAAACAAAAAGCGCCTTTTGCAGCATTTTGTTTTGTGTTGTTTTTATCCTTATTTTTATTTCCTATTATCTTTTTTTTAATTTAGCCAAATTACGTTTGGTGCACAAGTCTTCGGTTTGCCGTTTTGTTGTTCTCCAGGATGCGCAACAAAACTTCTGTGTCAACAACTCGCAATACAAACGAATTGTTGGCAAAACAAAAAACAAAAACTACAAACATTTGTAGATTTTCTTTTAATATTAAAGAAACCAGACAGAAAAAAAAGCAAAATCAACAAAATAAAATAGTAAAATATTACTTTTGTAAATAAATAATCAAGATTTATTTTATTTTCTCTGCCATTCGGATATTATTTTCCTGTTTTACAGTTATACAGAGTCAATGCATTCTTACGAAAGCATTGCATACTTCTAAGGTTAAAAATGATTAATTTTATAGCGAATTCGCAAATTCAAAGCTCTGGACTAGACAACCTTATAAACTAAAGGTGCAAATCGATGCAGTTGGCCACTATATGTTCAAATTCTTCTTAAATACTTGCGAGGGATCATTGTTGACAACTGGGTGGAGCCCACATTGACTCTGCCGCAGAAGATTCTCATCGTCGTCCTTATAAGTATATAAAAATTGTTTAATGGCCTTTAAACAGGAAGCAATGTTTACATCTAAAGCTGAAAATTGAGTAAGTCATGGATTCTTGAATGATACCGCAATATTCGAATGGTTAGGTTAATTCTTAACGTACACAATACACAAGTATATTATGGAGTAATAGCAACAAAATGTATTTAACGAGAATATGCAATAAATTATAGTGGTGAAGGCTTGGGTTGGCTCGTTAGAGGCAGCTGTTAGTAGTGAACGGAGCATCAACGAGAATTCTAGTGGAATACTGGCTAAACAGAAAAAATATTGGTTCATAAATACCATTGAATGTCTGCTATGGAACGGAATCAGAAAAGATTTTGAATGAATGCCAGAGAAGATACCTTGACCCATAGAATTGCCAAAGCCATGTACATTTGAGATCGTTCATCATCTATTCGAGATACGGCAAATCCTCACAAAATATATGACTTTAAGAAAATTGAAGTTTTTGAAATAATGTTTTTCATTCATATTTATTGATTTCTGTATACGCATGTTCATAATACATAATTGCATATTTTATGACTTATAATAAATATATTTCATAATTGTAAATACATGCATTTAGTGAGTGTTTATTTAAGTGTATGTGTGGCTTCGTGTGTGCTTCAATTGTTAACATTATATTTGTGAATAATACGCATATTTATTATGCACGCTTACTCTGCATGTACTCGATATATGTATCATTATATTTATGTGTGTGTGTGTACGTATCTCAGAGTATGTGTGTGGGAGTAGTATATAGGACTTGCATGAGCACTCGACATGGATAGACGAAAGTCTCCATGCAGTTGACTTAAACATAAAACAAGCTTAGCTAAACTCAAAAAGGATTTGATGTAAAGGATGGGCAGAGAAGTGGGATGGGGATGGAATAGGGGACAGGTAGAGATTTCGAACTAAAAACAATTTACAAATAATTAGCAACTATTGCGAGAACTAAACAGTGTGCTAAATCTAATTAGAAGCTAGCTTTGCCAATATATATTCATATATATGTTTGTGTATGTGTGGAGTGTGTGTGTGTTTGTATGTGTGAGAAGGGCTATGTTTAATAACTTTTCAACACTTAGACGCTAGTGCATAGGTGCGGCCTGCCAATTCTAGATGTTTAAATATTTAGCGTACTAATATCGTTATTAATATTATTAAAGTTAAATGATTTGCGACACTCTGAACGGGATTTGTTTAAATAACGTAAATGCCTTTGCCTGTTGCTGTTTGCATTATTTGAGTTTTCAAATGTTATTACTGCTAGTAATCAATTTTAAGTGTTGCTTGTGACATGTCGCAAGTCGCACGTTCTATTATGCAATAAAATCAGCCTTAGTTATAATAATTGTTACTCGTTAATACGCATGTCTCTAAGTCGAGGGTCTTTAACAATAGTTGCGGCAAGTGCGTGCAGATACTTGAGAACCTCTTTCAATATTCCATGTTCGAATTGTAATGTTATTTAAGTTTTATTTTTTAATTATTATTATTATGTGTGTTTTGCCCCTTTTACTTTGTAATACTTGCGCAAGTTAAAGATTTTCTCTAAAAAACAATTATACAAAAAGGGTGTTAAAAGTAAAAACCTGTAAATTTTACTAGCAAAAATTCACGAGTTTGTAGAATTATATTAAATATGCTTTTTAAAAATGCCTTTAATTGTTAAGTAGTTAATTAGGTAAGTGGTTTACTGCGAGTGTCTCTGTTTTCCTCTAACTCGACTCGACTCGACAATTCGGCTAAATGCGCAAATTCAAATTCAATTAGTATTGTTAATTATTATTGTTATTGTTATTATTTCTTTTTTCGTTTGTCTAAAATGTTCCTCTAAAACTGTAGATGAGAGCTTCGAATGTTTTGTGCATATTGCTGAATGGATGGATACTGAAATGCACCAGAAACAATGAACTAGCCCCTAGTTAAACACTTCATACTTATGCTAAAAGTGAATTACATTTGATGTGGACACATATTCGACGCATATTGTCGCCTATGCTCCACAGCAAATTCGACCGTTTTCACTTGTGCCGCTCGAAAAGAAACTGAGCCCCAGCCATTGGCAATTGGCTCAGTTTGTTTTCAATTGCTATGAACTTATATAATTACGATTTACATATATGTATATAGAACTTTACTTAAATATTGCAAATATGTTTCAAATGCTCAATTAAAAGTATGAATCCTTTTCCTTTTGAGTTTCTTTGCTGCGCCTACGCCGCGTACATAAATTTATATCACACGCAATAAATATAATAAAATAATAGAACATTTGTTTTTCGCTTTTCGAAATTAAACAAATTAAAAATCGTCCTCGTGCCATATCGGGTAATTAACTAATTATCATATTTTTTTTGTCGTTTTCTTTTACGTTTTGTGTTTTCGTTTAGATTTATGTTTATGTTTATGTTTTTACATGCATATTTTGTAATTTATTTATTCATCGATAGCATTCGCATACAAGTTGCAATTGAAGTTGATTCGAAACATGTTGCTAACAGCATTTGCTGCCAGCGTGCGCATGTATGTTGTTTGTGAGGATGTGGGTGGGGGTGTGTGTGTGTGTGTGTGTGTATGAGTGTATGAGTGCAGCTATTCGTTGTGAATGGCAATGACTGTTGCTGTTTTGCTGTTGTAACTCTAAGTAACGTTTAAACGTTTTTGGCAAATTGTTGATCGATCAATCGATTGATCGATAAGTTATCGCTGGCCGTTCTAGTGCAGCCTATGGTGATTGGCCTTGGGCATAGCGCCCACAATGCGCACACGTCCCAAGGTGCCGACTGCGCCAGCGCCAGCGCCACCAGACAGCCGCTGATGCTGCTGCTGTTGTTGCTGCTGCTGCTGTTGCTGCTGCTGCTGTTGCTGTTGTTGCTGCAGCAATTGCAGCTGCTGCTGGTGACGCTGCTGCTGCTGCAGTAGCTGTTGCTGATGCTGCTGTTGCAGCTGTTGCTGCTGCAGTTGTTGCTGCTGCTGCTGCTGCTGCTGTGGATGATACTGTGGCGCATGCTTGGCATCGTTGCAGTCACAGAATTGCGGCGGCGGAGCCAGCACCAGATTCTCGGTGCACAGCTGCAGATTGTTGTTGCCCGGCTGCGACACTGCGGTAGCAGCAGCAACAGCAGCAGAGGGCACTGCCACCAATTGGCCGCTGGGCAGCATGCCCACAATATGCGTGGCCAGCTGTTGCTGTTGCTGCTGCTGTTGCAGCATATGTTGCTGCTGTGTTGGCTCGCCGTCGCTGTCCGCTTCGAGAGGCGGCGGTAGCTGCACCAACGACACGGCTGTGGTGCGTGTGGCGCCCCGTTGCATAGCAATGGCCGCTGCCTGTTTGCGCGTCAGCGAATTGTGCCGCTGGAATGCCTTCGCCGGCGGTGAGGGACTCAACTCCCCATCGTCGTCATCGAGATCGGATCGCTGCTCCAGCTCCGAGTCATGGCCCTTGTGTAGCTGCTGCTGCTGCTTGGCCACAAGGGCGGCGGTGCTGGCGCCACCAGCGGCCGCTGCTTTGGCTTTGAGTATCTGCTGCAAATGTTGCTGGTGTGCAAGCTGTTGCTGCTGCTGCTGCAGTATCTGCTGCTGCGTGGCAACCAGCTTTATGTTGGGATTCGATTGGTGTTGCTGCAGCTGCAGCTGTTGCTGCTGGTGATGCACATTGGGTATGCGACCGAGCACCTGAGGGCTGAGCACGGGCTGATTCGACTTGGTTAGACTGGTCGTTGCTGACAGCTTGTTGGCCCCCATTGCTGTGGGCTTAGTGCCGCTCAGCTGCTGCTGCTGCTGTTGTATGACCGGCGCATGTTGCTGCTGCACCAGCTGCTTGACGGTAAGCGTAGTTGTTGCTGTCGCTGTTATGCTGTTGCTGTTGCTGTTGCTGTTGTTGTTGTGATTGCTGCTTGCATTGTTGTTCAGATTGGAGGCGCTAGTCTTGGTCGCTGCCTCGTAGGCAGCTGCAGCATGCGCCACATTTGTGCCAGCGTTAATACTGTTGCTGTTGCTGTTCGCTGTTGCTGCTCCAATATTGATGGTCGTCTTGGCCAGGGGCTTGATGGGTGCATCGGGTATGGTCTTCGGCTCCTCCACAATGGTCACACTTGGCTTCTTCTTGATGGTATCCGTTGGCTTGGCAGCGCACGTGGCGAGCAACTCCTGATCACTGCTAACGCCTGAGCTACTGTTGTCGCACTCGTCCTCGCCAGCAGCAGGCTGTGGCAGCAGCTGTTGCTGTTGTGGCTGCTGCTGCAGCTCGTCTTCTTTCTTGAGAAAGCCATTCGGCGAGGACTTGGAGGTCTTCAGATTGCTGCGTATGCGCTGTATCTCCTCCACAGACAGCGAGTGCGAAATGGAGGCACCCGAGCCAGAGGCTGAGCTGCTGCCGCTAGAGGGGAGAACACATAAGTGAAAGGATGATTCGAGTACACTCAATGGCAATCGGGGACACTTACCTGCCCTGACTGTTTCCGCTGGTCTCGGGCACGTCGAACAGCGCAATTTTCTCATTGAGCTTCGTGTTGCGGGCCACCAGGATCGAGTTCTCATCCTCGCCATCTGACTCGCTGCAGCTGTAGTCCGGCTCGGGTATGGGAGGTGCTGGACCACCAACAGTTGCCGATGCACTTGCAGTGCCATTCGAATGTTTCTGCTGTTGTTGCGCTGCTGCTGGTGGCGGTGGTGGGGCAGGAGGCGATTGTGGTGCAGCCACTGCTGCTGAAGGCTGCTGTTGCTGCAGCTGTGGAGCTGCATAGTGAGAGCCCTCCGGGGCTGGAGCCTGTGCACGCACCTGTGTGGGTGCCGCATATTGACTGACATGCTGTGCCTGCTGTTGCTGTGGCTGTGACTGCGACTGCGACTGTGGAGGTGCTTCCTGCTGTGGCTTCTCCTGCGCCTGCCGCAGCTTCCAGGCCATCACATTGCGCAGCTCCTGCGGCGAGGCGTAGATCTTGGCATTGGCCGACGGATTAAAGCTACTCTGGACGCCATCGATGGCCGCCGAGGTGACTGCATCGTTCTCCGCACGTTTCTTCAGCTTCTGCTGCAACGATATTGTGCTCTCGTACTCTGAGACGCTGCTGCGCGTCTCCACCTTTACCACCTGGCCCACTGGGGGCGGCGGCGGTGGGTGGTTGGGTGGTGGCAGCACGGCGCCAGCTGCACCTGCCCCGCCTTTGACGTCCTTCTCGCCCGACGTGTTGAGGCGCTGCAGCGAGGCATGCAGCGTGGCCACGTCATCCTGCGAGTGATGGCCTTTGCCTGCGGCCTGCCAGATGGACGAGGCCGAACCGTGCAGCTGCGGTCCATGCAGATCGGGGGTCGAGTGAAAGCGCTTCAGATCTCGACCAACAACCGCCCCGCCCACGGTGGGCGTGGCGACGGGCTTGCCGCGCAGCGTGCCGCTGCCGTGCTTGGTTCTCGCCGTCTTTTGGCGCTTCATCTCGGCCACACTGCCATAGACCAACGGACCCGTACGCATTGGCGATCCATTGGCGCCGGGTGGCGTGGCAGCACCACTGTCAGTGCCCGACTGGAAGCGCGAGCTGGTCATCATGGTGGCGTAGCGACTGGCACTCGAGGCACTGCCCTCGCCCTGCTGGCGCTGGAAGAGCTCCTCCAGCTCGGCGGCGGTGATGCGACTCGATGTGGGCCGGGCCTTAATGCTGGCCGTGCGCAGCTGTACCGGCGTGCCCGGATGGGTGGGCGTGGGCGTGGAAATGGACTCAACTGAATTCGATTTGGCATGTGGCACCTGGTCGTCCTGTTCCTTCTCGCCTCCATTCTCCAGCCCCGCCACCATCGACTTGGCTCTGGCCCGACCCACGCTCAGGGTGGTTTTTGGATCGCGGCGCGGTGGCATCGGCGCCATGCGAACACTTCCTCCGCCGGCAGAGCCACTGCCGCTGGCATCTCTGCCCGGACCCATGGACATCTTGCGAGGCAGCGTAGCGCATTGGCGGTGCGCGCTCTGCGGTGTGCTGGGCCCACTGGATAGATGCTGGCTGCCTGCGCGGGCCCCACTGGGCAAATACTGGGCGCTGGCTTGCATCTGAAGTGGAAACTGGGGCGACACGACGGTCATGTTGACCAGAGCGCCTGCGGAGCGTATCATCTCGACGACCTGTTCATGCGAGGCGGCGCTCACGTCCTCCCCGTTGATGGTGAGCAGAAAGTCGCCCGGACGTAGCCCGGCCATGTCAGCAACGCCGCCGGGATCAACGTCATCCAAGTACTGGAGTGCTGGGAAACGCTCCGAGGGACGCAGTTGCATCAGCTGGGAGCTGGCCTTGGCGCCGCGCAAAATAAAGCCAAAGCCTCGCTTAGCCCTATGCAACACAACGGAGCGAGGCGCGTTGTAAGCACTGGTAATAAACAAAAGTTCAATTGAATATGGAATCTGTCTGGCGGGGACTCGGAGTGGACTCACCTCTTCTTGACGCGCGGCGCTGTGGCGCTGCTGTACTGCCCCATCGAGTTGTTTGGCATGCCCTCGGGCTGCTGCTGGTGCTGCTGCTGCTGGCACGAGCCGTTGCTGGTCATGGAGAGCGAGGGCGACTGATGCGGCTGCTGGAGCAGCGTGCTCGAGCTGCCCGAGTGACCACCCAGGCTCAGCTGAGGGGAGCCCTGGTAGGAGGCTGGCTGCGCCTGTTGGGCCTGCAAAGCCTGATGCTGCTGCTGCTGCTGCTGTTGGTGTTGCTGGGGGGCCATGCCCGTGCTTGCGGTCATCACATTGGTGATGTGCTTCTGGCGCAGATTCACCTCCTGGACGCAGTCGGCAGGGAAGAAACCCGACAGATTTGTGCCGCGCACATAGCCCTCGAGCAGGCCGCAATCGGTACTGCCAACCACCTCGATGACATCGCCCGGCTGCAGGCGTATGTGACCCACCGTATTGCCGGCATAGGGCTCCATGCACACCACCGTGGTGCTGGGGTGTCCAATGGAGCAGGCTGCCGAGTCCGAATTAGTGCCCACGCCCGACGAGTCGCTGATGATGTCGCTGGTATCTCCCAGCGATTTATCTGTGTGGAATGCAAAAGCGAAAAAGGAAGTCAGTATTTGCCTCAGCTTGTGAATGAGTTGGAGCTTCCAGCTCCAGAGACACCAGAGACAGAGACAACATCGAGGCGAGGATGGCGATTGCGTGCAAATGCTATGACTAGAGGCTGGGCTTTGGCAGAGAGATAGCACGGGAAGCGATGCGTGGATGGCGGAAAGGGTTGCGACTCACACAGGACTGAGACTCACACTAAAGCAGTGGATCACAGCAAATGAATACAGATATTTGAAGAATGATCAAGTGTATAATAGGGAATTGGTAAATATTACTCGATACACCACATACACTCGAATATTGGCAGGAATAAAGTGAATTTCGAAAATGAACTTAACGATGTTTAAAAGAAAATTTATATTGGCTTCTTATGCTTAGAAACTTCTTGTTCTTTTTTCCTGTTACGTCTATAACGATTGGCAACGGTTCAGCCTCCAAGTAGCTCAGTAAATCAGTTAGTCTCATGGATAGAAAATCATGAAAATCAACCATCGCTGGCCGATGACACCGAGTCATCGATAGCTGGGCCGGCAATGCATTGCAATCGACTTAAAGGAGTGCGTGTTTGGATAGTTTGAGTATATAGACATAATTGATAAGTTGGTAGACATGCACTCGTGGTATTTGGCTTATATTAAATATTAACTAAGTCTTAATTGGGCTAGTTCTAAAATGCATGCTTAATTTATGGCAAATGTTGTACTTAACCTCGGGCTGAGCTTATACAGACATAGTTATAGTGGGAACAGTGAATGTATATTATAATAAATGAAAACAAATGCTCATTCGGCACTTCGCTCGTCGTTTCAGACGAGTGGAAATTATAAACTTAAAGGCTTAAAGCGAACATAGGTTAAAGGCGAAATCAAAGTTAATTTCATTACCTGTCACAATGCTGATGTCGTCCTCGTGCGAGCGGTGTCCGGAGGAGCCCTCGGATAAGCTCGAGCTGGCCGAGCTGTAGGCGCCCAGCATGTGCTCCGATGGACACGGCGAGGGCGGGCCATGCAACTGCAGATGCGGCTGCTGGTGCTGGTGGTGCAAGTGCTGCTGCACGTGCTGATGGCTGTGGGGCTGTTGGTGGTTCGGATGGGTCAAATGGTGGTGCGGCGGCTGCAGCTGTTGCAACTCACGGCGCGTAAGTGTGCCCATTGCCCCATTGCCGCCATTCACACACACCTGCTGCTGGCCACCTGGCCCCGGCACAGCGCCTGCACCACCAAGCCCACCGGCAGCCGCTGCCAGCAGCGCAGCGCCAGCGGCCCCATTGGCGCTCAGCCAGCCGATGCCCGAGCGGCGTTTCGGATTGTAGCGTGGCGGTCCCCGGAAGGGTACTGCGATTGTGGATTAAGGATAGTTTGCGATTTATTCGTGTGTATTTGTATGTGTGTTGTCGTTGTTGTTGTTGTTGTTGTTGTTGTTGTTGAGGGAAGAGGTTTGTCAGTCAGCTGAACTTATGTGTCGGGGGTTGGAGTTTAGTTTGAGTGCGGAGTCTATTACACATTGCTCTTAGCTAACAGTTATAACGGGTTTGTATTTTTGTCACATTTTATGGCCAAGTATCTGGCGATCATCCGGATGGGGTTATGAGGGCAAAGCCAGGCTAGAGCTGAGCGCGTATTCTATAAAAGCTGCTACACTTAGTAACAGCTGTTAACTAACATACTGTTAACAGCCTAGAAAACTGCTCCAGCTCAGCTCAAGCTAAGGCTCTACTCAATCTTAAATTTGGGTTTACTTCAGAAATAATAATTGTAAAGTGGGAAATGAAAACGACAAATTCCTAGACCAGTTCCCTGGGGTTCTAACACTTAAGATCGGTACACCAAACGCTCCGTTACTTACTGTACTTACTGCTCTGATGTATGTCCATACATATACGTATGTATCGAAACATGAATATATATACGCATGTAGTTGACCATATCATAAAGCAAAATGGAACATTCTAAGAATGTCAGCAAAATGAAAACTGATTTAAATGCAATGTGAATAAATCGATTACAATGTAGATAAATCGATAACTATAATTAAGTAACGTTCAACAAAACAGCCAAGAGAGACACACACAGAGAACAAGAGAGATATACATATATAGAAAGAGAAGAATGATATGTGAGAGGCAAACGAGTACGAGCAAAAATTGAAACGAGTTACAGTTACGATAAAGTACTATTTATATATGTAGATAGAGAGAGAGAGAGAGAGGTAGTATATAGAGAAAAAACTGTGTCAAGCAAATGCATTTATACATTTATATATATATATATATATGTGTGTTATATATAAAGTTGTTCATATAATAGGATCAATAGGACCAACATTTTATGTTACATTGAAATATAATGGATGTATGAAGAATGATTTTAGATTTGAGAAGGCCTAAATGATTAATTGATTGATGGAATGATTGGTGTATATTTATGATTTTTGTTTTTGTCTTGATATGATCTGTTTGGGTGTCTTTGAGAACTAAATATTGGGATGGTGGGACTAAACGTGATTAAAACAGAGTATGCAATAAACTAATTACTGATTGGAATCGATCTAGCTATAGATTGAGTAGAGGATTAAGTAGACCAAATCAAAAGAGTTGAAACCAAATTGTGACAAAAATGGGATTAACTGAGGGTTAAACGGGACGAACGATGAGTAATAGGTACGATATGGCAATGTCAATGTCGAGTACGAGTCAAATGGGATTGGTCGATGCGTAGCAGAAGCGTTGACATCAATCACTCGATCATTCAGTCAATTGTACAAATATTTGATTACATGTATAATTGCAGAGTCGCAGATTGATTGATAAACGCTTTCAGCATTGTGTGAGTGCGAATGAATCTGTGTATGACTGTGATAGGCGTTCGGCACTCACCAATATCCTCCGATTTGTAGTTCTCAATGATTTCGGCTAGTTCCAAGTTGCCAGCGATGACCGCAACCTAGGGAATAGAGTTGTATTAGCCGAGAGTAAGTAAGTGGAAGATATAGTAGACACTAGATTCATTTATGGACTACAAGCCAACTACGTGAAGAAGTACCAGCTAAGACTACGAGTACATTACATTACGAGTATATTACGTTACGTTGTTTGTAGCCTGAAAGTGTTTTAAGTTGTTGAATTTGGATTCGATTTGTTTTAAATACCTGGTAGGGAGTTTGGTTGGCAAAGTTCTGGGCACCGCGTTGTGCGCCGCGAAAGAGAAGCATTCTAGCACAAGCCTCTTGGTTGTTAACAGCGCAAACATGCAACGGGCTGTTACCGGACGCATTGCGCCCATCCATGTCGGCACCGTAGAACAACAAGTGTTCCAAGTGCTGCACCAGGCCGTGCCGACAGGCCTAATCACACAGTTTAACAATAGTTAGGGCAAGCGTTTAAAGTTAGACAGAAGAGAAGTAAAAATCAATTAGCAAATACGTTTCTTAACTTTCCCAGCACCTTCGCACCAAAGTATCTCTCAATTTTGGATAGGCAGCGGGGTCATTCACAAGAACCAAAAGTAAGTTCGATCATATAAAGAAGATATTAGCAGCTAGTTGGACCCGTCACCGACTTACCTGATGCACCTCGTTCCAGCCCTGGCTGTCCTGTATGCCCAGCGTAGCGTGATCGTGCAGCAGACTCTCCGTAATCTTTGCCTCGCATTTGCGTGTTATTGAAATATAAAGGGGCGTTATGCCACGCCCGTCACGATAATTGGGCGAGGCGCCGAGCTCCAGAAGCGTGCTGCAACAATTGAATATGGATTAGTACGAAGTCAGGTATATATGAACCAAACTCATTCAGAAAACTTGAACTTGAGACTCAAAGAGACACACCTGACCGCCTCGAGCGAATCATGTTCGACAGCTCGATGGAGCGCTGTGGTGCCATCCTTAGTGCGATAGTCCAGCAGAGCACCGCCATTGACCAAAGCAATGAGCAGCTTGTTGGGCTTCTTGCCACCGGTGGCCACCGAGAGGGGCGTCTCACCGCTTTCTGAGCAATGAAAATTTGGATCCAGGCCCTTGGCACACATCTTGGCTATCTTCTCCACATGACCGCCGTTGATGCAGTCCAAAAAACGACGCAGGTTAGCGCGAGTGTGCAGCGCCTTCAGCTGACGCTCGTCCAGTGTAAGCATTTTATACACGCGCCGCTTGTACTTGAGCTGCAACAGAAAAGGAGAAGATGGGGTCAGTTAAGTACATTATACAGTATATGATAGGTGGAACTTACCTCAAGATAGCCAACGGGTCCATTGAATGGATAGTCACCCAAGCGTCGCTCCTCGTCCAGAAATTTGCCCGCTTTCCCATTCGAAGGTGGTGCAAAGAGGCCATAGTTAAAGCTCTCTTTCAGCTCCTGCAACGAGAGAAGGGATAAAGGGATGAGTTATACTTCGTGACGCTAACAGCAGCGAGTGCCGAGTTCTGCCTCGTCCATCAGGTGTGCCATTCACGTGCTCAAGTTGTTCATTTCTCACACGCACAACCTCTCACACATGCACCCACACATATCCACCCACCCACCACACAAAGTGACTTCCTGTTTGCGTTGGGTGAAGCTCCAGATGCGGGCGGATTCACAATGCTGCCGCTAATGAGCGCGTGACAACGGCGCCATCTAGCGATTGGCATTGCATTCACAAGTATACACTGTTTACTGCGAAAAGGAGTATATCTGGTCTGAGCATGCGGCAATAGATATTAAAGACTTTGAGAATAGATAGGATAGGATAGACATCCTCATATATATTTGATGTAATAACTTCCAATTCTATTGGTTTTTACATTGCACACAGAGAATGATACAGTCGTTTATACCCGTTAGTAATGTTCTCACTTGTCTACCTTTGCCTTTAAGTGGCAATTTCTTCTTTTAATTATACAAAAAAATGTTCTGGCACTAATAAGCAACATAGCCAACTTCCGTAACGCTTTCCTATGCAGTCGAGGGACACTCCTCCTCCTGCCCTTTCACACCCCCCTCCATATATACACATGTGTATGTGTCCTGAAGTCTCAAGTGTATAACTGCTGACATTGCCAGTGCATTAATTATGCAAAGTGCGTGTTTCGTGCACACATGTGTGAGCCCAGAATTGGGCTCGGATTAGAATTGGGGTATCTGTTACCCCAACGCAGAACTCATAATTCCTAATGTGAAAAATGTGGCCATTAAGCGCGGCACAGCCAGTGCCAAAAAGTGGTTTCTAAATATTATTCTAAAAAGTATTTAAAGAATGACGTTCATATGAAAGTTGTCTAGATTTTAATGTTCCCCAACTCCACTGATGCTTCTCAAAGGAATACTTAAGGAATGGTTTTTATGAAGCTCTAGCAGAGAAGATTCCCCTTCACTTAACTAGGTTGGACCATCCAAGTCTACTTTGCTAGAAAATTTAAAATATATCCTTTTTTGTATATTGCGATGAAAACTATGTGTATATTCGCAATAGTTTTGTTTCCGCGTTCAGCTAATGCTGCCCTTTAAGCCTCCTCAAATACGTAGTACGTAAAACTACGTAACTCGGTAGCCGTAAGAGTTATTTCCGGCTTTTAACTGTTGTTATGGAGCTACAAATCGCAAATATGGATCTCTGCCGCTACCCTCGCTCTCGCGGCATAAACATAAATTTCCACCACACAAACTAAAACGCCCCCAAATAAAGGGCGCACCCTTCCACCCCAGCTGCTGCTGCTGCACACGTTAACTTTCGTGCGCCAAATGGTTTTTATTGCGTCCCTTGCTCCCGCTGCTGCTTTTTCTTCTTCCATTTGGACTCCGGGAAACTCGCTTTCGGCTACCCCGTAACATGCACAAATGCAAATTGTAGACACGTCTCGCCGCCCCAGGGCTAAAGAATCCGGCTTCCTTCTCGATGTAAATAATGTGCGCTTCGACCTGGGGGAGGCGAGCTTTCTGGGCCTGCTTCAAGTCAACTTGGCGTAAATTGCATTTTTATGAGTTTTGATTTCGATTCTCCAATCCAATCTGGCCGTGGCCCTGGCACTGGCCGTAACCAGGGACCCCAAAGCGGGGCTAAAAGTAATTTAGAATTTGTGCTTATTTTGTTGCGCAGTTGCAGCTCGTAAATTCCATTTGCCTGCAACGAAATTGGGGCACATGATGGTGTATGCCACATCTTCTTTTATTTTCATTTCGCATTCGACGTTTTTGGTGCAATGCAAATTGCCACAAAAAAAAAAACGAAGTTTTTCTTGAGGACAGCAGACAAACGACGAAGATCGAATACCCTTGAACGGAATCTCTTTACGCCGAAAATTAAATATGGCGCATTTATAATACCCCTTTCCTCCGTACAAGCTGAAAGCAGGGCACTTAGATTTTCCTCGGCTGTTTTTTATGTTTTTCTCTTCTCAAGAGTAAATGTCAATGCGATGCGCACTTGCAGCAAATAAGCGACTTCCTGTTCCAATAAGAAAAGGCAACGCACAATGGCAACGGCAACGGCAAAGGCAACAGCAACAGCAGAAACAGCAACAGCAACAGCAACAGCAACAACAACAAAATGCATTCATTGATAAATTGTCAAACAGTAGTTGTTGTCGAGGCTATTGCAATTGTTTGAAAAGACAGACAGTTAGATAGAAAGACGGACGCACGTACGTATAGACAGTCCGGTCAGCAGGTAAACATAAACAGAAACACAAGCACACTGCCTGCAAAAAGTAAATAGCCAGCCAGTTGGCCAAGTCGCTAGCAATTGGGTCGCCACAATTGGCGGCCATCTGTTGCAGTTGCTGTGGCTGTTGTTGCTGCTGCTGCTGCAGTTGCTCGTAATCTCATTCTATTGCAGCAATTAGAGTCGCTGTTGCATTTGCCGTCTCGCGCCACGGCCTGTGTCTTGTGCCTTGTGGCAGGCTTTACTTTTATGGTCTCATTAGTGTCAGCATTTGCGCTTTGTCTTAGTTTCTGTATTTCGGCTTTTTGGCAGTTGCCGCCACAGTTTGACAGCCACTGTGACGGCCAACTAACTTCAGTTTCATTTGCTCTACTGTACGAACTCCCACTGCCAAGAAAGGGTATCGAGTTACACAAAGCATACAAAGTCCACAAGCGGCCGGAATTAACCAAAATTATAACGGAAAAGATGCCGCCAGCACAGTGGGCAAGAAACGAATAAACACTGAACACAAATTATCGATAAGCAAGCTATTGATAATTATACCAAAATCATGTGAAATATTATAATTTTCTTGCTCATGATTTATTTTCAACAATATTTTCTATAAACAAAAATATCTCTTTGTCTTTCTGCGGGGCCCTGTATGTCTCTAATCTCGAACATTTTATAAAATATTTATTTTAAATTTAATTTCATTTGAACTTGAGTTGAATACTTTATCGCATAACCAGTTTGGGGTCTTTTTTCAACTTCGCTATAAATATAAAGTCAAAAGAGCTGTTCTTGTCTGATATCTCTCTGCTCTTTCCCACATTTGCTCTTATTTACAAACATAATATTTGTTTATCAATTTCCGATGCCAGAAGAATTTAACTGCGACCTTCCCCGCACAATGCACTTGTGCAAATTTCTTGATAATAGCAGAGAAATATTCAGTTGAGGCTGTCAATAAATTCAAATAACTATGCTGGGCGAACATTGGGCGAGTCAACCCATCTGGCTCAGAGCCGAGCCGCGAAGGTCAATTAAGATCTGTTGAAATATTGAAAAGTCGAAAATGTTGAATATTTTTTATTTATGATGCGATCTGTTATGGCTGCGATGGCAGCCAGCTATTATCTAATTATATAGTAGACTCTCTTCACACTGATTATCATAATTCTGTGCTGCAAAAGCCTTTTGATGGCCAACTGTCATTGGTTACTAGCGCTGGTACTGGCTCTGGCCCAGGCTCCGCTCTAGCACTGGCATTGGCATCGGCATTGGCTTTGGCAGAGGCACAGCCGAGGGCGCATTTAACGCTTCGCTCTGCAATATTTTGAGTCTGTTGCAACGTCTCAAGTTGCAGCCCAAGCGGCATCAACATCAATTTATGTAATCTGAACAATACACAGAACCGAACAGAAGAACTGAACGCCAACCGGAGGGAGCACATGCCACGCACAGCATCTTATAAATTTTGCTCGTTGGCAAAGATGCCTGTGGTTAACCGCAAAGCAAAGACAGCAACAGGCAAATAGGTGGGAAAGAGAGAAGTTCAGGGGCATGGGAGGCACTTTGAATTAGAGTAAGATCTGTGGCCAAACAATGCCCATGCACGGCCAGAGTCACAGTCACAGAGCGTGCGATCAGTGCTAAAGAGGAGCGTTCTTTTATTCGTGACACGACTTCATACCGAAGATCAAGCCAAAATCCCCAAATGGAGAGTAAGAAATTATAAATGGATTATGATGATGATAATGTGGTAATTAAACAAGGTATACAATAAATATCTATAGTAGTAGACTGTCCCAGTTTCAGCTGTAAAATAATATTTATGTGGCTTCCGCAGTTTGTTGATGGAAATCCTTAGGCATACCAAAGAGAGTTGAGTTTCGGCAATGAAATGACTCGAAAATCTCTTCCTATAATTGCGATTTCTATGTATTCGAAGAGCTCGTCAGCAAATTCTTTACACGCCCATCTCTAAGTCAATCGCTTATCCAACTAGAGCTCTAGCCTCTCCAACATCCTCTCGAGCTGTGGCCTGGCCTGGCCTGGTCCTCCATGCTCAGTTGTGTCTGTCGCGCCATAAAAACTGGTTTCGTTTTCGGTTTCGGCGCTTTGACTTTAATTGAGTTTTGTTTGGCTCTTTTCTTTAGTTGTTTGGTTGCTTGGCTGTTGGCTGTTGGTTGTTGGTTGTTGCTGTTAGCTGATCGCATTCTTGACCAGCTTTTTGGCCAAGTTCAATTGGATCTGCGGTGGAGGCTGTCGCGTGCGGGCGTGGCATTCAGTTGACACTCGGCATTGGGCTCGTGCAGGGCGAGCGAATTTGGTTGATTTTAATTTATGCGTACATTGGCCCCGCGATTCCTCACATTTCTCTCGGCTTGATTGCATTTTTGGCAGCAGCTCTCGAGCTGGCTCGAGCTACAGCTCCAGCGACACAGCTTTTCACAGTTGATGCTGCATTTGTAACTTTTGCATCATCCGGCTCAAGCTGGAGGTCAATGACGCGCTGCCGCCTGCAGGAGACAAGCAGCAGCCGCCTTAAAGCCAAACAGAACACTAGACACAGCACACAATACAATGCAGCAACAACAACAACAAACGCATTACAAGCAAAGCAGCCGCCTAGCTGCTGATGTAAGGATGGGCCTGGCCCTGTCGCTCCTTGTTGTTCAAGGGGCAGGGCAGTCAGTTCTGGGCTGCACTCTGCTCTGGCTGGGCTCGCTGTGCCCGTCTTTTTCGCTTATCATAAAAAACTAGTTTCGTGTTGCAACATGCAGCACGCGGCATGCAGCTTGTCATGCCACCTACAGCAGCCCGGCCGAGCATCTACGTCGTCTTCTGATTGCCAGAAGAAAGTGTTGTAAGACGCTTTGACTAGTAAATTGGAGGCCGCTCTGCAGAGGCGCTGACTGAACATTTATCAGTGAAGTCTTTGGTGCATTGAACTCCCCTTCCACTAGAACGTGTGTACATATATGTACACTTGGAGAAAAGTATACCAACAAATGAATATTCCAATTACATTCTGTCTTACAAATTGGCTTTTCCAGTTTCAAGACAAGTTGCATCAATCTAGATTGGTTTGGGCCAATGGAATTTTTAAGTAAACACCCTAATTTAATATTCATTGCGCTTATTCGTCGAAAACACACTATAATAATTTAATGTGTTCAAGTTCATAAAGGGAGTATTTTGCACTTAACTCTCCAGTGGGGTTTCCATTAAATAATCCTCTAAAGACTCAGGCTAGAATTCTGCGCTGATCGCAGTAGAAGTTGCACTCATATTCTTTGAGTGTACGCATGCAATTTACTTGCAGCCTAGAGCTGTGGGCGTGCCATCCGCCCATTCGCCATTCATATTTTTACACTCGACTGCGTTCAGACAAACATCTCCTCATCACGTCTCGTTGCTGCAGCAGCGAAGTTCCTCCACTATCTGCCGACTAGTCTGTCCCATTGTCCTCGCTGTTGCTGTCCCCGGGCCAAAGGACATTGACAGCAGCCGTCGAAAGCTAAACTAAAAGTGCAGCAAGTAGTTACCAAAGGATGCGGACAACATGACATTCACCTAGCCATCAGCCACGAGCCAAGTCCCAAGAGCCACGAGCCGTGAGCCACGCGCTGTGAATGCAGTTCCATGTGACAAGCATTGCAATAAAGAGGAGAAGAGAATGTCACTCGAGCTGAGTGAGAGAGAAAGAGAGAGAGAGAGAGAGAGAGAGAGAAAGGAAGAGGGAGAGCAATAATGGAGAAAGGCTGCACAGAAGAGCGGGTGCTACATAGATTGGCAGACCTTTCAGAGATTAACTGTTGATGCCTGACAATGACATCGACTACCGTTCCAACTGTTCACACAAAAGCTTTTAAGCGGATAGACAAGCTGGATAGCGTAAGTGCCGAATATTGAATACTCTTGCCGGCTGACACTTTGGACATGTAATTGATAAAACCATTGTTATGCCAAACCTCATTTCAATCTATCTACATCTAGACCCTATATTAATATCCTAGTGACAATAAGATGAGGTTCATCATTACTATGGGCATTATATGATATATAGTTGATAAGAATGCGTTGATATATTAGCACTAAGTAGCACTAATAAAATTAAATATTTTTTAAGTATAATAAATCAATTAGTTTGAAGCTCCGTCTAGGTATATAGTTTAAACAATAGTATATGCCTTTTTCCCATGCCTAATATATTACGTAACAGTAAATAAGCCTGAGCTCTTTAGATACGAGCTCATCTGCTAGTTTTAATGCAATTCGAGCTACCTTTAAAGTTTCCCCCTAGCAAATCTCTCTATGGTTTCCAATGCCTCGAGTCCAATATGCGTTTTAGCTTCAAAGATAAGACCTAAACAAATTTCCAGTCTGTTTTCTAGCATTGGGCAAACCGAAAAAAAGAAAACCAAATAAAATCAATATTTACACAACACAAAAAATGCCGCTACAACAACAACAAACAGCCATATAGCATATATATAACGGTTATGATTGTTGACTGCGCCGCATAACAAATCTGAAAGGCGAACAGGAGCTGGAGCTGGAGCTGGAACTGAAACTGGAGCTGGAACTGAAACTGGAACCGGGATGTAAGCACCGGAAAGTACGTTACAAATTTGTCTAGGTCTTCGTCTGCTAGAACAGCAATAATAGTACACCAACAACATGAAATAGACGACAATAAACAGGCGACAAAAGCTGCCCATGTGGCTGGAGTCAAGGCAAGTGAAGAGAGGCGAAGACCGGGAGAGATGGGCGGCGTCCAAAGGGATGTAAATAAATTTCAAGATATGCGTCGTTCTTGTCGCTGTGCTTGTTGTTGTTGCGTTGCTACCGCTGTCGTGGGGTTAAAGTACCGTTGAAATGCTTTCAGCATTTTTCATATTCATAATATGGCAGCAGAGCGAAAGAGACACACAAAGACGGAGAGGCAAGGTGGTAGGCGAGGGAGAGGGGGAGGCAAACAAACAGAAAATAAATAAAAGGCGTAAAGACGTAAAAGCAAAATAGAAATAGCACGAAGCCAGAAGCAAAACGGCGAGAGCTGCTCCAAGGGATGGTCACAAGTTGCGCCAGGGCTGGGCAACCATCCACAAAACCCGCCCTAGCTCCCCACCTTTGAGGGCGTGGGTGCAATGGCATGTGTCTAAGCTGCGTTTGAATGAGGGAAGTTCAGCTCGAACTGTGAATGGAAATACCTTTAGCCTTAACAACTGCTACTGGTGCCCAGTGAAAGGCGGCTGCGACTTTCCATGTTGGCTCTGCGGCCTGTTTCTATGTCAAAGTCATTGGCCAATGGTCAATGTGGAACAATGAAGCGGCACACACGAAGCTACTCTAACTAAAGAGTGCGGTCGACTCTGATATACAATGGACAAGGACATGATATTAAAATGTCCATTATAGTTAAGGCTCGTGCCTATACAAAGACGTCCGTTTATGCAGAGATCTGTAGGCAAAGCCAGAAAGTCAGACTCTTTCGCTCAAATTGATTCAGTGTCTAAGCTACCTTATACACTAATGAGTACAGGGTATCCAGAAGTAGCAGTAGTAGAAGAGTACCAGCTCAGCGTGTCCAAAGCGATTGCACGATTGCTCGTCCACAACTGCTCATGACTCGCGCTAATCGATTTGATGGCAAACGTGCGCAGCGCGACGTTTGCAATCGCAACGTCTAAGACGATCGCCAATACATATCGATCGACAGTTGTTGCCACTGCCACTTGCGACTTGCCACATTGGTTCTGACCACTTGACTTTCTAACGTTCTGTGTTCAGCTATTTATGTCAGACGTGTGGCTGACCCGGCCCAGCCAGTTGCGTTGTCAACGCAGCCACCGGCGTTGATTTGTTGAGCAAACTTTTCCATTTGCTTGCCATGCACAGGCAAGCATTGGACATTAAATTAATTATGGCCAACCGTGAAAAAACATTTAGCAACTTTTCTGCCCGCCTTCAGTGCGCTCACCCTCTCAATTACCCCCGCTCACTTGCGACCCCAACGTGGAAAACTAACCACCCTTCACAGTAGTCGAGCAAGCAGAAAATTAAACATTTCTTTTACTTTGATTAGACTCTTGAAATGCGCAAATGAAATCGTGAAGGAATGACGGCAGAGCCTTTGGAGTGCAATTGAAGTAAAAGTCTTTAAGCTGAGTATTGGACGATCTGGCACGCCCAAGAGCATTTGTCTGCTGAGTTAATCAGTCCATTTGTGATCAACTCGAGATTCGCTCTGATTAGGCCAACCGCAGAACCATTTGTCCGATGCACCACAGCCAGGCCAGAAGTTCGTTAGCCGCTGGTGTTGCCAGCCTATCGCCTCGCGGATGCCACAAACAGACGGGCCTGTAAACAAACGAAACTTCCGTCTGGTTGCACTTCAACACGATGCACAGTGCACGGTGTACGCTGCATGCTGCAGGCGCTGACCCAAATAGACAACGCGCAGCTCATAAAAAGCGCCCCGGGAAACGAGCAAGCGAGCGGGGCGGACGAGGTGCTGCCTTCGACAAAAAGCGATTGCAACAACGTGTCACCATCAGGCAGCAATTATGTACCATCGATGGCAAATCAAGCCGAGCTGAGTTGCCCTTAAGCCGCAGCCACCACTGCCGCCCCTTCACAGCCCCGCCCCCAATCAATTGGCGGCCTCCCTTGAGGTGTCGGATGACAGCGAGTTGCAATGCCAGTTGCAGCCACAGTCGCTGACAGTCTCTCTCTCTCTCGCACACAGTCCATCAACTTGGCCATCGACTGTCGCTCATTATGATATTGAAGACGACAACGCATTGCCGACAGTTATTATAACGAACAGTAACTTTGAAAAAATCTATTAAAGATTGCGTATACGTCGCGTATGTCGCATTGAACCGCAATTACCCGTCGGCGCACAGTTGTTAAAGCGCCCGTAGAAGCCGAGTTGAGGAAATGGCAGGGGCAACAGCATGCAATCGATGCGAGGCAATGCACAAATATTGAACTCTCAATTCTGCAGAGTTTCAGGTGTGAAAAAAAAACCAAAATACTCGTATATAACTATAATAAAATTCAGCAAAAATGAAAATATAATAGAAGTGCATCGATAGACTAACGAATACCCTCTAGCTTCAGGGCATTAATCGAAAAAATACTGAAGTATTAATAAGTAAATAATTTATTTATTTAAATGGATCAACTTCCCTTAGCTCAAAAATGTGTACTTTGCATAGATGTTTTTAGTTCATGAGTATCTATTTATCATAAATAAGATTAAACAATTAATCTTTGGATCAAGCAAGGCCTATACCTAGCAGTAATCCTGACGAATATGTCTAGTATTTCAACTTGATCAGGCACATATGAGGCGTTGCGCCTTCTGCTTTACAGTTGATCAACTCCAACTTTTATTGTGGGTGGCAGGGTATGCAATCTGCTGATAGACACATATGGGATAGACCGTGTGGCATGTGGCATGCGGCATGTGGGGTCCGGCCTGTTGTTGGCACCGCTGATAAAAGCCACCTGGCTGCCACTTTATTGGGCGCTTGCCACTTTAACAACCCAGTCAGGCAGCCAGTCTGGCTAACGTGGTCTAAACGAATGGGTAGCTGCCATTGCCAGCTGCTACTGAAGTTTTCAGCTCTTCGAAAATTCCTTTCGGTTTAGCTGAGTCCCAGTTCACGCAGTTGCCTCAATTTGAATCCGTGCGCCACTTGGCCTGCTTCACTATTGGCGAATCTCAGGGAACTACGAAATGCGAAATGGAGAAGGCAAATGCTTAACCGAAAAATGGGAAACAAAAAAGAAAATGCTCAAACAAATTCGCGCAGCGCAAATTTGTAGCACAGAACATAACGGGAAATGTAAAAAGGGTGGCCGCAAAAGGTAAAAGCAACTTGGGATGCGAAATTTATGCCCGCTCCGCAGCGGAGGCAGCTGCCAAGCCAAAGCTTTTTCCAGCTCTTGCTCTTCTAGTTGTTGTTGTTGCTGCTGTCGCTGGTCGATGCAGTTAGAAAACTGACCGCAGCCATATTTGACAACGGCTACAGCAACGGAACGTGCTCAGCTCTCAGCACAGAGCTCACAGCGAGGAAGCCAGCAGCTTGTCCGCCCCATTGGTGACCGTGGCCAATCTGCAATCCCGTGCTCAGCCTCAGTCCCATACCCATTCCCGTTCCACATTAAATCAATCGCCAGCGAATAACAGTTCCAAGAACTTTTTTATATTTTTCTTTTTTTTTTGCCAACCATCAATTGAGGCACTCTAAACGGGAGTGGAAAATGGCAAATAGCCCATTTGCGGTGCCCTTTTGGCTACGGAAGGAAAGGCGCGCTGGAGGCGAGCGCCGTCCATTACATAGCTGCTAGTCGCAACTTGCAACTGCAACGAATCCATTAACAATTGACAGTCAGAGCTTGCATAATATTAAGCTAGAACTAGCAGTTGTCTCTGCGGAAGGTACCAATAGCCGCATGCATGTTTAAGACTGATATAGTGGATCGATGTAGATAAGGATTGGGATTGGGATTGTGAGGATAGTAGGTAATTAAAGTAATACAATAGTCAGGAAGTGCAAAGAACTCGTAAATTGCTATACACAAATTTTGGCGAATTCACTTAAGTTACACCATGAACTATTTGTAGGTGCCCTTGTGGATAATACACAATATGAATATTTACTGCTACTGATATTTTGCTATCTGAATACTGAGAATTACGATTACTTTAAGCTAGATCCTCCTCCATTTACCAGGTCATAGCGAGAGTGATTTTTATACGCATAACATTAGAGTGGATTGGGTCAGGCGCTTTGCCTTTGAATATACATGTATGATCGCATGATACTATTCAGATTTTCCACATATATTGGTAAGATACACTTATTAAATGACCTTTTTCAGAAAATTGAAGTCTCTCTTATGGACGTACTCCAGTTTCAAAAGAACATTAAAGAATCCTTGCGTAACACCACAGCAGATTAGGTAAGTGGCTTGTGCTATCAGCTGGCTATCGATGCCGCACAGCTGGCTCGAAGCCAAGTTTTGTGGCAGCAATAATAAAGCCAAATACAAATACAAATCCGCATGCCATTTGGCAAGCCATGCACGAAATATCACAGCTCGTAAATCGACAGCACAGCTGAGGCCCCTCCCTGACCGCTAACCCCTAGCCCCGACTGCCTTTGACTAGTCCAATGTGTCCGATGTGTCCTCTGCGCTGGTCCGGGGCGGTTTTGGGGCGTCGGCTGGCGCGCGAATTATGCCACCAAGCGGCAACAAATGAAATGAGCACCGCAACCAACGAAATCTTTGGATTGTTTTTCATGCATTGCCAAATTGGCCTGGCCTGAGCTTGAGATGCAGCCTTGCAGCCAGTCGCCGCTTGCTTGTTGCGAGAGTTGCAAGTTGCCCGCTGCCCGCTGCCCGTTGCCGTGTTGTGTTGCACGTGCGCCTCGCGTCGGCCTGGCCAGAAAACGGGTTTTGCGCTTTGGGCTTTGCGCGCACTTTAATTTGCCAAAGTGGCAGCAGCAGCGGCAGCAACAACTAAAGATAACTAAAGCCGTACATTGGGACGGCAACTGGGACTCCAAGAGTAAGTCTACGTCTGTGTGCTGAAGGACATTTGGCGTCTGGGCAAATGAGCTAGAAAAATTGCGAAAATGCAGCCGCAACAAAGTTGAAAAACGCAGCACACAAATTGCGGCCAAGCTTTGACTGCCAAGCCAAAAGGTAAGCACCAAATGCGCAGCACACAAAAAAACGAGCACTGTTCGAAGAGTTTGCTCAGCCAGCAGATGCCCTGTAAGCTCCAGTATCATTCACTGCAATAGGGTAATTTGATTACATTCTGTTGAAGAAGATCAATCAATGAATGTTTTAGAATTATCGGTCTATGAAAATTCCGCTGAGCTGCAAGTGAATGCAGTTTCTTAGAGGCCTAAATATGCACTAATATGCCAGCTTCTGCACACATGCAAGGGGTATCTCTAAGAAAGGAGGCTAAAAAGAAAGGCATCTCTGTAAAACTCTGGCTAAGAATCTACGGCTTGTTTAGCTGCCGGCTGAAAGTTGTTGTTTTTTCTGTTGTTTTTGCTGTTGTTGTTGTTGATGATGTTGCTGTTGGTGGATGCGCTTGTGCTAAAGTCAATTTTACAAGCAATGAACCTGGGAGATATCGCTAGAGCAATTCCCCTGGCTCGCCCAGATTCACGCGCCGCTCTGGCTGCTGCCAACGCCTGCAGCTTTTGCTGGCGTCAAAGTTTTCTACTAGGGCCCGGCCACGCCCACTAAATTACTAGCATATTCGCAATGGTTACTATAACAAGCACAAGCAAAGCACCCAAAGGATGGTGGGTGGGGTACAGCATGCTCGGTGTCATTTGCTGCTTTGGCACAGTATTAAAATAGCTCAAGTGGAGCACACGAAGCAAAGAGAGTGGAGCAAAGGGCAAGCAGAAGGCTGGAGACGAAGAAACATTGCGTGCACTAGTGGGCAACTGTGGGCAACAGTGGGGGGTCTTCCAGCCAAATGTAAACAGTTACAGAACGATCCACACCATAACCACTCTGTCTGTCTGTCTGTCTGCCTGTCTCAATTCTCAATTCTCTGTATGAGTCCATGAAGTGTTCGGGTTGCCCACGCTTTTTGACACTTTCTGGACATGCGATAGGCCTGAAATGTTCCGTTCCACTCAATGAATGTGCCATAAAACCGGGCACTCAGCTCTGCGCTGCGTGGGCCGAAAGTCTCCACAAGTTTGATTCGAACGCGTTATGAACTCTCTCGACCACAATCGCAATCAATTAGCGAGTACACTCACAGTTGAATTAAAGATGACGTGTCTTACCTGCAATTAGAAGGAATGTGAACGAGAGATTAGTAAGCATTTGTTCAAATGCATGAAATTCTTCAATAATATGTAACAATAAGAATTGGGTAACAATTTCATATACAATTTCATTAAGCTCCCACGACAAGGCTTCGACTTGAAACTCTTTCTACAAATGCTCATATTTTTATCTTCAAGCTATGTCTGACATAAGAAATAAATCTTAATTTAATGAAAACTAATCTCAGTTTATCTGTGTCATTGCTCCAATTAATCAACCCAGCCTTTACATAAACCAAGGCTCGCCTCGGATTTATCTTCAAGTTAAATTTGACATGAATATTTTTATTAATTTACGCAAATTTATATTTCCAGCGGACTTCGTTTGGTTGTACAGCCTCGGTGGTTTATATTAATGCTGGTTGGGCTTTCAAGCATTCATATTATTATTATTGCTATATCCGTTCATAGACAGATCTCAGCGTAGCTTCGGGGCCGAGCAGCATTCATTCATTCATTAGGTGTTGGCACAATTCTGTATAACTGTATATGTATCTTGAATATGTATATATATACGTATACATTTTAAAACAAATTGACACAAACTAATGTATAATAATCCACAGAATGCTCGCCAACTCACACTCGACTATACACACACTCGCAGCAGACACTCATCTGGTAACCGGAAATGCTTCATTGTTGTTTTAAAAACAACAACAAGAACCGTGAACCGGCTTCCCAAACGTTGGGCGTCGGAAATTGAAAAGCAACCCAAAACCAACATCAAATTTAAATGGGAAAAATTTGTGCAAAAATAAAAAAGGAAAATAAAATAAAAAGTGGCATTAAAAATTTAGTTGGAGGGCAGCTCAAAACATGTGTGTTCATGTGTGTAAGAGTGTGTGTGTGTGTGTGTGTGTGTAATTGAACTTGTGATGCTCAATTTACGCCCGCAGCTAAACATCAACACACACTCGTAACACACACTCGTAACACACGCTCACACACTCGAACGACTTTGACGCGTTTAAAAACGCGCTACAACAGTTTGACAGTCATTGTGGCAGCTATTGGCTTTGTTGTCTAAGCCAAAATAACAGCAATTATTTGCCATTGTGCCAACTGTAAATGGCCCCGCCTCCTACACAGCCCACACTCTTTAATAGCTTTGGCTTGTTTTTTCCGCTTTTGCGCTTTTGTTTAGGCCAATTATTTGCCTTCATGCAATTTTCGCTAACAAACAACAAAAACCGCATTGACATTCGAGCCGCAAAAAAAAAAGATTCCGTTCAGAGTCAAGGTCACTTGGAGGGCTTCCCATAGGTCCATTGTTCCAAGAATTTCTGAGATTTCGCTGCAAATTAACAGCTAACAAAATTTATTGTTAATTGATCGGAAAGCCATTTCTGAGGTATAAGCAAACAGAGTGCCTCAGCCAAAACAGAAGACTGAACTCAGTTGAAAATAACTTTATTGCCTCGAGGGGCTAATTGTAAATTGTGTTGTTTTATTTTGACATTTGCGTGCCTGCCTCACGGGGCTGACGGCCATGGCCAAAAGAGCTTTACAGATGTCACGGCAGTTATCAGTAGAAATTTAACTGTCAAATGCAAAGTGAGAATTACAAATGACACGCAATTCGAGAATGCACCACTGCGGAAGATACCCTGTAAAGAGTGTTTCGATAAGAGGGAGAGGAAAGGCATCTCTACTTAATCAAATAAAGTCAATTTAAAGATTGAATTGAATTCAATTAAAACTCCTCATGCTTAACACACATACATAGGGTATATTTAACATGAACAGCTCTTGGGCGCCCACTGACAGTGGACATGGTAGACAGGGACAAAGTGCATTACTCTCTCTCTCTCTCTCTCTCTCTCTCTCTCTCTGTATGTCTCTCTGCACGCTCCATTTGTTGTGCCCGGAGCGCTAAAATCTTTGCATTTTAATTGAATTACAAGCGGTCCAAGCTGCCAACCAGGAGGACGAGAGGGGCTAGTGGATACGGCAGAGGTGTGTCAGGGAGGACGAGGGCGGGTCCTGGTCGCGTGTGCTACCTGCCATAAATTTGTAACTGTTTGCTGTACTTGACACATTTCATAGTTTGGAGCTGGAGTTGGAATCGAGTGCAGTTGGCTCCAGTTTAGTGTCTGCCTTCACGCGCACACACACACACACACACACAAACACACATATGTACTATCTGTATGTATATGTGTACGTGTGTATAACTATACATGCGCAACAATTTGAATAAATATTTACGTAGGTGTTCTCGCTCAGTTGTGCGCTTGTCGCGACTTTGGGAATTCGTGTACATTAAAATTAAACTTAAATTAACAACTAAATAAATAACAGAAGTAATAAACAAGTGGGCCGATAGTGGGCAAGTGGCAATTGATATATACAAGTAGTAAGAAAAACAGTGGTAATCTGTTCATAAAAAAGAATTGCACAAATAATACAAATACTTAGATAAGTGTGCCATAATTCTGTGAAATATTAGCTATTTTCAGAATATATATTTTAAATAAGCTTATTGAAAAATAGTTTAAATAATACAAATTAAATCTTCAGCTCTGTTGTGGGTCCACTTTAGTGTACACCCTCGCTTTAGCCAGATATTTTTCTTATGTAGAGATTTATCTATAATTTGCTTGTAGATCACTTTGATTATTTCTTGCCATTTTAGCTGAACTAAAAGCTAAACCCTAGAGATTAACTACTTATGTGTACAGTAAATGTGTAGATGTTTATATAACATATGTGTGTATGCATTTGAGATAGTAAAATAGCCAAACACCAACCTTAAACCAAAAAGCCACCTATTTCCCATTGTTGTTGTAGTTGTTGTTTTTGTTGTTTTATTGTGGTTGATCGTTCGCATTGCATTTAATTTTCATTGGTACGTTTTAGCATTAAGCGTTGGGCAATGGCCCGACGAAAGTGCAAGCGACCATTAAACGTCATTAAGTATCGCATAATGTGCACAATAAAGTATCAATATCGTTTGCAAATAAATAACCAACGGACACACACACACACACACAGGCACATGTGTATGTGGTTAAAGTAATGTTACGTCATTTGCCCAGCACATTTTTCATCCGTTTTCAGTTCGATTTCGATTTTCATTTAATTGCAAATGGCGGCCAGACGGGTCAAACGTTCAATGAAATATAAAACATTGCGCATACGCCGCATGTGACAGCGTTTGTTCAGCAGCAGTTCATCAGTTGTTGTTGTTGTTGTTGATGGTTTTCATGTTGTAGTTGTTATTATAATTAATTGTTGGCGTTAAATGCATTTCGCGCAGGATATTGTTTGTGTTGCGTTGTGTTTTTTTGTATTTAATTAAACGAGAAGTGCGACCAGCAGCAGCCACACAGCAGCCAGAAAAAAAGTGCGTGGAAACAAAACATTTTAATTATGATTAATAATAAAGCGTTGTGTTCTTGTTGTTTTAATTATTGTTGTTGCTGTCATGCCATGTTCTTCGGGTTGGCCGCATGTATGAATATGCAGTGACATTTACATGTTTAGCATATAAATTTATATATATATATATATATATATATATATATATATATATATATATATATATATATATATATATATATATATATATATATATACATACCTATGTATGCAAAATATCACGCATACGCAGTGGCCGACAATGCGAATGTCTAACATGCTTTTATTTGGGGCTGTTTTATGAGTTACAACACACATTTTCATATATTTACACAAGTGTGTGTGTGTGTGTGTGTGTGTGTGTGTGTGTGTGTGTGTGTTTTTATGAATATGCAAATTATATTTTCAGAACATGCTGTGAAAAAGTCGCAGTTCAAAAGGATTTCGTACATAAAACAAATAACTTTTTTAATCAGATCAGATCGTAAGCTGAGTAGCGCGTATATGCAAATGAGCTTAAATAAATTCAAATAATTTACAAATATATAAATAATATGATTTAAGTTCAAATGAAGTTGAAATTAGAACATTTCTCACGAAAAAACTAAAGACAAATACAACATTTATTAGACTCTTGTAAACAAGGGCATGTTTTTTGTGCCTTCGATGTTTGTACACACTTATCGAGGCAATTTATGGGCATGTACCGCTGCACTCTGCTTATAAATCAGAACTCTTTCTATCTAATGGCAATCATCAACTATGTTTTGCGCTATAAAACTTTATCACTTCATTTGCCTGACAAGCACAATCCCCTCACAAAAATATTCTCTTATCTGGCCGACGAAAAAAGAACTGCACCCAAATTAGGAGAAGAGGGAGAAACTAAAGAGTTTCCACTGAGCTGTTTCCCCAATAGCACTCTCGTTGGCGTAGTTATCAGTGCCATCTTTATTGTGTCAAGGCGATGTAAGTGAATGTTCAGTACAAAAGCTGTGCAATTGAATAGGAGAAGGCCGAACGGGAGCTGGAGGGGCGGCAGCGCCGACAAAGGACGCAGAACTATGCCAGACTCCAAATCAGGCACGTCGTAGAACTCTCTCTGAATAATGAGCAAGTGAGAGAAATTATCAGCTATGCTCGAACATTGAATACACTGCAAAAGCATGATACTTACTAGGGGAACATGAAAGAAAAAACAAAATCTGCTCAAAAATCTGTACGAACTACTATATTATATACAGTGGTGCTCATAGACTTAAGCCACTGCCACTACCATAAACTGTTTTCTTAATAACTTTTTTGAACATTTATATTTCGCTGTGAAATTTTTTACATTTTGTTACACTATTATTTAAGCAGCTGATCACAGTAAAAAATTACAAGTTAAAATTTGTGGGTTCCCAAAAAATTGACTAAATGTCAAAAAGGAGTATTTCGCTCTGCTCACATACTTAAGCCACCTTGAGCTAAAATCGTCAAATTTGTGTGGAACTGTGAAATAATAACTTTTCTTAATTTTCGTTAAAATTCTTGGTTGAAGTCTTGTGGCTTAAGTCTATGAGCACCACTGTATGTATTTAAAACGACAATCTGTTATTTATTTATTGCTAGCACCAATAGGGAATTATTATTATTTCAATTGATGTATCACTATATAACTGTAATACTCTTTGTGTAAGGGTACAAAAGGCTTAAGGACGAGGCGGCTGCTTCTGCCAAGTGCCAAGTTAAGTTGACATACAAATTAACGGTTCAATAGAGAGCTGCACACACGTACACGCCAGACACACCATACACACACATAAACTTAGAGAAACACACACACGCCCAGAGCTGCCGCACTTAAATGTATCTCAAACGGGGTCTCTGTGGCACTTGGCTTCGGCTTCTGGCTTAAGCTCTGGGCCAAAAATGATGTCGTGCGTGCCCAAACTATGCGCTGTCATTAAATCTAACGAGCTTCAAGAGAGTGGGTGTGGCCTGGAGATTGAACCAGTAACTGTGTATGGGCACATGCAAAATGTCTAAGTTCTAGCGAACATTGAACTGAAAATTGAGAAAAGCCAAAATGCTGGGCTGCCAACGTGGCTTTCACTTAAGCTCTGGCATTAGCCGAAGCATTAGCCTTGTCTTAATTGCATATATCTGTATGTTGGCTGCTTATTCTTCTTCAACTATTTCAAAGAAAAAGCCATTATTTATCCCGTAATAATAGGCTGGCCAAATTACAGACACTGATTTATGGACCAATTGAAAAGGACAAACAGTTAAATTGATTTAAGTTTAGCCATAAAACGGCGAGATTTGCTACAAACAAATGGCTGTAGACTTAAGGCGAAATTGTTAAGGGAAAAGGATATAAAAGTTATACTTCAAAATTCGAAGGTTTAAATTCGCTTAGATGCATTTACAAGATCTATACAAAGTAAAGTATAATAAAGTAAAATGTATATACGCGATATAGCTGAAATATAGCCTTGCTGAAATATAGCCTTGGTGCCAAGCTGTTTACTGCCTTAAGTGTAACCGTATTTTCTTTCATCTGTCCTTTTTCATCTCGTGTTCTCTTCTTTTCTGAGTGTTCTGACACTTTCTGACAGCATCAATAGTGCTCAAAATCTTAAAGGAAAATCAATTGCATTTCTCACTTTCGCTTCCCTCTCTAGAGACAGCTTGATGGCAAGTGGCGAGTACTTGTATGCTCTATAATACACATCCATAAATTTAGTTGGACATATACAGTTTTTGCCATGAAGAGCTTTAATAATTATTTTAAGAAATCATTTCATTCCTAACTTTATCAAATACCTCTTGCCTCTTAGAGCGTTACCTGCATACATTAGCACACATGTTTCTTTCTCGATGCCAAATCGAAGTTCAGACCAAAACAGATGGCTGGAATCTATTAAAGCTGCGCATTACATGCAAAACAACTTAGAGCAAACCGGTAAGCTCTATGTGGCCCGCCCACCTACAAAAAAGAAACAAATTGGAAGAACGAGAAAATATAAACCTCCATGCGGAGATTAATTTGATTAGCAGGCGGAAATCAACAGACGCAATACAAAGCCAAGAGCTAGCATGGCCCACACGGACTGCTTCGTCGAGCACTTACAACTGGAGCATTGATTGGCCGACTGATTGATTGGCTGATTGATTGATTGATTGATGATGTGAGCCCTAATTGAAGTTTACGCAAGTGCGCAGTCAAAGTCAATTTCTTCGCTACTCATCGAATTGCAGGTGATAAAGCAGAGATAGTCTTCCAGTCAAGTGGACGATAACAGGACAACCGATAAGGGCTACACTGAAAGCAAAAACAATAAATGCCTGAGTCAACTCCAGGCAAAGTTAAGCAACACTTCAATTGCCAATCAATGCAAAATAATACCAAAGAAGTCCCAAAGTAAAGTTAAACATGACTGAAATTAGGCAATCATAACAAAGCGATCTATATTTGGGCTAGCCTTTTCTCTGAGTGTAGCACTCATCCACTTCTACGAGCCCATAAAATGTGAAAATAATGCCCGTTCAACAGATATTTGTCTTTGATTTGAAAATAGCCCCTCATGTGGCTGTTACCCCAGCAAATGGGGCTCAGCAGAGCTGGGCTGCTGGTGAGTTGCAAATATTTGTGCGTTGATAGCACCTTTCGCACTTTCTGAATCGAAGCACACATTCAATAAATAACTCTGCAAATTGCGTGTGAGCATTATGAATTGCTGTTTATGGCAGTTGTAAGTGTTTCGGCCAACAAAGGCGATAAGATACTCACGTCTGCCAAGTATATATAAATAAATACATCCATATATGTAGAGGGTGGAAGAGAGAGAATACTCGTATGTAGCAGCGCCCTGGCGGAAGTATTTGGTTCAAATCCATCATGCGTCGATTACACTCAGTGTATATAAAATGCTGAAGTACGCGCCTTGCCTGCCTTCATCATTTCTAATTAGTGTATTTTCAAACTCGTTTATGAAATGAAAAGAATAGATTGCGTTTCGATGCTTAGAATGCTTAGAAGTTAGCATTCTTTATACAACAGCTTGTAATCATCGTATTCGTATGATGTAGATCTCTCTTGATTAATATAATAGTATGTATAGTTTCTGAAATAAATTCTAGAACTTTACAGTCTTGAAACGAGCTGTGAGACAGGCTGCTCACCTCACAGCTTTATCTACAGTATGATGTCAAGTATCAAGAATCTTATCTGATTCATAAATTGACTTATCTCTTAAAGATTATAAATGTATCGGAGAAATTCCAGGCAATTGATTCATAAGTGTTACCCGACCATTGACCTTCCTATGTCTCAAATAGAAACTGTTGGCAGCTAAATGGGGCTACAAGTGAAAAGTTCCCATTCGACAACTTAGCCAATCTCACGTTCGTTTCGCAGCCAGTCTTTCGGCCATGTCATGACTTGAGCCACACTCACGACACTCACGCTTCTCATGTGTGCGATTGGAACCGTGTGGCTGGACACCCACATGCCGTTATGCAAAACTAGCGCTAGGTTCCCAGCAAACAGTTCAGTTCAGCTCAGCTCTGCAATGCACTTGACACAGACACCCCAAAAAAGCGAAAACACGCGCACTCCCCTCTTGAAAACAAACAAATGCAACGCCCGCTTCGAACTGTGTCTGTCAAAAATTGTCGTTGTCATTCTTGTTGTTGTTGTTGTCGTTGTTTTATTGAGTGAACCCGGTCCATGCAATTAGCTGGAGGTCGTTTGTTCAGCCAACATGTTGGCTCAGTGTGTTGTCCGTTGTTGATGTTGAATTTGGGTGCGGAGCGATCCCTGCCGACAGCCAGTCGCGAGTCGACAATGTTTTGGCCACAATTTGTTAAACAAATTGTTATTAAACTATTCGAAGTTCGCCAATTGATTGGCCATTGTGTCAAGTTAATTGCAAATCACAGAGCAAGCCGTAGCCGAAAAAAAGCAACAAAAATAAATGAAAACTGCATCATGCTTGTGTTCCTAGACCCTTTTCCAAACCGGTTTCTATTTGATTGACTAGATTTTCTGTTTTCCTCTTTGTTTTTGTTTTGGGACAGACTGTCATTCAATTGTCAATATCTGCGCGGCTCGATCGGTGATCGTCACGACTTGCTGCCTTCTGGCTGTCTTGCGCGCAGTCGGAAATTGGTTTTGCATTGAACTTCAATTGAAATTTGCGCGCTGGCAGCTAGCAACCCAGCTGGGCCTGGGCCACGGCCATGGGCGTGGCAGCTGGCGCACGTGGCAGCTGCGAGGTTCATATTTCAAAAGAAAGTTGAACTAAATGTAAAATAAGTTAAAATTAAATGAATTTACAATAGACTTTCAAAATCAGCGAGCTTTGACCGAGATCTTCAATTTGATTCTATTGAATATGAGTCTGCAGTCAGAACACTCAAATCAAATTCGATCTTGCTTAGGCCTGATTTGCACAGCAAAGAACACTATATAGCAGTGCTCTCACGCATGACAAAAATTGAACACATATATGGAGTAGAATCTCATATATTCCCAACCAAGCAATCACACAATTTGTTGGCATAAAATAAGGAACAGTATGTTAACGAAATGTTTGTGCTGTATCCAGCTCCGGATTGGCTGTATCGCAATAGCCGTGACCATGATATTAACCTATGGCTCCTCTGCAATAGTTATGGCGCTCATTTCCCATAACATGCTGCCAAGTAAGTCATGTGTCATGTCCTTTTCATAAAGAAATATTAAGGATTGTCAACAATGACTGTCTACCTTATAGATGAGGTTGTCAATCCATATCTTGTCGATGGCGTACAAATTCGTGTGTGCATAGCATCTTCTGTTCTTCTGCTAAGCGCTGTCTTATTACTTGTTGGCCTGATAGTTGTAAGAAAAGCAATTTATATCTATAGCTTTATAGCTCTATCTCTGTCCTTTTTCCTATATGTCAGTTGTTTGTCTGTGCAGATTTAACTTGTAACTGAAGCCACTCTGTATGCAACTGTGTCTGTATATGTATATGCTTTAATTATATTCGTATCTGACCACAAATCTGCAAATATTTGTATTTTATATTTGTATTAATATCTGTATCTATAGCTTGATTTGTATCTTTACTTATCTGTTATTATCTGTTATTGCTCTTGGGTATTTTGAACTTAACTATAATTATATCAATATGAGTATCTGCAGACATATCGGTCTTTGCATTGCCACCGACCTACGTCCCTGTTTAATCTGTCTAATCTGCATCTGGCTTATAACAGTAGAAACATGTTTAATAACTTATATCTCATTTTGAATCTAGATACAATTTTATATCTTCATTATTCCCTGGCTACTTTTGGCTTGTATTCACATCGTTTTTCAGTTTATATCATTGGTTTTGTTTGTCAGCTATAATGGACCGTTCATTCTTATATTTTTTGTTATTTGCTCAATGGGTGAGTGATCCAAGTCTGTCACAAAAACATCTAAACATCTATGATCGAATGTCTTTTCCTTGGCAGTTATATACTCATACTTTTGGGTCGTTATTCTATCATATGTTTTACTTATGGTTTACCAATGATGTTTCCAATTTCAATCCATTATAATATTTCACTCTACTTTACTAAGCATTCAGAGTCAGAAAACTTTAGGCACGTTCGAAATCATATATCTTAAAATTGTTCTGTGTTCATCTAAGTCGGAGGATGACCACTGGCAAGTGTTGCTGCGTTCCCTTGGACATTTGCAGCACAAGCATCGGCATATTCTTCATCTGTTTTTTCTTCTGCGAAATTGCTTTCCTTGGTCAAAAGGGCGTTTTTATCTGTAAGTGAATCTAGGCTAGTCTATTTATAACTATTGTCTATCTTCGTACTGTACTTTGTAGATTCGAAAACCGATGTATGGGATTATGTGCAGTCGGTCATTGTTATGGTCGGCACTGTCACCTGCATTATACTGATCTGTGGCGTCTATAAGGTAAGGCCTATCTTTATACACATCTATGTATATATATTCTAGTCGTAAGATACATTTTACATTCTCTGACCAATGTCAGCGTAAACGATGTGCCATTGTTTTCTGGATATTCATTTTTGCGGTTATATTCTTCTTATATTTGATAATGTTCATTATCGATTTGGTGGCTTATAAATATTTAATCACGGGCCTAGTGCTACAGCTGTTAATAATAGGTAAGTCACACGGTCACAAGTGGATGTTCTTTTTCCGACTTATCTGAATTCTTCATCAGTAATTTTAGCTCTTTCACTAGTTATTGTGCATGCCAACTTCAAGCTAATCAAATCTGAAGAATCATAAATTTATTACAATTTCTCCGAAATGTTCATAAGGCTTTATGTAACCTCATTGATGGCATAAAAAGCATACCATTCGAATGTGATATTTTGAGGAATACAGTTGGCTCTTTCCAAATTGTTATAGTTGTTCATACATCAGGAATTTCATTTTAGAAAAAAAGCACAGCTGGTAAGTGTGTGTATTTACTAGGCGATAATACTTGTATTTTTTATGCCAAATATTTCAAGTTTTTTTCAAAATTAAGCGACGACCGAGAAAGCCCGAATCTAGATAATAAACTAATTGGTTTGCAATCAAATTCTATCCACGATGGCTTGTCGCTGCAAGTACTTTGTAAAAATATTGAACAAATGCTGCTTCTGCTTCTCGCTGCGCGTTGGCACACTGTTATTTGGCTGCATTTTCCTGACCTGGTTTGTCTATCTGTGTCTGGGCAGCGCCTTCATGATGGAGTGCATCTTCCCCAACGAATACCAGAGGGAAACACGCGGACCTCCGGCAGCACCAAAGACAACCATGGTCTTCTCGTTCTTCGGCATCTTTGCATCCGCAATGGTCTGCATGGGTGTGCATAATGTGAGTATTAATGGGAAAGTATACGCTTAGACGTTTAGATAATAGCCTTATACACCCCTTCACAGAATAACGAGCTAATGTTCGTACCATTTCTGGTGCTGACTCCAATATATATTTTTGTGCACATTCTGGCCATGGTCATCTACAACTTTGTCTGGGTCATCATTGCCCTCTTTATCATCACAATATGTAAGTTGACGATTCTATTCTTTCCCACTCAGTTAGTATTGATCCCCACCTAATTTACGCAGTTGTACTAATCTATGCGTGGATTATAATATATTCGTACTTCTCGGAGCTGCGCTATACCTACGATGATGAGCTGCCACATACGTACATCTGAAAGCTAAATAACTAAATTCTTGTTTTGGAGCGGGGTTTTTTTCTGGTTCTGATGTAATACAAATTAAAAATGTGGAATTGGAGAGAGTTTACTAGCATAAGTAATTAAGTCTCAAAATAGATATATTACAATAGTTTCTTTTGAGATGCAATTAAAAAATCGATTGAGTGACTAATTGATGATATGCATACATCATAAAACCATCTAGAAATATCTGTAGGCATCTTTCGAGCGAATATTGAATGAATGTTGGGAAGTTGTCGGAAATACTTTTTTGGAGGGTTTTCTTTTACAGCTTTCTATTTACACGACTTTCTGGCTGTCATGCTTGATGCGTCGCATGCGGGTTGATCTGGTTGTCTATATATTTTGGGGGATAATTGACGTTTGAACTCACCTTTGGTAAAGAGGCCAGCACCTGCTGCTTGACATCCCAGACGAGTCGCTCCGATGGGAACTGCAGACACTTGTAGACATTTAGCTCCGGCACATGGATGCGCACCAGTAGCCAGCCATCCCGGGGCTCCGGCGGCGGCTCGTCGTCAAACGCACCCGGCCCGGACGTGCTGTCCATGTTGGCCGGGTTCTGTTTGACTTTGGGCGTGGGTGGGTGATACGTCGTAATTTTGACGGCTTTTCGCGCACAGCGTCACAGTGAAACAAAAAAATTACTTGGCTCAAGGCAAGTTTTTCGGCTTTTCTCCTTTTTTATAGTTTTATCAAATTAATTTTGTTTGCAGTTCGTATTTTTCGTTTGGTCTCTCGAAAGTGTTATCAATGGAACATTTATTTGATTGAGCTGCCCGTCGCTATTAGCTGAAAATCGTTTCGTGTGGACATTTCCTTATGGCTCTTCCGTTCACTTGACAGCTCATCAATTGGAATGTACATCATGCTGAAGAGAGAACGAAAAATATCCATAAAGCAACAGTTTTTATATAAATTCTGAATTGTTAAGTTGGTGCTTTTTTTACTCATTCATTTATACTGTTTTTCTTCAAGTGTAGCAAGTCTTTCAGCCCAGTCTGTCTTTGCAGTGAGTGCTTAAGTAACCACACAAGACGTCAACTGCGTTGTCACACAGCATTCGTTTGACGCAAAAAAACTTAATTTGTAAATTGGTTTACTTTTTTCAGAGCTCTCGCTCTCGGCGTCCCTCCCCCGCTTTGGACCAGTCAGGCAGTCTGTCAATCGGTCGCTGTCATTGTGTCAGTCGCACAAACACTTCCCCAAAAGCCCCATAAATCGCCAAGGCGGGCAAAAAGCACATTCAACATTCGCAGTTGTTGCTGCTGCTGCTGATTACTCTCTGATATTGACATTTTATGGCTGCGACTGTTGCAGTTGCTGCAATTATGCACAAATTAAATTCACACGCTAACCTCAAAAGCAAGAAAAACTGGAAGGCTATTTTTTTTTTTAATGACTCGAAAATATGTGCCAATGCGCCAAGAGGCTGGCTTTTATAGCAGTGTAATAGTAATTGGCTGAGTATTTAGTTGATGGTTACTCTATGAGAAAAGATGTGGGAGACTCCTTCGCTCAGATCTCATCTTTAACTGAAACGAAAAGAGACAGCCAATAGTCTGCAATCTGCACAAAATTGTCTTCTGGACTAATTGATTGCTACCACTGAACACACAATAAACAATTCTTGAAAGTCCCATGCCTCAGTTAAAGTGCTCCTTACTTCACTATGCAAGTAAACGGTACTTAGGTACAGTGAAGCAATAAGAAACGATATAAAATCTTCTACTTTACAAATCTCTACAGCCGAATTATTAGCTCGCAGAACTCTTAAAGTAGAACATTAATTATCTGGCTCGTAAATCGCTAAATTGAGCCCAAATGTTTCAGATAGTTTCACTCGACCTGTTTTTAAACCAGAAATAAGTAATGTTCAAGAACCTTCAAGTAGAAAGCAAATTTGAAAGTGAGCCGAGTTATTTAAGTAGTCGGAAGCACAAACACACACACATGCTTCTACGTAGTTCAGTGCACCCAACAAGCAAAAGAAAACACGACAGTTGAAAAGATGTCACGGTCAAGAAACTGCGTACACTTTGCCGAAATACATAAATTAAATATATTTAAACAAGTGGACTGAAAACAAAAGTCGCTCACCTTGGCCACCCACCTGTCAATCCAAAACAACAAAAACAAAACCAAGTGAAAATTATCAATAGCTCAACAATTTCAAATGTTTGGTCGCAGCTATCAAACATGGCCAAGGCAAACGAAAACGCAACCGCAACGCCAATTGATATGCCTAATGAGCTGGCATTAAGGGGCAGTCACGACCCTCTTTCGCTCTCGCTCTGATAAGAATTTTTGGGTGCCAAAGTAAACACAACTTTTAATTAGCAGCACTTGTCACATCACGCATTACGCATACGCCACGTGGACACAAGTCGTTCAACTTAATTAAAAAATCAGCCAGCACAGTGAGACGATATCTATGCAATAATCTTTTTATGTGGCCCAAGCTTTATCAGCAGCAGCATGAGATGTGAAGGAAGTTTAAGTTTGATAATACCCAAGCAGGGCCCAGTATTATTGTGTTATATAATGTGTGGAGGCATAGAAGACGTTTACATAAAGTTAGGATGTGTTTAATGTCGAATATTTTCTAGCTGACATTCTGCTTTGTATCGTAGTATAAGTTCCTTATAACATTGACGTCTGTCTAATATCGGACCATCAATAAAATTACACCCGCTCTATGGATAAGCACACGAATATATTGCCCAGCGGCTAAAGCTGCAAGAACATTGAAAGTTTGGCAAAGAGAACTTCTCCGCTCTGCGTCTCTCTCTCTCTCTCTGTCTCACTCTTTCTCCCTCTCTCGCTTTCTCTTTCTCTTTCTCTCTCTCTCTCTGTCTCTCTCAGTGTTTTCCTTTTGTTTCTCTGTCACTCGAAATTGAATTGAATTTCAAACAAAAATCTTTGAGCTTAGCCCAAAGTTTAACGCTGACATTTGCTGCACTTTTTATTGCCAATCGCTTTTAATTGGAAAAGTTGCTAACCCCACGTTTGCTTTTCCCACCCACATCCACACCTAAACCTACAGCTACCTCCCACCCACCAGCTGTCCTCGTCTACTGCCTGTCCAACTCAGCCAATACATTTTTAATCACAATTTAAAGTGCGCTGTGCTGATTTATTAATAGCGCAGAGCAGCAACAACTCAATTATCGCAATTATGGTGCGAACTGCAACACCGACAACAACCACAAACAGCAACAATTGTACATTATGGCAATTTCCATGACAACTAAGTGCTGCGATTTTTCACTTAAAGCGCATAATTTTGCACAAATCCATTTCGGCTTGGATCCCCTTTTCTATGTTGACTTTGATTGAAAAATTATGTCTGACCTTTGCGCTTTGACATGCGCGCAAATCAAAATTTATGTTTGCTCTGCTCCGGTCTCCACCCTACCCCCAAGTCCCCCCAGGCGTTGGTCATTTCGCCCCAATTGTTGTGCTTGTACCTGACAGCTGCCAGTTAGTTATATGTGTTTCGACCGCCAGGTGGCGCAACAGCCAATTCTCGCCCTCATCCCACAGACCAAACTGACAGTTATGTGCTCTTCACACCTGACAAGTCGCATGCGTTGCCTGAGAGGACATTTTGTGAAAACATAAAATCCAAACAAACCAACAAAATTACGATAAATAAGAGGCCCCGAGTAGAAAATACCTTGACCGATTTTTGTTCACTTCACTCTATCCAGCTTACATTATTATATTGTTTTGAATAGGATAGAAAGAATTATCCTATACTCTGTCCTGATGATTCCCTTGATATTTCAGAGAGTGGAATCACCTGAAAAAATTTATACCATATAAAGGCTGCATGCTAAGTTCCTCTTAGCTCCCTATGTCAGATATCGCTATATATGCAAATGCTTTTCCTACTGCCCGATCCAACTGCACAATCATATTGAACCATCGTCAGTATTCACTGCGTACTAAGTTTAGTTATTCCGCATCCACTCACTCTGTCCGTGCAAGTCTTACATACCAAATCCACACTTATGGTACCGACTTTACAACTAAGTTGTAAAAGTTACTGCCAGGTTGTAAAACACGCTAAGCTCTTAAATTTAGACAACCCCAACGCCCACTTGAGCAGTATCTGAGCTGTGAATGCACTCAAGTGCGCCCGCTTGTCGCACAGTTCAGCTTAAGTATTTGTGACACTTTCTGACAGCCAACGAAATTTGCCAAAAAGTCTGAAGAACAAAGTTTGAAGGGAGCCGTGCCCTAGCCTAATGCCCCACACAAAATGCAGCTGCGGCAGTTCAGGGCACACACTCGAAAGACACTCAGCTGAAATTATGCCACATCGAATGGATTTTTGTGGAAATTAGTTCCCTCACAGAGCGACTGTGTGACTGCATGAATGAATGACTGACTGATGGACTGATGGATTGCAACCCAAGGGGTTCAGCCTGATTTCTGGGTCACTGTGCAACTAAATGTCACGAGTGTGTGCCACAGTCAGCAGCGCATGCATATTTTAAATTGCGTACAGCTTTAAAGCAAATTACTTTTGTCATTTTAATGACGATGCTTTAAATGAGGCTGCTGCTGCCGCAACTGCTGCTAACGCTGAAGCTGCTGCAGGGGTTGGCCACCAATCTTCTCGGATGTTGCGCATTGTTTGCCTTGGCAACGCGGCACCAAATTGCCAACAAATAACTGCAACAAGGCAGCCACGCCCATCCACCCACGACTTAATAAATGCACTGCCATTTTTGTCGGGAAGTTGCACAGTGGAACAGACATAGGAAAATTTAGATTCTACAACGAAGTATGTTCCTATCTTGGCTACATTCATTTCTAGATGATATGATCCTAGGAAACAAAGCACGAACTTTCTTCTCTTCTTATACTAGTCAAAGCTAGTACCTAGAAAGACTGTACAACATAGTCAATGCTGGCAATGCGAGGCTGCCTTACTTTATACTACATATATCAAAGTAAATACTCGTTCAGCTTTTATAAAACAGTTAAACTTTCAGTTTTAGCCTAATGATTGGATCATTAGCCGTTAAGTGCTGCATAATACTTATCTTAACTTAATCTTTAGTTGGCAAGCAGCATTAGACTCTAAACATCATCTAGCGATTTAACACTAAAACGATGCCGTAGCTCGAACCAAAAAATCCTCTCTAAACGCTACTAGCTGGATTCCTCATCTGCACTTTTGTTGAATTGCCCCACTGTGCAGTATACTGCTTTGCAAATCGAATCGCCATTTTGTTTACGCGAGCATTCTGTGGTGCACTGTTGTGTGCACCGGAAACGGAAATGCGCACATAATTCTGTTAGAAAACGCGTCGCTGGCTACTAAGGAGCCGCAGGGAACGCTCGCCGCTGCTCATCTGGAATTCGAGCAACGCGCGCACTTTAATTAAATAATATTAAATGCAATTTCGCTTTGAGCCTTTCATCTGAACAGCAACTGGAAACTGGGATTGGATTTTGTACTGTAAACACAGAAAAACATGTCGCTCAAGTTTATGGCAATGTCAAAGTTTCTTGGCTAATTTATTTCACTATTTTTTTGTATTTTCATTCAAGGCAGCTGCCAAGGAGAAGAGGAAACAACAACAGTAGCCTCAGCCGCAGCAGCGGCAGCACAACAAATCTAAAGAAACACAAAAAAAAAGAACCAAAAACTTGTTTTCCAGTCACGTTCATTTTCAATCAAGTGGCATCATTATATGCCAAACAAACTGCAGAGAGAGAGACAGAGAGAGAGTGCGATAGAGCGAACGAGACAGATTGAGAGAGAGAGAGAGAGAGAAACTAATACAATAAGAAAATTAAGTCTGACCCATGCGGTTGGCCAAGCCAGCGGCCACACATATGTGGCCCCAACGCTAGTTGCCCTTAACCCTTCTGGCTGTCAGTCCAGAGTGCCTTGAGCTGAATTCTTTGTCTAGCTGCATGTGGGGAATGCCTGAAATCTTTTTGGATTGATTACAGTTTAGTTGATGGCAGGAACCACAGCAAATTACGCTAAACTCGAGATACAAAACCGCACTCGACTTCCTCCTCAGCTTGGATCAAAGCCTAGCCATTGCCGTAAAAACAAAAAACTCGCTTCTGCCACTGACAACTCGAGCAGCCATTGATTGAAATTGTTTGATTGCTGTTTCTGCTGTTTCGAAAAAGAGCGTTCAAAAAGTTTGGACATGAGAATGAAACAAACTTTACTGTGGCTCAAAATGTTTTTCCAAAAAAAATGTTAAACCAATAAACTGCATGCCGCGTGCTGCTTCAACCAGAATTTAAGTCGACAGGCCGCAATAATACAATTTGTGGTTTTTATTTAAAATTAAATGTGGTGTTTAGTGAAACACGTCTAAATGTATTCTCTCATTTCGACCGAATTTGAGTTGATAAAAAAAAAACATATTTATTGGATTAATTGAGAACATAAGTATACGCCTACTTAAACAATGCAATTAGGCTTTCTGTGATATATGAAAAGGCAGAGAGAGCGAGGGACAAAACTGGAAGAAGAAACAGACACTAAAAGAGAGTTGGTTTATACCAACTAAAATATTCAAATACTGCGCTTCGATTATAAAATTGAACTTGATGTTAACAAGAATCGAATTTAGAGCAACATTCAGTGACGGCTAAACAAAATGCCAATTGGATTAAATGGACAGCCAATTGGATTTCACAATTTGAGGTGAGCTTTATGGTCGAGTCGCTGTAGCTGGACTGGAGACTCACACACGAATTTCTTACTAATTTCAGCAGCCGAATTACGTCACTGCGCACAAAATACGCTATTAAGTCAGCGACAGAGCAAGATATAGAAATATATACATATATACACCTATATAGTATAGTATGGCTCATATGTTAGCTTGTTGCTGCAATCAATGGAAATAAATTAAAATGCCGATTAAAAAAGAACAAAACTCTATGCAAATGTGGCGACTGCTTCGACCGGTTTAAGTGCAGCGCAGGTAAAAACAAACGACTGACAGTCAGCACAGACAACGCACACTCATTCACTAAAACATTAAGTGAAATATATAATAAATGAAATCAAAACCCATTAAAATGCAAAAAAATATAAAAAATCAACTACAGCAAAGTTGTTTATTAAAAACCCCATGTTACACTCATTCAAGCAGCATGACCCGCTGTACAGAGCTTCTCAAACTGTAGAGGGAAATTAAACAGTTAAGAAAACTGTTCAGAGCCGATAAAAGCTCAATTCCTCGAAGTTTCTTAATTTCTATTTAACGTGCAAATATTTTTCCTGTCAATTTAAGCGATAAACGTAATTTATTTGGCTTGCAGCAACAGCAAAAGCAACAGCAAAAACTCTTCAACAAGGCTAATTTCATATTTTGCGTCTGGCACTAGCCCTCCCGCTACAGCGTTCACCCTACACAGAACTGGCTGCAGGGCCATCAATCATACGCCATGTGAACAGCAGACGCAGCAGCAAAACCAGCAAAAACGCAAACGACAACCAACTCACTGCACAGACGCCTGCCCCTCCCCCTGAAAAGAGCTTAACAGTGTTGTGTTGCGTATAAATCTGTGGGTGGCTACACAACACACAGCACACAACACAGAGCGCGCACACACACACACACACAGAGCACACGTGTGCTGTGCTGAAGAACGCCCACAGCCGAATGAAAATTGCATGCCAATTGGCAGCAACGGCTAACAAATTTTCGCGCTAGCTGAAATAACAGCAAATGTCTTTACTTGCGGGCAAATTAACGTGCAGCCAATTGAAATACACTTCAGCTGAGCGGGGCATTGGACTAGCTGAATGAATGAGTGACTGACTTACTGATTGAATGACTGACTGATGAGTGACCCTCAATACAGTTGAAATTTATATAGTAGCTTACTACAGTAACTGAATTAAACCTTTATGCAGCAGTTAGCTAGTGTGGAATAGAGAAAGAGGTTAAGAGTTTACTTTAATACTTTTATGCTTAACCATTTTTGACAACCTTTTAGGGACATTTTAAAGTACGTAGCTGAAGTGAATGGAGATGGTTACAGAGTTTGGTTAAAATTAGAAAATGCATAGAAAACTGTAAGACATGCTTTACAGCTATCAGATATAGGTAACGACAAAAGTACAAAAGAATTTAGGGGAATTCCCTAAAACAGTAGTGAAGTCACTGAAGTCATAATTTACACCTTTAGTCTAGTCCAGCTCTAGCTAAAAAACTGACTGCAAATTCTACTTTTTTCACTATTTAAAAACGGGAAATAACCTGCTTTTATATAATCAAGCAGAAGTCAGGTGAAACGCTTATTTACTTTATTGGAAATGTAATTGAATGCAGATTACAAACAATAACGAGTTTTCTCCGCAAACATTAATATAAACAGAAAAGGTAAACAACTTCTGATTCCATACCAAAACAAACATAGGGTATTTAAGAAGCGACAAGCGCTTCGGTTGGCATTAATTTACCTAGGCTTTTCTCATTTATAGACACAGTCGCGTTGTCAGTTCGTAATCAGCGTGTTTTTCGCTGTTTGCATTTGACACCGAACAACTTTATAAAGTCACCTCGCTCAGTGCCATTTGAGCCCAGTCGCTCAATCGCTCAATCACTCAATCTTCAAAATGGGCTCGAGGAGTAGTTCGACTAGTGTTATGTAAATGCTCGCTGAGTGTGGCACATCTTGAGTTAGCAAAAGTGTTAGCCACAAGTTGTGTGTGACAGCCAAAGCCGCAGAATCTACTACATGGATAATAATTAACAGCTAGCACACTCACACAGTCACACACACATACACAGACAAAGTCACACAGATACACACAGTCAACAGTTGACGTGTGTAATTAGGCTGCAATGAATGCCAAATATGGCTAGGCAAAAAGCACTCGTAAACGCTTTTGGCCAACTTTTCAGTTTTTATGGCCGGCCAAATGTGGCCAACAAATGATTTTTAATAACTCTGACACTCATTAAACTCAAATTACATGCATTTTGATTACGCAGGTTTTGCATTTGGGCTTGTTCAGTCATTTGACTGGGCATAATGGAGTTTAGGCTGTAAGGTGCATGAAATTAATTAGGGCACTGTAAAGAGCAGCACGAGAGCGACGAGAGCGGGATGGAGTGCTCTCGCTAGATGTTCGGGTCTCGGTGCTAGCTCTCTGCCCAATAGGTTAAGTTTGAAGTGAAATTAAAGCAGTATCAAAAAGACTTCGTTGTCGGCAAGCTGGGTGTTGAAGATCCACGACTTGTTGTTGTTTCATGTGTTATATACACCAAGCCCTTTTGTCAGGACATTTTTGGCGCCCCCGGGTGGACTCTTCAGCAGGTGACATCGGTGGATTACATACAGGAGGATTAAATGGATTGCGCTAATAATCAGGGAAGTACATAGAGTGATACGTACATAGACCGAGTATTTAAATTCAATAAAGTGCACTCGAGACATGCAGATTTTAACTGCAGGTAAACCTATGTACATGTGTATATGGCTTTCATTAATTGCTTAATTTGGTTATTTGTACATACATATACATATATTGTCAAAATAATTAGACATTGACCTCTGTCTGCCCTCGAATTTGACGAACATAGAGTCAAAACGGAGCCAGAGAGTTCAGCCTCTGTGTAAAGTAAGAAACTAAAAAACCGTTTCACACAGCTTTGCCGCTCAAATCGATCTCTTAAACTCTTCGCTAGTTGCCTATTATTGGTCGCACAATCGTTGTTGTGTGCGCTCTCGCTTGCGAAGATAGAGCGCTGATACATTGTTGTTGCTATCAGCTCTTCGTCGTCGTTGCACTCCCCGTTGCGCTCTCGTTGTGCGCTTCAAACTTGTATGAGTGCATGCTCAGCACTCACCAGCTCTTGTTGTCCGCTGTTGTGAAGTTCGGCTGTGCATTTGCGCTCCCCGTTGCGCTCTCGTTGTGCGCATCAAACTTGTATGAGTGCATGCTCGGCACTCATCAGCTCTTGTTGTCCGCTGTTGTGAAGTTCGGCTGTGCATTTGCGCTCCCCGTTGCGCTCGTTGTGCGCATCAAACTTGTATGAGTGCATGCTCGGCACTCACCAGCCTTTGTCGTCCGCTGTTGTGAAGTTCGGCTGTGCATTTGCGCTCCCCGTTGCGCTGATCGTTGTGCGCATCAAACGTGTATGAGTGCATGCTCGGCACTCACCAGCTCTTGTTGTCCGCTGTTGTGAAGTTCGGCTCTGCATGTGCGCTCCCCGGTTGCGCTGATCGTTGTGCGCATCAAACGTGTATGAGTGCATGCTCGGCACTCACCAGCTCTTGTTGTCCGCTGTTGTGAAGTTCGGCTGTGCATTTGCGCTCCCCGTTGCGCTCTCGTTGTGCGCATCAAACTTGTATGAGTGCATGCTCGGCACTCACCAGCTCTTGTTGTCCGCTGTTGTGAAGTTCGGCCTTGCATCTGTGCCCCAACTTGCGTGATTCGTTGTGCGCATCGAACGTGTATGAGTGCAGGTTCGACACTCACGATCAAACCGTGGGGGTTGTATTAGCTGAATAACTTACAGGTATATGTTACAATCGTTAGTAGCAGCCCATATACAACTAGCTAACGTATAACACATAGAGCATCGACCGAACGCAGTGGATATTATTCTGCAATCCCTTAGCTTGCATTATAATTCGGGTTTAATTGAAATTGGTTTCAATTGAATAACATTTTGAGAATCATGACTGGCAAGCGAGGAAAGAATCGGTCTATGGACGAGTCATCATCAGCGCGGATTGAAAGCCTGCTGAATGCTTATAAAAACGTGACAAACGATATAACGCGTATCAACAAATCGTTAAAAGACTTCACAATATCGGTGGAGCCCTTTGAAATCGAATGTCGATTAGAAATATTAAACCGATATATAGAAAACGCGTTTAAAATACAGCAAGAACTGGACGACATTAATTCAGATTTAGTGCCTCGATCATCATTAGAGGAGTTGTGTGTCACAACCAAGGCCCTACTAATGAAGCGAGGCAGTGTCAGTCAACCAAAACCGGAAAGTCATGCCAATTCGACCATGATTAGCTCCGTGTCACATACTAGAAATCTACCTCACATTAAATTACCAAAATTTAGTGGAGAGTATTCCGAATACAAAAACTTTATAGGTCTATTCGAGAACTTAGTTGACAATGACCCAACTCTGTCGAACATAGAGAAGTTTAATCATTTGTTGTCGTGCCTAGATCGAGAAGCACTGGGTACTGTTAAGGCTTATCAGGTAACAGATGATAATTACCCGAAAGCTTTAAAGGCTTTAAAAACAGTGTATGACAACCAATGTCTCATATTTTTTAATAGCATCTCCAAGTTGTTCGAACTACCCAGTATGTCTGCACCGTCAGCAGCATCTTTGCGCAAGATGATTGATTCGGTGCGTGCAATTTATGAATCGCTGTTATCGCTAGGCTCTGATAAACAGATTTCCAATGCCATGTTAATACATTTAGTAATGAGCAAGGTAGACACTGGCACACGCTCAAGATGGGAAGAGAACTGGGACTACAACAAACTTCCATTGTGGAATGATTGTGAAGTTGCATTAAATAGACGCTATCAGCATTTGACTGCTGAAGAAGTCTCTTCTGCATGCGGCGTAGGTCGTAAGACACCGCATGACAGTGGAAAAAGAGGTGGAAAAACCTCATTAGCCGTTGCTCTTCCAAGTCAGCTCCAAGTCAATAAGTGTGTTTTTTGCAAATCTGACGATCACTATGTCCAGTCTTGTTCATCATTCGCAGCAATACCCTGCCAGAATCGATTTAAATTCGCAAAGAGTTTTCCCCTTTGTATAAACTGCTTGCGAATAGGACATTCGGTAGCCGCGTGTAAATCAGCTCACTGTCGGGTTTGTTCTAAGCCCCATCATTCAATGCTACACAGATACACTTCGGAGACTCCTCAGGCTGCCTCAACGGCCATCCCAGTAGCTCCGAGGCCCATTGCGACACAGTTTTCGGCTGTGAACCACGCAAGTAGCGCCTCTGACCAAGTTCTCCTGGCAACTGCTGTCGTCAGAGTAAAAGATCAATCAGGATCATATCAGTTAGCTAGAGCCCTCTTAGACTCCGGCTCTCAGGTGAACTTCATCACTGAGGAGTTAGCTAAGCAGCTACAATTGAAGAGGCAAAAAAGGGGTATTCACTTATTGGGTATTGCTAACTGTCAGTCAATCGTTAGTCACAGTGTTCAGACATCGATAGCCTCACGAACAGACGACACACAAATCATGACTGATTTTGGTATCCTCCGGTCCATATCGTCGTATCAACCTGAGAAACTTACTGAGAAGATCACTGTGCCTGATAGCGTGCAGTTAGCAGATCCTCAGTTCTACAAGCCACAACGCATTGACATGCTTCTCGGCGCCGATATCTTTTTTGATGTATTAAGAGAAGGCCGAATAAAGGGAACCAGCAACAGTCCAACACTCCAACTTACATCCTTTGGTTGGATAGTGTCTGGTCGTTGTCGAACGAAGGAAATAGCCGCCCGTTCCTCAACTTTAATGAGCGTTGTGAAGGACGAGATCTATGTAGACTCGATCGTTCGAAAGTTCTGGGAGTTAGAAGACAAACCTAATACAATTAATTCAAATTTGTATACCCCAGAACAACAGCTGTGCGAGAAGTCCTTTATAGAGACTATTCGCCAAACCACCTCGGGTCGGCTCAGAGTGTCGTTGCCATTTAAATCTAGTCCGCACAGTCTAGGTATGTCATATGACATAGCCAGACGACGGTTCATGGCTCTGGAGAGAAGAATGTGCAAAGAAGATGACATTCGGCCCATGTACATTGCCTTCATGAAGGAGTACTTGGCCTTGGGTCATATGAGTCCGACAGATAATCAGATTCCGAGAGAGCCGCATTACTTCATTCCGTACCAATGCGTGCTAAGACCGCACAGCTCGTCAACGAAGCTCCGGGTAGTGTTCGATGCCTCTAGCAAATCATCTTCTCAGTTGTCGCTGAATGATCTACTCATGGTAGGTCCGACCATTCAGCCTCAGTTATGGGAAACGTTGCTACGTTTTCGACTTCGCCCTTGGGCTGCAACCGCAGACATAGCAAAAATGTACCGTCAAATAGAATTAGACGAGTCCCAGCGCAACTTTCAACTTGTTGTGTGGAGAGAAAAGCTCACTGACCCGTTACAAATTTTTCGCTTAAATACAGTAACGTATGGGACAGCTGCTGCGCCATTTTTGGCAGTTCGATGCCTAAAGTATCTGAGCGAATTACATGCTTCCACTCACCCAGCTGCAGCTCGGTCCTTAACTCACGACTTTTATGTCGATGATTTGTTGACAGGATCAGACAGCGCTGAGGAGCTATGCTTGTTGCATCGCGATTTAATCGCAATTCTTCAACGGTTTGGCTTCCATCTTACAAAATGGTCGTCCAACTGTAAGAAACTTGCAGCTCAATCAGCAGAGGACAACATTGTCATTGGTCATCACGAAGACACAAAGACCTTGGGATTAATTTGGAATCCGAAGGCTGACGTGTTCAGATATACAATGGAATCTACAAGAGATTCGAATCCTACCAAGCGGTCCGTTCTATCGTTTGTGGCACGATTATACGATCCCTTAGGTTTGCTAAGTCCGATTGTAACTCGTGCAAAGGTCCTGATACAGGAAATGTGGTTGAATAAGCTTGGATGGGATGACCAACTACCTGCCAAAATGATACAAGAGTTGGAAGCAGTGACCAACTGTTTTTCAGAATTAAATGCTTTGTGCATACCTCGTTACGTAGGCACGCTTAAAGCTAGAGGCTGTCAAGTCCATGGCTTTGCTGATGCGTCAACAAGAGCCTACGGCTGTTGTCTATACGTACGAGTGCAAACAGTTGAGGGTATCACTATCAGGTTACTAACCGCCAAGTCCAAAGTAGCCCCACTGAAAACGAAATCAGTGCCGCGGCTTGAACTGTGTGCTGCGGAGTTATTAGCTACCGTGTGGGACGCGGTAAAGAACTTACTCGACTGTCCATTAGACAAAGTTGTTTTTTGGTCAGACTCCGAAGTTGTTCTTCATTGGCTGCAAATGCACTCATCCAATTTGAACACATTTGTTGCCAACCGAGTAGCAACCATTCAGGAGTTGACAGCCAATGTCTCCTGGCGTCATGTCCCAACAAAAGACAACCCGGCGGACATAGTGTCTCGGGGATGTTCAGTTGAAGAACTTCGATCTTCAATCTGGTTTGGCGGACCGACATTTTTACAACATTCAGAAGAATTGTGGCCAGCAAACCCACATATTAAGCTGTCGAAGGAATTGGAGTCGTTAGAGAGGCGTAGAGCTGCCTTTACTACGGTTGCGGTTGAGGAGATCGTGAATTCCATCACGCCATTAATAGAAGCTATGTCTTCATTTCCAAGGCTGATCCGCATAATAGCTTACATGTTCCGCTTCATCAATGGAAGGAGCGAGAAACATGTATCTTTGATTCCTTCAGCTTCTGAATTAAGTTTCGCCTTTCTTGCAGCAGTATCTGTGATTCAGCATACAGAATTCGCTCAAGAAATTGAAAAATTAAAAAAGTCCACAGTTTTGCAACCGGCTCTTCAAAAACTGGCACCATTCCTGCATTCTCACCAACATGGCAAGCGTGTCTTGTGGTTGGTGCGGGTAGGAGGTCGTTTGATGAAAGCGCCATTAGCGCATAATGCCAAGTTCCCCTTGCTGCTGCCTAAAAAGTGTCGATTTGTCACACTCTATTTAGAGCACTTGCATCACACGCACTGTCATGCCAATCCAATGGTCCTGATGGGATTACTTCGGCAACAGATCTGGGTGATCAATGCTCGAGAGGTATGCAGTGCAGTGGTGAGAAAATGCGTGCATTGCTTTCGATATAAGCCGAAGCTTTTGTCGCAAATAATGGGCAACCTTCCCGCTGATCGTTTACACGCGAACAGACCCTTTGAGATCAGCGGAGTGGACTTTTGTGGTCCAATTTTAGTTTCGTTGAGGATTCGGGGCAAAGCGCCCGTTAAGATGTATATTGCCATATTCGTCTGCTTCACTTCTAAGGCTGTACATATAGAGCTTGTAACCGATCTAACCTCTACCACTTTTCTGATGTGTTTATCTAGGTTTATTGGTCGACGTGGCCTTGTCAGGAAGCTGTACTGCGACAATGCCACCAATTTCGTGGGTGCGGCTCGCACGCTGGCAGACTTTGCGGCCACTTTCAGCGCCAATTCAGCTGCAATTCAAACATATGCTGCGGAACGGGGAATGGAGTTTGTTTTCATTCCCCCACGAGCGCCGCATTTCGGCGGCCTGTGGGAAGCAGCGGTGAAGTCGGCGAAAGGCCTGTTGCTCAAGGCAATTGGCAGCGCAGTGCTGCGCCAGGACGAGTTGGCAACGGTGCTCGTCGAGGTGGAGGCCATCCTCAATTCGCGGCCGATCATCGCTCCCAGCAGCAATCCAAACGACGGCGAGGTGCTCACTCCAGCTCATTTGCTGGTCGGCGCAACGCTCGTGCCGCTGCCACTCGCATCAACGCAGCCAATCGACGATGTCAGGCTGCCATACTTAAAAAGATGGCAGCTGACATCAAGAATCAAGCAGCGATTCTGGACAGACTGGTCCAGGGACTACCTGCTCAGTCTGCAGCAGAGGAGCAAGTGGACGCGAGAGTCGAGGAACGTGGAAGTCGGCACAGTCGTCCTCGTGGGAGAGGACAACGCTCCGCCTCAGCAGTGGATGCTCGGCGTGGTGACCGAAGCGATACCCGGCGGAGATGGTAGGGTGCGAGTGGTGGTCATAAAGACCAAATCGGGTACATATAAACGCCCAATTCATCGCATTGCACCCTTGCCTATTACATAGTTTAGTTTAAATATTAAGTGAAGTTGAAGCCCTGCGGCCTTTCAACGCGGCCGATGTTCAGTCATTTGACTGGGCATAATGGAGTTTAGGCTGTAAGGTGCATGAAATTAATTAGGGCACTGTAAAGAGCAGCACGAGAGCGACGAGAGCGGGATGGAGTGCTCTCGCTAGATGTTCGGGTCTCGGTGCTAGCTCTCTGCCCAATAGGTTAAGTTTGAAGTGAAATTAAAGCAGTATCAAAAAGACTTCGTTGTCGGCAAGCTGGGTGTTGAAGATCCACGACTTGTTGTTGTTTCATGTGTTATATACACCAAGCCCTTTTGTCAGGACAGGGCTCAAGTTAAGCCGCTTATTTTTATTATTTCTTCACAACGAGTCGAAGCGACGTCTCCGCATATGGCTGAGGCTCTAGCTACTATATGGCCATAAGACCCAAACGGTAAAATGTCGAGTTACTCTCACACATTATGGTCATTATAAATGAATATCGATGGGGCCAGTTGTGCGGCCAAAGCTGGTCAAGAGACAGACTTAAGGCTCTTCCCCCTTTAAGGAAACTCAAAAGTGTCTGAAAATTGAATATATTAAGCGTGCGATATTCTAAGAGACGTCTTGGCCCAAAAAACGTATACACTTTGGCAGTATAAAGTCATGTTTATGTAGCAAACAATCGAGTTTAGTATCATTGAAGAGGCCAACTCTTCAAAGTCTAAAAACTAAATATATATTGCACTTGCAATTCTTGGATTCTATAGTCGAGTTGACTCAGCTGTCACCTGACTTAATTCCGAATTATACATTCTTAAGGAATATTCAAAATGTGTTAATACGACTATTAAAGACTATTTGACTATAATAAGATACATATAAATATCTTGTTTGTTTTAACAAGTTGTCTGACCGCCTAAAGTTGAGACTATATTTAATAAATGTATTCCCTGGGTTTGATTTCATCTAGAATCAGTCAATTAGAAATCAACAAATCTTCTTCAGCCCAGATAAATATTCTTTCTTTCCAGCTTTATGCATAGCCAATTCTGTAGGCATCTTTATTCTCATTCTCATTCTAAATAACAGAACTTATTTAAATACCCTATAAAAAACACAAAACTATTGCCTTGTCTTTTCTGGTTATAAAAGCTAATCAAATCATGTGGTTTAATTGGTTTTTAATTGGCTCAAATCTGTTTTGTAGCCCAGCCCTTGCCCCCTCGCGGGCTCATTGAACTTGTTTACATAAAAATTGAATCGTTTTTCGCGAGCAAAAACAAGAAGAGGAATAGAGGAAAAAAAAAATAATAAAAAAGAAACTCATTAAATCAACTTAAAGTTCTCATAGAGGGGGAGACAAATACCGCGGCGATTCTCACAAGCTGTCAGCGACAAGTTATCGACGAAGGGTGGGGCCAGGGGGCTGTAGGGCAGAGCGAAGGCGATTAAGATGCAGTGCGTCGAATTAATTACGCATTTCATTGTAGTTTTTTTTAATGTGCTGTTGCCGCTGGGCACATTAACTTTGACTCGGCCAAGTCGCATTTAAAAAAGCACTGACCCCTGCCCCCTTCCCCATTCCCCCTTCCTCCGACACTCCTCTCTGAAGTTGGCATTACGTGTCTGCCTTTGTTTATCTTTTTCTTCTTCTGTACTTTTTGCTATAACCCTGAACTTGACATTTATGAACTCTCTGCGCTGGAACCTGGCACTTGGCAGCTGCTCTTTGCATTTATCGCTCGTGTCGCGACCATGTGCTAAGTTCTTTTTAATTACCCCCCTTGACAGAGCCATACCTCCGACTCTCCTTCGTAGACACATTAAGGTGTGCAGCTCGTTGTAGTTTTTTTGTGCCATCGTAAACTTTTTTTTATGACCCATTGTGATTTGGTACGTGCCCGCGGGCATGGAAATGCAATCTTGCGCCGTCCAGCGTCCACACAAGCACCGAGATTCTATTAGGCCCTCAAGAGCTGTTTATGGACTTACTATATTCGCTCGACGTTTAGGGCCAAAAACGGTAGCTATATACAGGGCAAGCGACACGCCCTCTAAGTCAAACAATGGGAACGAGTTCTTAGCAAAATATAACAAGCTACAGATATGTCACGGCGAGACATGTTTATGGCCATTTACAGTCTGGCCCAAAGAGAGCTTAACCATTGAAATAAATCTTAGCACAACACAATTCTGACTGTTTCCAACGATATATAGGATACACAACTGATTCCCAATTGACAAACACTACTATGATCCTCAATCAAGGAATCAATATTAACTACCTATGACGGTAGTGACAGTATCTTAGGATATCCACTTGTATCATATACGATAAATATACAATAATTCCCGACTTATCTATCGTTTCTATATCTATTCCAAGACGTTTCCTTATATATTCAGACCGATCGTCTTACATGACAAGAATCTTTTTTTTAGCTTCAGATTCAAAGCTCCATCTAATCGTCGTTCATCGAGCTGACAAATGTTTATGAGCCAACAGCGTCTAAATTATGACCCGAGCTAGCGACAAATTGTCAACTGCGATTATCGTCACAAATTTTTCCATTACACGTGAAAGGGGAATGGGAAATGGTAGATGGTAAATGCAAAATGCTGACACAAAGAAGCAGCTGTAAAATTGATGGGGCTTCTGTTGCTCAGGGGCTTGGCGAAGAACCGTTGCGATGGACCAACGCACACTCAACTCTACTCAACTCAACGTGGCACAACTGGGCCCAAGCCACATGATGCTGAGAATTCGCAACACTCAAACCTGTCGTCAAGTCGAAGGCCCAGCAAATGGAATAGAATAGAGCTCAACCGAACACTAGCTCCTCACTGGCTGATGAAGGCTCTTGGCATAAATCTTGATATCGGTACATTATTAACGTCAATTAATTCTAACTGTTGGTATGCCACACGGTATGCTGCCCGCTGGGGTGGTCATTAAACAGTAGCCAAGCAATCGCAGGGCGGGGCAGAGAAAAGCCACAGACCGGGGCCACAGCGAGAGTGATGAGGCGCTCTACCACTAGCTGTGATGGATAACTGCCGTGAAGGCCAAGAGTTCTAACCCCGCTAGAGAGGAGCTTCACACGTGAGTGGAGCTCACGTGAGAGTGTAGGAAAGTAAATATAAATTTAATGTAAAGCATGACAAAAGAATTGATGGACATGCTCAAATGTATTCAGATACGTCTTCTCCTCATCTACCTCCTCTACTCACTCACTCACACTTAAACTCCTCTACTACTCTACTCTACTCTTTTGTTCTACCTCATCTACCCCGTCTTCCTCCTATACTTGTCGTGATTCTTTCGTGCCTGTTATGTGCTCATCTCTAGCCATCAACGGCTGTAATTGTTTGTTTGGTATTTCTGTTGCATTTGGCAGCACTCGTCGTTGTTGTTGTTGTTGTTATTGTCAACCTGTTTACCAGTCGCTTCCGCAGCAGCAACAGCAACAGAGACAGTGGGCAAAGCGGCCAAGTGCCTCAGCATTTGTCCAAGTGTATTAGAATTGGCTTCAAGTATTTGCCTTGTCTGTGCTAGCATTTTGTGCCTCCACGTTGGGCCGCAGCACGATTCCAAAAGCCGATTAATATCAGCCTCACGTGAGTGCACGCTTTGTTGTAGCTCTCTTCCTCTTCTTGTTGCAGTTGCAACTGTTGCCTTCTTCGCTTTTTACAGTTGCTTCTGCTTTGGAAAATTGCTTTGAACTTGAAAATTTCCCACGTGACAGTGACAGTCGCTGCTGCCATAGCCCCTCCCGTCCCATCCACTCTGCTTTTGCCTGCTTTGCCGTTGTCTTTGCTCCTCTGTCAGCCATCGCTCAGCATGTTTTGGTGCCACATGTGCGCCGTTTGTTTTTCTTTTTTTCTTTTTCTGCATGCACACACCAACCCCTCTCCACTCCCCCTCTCTCAACCCATCGCAGTTGCCCTCTAGCTGCACTTTGCATATCATCGTCAACATGTCGCCTCCACTAACGGGCTGCCTCTTGATTGTTGTTGTCTTTGTTGCTGTTGACTCTGCGGCAGATCTTCAGGTTTCATATTTGCCCAACGTTTTGCGGCGAGGTGCCGAGCGTGTTGCATTCGGTCACATTTAATTGGATGGATTTCGTGTGGCATATCGCTCTGTATCCATCGTCGATTGCTCGGCCCATTGAAGACCGTTTAGCAAATTGTAATTCTCAATATATCGTGAGCGTAATTTTCATTTTCCATATACATATATACATATACATATTTACAATTTTGATTATAATTGTGGGAACACAACAGATGATGATGGTGTGAGCAGCCACGAATAGCAGCAGCTGACAGCGTTCAATAAACGTATAAGAGAAGGGACTTTGACACAGCTTGAGCTGTACTGTTCAACTACTATATCATTATAATTGCGACTTCTAAACTGTAAGATTCAAGCAAACAACCGGATACGCTCAATCCCTTTCACTTTGCAAACGGAGTAAACTAATTTTAAATCAATTTGAAGAAAACTCAACGAACGTTTAGTTGAATTTTCCACAATCTGTCCAAGCAATTTAATCGTTAATTTAATGTTTTTATGAGTTTTCTCATTGACATTAAAATGCAATTTGTACAATGACAACTGTTGGCCAACATCTGCACCACCAGCCAATTGCACCACTTTCGCCCACTCAACAGCTCAACTTCCGTAACGTGAAAGCCGCTCGCAAGCCTCCACTCTTAGCCACTTGGCCACTTGGCCTGGCCATATTTTACCCAAGCTACGGAAAAAACTTGAGTGGGTGGCCTGCTTTAAATACCTGCTAGATGAATAGACTTGGCTGCTATAAATAATAAGTTTGCCGACAACTTAATCAGGAGCTTCTGCACTGAGAGAAAATCAATGTTCTAAGCTCTATTAAAACAGTAACGGAATATAACACTGAAACTTTACAATCATAGTTTAAAAACTTCTTTTTCTCTACGTTTTCTCTCAGTGCAGCAACTGGCCTGTACAGTGCCTGTCGTCTACAAGGCGCACACTCACAATTAAAAATGAATCCACTTTAAATAACTTGAGTTCGGGCTGCATAAACTACTCCCTTGCCAGTCAACTTTAACAGAAAACCCTTCTACACCCCCCCACACACATTCCTCCTTCAGCTCTTTCATAAATTTTTGAGCAATCGCTAACCTAAATACAGTTTTGCCAAAACATATTTACAGTGTGCTCGTCGCAAACAAAGGCGCAGCAAGGAGACTCGTTCCAGAGCCTTTAAATACCCTCAAAGCGTTTTCCTTTTTTTTCATGTTCGCTATTTGAAGCCCTGGAGCTATAACGGCTATTAGACTTAAAGTTCTGTATATGCTACTTTCTGAGCGTCATTCTTGGCACCTGCTCGTAACTCAGACGAATTGAAAAATAGTTCGCGTGGGCGGCATCTGCTGGCAACATTCCTCATTTACAATTACGTAAAGTTTGCTTTGAAAATAGCGCACTCGCTGCAGCAGGTCTTGCTTGCTATGCCCTGTAAATAACTGGATTGCAAAGGTATTTCATTGAAAGATATTTTAATTATAGAAATTTAATTGTACTTTGGCTAAATTTTTAAAAGATTTTACACAGTTTAAATGAAAATCTTAAATGCCAACATAAAATCTATAGATGTATATTATAATGGAAACTGAAATATTTCTGATATATAAAGTTAGTATCCTAAAGATGCAATCAACAGTATATATATGATTTAAGAACCAAGTATGATTATTTCATTATTTAATTTATGATATTTATCAGAAATCAAACAACATAAAACATAAGTGCTAGGGCTCTAATGAGGAAGTTCCATATTTTAAAGTATTTAAACGAATATCTTTAATCTGTCTTTAACTTATACCATCTATATATCAGCTCCTATTCATCTATTTCACATAACTTCGATTTATCAATCAGCAATATGTCACATACATTAAGCTGTGAACGCTATCCCTATCATAGTTATCTATTGCATTCTTAATCTACTTATCTATGTCCTCTCTCATACCATCGTCATATGACTCGTTATTTACCTGTATCAACTCTCCATTAGTATAATAGATTCCTACATTGTACATTCTATAATTCTCAGTATCTACTCATCTTATCTAGACTGATCTGATTTCACCACTCCACTGTAGGGAATCTCTCTGTCAAGCACTCCCGGTTATTACCTTCCATTTCTTCGTGTTGCCTGTGCATCTGTAGCGAGTGAATCGAAGCGCCAGTCACTTGTTCGTCTCGTCTCGTCTCAACTCGTCTTGTCTGTTCGCTTCCTACACGCATTCATTACACGCTGTTGTTTTTATTGTTCTTGCTGCTGCGCTGCTCTTGTTCTATTTTGTATCTGGCCACTTGTATCGTGTATTGTAGTTATCTGCAATTGTAGCGGCAGCTCCTCCACTTTCACACAAACACACACGCAGAACACTCATGGCCAATTGTCTGCATTTGCTGCTGTTGCTGCTGCTGCTGCTGCCTCTGCTCCCGTTGCTGCATCTGCCTAAGCCATGTGAAACTCAGTCATTAATTTGGACGCCGTTTTAGCTGGTGGCATGCAGCCACCAAGCAACCAAGCAACCAAGCAAGCAAGTAAGCGAGCAAGCGAGCTTAGATTTTTCTCTGCTCATATTTTGCATGCTCCTCTCTGCTATGTTCTGGCTGCATTTCCATTTGCTGCCATTTCCTTTTGTCTTGCACAATTATGCATTATCTTTTTGCATCTGAGAGACTTGGCTGTCGCGCTTCAAGCTTTGCATTTAATTACTCTGCACATTTCTCAAATTTCACTCGGGCTGTCCCGTTGTCAAGCGCTCCTGCACTCTCAGGTGTCGTGGCACACACACATACTATCATTATCATCGTGCCTGAGCACCTACATTATGCTCATTATGTATTTCACTTTGCATGATACTCCCTCCCTCCCTCCCTCTCTCTCTCTCTCTCTCTCTCTCTCCCCAGCTCCCTCACTCTGTCTCTTTCTCCTTTGCTTTCAGCCTGGGAAAGCTCTGCTGCTGACATCGTTTTGTGATTGTTATAGCTATTTGATGATTGTGTGAAGGGAACGCGAGTTGTCTTAAATGGTGATTTTTTCAATCACTGCGATCATCATTAGAGAATCGCAGTCTAGATCAACACAAGTTCTTTTAGCAGAAAAGTCAAGGATCAATGTAAGGCACTTGGCATTTAAAAACCACAAATTTCAGTTGTATAAAGTCGCGGTTTTATTGCTGACTAGACTTTGTAGCACCCAATGAATTATAGAAAGAGTTATATTGGCTGAATGGTGTAATACGATTTTAGAAACAAAGTTTCTTTGTTTGTTTATATAAATCGAAAAGGTAAGGCGTAAAGATGCAAGTATTACTCAAAGTCTAGTTACGTAGAAAGTTCTCGAATAACGTTCATTACTGTGTAAGTTGGCTTACAATGAAATACACAAAAAAGTTAGCAAAGCTAGAAAAGTTGGCTAATAAGCAGCCAGTTGAAACAGCACAATTACGAATAGTTTTTAGCATATATTTTCTTGTTACAACTGAAAAATGCAAGCAAACAAAACCAGTTGTTTGGTAAGTTTTGGCAGGCGCTCACGAAGTGGCCAGCATACGGCTTAACTTGAAGCGCAAGCGGATGGGATGACACACAGGGGAGCTATGGCCACACGATTTGCTGATAGATGACTTTTCGCTTAGATCGAGCCAATTACTGGCCAGTTTAAACTGTTTTTCCACTTTTAATTATGCGCGACTTGAGCAACGCGATTCCAAGTTGCAGCTGGCGGTCGCCGCTGGTGGCAAAATCTCCATGTCAAGACAAAGACACAACGCTGAGTTGCAGGTGCAACAGCAACGACAGAGGCAACGGCAGAAGCAGAGGCAACAGCGGCAAAAAGCCATAAAGAGTCTATGCCAAAAGGGGCTGGGAAGCTGCGCATGCAAAATATCTTGGCAGGTTGCATTTTCTGTGTGCCTTAATTAATTTTGATTGCAGCCAGCAACAACAGCAACCTGCTAGATGCAAGCTTCAGCGGAAATGTTCATCACGCGCCGCACACTCCACAAGCAGCCTTAGAAGAAGAAATGTCAGAGAGAAGCAAGACTACTCGAGCCCCCAATGCCGGACAAAAATATACCCCTTAACTGGCTCTGAAATGAAACCAATTTGGATATATATCAAAAAACCTATCATATATATTCTCCATTTTCTCGGTCTAATAATTTTTAGTTTTATGAGCTGTTCAAACTAGCTGCTATATACCCTATCGTGAATCCCTTACCTCCTACAGGGTATTAAAATATATGCTAACCACTTAAAGCTACTCAACTATCTAATTAATTAAATTAAATGAAAGGCCGCCAAAGCGCTGAGTGTGTATTCAAACGAATCGGATGCACTCTTGGACTCTGCCATTAGAGGCCATACAAAGATCTAAACTCACATTTAACTGGAGCCCAGGCAGCACCAGCAGCAGCAACAGCGGCAGACACGCCTCAATGCAATTTGGCCTTAATGGCAACAAATCACACAAGTTAAGCTAATAGAATTATTAGCTGGCATCGCGTCTTTAAGCGGCATTTGTCTAAATAACTAGCCATAACTTTGGCCCGAATGTCACATCACATTCCCATTATCCATCACATTTGTTCGATTTGACAAACGTCAAGTGTCCACCCCTCACCTGCCCCGCCCACCGCTCAGTCTGCCCTAAGCTTATTTATGGGCATAAGCCGCAATTCGAATGCCAAAACAGTTGCCCAAAAGCGTTACCTCCTCTGCCCCTGACAAGGCCCCAAGCGGCTGACGTGGATGCCGATGCCAGTTCATATCCATGTCTCTGGCGACGCATAACTCATGTTTGGTCCACGCCACGGGGCAAACAATGCAACACAGTGGAACGAAACATGCTTTTCATGTATATAAATTACAGATATCCCAAACATTGTTGGCTAGTCATGAACTATATGTACTAGTTTACTTAGATGTACTAGTTTATTTAGTTTATCAGTTGGTCAGAGTTGTGAATTCGTTAACTATCGATAGCCGAATAGCTCAATATAATTTTAAGTTTATGAACAGATAAACATTCCAAGTCGTTCATGACCTTTTGAATAATTGAGTAAAGACATTTACCGTTAATTGCTCACATATCACAGAGTAAGATCATTTTAATGACACATTCAATTTAACTTACACTGATTGATAGGACAAAATTCTTATATTTTATGACTAGATTTACATAATTTATACAATTTTTATTTTAGTGTAAGCGCTATATACATAAATACATGAAATATCTAATTTGTAAAATCTAAATACTTTTAATTATTATACCCTGAACCCATTGAAAATGGGAAAATCAGGGTATAATGTTTTTGTTGAAATGTATGTAACAGGCAGAAGGAGGCGTGGCAGACCCCATAAAGTATATATATTCTTGATCAGGGAGACAAGCCGAGTCGATTTAGCCCTGTCCGTCTGTCCGTCCGTCCGTCCGTCCGTCCGTCCGTCCGTCCGTCTGTCCGTATGTATGAACGCGTCGTTCTCAGAACCTACAAGAGCTAGAGACTTGAAATGTTTTTATGTAGGTTCCTGTAAATCACGAAAAGATCGAGTTTGTTAAAAAAAATCGATAACTGTCTTAATTTTCATGTTATCGATTAAAAACGAAATCGATGCTCCGTTATATAATTATATATAATTCATCTTTATAGCTAGAGTCTTCAAATTTTGCACTTAGTGTTATGTGATCATTGCACAATTTCGGTTTTTGTTAAATTTTGGATGCCACGCCCCCTTAGCCTCAAATTTGTAAGTCCCGTATTTCAAATACTACAGACTTGTGCTTTGGCACATATATACATATGGATGACATGATCACACCCAACAAGTTTGATCAAAATCGTTACTCTAGAAAAAAGTTATTAAACATTTAATTTCCCATAGCATTGCCATGCAAAGCAGCCAAAGAACAGCTGACGCACCGACTGGCGTTTGTGTGTGTGCGCGCCTGTGCTTGTGTGTGTAAGTTTGGCTTGTAATGAACGTACATATGCATGTGTATATAAAAGAAACAAAGAATGCTTGGAGTAACGGTTCTTCATAGGGTTTAGGGTATACCCTTGTCGAGCGGTCTCGACTAGAGTTTTCTTACTTGTTTTTTTTTTATATTTTATGCTTCACATTTTATATTTTAGATTTTATATATTATATTGAAATTTAATAACCTTTTGATTTTAAGCGTTTATTCAATATCTCCCACATTCTTTTTACTATTTTGCATTCCTTGTCTGGTTCCACTGTGCCTATTACGTAGCATTACAGCTTGCGCTGCTGGACACTATTGCGAACTCTATTGCCTCTTGCTCTTTACAGAAATATGTGCTGAAATATTAAAGCACCTTTAGCTCCGCAGTTGGGCAAACTTTTCAAAAATTGACGCTCATTTATTTACGTATTATAAAGCCACTGCACTCTCTGGGCTCTGCGCTCTGCACTCCTGCCATCGGGCCGCTAAGTTGGCAGAGCGTAGGCTTAGTTTATAATTTAATTAGCTTTGTCGTCGCTGCCTTATCGTTGGAAATCCAGCTCGTTAATTAAAGCAGAGCCGCTTCAAACTCTGTGACTCCTCGCAGCACGTTTACGTAACGAGTTCAAAGTGAAGTGGACTTCGGATTGTGCAGGTGGGTCACAATTGTCCTGGTCATGGCAGGGTTAATTGTCTGCCCTTTTCGGCTAGTCACGAACTGAATTCGGCAATCAATTTCAATTTGAGAGAAACGCTCCCAGAGCCTTTCTAACAGGAAATCCGCTCTGGCCACTGAGCAAATTTATTTGGGGTCAAGCAGCGAAAATGACCCACTAATTTATATGAATAGATTTCACAGCACAATTTCGCACCCAAAGATGAGTGGTCAAACGCTTTATGCAAATATATTTAAAATGCAGACACAAAGCCACCAATTCAGAGAAACACGTCTCGGACAAAGGGGCTGCCGGGGGGCTTAATTAACAACCCAAATAAAAAATTAAGCTGCAAATGTATGCGAGTCGAACGTGTTCGTGATTTCCAAAGAAAAAATAAAAAGCCAACAACAAGCACAACGAGACAAAACCCAGCCAAGACGACCTTGTCAAATTAGTGCCAAAAACGCCAAAAATGCCAAAGTAACGCGTCCAAAAAACGCGACAAATCATAAAACCATATAAATGAGAGACATTTGGAGATGGCTTTTGAAACGCTTCACGTTCAAAAAGCGTTTAACAAAAAGTAAACTCTACAAATGAAATGCATATAAAGTGGCCCAGAGTGTGCCCAAAAATGTTGACACCGGCAAAACTGTCCAACTATTTTCGCGTTGTTGCCATCGCAACTGGTTTCAGAGCGAACAGTAGAAACGGAAGCTGTTATGGTAATCTTAAATGGTTCTTTTAATTTATATGAAGATACACATCTAGTGCGTCTAGAATTGAATTGCCTTTGCTGCCCATTCTGGGTAACACGTCAACTCGATTTCCATCTGGATGATTAGTTTTGACTTAGCTCACTCCCATTCTTGTCAACAGAAAGTGTGTACAAACGGAAAGGAGTATATATAATCGACTTCATTTTTCACAGTTTCCAATTTATTATACTATCATCGAGTGACAATTTTGTAGTCCAATAAATTACTCTTCAGGCCTGCCCCACTTAAAATAGCTCCCAAATTTACTCCACCTCCGCTAATTGACAGCACTTAGCCTCCGGTTGGGGGCTGCACGAGCCAAATGAATTCATTTTGGTCACTTTAAGCAGCCATTAGAGCCACATTCAGTTTTAGCAGCTCGCCAGCCAAGCGTAAACTGTACAAATAGCTGATTGTCTGGGCAGCGCCTGTCTTTGAGTTTCCCATAAGACAAACAAGAAGACATCGTCGACGAATGCTAATTGTGAACACACATAAATCAATGGCTGAAAGAACCTTCAGCTCTCACTATTTGTCTGTCAGCTGGCAAGCTGGCAGGCTGGAAATCTTCCGCAGCGAAATGCTAATTGAAACCGACTCAAGCAGTTGCCACCTAAACTGATCTATGACCTGTGAGCGTGAGTGTGGCCCGAGCACATGTCCATCCGACGTCTGATGTGGAGCAAACCGTCGTATTAACCATTGGACTATGCGATATTACCTATTAACTATTAACTAGAGCATGAGAAGGCCGATTATAGCTGACATTAGTCGGCCTTTATGGATAGTGAAAGTTACACTCAGCGAAAACTTGCTGATGCTTTCTATGAAGCTTGAAGACAGGTTAAAATTTGTTAAAATAAAGTTAGAAAATACTTGTAATAATTTCAAATTCTAATAATCTGTATTTCTGTTATTGTTAATTCTAATTATTGTTAATTCTAATTTAATTATAACAGAAAAGTGTTAAGAATTGCTGAGTTGCTTGCTTCATCCTATGATTTTTTTTTTTGAGTGTACCAAATGAGGTTTATCACCCAAGCTAATCACGTTAATAACCGCTTTTCTACCTATTGGTATATATAATGATATCAGGCTTAATGAAAAGCGTCACTCGCTGCCGTTGCATGTTCGTGGGATATTAGGCACAGGAAATGTTTTTCACTAAGAAAGTGTCGAAACATAAAACTAGAGAGAGAGAATGAATGAACTATCCATTCTTCTGAAGAGAGAGAGAGAAGGAATGAACTATCCATTCTTAGGCCCCATTCGAAAGGTCATTAACTTCGCTCCTAAATAATAGCCAAATAGTGAGCCGCATAGCGCATTGCATTCTATAGAGACATTAACAAATTGGACATCATAAAGTGCGGTCTCATGTTTCCGAGCCGAACTAAACAAAAAGCGAAACCCCATCTCTGCCGCCTGCCCCCTTGGCAATTTCTGCAAACAAAGCCAAAAGTTTCTTATTTGTATGGACTTTGTGTTTTTTACCCGCACTTTTGTTTACCATTTGGCAACATTTTTAACGCATTCTGCGCTTCTTAATAAATGAGCCAAATTTATTTATGCCAGCCCACAATTTGGCTGGCTTATAACGCGGATAATTCCGTTGAGCCAAATCCGTTTATTTACCTGAAAGAGATAGAAAAAACGGCAATTAGTACAGAAAAGGTCTCAAGTGCTTCACAATCAACGCGCTTCAAATGAGAAAAAAACTTGATTTATTTGCCTATATACGAAATGTTGAAGATAATATTTCGAGTAACAAAGCAAAAGAGAGAAATAAATAACTGAAATATCGGAGACATTGAAACAAAATCAAGTTGAATCACTTATAAATTATAACACCTACATATTTATATATCAATAAACATAACAGTTATCGAACCATATCATAGCCTATCGAAAACGACTTTAACGATATATTACCAACCGCCAATTGCTACTTTATAAATGGTTCCCATCTCATCGTATATAAATTACCCGATAACTGCCGATTAAAGCTCGTTGCTTGGTAATTGATAATGGAATTCAGATTTTTATCGCAGCTACAGCTGCATCTGAAGTGGAACCTTTGCAAAATGTAAACAGAAACCAACTGTGACCCGCCGCTTTGAACCCTCTACAGAGCTTTCAGTGCTTCGACCCGTTCCATTGGCCGTTTAGAAACTGGCACCAGAGCACGTACAGCGCAGAGCCAACCGGAGCAAAACTCACATCGCCGCAGCAAATTGCTTCGTATCCTCCACAATCATGCTGCCCCTGGTAACCCTTGTCTAGGCTCTCCTTCAGACACCCACAATTACAGACTCGTTTCCATGGCAGGGTCGCTTGTCGGACGACTGTTTATACAGGCGCTTTCCACGCTCTATTCATGCTCAACGCTCTATGCTAGATGCTACTCTTCTAGCCCGACCCGACCCGACCCTACCCTACCCTACCCTGGACCTTACCCTTCCTATTCCCCTACTCCTCCCTTTAACCCTGACTGCCTGCTTTACACGGCTTTTGTCGCCAGCCGCATGGTTTTGCCCGGCTCTCTTTTTTCTCTGTTGAGCATGTTAATGACCCTTGGCTGCCTAGAGATTTGTATTTACATATGTATCTGTAGCTGTGCGCCTGTGTGTCTCTGTGTCTGTGTGTAGGCCGGTGCCACTGCCTGTCAAACTGTGCCCCTTTTGCGGAACGCCTCGTTGGCAGCCGCCTCGCGTCGCTTTTAATTTAGGCGTCTGCGCATAAAATTGCAACAGCATCCACATCACCAACAACAAGAACACAACACGACAACAACAACCGCATTGGACGCCCCTTTTTTTGCTAATTTATAAAAATAATTCTTGCAGCGAATGCCCCTCAATGCCGCATCTTTGATGCTCGTGTGAAACTGCACTGCAAGTTCGCTCTCAGCTTAGCTTCGTTTTGCCTATGAACTTGACATCAACCAGCCATCAACGGCAGACACGAAGGCGGAGACTAGTGGGTCGAAGCCGAAACCAAAGCCGTTGGCCAACAAACACATTCAGAGCAATCCAAACACAAATTTTGTATCTCAAGTGGCCTGCTGTGATTTCATAACTCAAACTCTGATCGAGCGATATCTTGCGCCAAATAAGTGCTTCAAATGCACCTTTTCTTCATTATGGCATTAAGAGCAGCAGCATCTCAAATGACTGCAAGATACCCTGTACAGTCGTCAATCGACAATCAACAACAATCAAAGAGAAATGGGCAGAGTGGACAGAGAGGATGATGTCCATTGCATGCGTGCTCCATATTGGTGCCTAATATACCCAATTGAAATCAATTTCTACAATTATAGGGTATATTTATAACAAGGTAGACCCGTGCTGCAAACAACATTTGCAATTGTGAGACTTCATGTCGACACTTCAGACTCTGGGCATCCGTCGGGCTGCTTGTTAATCCTCTCTGTCTCTGCCTCCCTCCTTTCCTCTACCCCCTCTCTCTATCTCCCTCTGTCTTTCTTTCAGAGGGTTTTGCGTGGGCGACTGACTAACTGACTGGCTGCCTGCCTGCCTGCATCCAAGCGCAATCCAAGTGAGTTTCAAATGTGCCCACACATGGCTAAACTTGAGCGAGTTTCATAGCTCTGGCATCTATAGCAGCAGCAGCAACAGCATTGAAAACATTACCCAACCAGATTCAGATTCAGCTCCAGATACAAAACAAACTTCAGCTCAAACTCTCTCAGATACAACTTCACACGCAAATTTTGAACAAGGCAACTGGCGTGTTAATTGGAAAATGCATTTGCTTCTGACAATTATTTTAGGTGACTTCCACAGCTCTGTTCAATTTGTTGATTGTCGATTGCTCGATGTCAGCTGAAGCAAACAACACTCAACCACTCGCACTCACACTTACAAGAAGTAGTTTTTGTGAGTGTTGTGCTAATACGGATTAAACTAGCAACGATACGGCTAGCAGATACTCTATCTGATTAATTAGCAATCCTCTCTCATGGGACTCTTCTGTCTCTCCTCTCTCCTCTTCTATTCCTGTCATTTCACACTTTTTGTTACTTCTTCTCTTTTACTGACAGTCGAAGAGAGTCATCATGCAATGTCAGCAAGTGTCGTTTCTTTTTTTTTTTTTTTGAGCTATAACTTGTTATCCTGCTTGTCAGCAATTAGGATTCTTTTTCGATCCACACCTTGTTATTCTTCCCATTTATTATCTTGTCTCTCTCTCTCTCTCTTTTTGATCCACACTTTTTAGCAACGGTCACTCTTTGCATGATACGTCAACATTGTGTCTGCACTATTTTTCTAAACCTAAACCATGTCGTCCTATTGTTTGCTAATCCTCAGCTCTGTCCTCGAGCTTTCACACACACACACGCACAATCACGACTCTCTCTCTCTCTCTCTCTCTCTCTCTCTCTCTCTCTGACACACACACACACACAACTAGCCTTAAATACCATTTAAGCAACTCTGACGCTCACTAAGCCACAAACACTTCACTAAATTCGCTGGCCGTAGTGCATTCTGCCACCAAACCCGGTTCTTTTTCTTTCTTTCTCACAGAGAGGCCGGGTTAAAGGCCTTTCCCCATTTCACGCATTTTAAAGAACCTGCCAGGCATTTAAGCCACTCATATATAATTATTTTCCAGCTCTTTTTCTTTTCCCATTTCTGTTTCACATTCATCAACGACTGCATTTTTATGTTTCGGTGGCTTCACTTGAGGCAACTTTTCAAAAACAAAAAAAATTTAAATAAATGTATAGCTTTTCGCAGCAACGTCGAAGCTTTCAAACTGTGTGCAACATTTTCGGGCTGTCAATTTTAATTAATGCAAATTGAAACGCACACACATACACACACAGTCATGTGTCAGCGTGTGTGTGTGTGTGCCCAAACTCCCCTACAGAGGCAATCACGCATCGTTGTGAATTTGCCTTATCGACATAATTATGCAATTTCGACAATTGAATGAAGTCGAGAGCCGAGTGTCTGTCTGTTCAGTTTAATGTTAGTTAGTTAGCTAGTGTCGAAATATATTTATACATATATATGCATGGGCGTGCGTATATATAGATATATAACTGTAGATTTTGATACAAATATTGCATAATTAAAATGCACATCAGCTACGGCAGCTGCCGCAATTTGAATTCGATTCAATAAGCAAATATCCTTTCTGCACTCCACTTTAATTGCATTGACATCCGTGCAATGCAATTAACTACAAACTGAATAACAACAAATTAGGCTGCAGACATCTAACGATTATTATTATGTGTATTATAATAACACAAATCGGAGCCGCCCAATCAGCGATTCGTTTGTTGTTTGTGCTTGTGCCGTGGCTGGCGACTTGAAAGAAAATATGAGGAAAGAAAAAAGCGCAGCTCGAACATAAATAACTAAAATGAATTTCAATATAAAACGAAATGTAAATGCTGAGCCATCAAAGTCCACGAAACAAGCAACGCCACCAGCTGAGCCCCAAGAAAGAAAAGGCAGCAACATAAGCAGATACAGATACATTCAGAGGGGCACAGATACAGATACAGATACAAATTCGGACTCGGATGATGCGAACAATACTCGAGTAAAGCGAAAACGAAACGAAATCGAAAAATGTGGCTTTAAGCTGGAAAACTGGGCACAAGACCCAAACAAAATATGCGCAATATGCAAAAGTCTCAACAAAAGAAACGAAACGAAACGAAAGCAATAAGGCAGGTGAGCACATGGAGGTGGGCAAGACGAGGGGTGCACGAGGTGGGAAGCAACAGTCAGTAGCTGCAGCCAGAAGAGAATAATCAGATGTGCAAGAGGAGGGAAATCAATAAAAATTGAATAAAAAGCACAATAAATCATAAAGAAGAAATTACTTAGGCTGCATGAGAAATGAATTGGGAATTCTCTTAAAGAGCGTGTGAGAAATACAAGCGAATCGAACTAAATGAATAAGTAGAAGCAGAGCACGAGACTGAGGGAGAGAGGCAACGGGGTACACAACAATGAATAATGTGAAAACAAAGACAAAGCGATAATGAGGCTAAGAATAAAGGTATTTCTGTATATGGGGAAAACAGGCAGATGAATAATTAAGCATAGTTAAGCAGGTAACAAGAACAGGGAAACAGCAGATGGGTTCCTGAATAGCATATTGCATAACAAAATATTTGATATATGAACTTTATTAAATAATAATTACTATTATTCTTTATGAATTCTGTTGCAGCAAAACTCACAAATGGCCAACTTGATTGAAGTAAAAGTTCTTATAGCATGCATTGCGACCTTCTTCTGGTTCGTTCAACTCCGGGAGAGGCAGACAAATTGAATTTGGCTGCAGACATTTGTCTGTGCATCAATTGGAACGTACACACACACCATTAAGCAGAAGGTGTCGTCATAAAACTCTGTGCTAACGGTATTGGAACATGTAAGTGAGGCGCTAAGCGCCAAACGGTTCTTCTAATGGGCCACAAGAACACATTACACACATTACGTGTAAAGATGAAGCAGTCAAAATTGATTTCAAACAGAATGTTGGCCCCTCCGGCGGACCCCAGATTCATGCCAAAAAAACAAAAAGTAACAGAAAAATCAGACGTGGAAAACCGGTTACCGACCTTTAGGAAAGTTGTTTTTTTTTTAAGGCCCAACACGAGTTGGATTTTTATATTTTTTTCCTGGCCACTTTTACGCGTTAATTGTTTTGATTAAAGATTCGTGGTGAACGCAATTTGAGCATTGAACTTGTTTTTTTATAAATGCTGATGGCAACCCTGTCGAAAGCTGACTGCTAGATAAGCTATATTATGTCCAATGAAAAAGATATATAGTTGATTTATGGCATCAATCGAATATTTTACCATATACCAAACAACGATTTGACTACCCTGGGAAGTGACTTGTGAATCATTGCCGTATCTGAATGGAGTTTAGTTCGTTTTCTTCTTAGGCTCGTTACTTGTGTCATGAAGTCAATGTCTCTCAACTTAAATATTGTTATATAGATGCCTGTTATAGATCGCACATGTATTATCAATCAACCTGATGTTTGCTGTTCCCACGTATGTGGTCAATCACAGAGTTGAGCACTTACCTTCCTTTCCTCTCACATTTTCAGCATCAATCGATTTTTCAATCAATTTAATTTTTGAAATAAACATGTAGGCAACCCTATAGTAAGGCAGCTGCATGCTATGCACTAAATTTTACTTCTTTCCTATTACTTATGCCATCAATCAAATGTCCCATCGTTTGTCAATCAATGTGTACGAAATATCAAAACAAACAATTATTAAATAATTACTCATTGGACATTAATTGTCGACATTTTTATTATTTTTTGGCCACAGCAGCAATATCAACAGCAACAACAACTCCAAGTCTTATGAGGGAATGCACAAAAATGGATGTTCGAAAATTTGTGCAACGCCTACGAGCTACCAATAACGAAATCAATAAAAGGCCAAGCCAACTCGCTTTTATGGCCAAACAAAATTAAGCTGAGTTTCTAGATATGTGTATGGTGGGATACACAGAGAGAAAAGCAAAATGTAAACCCTTTCACACTGTAACTCGAAACAATTTGTTTCTCTCAGTGTACTTGCATTACATTTATTTATTTATTTATTTTTTTTGTGGGCTCGTGTTTCGTTTTATTTTTGCATTTGTCAACTGAAATAAAGTGCAAATCTTTCCTTTTTCGTTTTCTTCTGTTTCTGTAATGTTTATTTAGTTTGTGTTTGGATTTTAGTGCTTGGCTTTTAATTTCGTTGAAAACGATTTTGCCGACAGTTGTGAATCTGGGAAATTTAAGCTCAACTTGGCTCCGCGCGGCGCCTTGTTAGAAAAATAATACACATATGCAAGTATTTATATATGTATATATCAATATATCGCCCAGACTCGTGTCTGTATTTCGATTTCATTTCATTGAAGGGGCATGCATCAAACGGCAGCCATTTTGAAATGCTGAGTGCGTCAAAGCCAGGCAACACAAAAAAGTAAATATATATACATATACATCTATGTATACATGCACAAATATGTGCATACATATGTTGAATATAGACACAGCACACGTGCGAGGGCAGCTTAATCCGTATTCGTGCCTAGAATTCTGATATGGATAAACACATTATTGGAAAGTTTTATTGTTTAATTTCCCATTTCATATACATTAATTACAGGTGTCAGCAAAGCAAGTTTTACACCTGTTAATATGAATTCAGTTTAAGTGCGAAAAGTTAAGTTTCATTCTGCGAAAAAGGGAATCAAACTTCTCCAATTCACCTAAACAAAGTTCTTCACAAGTGAGTCGATTCCATAATGATCCATAAACAAATTCGTTCCCTCAACACTCTTATAACTTATTACTGTAAACAACTTAGAGCAGTCAAATATTGATTTCGATTTATGACAAAAAGCGCATGAAAATGTAAAATGAAAATTCAATTTCGAGCAATTTAGATTCACCAAAATTGTAATTGTAATTCGAAATAATTCGTTTTTCATTACTCAAAGAACTGCCCTCAAATTTATCTCTACCGAAATTCAAGCAAAAGGTTTCTCTGATGAGTACCTTTTATTGTATGCCACGCCGCTAAGGCAAATATTTGAGGCCTGTTTCAACAACGGAGCCAACACCGATGATGATGATAATGATGACGATGATGACGATGATGATAATGATGAGAATAATGATAAAGAGGCAAGGCCAGCTTCAGCTCCTCTTTAGAACCCACTGCTTCATTCATTTGCGCTTTTGTTTGAAGATTTTGACGCACTTGTCGCTTGAGTGTGTGCGATTGTTGGAATTGGTAGATGACACACACACACGTACACAGAAACATACATATATATCTACACCTATATATTTCTATACATACAGCATATAGATTTGTGAACTGGTGCTAAAGAAAAGTTCTTCTTTAAACAATTGTTTTATTGTTTTATTCGTTTATTCAATCTGAAAGATATCTAAATGCTAATCAAACCGGATGTTTTGCTAGGTAAAAAGATATAGATACAACTGCTCCTTGAAGGCCTTTCACGTAGTGCATAATCAGACAACTTGATGAAAGCCAAAGGCCTAAACAAGCAGCCTTGTTAGCTGCCCGAAAGCAAACTACCAGCGCACTCAAGAACAACAACACATACACACATAATTATGTGCGCGTAAATGCCTAAATGTATATTTTTTCTCTATTTGTAACTGCGTGTGTGCATCTGTATCTGATTACTTATGTATGTGGCCTGTTGGCTGTGTTGCCCGGGCTCAAATTGCCAGGGCCCATAAGCAGACAGCGGCGTGATTTGCATTTTAATGCGACTGTCTGTGTGAGTGTGAGATTGTCTATGTGCACAAATATGCCCCGTGGTTCTGTTTTAGCCTGCTCTATGCCCAGTCTCTTAGCGTCTTCGGCGCCTGTGGGGACCTGGTAACCATGCCCAATTGCCCCGCAGCAATTTTTGTTATACACAAGAAAAAACAAAAAAAGATAATTCCATACAACTTGAATCTTAACCAACTTTTCCTATTCAATTGAACTTCGTTTACTTTCAATATTAAAGTAAATAAAGTTTGAATGGAAGAAAATCTTCTGAGACACGGAACTTCGCTCATTAAATTATGTTTTATAAAATAATTTTAAATAGATTTGATTTTCCTTATTTGAATATCTACTATGAAGGTAATCCCAATTTCGTGGAGTGCACAGAGCACACTTGTGCTCGCAACATATTTTGTGACTTGCCTAATGCTATATGGAATTTGATTACAATGTAAACCCCAACAATAATAATGACAACAACGACAACAACAACAACAACAACAACAACAACAACGTCAGCAACAAAAACAATAATAAATGTGGTTTTCATAATTTGCCACAAAATGCTGAAAGCAAAAGCCAAAAACCAAACTCAAACTCGAAATTCCGAATCCAATTTGATCTCGATGAACAAAATTTTGTTAAATGAGCTGCAAAATAATTGCCAGCCGAAGGCACAGACTTATTTACAGTTTGACAAGCACCGAATTGAGGTGGACTGAGGTGGGGTGGGGTGGACCGAAGTGGGTGTTGTGGAGCAGCCCCACTGCACACCACCCCTCCCGATGTCTATTATTATCATGCAGCTGCGAATTACGCAATTGCTATTTAATTTTGTGAAAATATTTGTGCTCCAGCGGCTCAGAAGTTGCCTTTTAATTAAACTCCTGGCCATGCCCCTGTCCCTGCCCCTTCGCCTTGCCGCAGCCTCTTCTGCACCATTCGCATTGATTGATTACAGTTAGTTGGGCCAACTGTTGCTCAACTGTGTGCATTTTATAACTGAGCAACGCCCCAGACTCTGCCACGCCCTTTTTCTAGCCCGTAGAACTCCGCAAGAGCTCTTCCACCGGAGCCCGTTAATATTCTATTAACTCTTTTTCATCATGATGCTAAACGGGTTTTCTATTTCTGTTCTCCCTTGCTGTGTTTCTTGCTACTGTTGTTGTTGTCTTTCTTTCATCTTCTATCGTCAATCTTGAGAATGGTTGGCAATGCGGAAGCTCCCTAGCACTTATTAAACTTTATTCCCTCGACTGTTCAGGCCCATTATGTGAGCCCCTTCCATCAGACGCCCCGTTCGCGGAGCTTGTGGCTCCTGATTGTTACATCGTTTGATTGATTGATTGTCGCTTAGTTTGTCGCAAAGCAGCGCCAAAACCCTCATTTTCTTAAATGATTGTTAACTTTATAGCATGGTATTACACAGTGAAAAAGCTGAATTGCCTCTTGAGCAAATGTTCATAATTAATATATATTTATATGATATGATATAGAATAAATATGAATGAACTATATAAGAGAGAAGATATTTAAACCAAATTGTAAAAAATAATTCTAATAGTTGAAATCAGAGCTCGTATTTTTTGCAGTGTATTATACGAGATTCTTTACCTATTTGACTTCTCTATTTACGCTAAGGTGTGTTGGTCATGGTTACCTTACTCAATTTCTTGATCGCTCTTTGTGCCAATTCTTTTCTTCTATTTTGCCACGCAGGCTTATAAAATATTTGAGCCACTTTTTGTTAGTTTTATTTCTCGTTGTCATTTGCCTGTTCCATCAAAAATTCATTATGATTTGTTTGGTTTTTTCTTGGTATTTTATTTTTGATTATCTGGGACAACATTTTGCTGGCGTCATTTGTTTTAAGTGGGTTTTGTTGATCCGTTGATCCATCATCAATTTCGCAAGCGTCCTTCATAAATCTATTCATCTCGCACACCCTACCCCACGCACACACATACACTCTTTCTCTCTCGCACTCTAACTATGTCCGTCTGCCTCGGTCAGCGACCACGCCCTGTGACCATATAAAAATTCCAATGCATCGAGCGCTTCGCTTTCATTTTGGCCATTGATTTTGTTTTCAATTTCGTTTAATTTCTTCGAGCTCTTTCTTTATGCTTTTTTTGCCTGGCCATAAAATGTTTTTTTTTTTTTTTTTTTTTTTTTTTGACATTTAATTTTAATTCAGTGTCATTTGGGTGTAGATTTTTTCTGTTTTACTTTCTAAACAAAATGCTTTTTGCGGGAAAATTCATCAGCAAGTTTTGTATAATTTATTAAGCTTTTTGTTTCCCATGTTTTTTTTTTCATATGGTTGATTTAGCCACATTTTGTTGCCATTTTTCTTGAGTTGGCTTTCTTCTGTGCTTACTCCAAGCGCATTTTGTGCTCCACACAGCTCGGCAATTAGCGTAATTTAGTTGCACTTAGCCAAACGGAAATAAAATTAAAAGTTTTTTCCCTCTCGCCATGAAGACGGGGGAAAACGGTGCAAGTGCTTTGAAAATATTATTACAATAGCTGTTGTTTTAGCTTTACTTGCGGCTTGTGGCTGGGTTTTCTTTCTTTCAGTCTGCGTCTGCTCTTAGGGAATTAATTTATTAATTATTATTATTTCCCTATTTAGTTAATTTTTGGTAAAACTTGCTTCAAGCTACACATATTTGGCTAGGAGCAAACTTTGATTGAATCACCCTCCCTCCATAAAGCAGACCCTCAACTAGCTCGCTAGCTAAACTTTTGTAGTAAGCCCTGATCAACTCCAGCTAAGCCTATTGGCCAGCCCAAGTTGGCTAACTTTGTCGTAACTTGGCTTAAAGGCATTACCACGCCCATTTCGCATTGCTTAACGCATTGCGTGCCTTAGGTTCAAATGGGATGCGTCTCACTCTCTATAGGTAAGCGTCAGCGTCTCATTTAGAACAAAGTTTGTGTCATTTACACTTGGAGAAAAAGTTTGTTCGAAACGGAAGTAGCACTTTCTTCTTTCTTTTCTTCGACACTTTTTTCCATTTTCTTCTACATTATTTTATTCAGTATCTCCATGATTTTTTTCATTTACTTAACTTCTTGTTTCTGTCTTTAGTTTCTTGGGTTCTCCTTTTCTTCGAGTGTATTTTGCCTGGCCAAGACTGCGTGTCGTGCGCCATTTGAATTCCCTTTTCGAGTTTTGGCAAATGAAAATGTTGATTTGCCCGCATTGAAGAATATTTCTCCGCACTCTTAATGAGCTACATAAACTTTAATGTTTGCTAACTTTCGTTGTAGTTGTTGTTGTTGTAATAACAGTAATACCAATTGATATAATAATTGCGGCTTACAAGCATTTAGGTCACATTAAATAAATTCGCACTTTAGCATCGGTGCGAGTACCGCGCATAAAATCCTGCCGTGCTTTCGTTTATTAAAATTCCAGAGAAAATCAATACACGTAACCAAAAAATAAACAAATATATTAAAAATATACATAAAAGGCAACCGCAAATTTACATATGCATTTTCGCATGCCAACTAATAAATATAATATAAACGAAAACAAATAACGAATTTGAAACAGCACGAATTATGCCACGACGCCCACACTCGAGGCCCTTAAGTCCGCAGTATTTATCTACAGTTAAGCACAAGTACTAATAGATTATTCGAGTACATATTATATAAACATGATTTGAAGCAAAAAAAATTAAGCCCCGAATGAGATAGATTTCCTTGAATAAAAAAAATAAAAGTTTAAAATGAAACCGAGGCAGAGGAGGCTTATCGACAACCCCATTGAGTCATATATATTGCGAACAATAGCCGGCCCACACTTCCATTTAAACAATCTTGAAACTATGTCACACGAGTGCTTACAGGCAGTTGTTTAAAGAACAGTATCTTGGCGAATTGTTCTAGTCGAGAGTGCTCCACTTCAAGTTACCCTGTACTTTGATTTCAATTATACTAAGGCAACCTTATCTTTTACGATATACTTTCCTTAGCACAAGAATCGAAATACCTATTATAAGTCATGAGAATCACATACAAGGGCTATATTGTAGGAAACGACAGATGGAAAGCAACAAAAATATACACAGGAAGCAAAAGACTGAGAGGGGGCAATGCAATGTAGTCATGAGTATCGATGAGCAAGGCGATGAGAGAAAAATACAGATATACATACAACTTAAGTGAGTCAAACACATACATAGTTCAAGTAGAATACAGAGAGAGAGAGAGAGAGAGAGAGAGAGAGAGAGAGAGAGAGAGAGAGAGAGAGACGACAAGTCAAATCGGTGAATAACAAAGAATATTGTACTAAGACAGGTGCAATGCAATTCATTAGATCATATACAATCTGTTCGAAAAATTAAATTAGCAAAGCCTGTTTGACACATTTCCAAAGAAGGTACAGGGTATAAGGAACAGATAATGGCCAACGCAAGCGGCCCACAACAAAAGGCAACATTAATTACGACTTTCGTTTAATGGCCGTAAATGCAATGGCCGTAATTCTTGCTGACTTTAATATTAGATAAGTAAGAGCGAATTAAGAGCTTTAAACAGAGCTGCCTGCAATTGGTTAAATCACAAGAATTGCATACATAAATGAAGAGAATATACATATATTATGTATCTGGAACTGGGTTCGAAGCATCAAGCGAAGGTCATTTGTCGTTTCTGCTTTGGGCCACAGCGCGAATGTGAGGTGTTGTTAAGATTTCTTTCTTTTCATCTCTGGCTCTCATTCATAATGCAAAAGCTTCATAGTGTGCATTATTTATGCGGTAAGAGCTTGCTACACCCTCGCACACTTTCAACAAGCCACGCATTTGGAGCTGGGCCTGCTTCGCATATTATTATCCTTGTGCTAGATTGATTTTAAAAGCTCGCACTTGCAGTTCCCTTGGGTACACGTGCAGTCTCTAACTGGATAGATCGAATGATAGAGAGATTAAGTTAGTTTTCCTCTAGCCATCATCATCTAAACTCATCTCTACATTGATGCAGGGTGCACATGAGTCGTGCATACTTCGCCATTTCAGTGCCCTTGCACTGGTGCTTTGGTTTGTAGTTGCTGTTCGTTGTTTTTTACATGCTTCCCTTATTGATTTTTCTTTTTGCGCACATCAAAAATAAAAAAAAGAGGAAGCAAAAAGGAAAACCAAAACAAAAGAAAATGTTTTTTAATTGCATTATGCAGGGCATTTCCCAACAAGTGGGCGGGGAACGGGCAAGAGGACAGCTTAATTTCATTTGCTGCGCCCGGCAGGATGCATGTGGTATCTGGCTCTGGGCGAGGGCCTGCAGGCGCGGTGCATATCTGTGTGCGGTTGTAGGGCTCGGCATTGTGGACTTAATAGTTCGAACTTTGCTTTACACTGATTTACACACACGGGCAATGCGTGCGACGGAGAGAGGGAGATAGTAAGCGAGAGAGGACGAAAATGGAACCTGATGGCTTTTCACATTTCCGTTCATTTTCATTTATATTGTTCCAGGCCTGTCCTCTTCTGACTATGTCTGCGTCTTTCTTCGTGTATGTGTGCATATGTGGGTAGTAAAAATTAGTTCAAGGATTTGCCAACTTTTTGGGATTTTCTATATACATATATATGTATAAATAAGTATACATAATGATTACTTTTTAGAGCGTACACAATAGCAAATCCAGCTCAAAGCGTATCCCAAATTGTTTAGCGTAAAATCAGTCGATCTAGAGTGACTACCTTTCAGACTCGACTAGCAGATACCCTCTAGTCAGTTAGAATGTAAACTCTTTGCCCACTTTGAATTATAAAACTCATCAAGTTCTGAAATAACGTTACTGTTAGCCTGCCTCTCTCTCTCTCTCTCTCTTTGTCTGTCTCTCGACTAGCAGATACCCTGTGGTCATTCTACTTTCAGTTAAATATGATATGATGTATCATTCTTGTTATTCTTACCTATTTACATATTATGTACATATACTATTCTATATACTATATAAACTCCCTCTTTACCCTACACAGCTACGCTTAGCAGTTTATACTATTTCCATGAATTTCTTCGTAGATACGCATATAAAGCTCCTCTTACACTGAAAGTCTTCGCACACTATCTTTATAGATGCTTCCCTTTCCTTTCACGTTTGCAGCTTAAATTCACAACGAACCTAAAAGAACTTTTCAACAAATACCCTTGAACGACTTGCTCTTTATCTTTTCTCTTGCACTCATTGTTCGTGTTCCAGTTCCAGTTCCAGTTCATAAATCAGCTTGCCCTTCGGCATGGGCATCATCAATTTGGTAAGCCAGGTAGGCCAAGGCAAGCCCATCTCCCCCATTAGCTAAGCCACAGCGAAATAAATCGTTGATGTGGCACGTGGCGCATTTGGTTATCGCTGCTATGGCTGCGCTCCAACTAGCAACGGCCACTGTCTGACCGAGAACTATTAACAAATGAAAGGCCAATAAACTAAATGCTCAACATCTGACAGTTCAATTAACTTCCAAGGCGACAGGAAAGGCAGGCAATGCAAAACTATATAAAGGATTCTGGCAGAAGCACATAAAAATGCTAATCATCTGCTCATTAAATGCGCATCAGGCAATGCTGGCTCCAAGGCGCGTGATAATGACAACACACCAACCGAACGGTCCACGTCCACGCCCACGCCCACGCCCACGCCCACTACCCACACCTCAGCTACGACAGTTGGCCCGGGCCAAGCTGCTGCTGGTGCTTCTACAGCTGTTGTCTGAAAGTCGAGCAAAATTTGGCAAAAAAAAATAAAATAGCGGAGCATGAGCAGGAGAAGGCAGGGCAAAGCAGGAGGAAGGACAACTGAGGGACGTTCCCTGTGCAGACATCAGCTAGCAAAATATATAGATACATAACTGAAAGGGGCCTGCTGTCAAATCATCTGTTTAAATCGATTTTCCCTTTGTTCGTAGTGTGCGAGTGTCTGTGTGTGTTTGGGTGTGCCTTAATGTGCGTTCTCTTCACTTTTTTTCGTTCAGTGAGAAAGTGGAAGCTGCGACCCAACATAACTTTTGACTGCAAAACTTTTGTTTGCCTGATGAATGCAGCTTGCTGGAGAATTTTGCTTAACAAAAAAAGACGAAGAAAATAAAGAAACTCAAGTATGATTAGCCATAGAAAATATAAAACTGCAAAGAAAAGCCGCAGAAGCATTACACAAAGAAAAAATAAGCCAAGTCATAAAAAATTGAGCTTAAGCTTGAATAAGTTGAGCAAAAATGGCAAGGAAACAGGAAAAGGATAATAACAAAAATAAAAGAAAATATAATTCCTTATCTTAACTATTATCAAGCATAAACTCTAATTGAAGTTTACCTAGGAAAGATTTGAGGAAGCTTCGGAGTTTATTTGGCTTGGACTAAGCGTTAATACAATCATTCTTTTACAAAATTACATATTTTATATTTTTGAAATAAATTCTAATTAGTAATATTTATATTTTATTCTTTTATTTAGTTAAAAATCTTTTTTATCTGTTTATTTTTTAGTCTTTCATATTTATATAAATTTGTTAAACATTAGACTCTATCATATAGAGTGTAATTACGTTTACCGTTAGACAAATCAAAAATTAAATCAAGCTATTTCAACAGCTCTGCGACGTCTACCTTAACTGACCCCAAAATAAAAGAGCGACGAAAATTGCCTCAAAAAGCAGAAAATGCAGAAGAAGACGACGAAACTGAACACCTAAACAAATCACAGATCCAATCGCAGATCGCAAATCTGCAGCCGCCTACGGCCGACAATTTTCGCTCATTAAATAAATCAAAATGTGTTGACCATAAAAGTCAATTTTTTTTTTTTTTTTTTTTTTTTTTTGATTTTGTGCCTGCAATTTAAATAATCAATTTATGCAAATGTGGTGAAATGATCCGAAATTATAGTTGGCCAAAACAAAACGAGAAAATAAAAGAAGAAGAAACAATGTCAATTTTTGGACCAAACAAATTTGTAGTGGCTCAAAAGTGGCTGACAAGGCTGTGACAAGAGCTTTACGTTTAACGTGGACTTCAGATTTAGCTTAGATTACACATTCCAAAAATATTTCAATTATTCTCCAATTGAGGAAAGGAAAGAGAAATGTATTCAGCAGAGATGCTCATTCAATTGTCAGTATATTTAACTCTCTGTTAACGTCCAGTTAAAATAGCCGACTAGAGCCGAAGCAAAGTTACCAGAGAATATAACTTTCATAACTGTACAAAGCCCATATACATATGTGTATATGTGTTTATTCACTGATTTGATCTGATCTGATCAAAGATGATCTGCGCTCTGAGCGGTACGGTACGTGTCATATATAAACACAGTAACTAAAATTCCCCAACGAGGCTGCAACGAGCGTTACGTGACCTGGGCACATGCTACAAAATTTTTAGTTAATGCCTATCTGATAAAAAAGCTAAAAATAATAACAACTCATTTTAAAAACCAAATATTACGAGCAAACACGCAAAATATTCAATACCGTAGTTATGCAAGCAAAGCGGCGGGGGAGAAGCATGTATTACTATAAGAATCCGTATGTATGTATATAAAACAAAAGATGAGGCCAACTCGTGCCATGTCAAAGATCCACAGCTACAGTAAAGACTGGTCAAAGAGAACTGCGCTTATTGCACAATCAAATTGTTTTGTAGCTCACAAGCAGAGCTGTTCGCTTATGACAGACCTGACTGTACCACTAATATGAGTTACTTTTATTCGTCGCTATCAATTTAAATGCTGATAGGGAACAGTTTCTATTCCTCGACTGCTCGGCTGCTCTCGACATTAAATTTTTTTTTTTTTTGTATAATCATAAGCGAAGGTCGCAACTGAAGAACAGTAAAAATTTTTGTTATTGCTGCAGCGATAAGGCTAAACATGAATGATCATCAGTATAAGAATGTTAGTGCACATTAACATTCATGTTAAACTCATCATGCATGTGAATACATGTAAATGCACATGTATGCACGTTACATTGTTATTATTCAAAAGTCTTATACTGCATATTTATGCATTTAACATAGGCGTAGCTGGAATACTGACCTTTTATTAAGTTGTTGTCTGTGCAGCTGATGTTGTTATAGTTGTTGTCTTGCACAGCTTGTTTACTTTTTGCTTTGTGTTGCTCTTCTTCGTCGTCGTTGTTGTTGTTATTGTTTTTATCGGCATTCGCTAGATCTTTCGTCAAGTTTTCGTTCTCATTCTCGCCTGGTAGGTTTTTTGGTATTTTCGGCCGAAAAGGACGAAACTTCGTGCTCTCTCTCTCTTTCTCTCCCTCTCTCTGTGTTTGTTGCCCGCGCACACTCAGCAAATTGATTTTCACTTTTGGCCAAGACTGTCAAAAAATAACACACACACACACACGCAAGCACACGAATACTGTCGCAACACAGGAATTTTCACTTGTGCCACTTTTTTTCGCTGTTTTGTTTTGCTGTTGTTGTTTTTGTTGCATGTACTGTTTTTGTTGTTGCTGTTATTGAACAGGTTTGTATTGGCTACACAAATTCTTCACCTGGGCCCAAAAAAAATCAAAGTAGCAGCAGCGAAGCCGGCAGCGGCAGCGGCAACAACAAATTCCAACTGCCTTTTCCTGCTGCCTTTTCTTTGCACGCACACACAGAAGTGAACCAACACGCACAGGCACTCTCACTAACACGAACAAACAGGCACAAAGCAACAAAAATTCTTTCGCTGCCTTTGGCTTTGCCTTCCTTTACTTTGCTTTTGCCTTTGCTTTTGAGTTTTTGCTGTTGTTTGTGTTGTTTCTACTGCTGATGCTGCTGCAGAGACGAACCGGTTTTTGTTTTTGCACTTCACTTTGTATTTGTTGGCTTTGCCCGAGAAGGTGCTGTTGCGCTGCAGTTGACAACAATTCAGAAATTGATTAAATTTAATTGAAACTTAATTTCCATTACAAAAAAAACGCGCTACAGTTGCACTCGGCGCTTTTTCTCTTTGATTCCCATGCGTATGCACCGTTATTCCGTTTTCGATTTACTTCTCCTTTGCACACCTACACGAAATCACTTCTCTTTTTCTATTGCTGTTTCACTCGCACTCGATATTTAGCCGCTCATATTGCCGCGACGCGCTGACACCAACCGCTCTAAGTCGAAGTCGAATGCAGACTAAACACTGCTCTTATACCTGCGATGTAAACTACCGCTGCTAAACTCAAAATGGCTGTATCTTTTAACAGTGGCGCTCTCTCATACTAGCGAATTGCGATGTACTTAACAGTGGCGGAGCGCACCTTACTTAAGATTTCTGCTAACCTGCTGTTGCTGTATTTAAATTTCCAAATGATTTGTAATTAATACAAACAGTTAACCAGTTTATTAAAATATATATTTTATTGTTAGACCTACTCGTACTTTATATACAAAGGCACATTCACTCAGTACCCAATAAATATATCTAAGATAAATTTCAATTGATATTAAAATATTAAATTTCAAAATAAATTACATTCTCTTTTTTTAAGAACTTAATATTTGGTTAAAAAATTATGAATTTCACTATTAGGCAACAGTTCATATTCGGCAACAGTTCATATAAAAGTTATCGCTTCTTCGAGTGGAGTTTTTCACTTTGCAAATGGGCCTTAAAATTGCTTTCAGTTAGCGCATGCTTCCTTATATACTATATAAACTTATATCCTATTATTGACATATTTTCTATTGCTGACAATTCTGCCCAATGTTTGCGCTCGCTGGAAGATTTATGCTCTCTATCCTCTACAGTTCAGTACAGTCCATGGCTTTAGTTCAGATTTTAAGTCTACATGAGATTTTCTTGAGTTGAAGAACTGGCTAACACAGAGTAAGTAGACATATATCGTGCAGATCATTGCTGCCCATTATCTGTACTTCGGTTATTCGCCTGCCCGTTCCACGTGTCTCTTCCAAGTCCTGTCCTCAATCTTTCCCTCGTACACTGAACATTCCTTTACCCTGTATTGTGATTAGTTTCCTTTTCCAACTAAATGCAGCTGCACCTGTTTATGAATACCTCCAATTCCGGTTGCCAGAATAGAGATCTAAAAATAATATTAGATTAGATATATATTCAAGAATATACTACCCTCTCTCTCTCTGTCTCGCTCTCTCGCTTTCTCTGTAAAGTCTCACATGTGAAGATCGCTCGGTGGCATTCGCTATGTGTATTTATGTTAGAGCTCCTGGCTGACCTCCTCTGCGGGCAAAAGCTCCACAGGTATCAAGCGGAAGGCTTCGCCTTCCAGTGTCACGTTGCAGTACGTCTCGCCTGGTATGGGCTTCTCCTGCGGACTCAGGGGCGTCACCAGTTGCAGCACTGTAATCGGGCCCACAATCACTTGGTCAGTCTGCTGCTCCTCCTTGCTCTCCACTCGCTTCTCCTTCTTGGCAGTCAGCTGTTCCCTTGGTCGCATGGGCTCCACTGACTCCGTCTGTGATTTTTCCGCCGGCTTCTCAAAATCCTCATAGGCGAGTACAGTCATATTGTGGTTCGTTAGATCCTCCGTCGGATGCTTCTTGCCCATGTGACGCTTCAGATGCGCCCGAGTGGCTGCCGCGTAGGCACAACAGGGGCAGGGAAACCTTTTGGAGCGCCAATGCTCCCTGCCGTGGGTCTTCTCGTGGCGCTGCAGATTGTAGAGCCGTTTGCTGGAATACGAGCATTTTGGCACTGTGCAGCGAAATACAATGGCGAACTTCTTGTTCTTGATGGCCTCCATCATTCAATTGTAATTTAAATACAAAATTTGTGTAAATTTAACTTTTATTATGATGCGAAGGCGATAGCTAGTCATCCGATAACTAGTGGCGGCCAGCCGATAAATTGTTCACACGACACTGTCAAGACTATCAATCAGGAATCGAACTCGATTTTAATTAACTAAAATATGTAATTTTCTTTGAAAGGTTGCAATTGCACAAGCTTTTTATTCAATCAATTTAATTTTGTAGCTATGATATGTTTAATAATATAACAACCTCTGTCATTTCTAGTATATTTACCAGTCACATTAAAAAACACTGCAAAAATACCAAAGTAAATTCTCGCGCATTTTTAAATTGAATCTTACAGTCTGTTATTCATTCATAAATGTTATTTGCTCTTTACTGTTAATTTTGTCTCCTCTTATGCTAAGCTTCTCTTAAGCTGTTGAATACTTTGCCGTTTACATTAAGTCACGATTGAGTAACACTGGCATCTTTTAACAGTGCATTCAGTTATAATGTAACTGAGTAACTGCTACCATTTATGTTATTACAATGTTGTTACTGTTATTAGCTCTTATATCCTGTTAATGATAAACGTGCAGAGCATCTGTTACATTGTTAACAGTCTGTCAAAGTAAATATGTAGCTGTTTTGGCTGCCTTCGCTGCGCTTTTATTGGCCACTTTTTCATTGAGCGCAAATAACATCGAAGTGGGCACAGTCACATCCAGCAGCCCCCCACCCACAACAAGTTCTGGGTCACTTGGGCACACTTTGCCGTCACCTCTAAAGTTTTCTCCCGCAACAGCTGTTGCTCGGAAAGGGCCGTGGCATGGGCCCGGTGCCTTCGATTGCCTTCGCCATTTATTATTGGGCGACAAAAAGAAAGCATTCAAAACATTTGTTGCCGGCCATTAGCCGCATTGACATAACGGTTAAACTAACGCCGATGTTAGTTTTGTTGATTTTCACCTATTTCTGGAATGGCATGGGAAGTTCCCATTGTAAAATGCATATTTCAATTTTATAAAACCAAAATTAAAAAAGTGCAAATGCAAAATTAAATGAAGAATTAATAGATATACCAAGTTTTAATATTATAAATCTCTGGCAAACGTGGCAATTGTCCAAAGATATATGCATATGGACATATGTATACATATGTATATATATCTATAATAAAAAAAATTATTGAGAATAAACAAAAATTGGCTGATTTTTAATTTTATTACTTTACAAATACATAAAACTATTTTTTATATATTAGGAGACATAATAAATACATAGTTATATTGGAGAAATATTAAATCAAATATTAAAAAATGAAGTAATTATTCTTCGAACCCAAAAACAGAAGAGAATCTTTAAAAATGTAGTTATAAGCTATTTGAAAATTTCATAAAAAAAAAAAAAAAACGATATTCGAAAATTTGACAAATTTGACAAATTTGGCATCCAAATGGTCCAAAATCGGATTATTTCAATACCAGCACGAGCAATGAAAGCATTGAACAGTTATTATTCGTCTATTTAAAACTAATTTACACTTTTTAAAAAATTTCTATTAAGTTTTGTCGATTTTAGTTAGAAACTATGCAACTGTCCCCGAAACTTATTTCGTTCGAAAATATTTTGTATAATTTTTTTTATTATATTTACGAAGCCTTCTTTGGGTTGACTTAAATTGAAATAGATTGGTGTTTTTATTGGGTTTAAACAGCAATTTAGTTTTTTGAAATATGTATATAGATCGGTTCAGTTTTTATAGTACTTATCGGAGTGTTATAGTTAAAAAAGCAAGATTCACGAGCTCGTTTAATGTTTTGAAAATAATATACAATAATAGTAATTAGAAATATTACCTCTATAACACAATACAAGTAAATAGATAGCCAAAATCTTAAAAATTAAATTTTTTATTTGAAACATGCATTAACTCTGAGCACTATAAATTTATTTATTTTATTGTTACCAAGAATTAATTCTAAATAACAATTTTTGTTTTCAAGCGACTATAAAGACTATAAGACTTTTCATTTTTCTTCTCGGCTCAATTCATTTGAGCCACATTTAATTTTCTTCTGCATTTATGCAAATCATTTTTCGTTTCGGCCAGGAAATGAAAATGTTGCAACAAACGTGAGCCACGACCTGAACCCAAAGGTCGGACGCAAGCGGGACGAACTGGACTCGTAGCCAAGGCACCAGATACCTCTGCCAGTGCGCAATGGGCCATGCAATGAGTTTCATTAGCCCCCACTATAAGCACTTACCATCCACCTACAACCCAAGACCCGCCCACCTCCCTCCCCCACTGAAAATTTCGCACACATGAATTTGCCACGCAAAAGCTTTCAAATTTCACGCCCTATTAGATTGCACAGCATTGGGGGTGGTCATGGGGATGGGGAGGTTGCGGTAGTCACGCCCAGCCGCCCAACTCCATTGACCAGGCAATTATCAGCGCTTGCTCCTGATTAGAGGCCAAAGCCTCTCAAATGCAGAATTTGAATTTCGTAACTGGACTGCAGCGAAGTCGGTTTTCAGCCCATTTCCATTTCCGTTTCCGCTTGCCCAAATCGTTGCTGACAAAGGCCAAAATTTATAATGCGGAATAAAGCTCAAGTGTCATATGAAGGAAAGAGAGAGAGAGAGAGAGAGAGAGAGAGAGAGAGAGAGAGAGAGAGAGAGGGGGGGAGAGTGAGAGGGTCTGCTAGAATTTAACAGACTTATGCAGAGGACTTTAGTCGGAAAAGTCCTCAATATAATATTGAATTTATTTCAATTAATATCACTTATTTTCTTTAATCAGTACTTCAAAGTATACTTAATATATTATAAGAACTATTACTGTACAATATTTTGTTTTTTAGATATATTTTTTAAATAATATATATAATTCACAATTATTTGTGAAACTCCACAGTTCTGGGCGAATTTATAGATCTCGATAGCTGTAAGAATACTTTAAAAAGTGACAAGTTTACGCATGTAAATGTAAGAGTATTCCACAAAATCCATTTTGTTATCCATTCAGCTTACCCTTCGACCGCGTAACTGTCTCTATAGATATCTAAATGGTTATCTAAATAGATAATATATAAAGATTAAAATTAAAAAAAAAAGGTTGCGAAAGCTGGCCATCAGAATAGCGCAATCACCGTTAAATTATCATTTTATTTAAATAGTTTCTACAACAATATTTTAACGAAATATGTAGAATATAAAAAATATATATGTCATTATAAATATTTGCTATAGCTTAATAATTTTGTATTTTTAATATTTTGTATTATTTTATATTTTATACTAGATTTATATTTTGTTTCTTAGATATAAATTATAGTTTTTTCAAATACTCTCAGTTTTAAGCATTTCCGTTAAACGAAACATATTTTATAATATTTTAATAATAATAAACAACAAAACGTTAGCGAATGGGTCAAAAGGCGCCGCCGACTCGTGTTTGGAGGGAAGTTGTACAAGAAGTTTGTTGTTGTTGTTGTTGCTGTTGTTGTTGTTGTTGCTAATCTGGTTGTTAAACAAGTACACAAAATGTGACCAAGTGCCCGAAGCGACCGACGATAAAGTAAACGTCTCAGCCTCCAGACGATCAGCTGAAAGGAGGTGAGCAAATAGGGAGGAGTGAGAGAGAGAGAGAGAGAAGCGTCGTGAGAGGGAGAGAGAAGAGAGGTGTGGAGCTTGGCATCGCAGTGAACTGAAGTGGAAGAAAGCTATGTTTCGTTTTTCACAGAAGACGCGTCTGGGGAAAAAGTTTCAAATTAGCAGAACGCAGACAGAGAGAGAGAGAGAGAGAGAGCTAGGGAGACGAAGGCAAATTTTGTTTATATTTTTTTTTGGTGTTGCTTTATTTGTTGTTCCAAGGAAAAGGCAGCCGTTAGCAGCTACTACAACTCATGTTTGTTGTTGTAGTTGTTGCTGTTTGGGGCTGACGGTGGTGCTGCTATCGTCTTTATGAAATCAGCCACGTGAGTCGAACAGCGCACTGTGAAGCAATGCCTACAAATTATTCAGTGATTGACTGACTGACTGACTGATTGAGTGACTGATCTGAAAATTGAACCATAGAAACTGAATTGTGGAGAAGCTGACGAGCTTGAAGGGATTGTGGCATGAAATCCACTTCCAGGTATGGGAAAAGGTGGAAAACTCAAACTACATTTTTCTGTAAATATTCTCTTACGTGAAATACTTGATAAAGCGTCGGGCTGGTTATAAAGAACATATCTTTTTATCAACTCCACACACAGTCGTGGTATTAGCTGAAAATGTTATATCTCCATATATGTTTAATTTTTGTGCGTTAAGTTTTATATTCCATTTCAAAACATGTCTTAATATTTGTCATATATTAATGTATAGTTTTTAAAAAATGCATATATTTTATATGATTTATTTAAATTTTTAATACATTTTTTATTTGTTAATTTTTATCTATATTAATAATTAAAAATAAAACAATTTTAAAATGATTTAAAAAATAATAAACAATTATTAAATAGATTAAAAATAATCCAAACTTTGACCCACTGTGCCTTTTTGACGTGAGGCAGACAGCTACAGCTACAACAACAGCTACAACAACAGCAACACCCAACAGACAACGCACTCTAAGTAGATGCAACTGACAACGTTTTTTTTTTGCCTGCTCTGTCTCTTCCTCCTCTTCGTCTTCGTCTGTGTCTCCCTCATTTGCTGCTTCTTCATCTCATTGTTGTTGTTGTTGTTGTTGTTGTTGGATCGATGCTTATCCGAGCATATAAACAGCCTCTGATACGCGCACCTCTACGGACTAACAATGCTGCCTTACAGTTTGGCAGTCACTGCGGAGCTCATTATACGATTTATGGACCAGCAGCTGCCGCGCATTGCGTGAGTGTGTGACACGCCCCCAGCCCACAGTTGCAAATGCCCACTGCCTACTCGGCAGCTTTCATAATGTCCAGATAGAGCAAAAGTAGCAGACGAAACAGACGATAAATAACAATCAGGTAGCTGACACAGTGGGTGGAATGTGCGGTAACAGCGAGGCAAATTGTGGGAGAGGCAGGCAGTGGTGGGTGGGGGCAGGACGATGCCACAAAAGGCGCAGCTGCAAGTGGCAATGGAGCCCACCCGCGTCAGCAGCAGCAGCAGCAGAAACATGCAACATGCAACATGCAACATGATGATGAGGAAACATTTCGACCAAAGTTTATGATGTGTTTGAATTTCGGATTTTGGATTTGGGCTTGGAAATGGAATTGACCACGGTGCAGCTGAGCTGAGAGAAGAGACGACTGCAAGAGGCGCAGTGAAAGTCGTTGCCAATGCCCATTGCGATGGGAGCGTGTAAAATAAAAAGATCGAATCGTAATGCATCGTGATATATATACTATATATTTGCATAGATAATAATAATAAAATATACATATATCAACTATGCCGGAAGAGTGAAATAGAGGACTGACAAAGAGTTTTTATTTAAGTGAATTAGGTTTACTTAGATATATATTTAAATAACCTCATCTTCAATTATCTTACCCTTTCTTCTACGAGACTGCACTCGCATCATATAGTACATTCTTATTAAATATATATAAATCTACTTTATATACATATATGTATATGTCCAGGCATACTACAATATGCCAGTGGGTAAATGAGTTTAAAATTCACGATTCAGCAGGATAAAGACACAGATCGATGTCAAACTATCTGACTAAGCTGACGTTGAAAAATATATATGGGCCTATGTTAAGGGAGCTGTGGCAACTGCAAAGCCATCGACCAAAGCGGAGACGTGCTAAGTAGTTCAGGGAGCAAATTCCTCTGAAGCAGTGCCAGGACCTCATCCATTCCATGTCACGGAAGCCAAGTCGTAATAAACAATAATAGACTAACAACTAAACTATTGTTATTATAGATAAATTGAGCCACTATTTTCAAGAAGACAGTTTTTATAGAGATCCTTTATTTTGATGAAGGTATGTCTATGGAAAACTTACACAATGGTAAATAACATAAAAGATACATGTGAGAAATATATAAGAGATTTGTATAAGGGAACTCTACATATATTATATGAATAATCTATAAATAATATTGATTTTTCGATTCTTGATTTAGTTTAATGCATTTATACATTATTCGAATCGTTGTTGCAGTCAAAGCTCTGCTGCCTCGTGTCACGTCACGCACGCTCAGCTCTAGTGCGATGGCTGTCAAACTGTAAGGCAGTGTTGCAGCCAGCGCTCACGGCTCACTAACCTCGTGATTTACTATATTAACGAGCCGAGGCTGAAACTAAAGACAGATCCAAAAGTTGGGCCAGACAAACCGGCTGCCAGTCGGCCGGCAAAAGGCATTGAGTGACAGACAGGGGCGGTGCCCGCGCGGTGGGAGGGGGAGGCGTGGCGTGCGTTTAACATAATGAAAATGTTTGGCAGCAACAGCAACAGCAACAGAATGTGTGCGAGAGAGAGAGAGAGAGAGAGAGAGAGAGAGAGAAACAACATTTGCATGAAAATGGATTTGCATTTTCTTTCTTGCTCAACTGCAGAAAAGTGAAAATTGCATAAATAAAATGCAAAAAAGAATTGAAAAAATAAGAAAAAAGAAAAAAAAACAAATATCGAAGCAGGTCGCTGCTAAATGAGCGAAAGTGAACGCCAAAGGGGGAGTCGAGGGCGGAACAGAATCAAAAAAACGCAAAGAGGTAATGCGGCAATTGGCAGCGCCTGTCAAACTGTGATGCATCACAAATGGAAAACCGAATTGTTCGAATGAACACAAATGCAATCGATGCTACTGTTCGAAAAGCCTTTTTTGACTGAATTTCGATTTGATTTCGACTCTCGATAGACAACAGATGTTTGGAGGCTACCTATGAGTGGGATCATAAGATATATCAAATATATTGCTAATGCTGTACTCAAATTCAGTTTGTGATCTTAAAAGAGATCAAGCAATATCTACTTGCACTAACATTATGCAGTTAAAGAAGCTCAAAGATCAATATCTGAAACAAATTTCAAGCCATTGCCAAAAATTTGAAGCTCTATAAATAAACTGTGACAAAGACAAAGACAAAGATTGTGTAGCTTTAAAATGAATTACATTTGAACAGAATATGTCACAATATACAAATTTCTAGTTCTCAAACTCGAAAATCCCTAATTAATTTTTTGTGCAAGTATAACATATAATACGATCAAATTATAATACTATAAAATCTTCTAGTAGTTTATACAATTTCTGTTGACTCCATTTCATTTTACTATTGAGGAAAACTCAACAGATTTTCATTGTAACTTAAAAATAAAACAAATCTCTTAACCTTTCTCTGAAAAATAATATAAATTAAAATAATTTAAATAAATTAAATCTTAACTGAATTTAAAAATATTTATTTCATTTATGATATATTTAGCAGACCTAAAGTTAATTCGGTCAAATAGAGTTGCGCTGTCATCCATGAGCCTTTCTAGCTCTAGCTCTAGCTCTAGCTCTAGCTCTAGCTGTCTGAAATATACATATATGTACAGAGCTCCAGATATGAAGTTTTGAGTAAAGTTATTTCTATATCAATTACATCAACTATATCTATTTCTATATCAATATTAAATCAATTCAAATCGATATTAAATTGAACAGCTTCAGTCTCCAAGGACAAGATTGAGCTTCTTTAGAGACTACCGTTTTAAAGAGCACTTAGGGCAGTTCAAGCAGTTCAGGATGTCTTCTGGTGGAACACTTTTACTTCTCATTATGACAGTTGATGCTGCTGCGTCTCGGCCAGTGTTTTCCTGCATCTGTCTTTTATCTGAAATCAGTTGGGATAAGGATTATGCAAAATATTTGTGAGGTCGCCAACTAAGGAATTAGGCAGTAAATTTATGTAAAAACCAAGATTTCAAGCTGTAAACTGTCACGTTGCGAGCTCAGCAGAAATACCAGCAACAACAACCGCATACCTGGCCAAAGTGCGGGCTCAGCTTTGAGCGAATTACGCGCTGCCAAGCACATTGTAATTCATATTATTCAGGAGGAGAGTTAGTGGCGGTTGGAGGGAGACGGGAGGCCTTGTCAGGGACACTCTGCTGCTCCACTTCAAATCCTTGGGGACGCGGCTGATTGTTATTTTTAACTGCCTCAAGGTTGCGCTGTCACACAGCTCTAGAGCCACCGTTTCTGCTCCTTGTCTCTGGCGGCTTTTGTGCCTGTCAAACTTTTCGGCCTGCGGCTCCCAAAAGGCAGCGGAGGATGAGTTAGCGACGCCAACAGAAGAGCCAGAAAAAAGCCAGGTGATTTGTTTGGCAGTCAAACATACGGAAAATAAAAATTATATAAAATATTTAAAAAATCATATGCAAGTATGAAATAATTGAAATAAGCTTGACATTTTAAAAATAAAATTGCAGTATTTATATATAAACTAACTAGCTGATAATAATTTCTATTAAATTTTGTATTTACCTCAAATGACTAATTTTTAAATTTGTTCATTCTAGTTCAATTTATTTTTTATTATTAAGCCAATTTTAATTTTAAATTTGATTTTAATTTTAATTTTATTTTTGAATTTAAAATAATGTGAATATATATCTTTTAATAAATGAAATATATTTTCAAATTCTATGACATTAAAATTTTTAAAACATGTAGTATTATAGCTTTTTAAAACTTAATTTTTAGTAACTATTATATATATTACACATATAGGTGCTTCGTATTTAATAAGCAGATTGCTTTTTGGCTGTCTCCGAAAATATTTTCAAATATTTACTGCGAAATGTTTGTGTCAGTGCTTGTCAAACTGCAAGCAGGTAGACATCCGTCATCCATCATCTCAATCGCAGGACATTACTTTTTGCAGCTTGTGTCGCGACACTTGATAGAGCTATGCGACATCAGGAGCATCATCATCGTCATCTTCATCTCCCATTTCGTTGTTTTCACCCAGTCATGCTTTGGGGTTATTTAGCACTCGCGGATTGCTGGGGCAAACGCCAGGAATGTTCCACTACGTCACATCACATGAAATATGAAATCAACGCAAAACGACAAAGGAAAACGAGAAAATGGAATTTTCACGTCGTCGTCGTCGGCGTTTTGAGTGCATCACGTGAGTGCGAGGTAGTGGCCAATTCCCGGATCGTTTTTCACGTCTTTCCACCGTATTTTCCGTTTCCAGTTAATAACTGTGAGTGGAAAGTTCGCTAAGAGCCGGATTTTCTTGCATATCTGGCAAATCCTTTTCACAAATACCAATAAAAGCGCAGTTCAAGAGGGGCTTCTGATTTTTGGCATCGGTTGCTGGCACTGCTGATAGTTTGTTTTACAAATGTGGCATGCCACGCCACACCCACGCCCGCCCGCCCTCCATTTGGGGCAGCTTAATAAAATGCAAATGATGTGAAAATGCAACGCAAAACGTGGGTGGAAACCAAAATGCTACTATCATTTCTCTCTCTCTCTCTCTCTCGCTCTTTTGCAACCATTTGTCCTGCTTTCTATGCATACTTAAGAGTGTGAAGGGTGGAAGAGAGGGGACTTAGAGTGGGTGTGTGGTAGGGAGGAGGTGGAGGCACTTTCAATATTTTTCATACGCAAATAGCAGCATTTGCTGCCAGGCGACCATCTGATTAAGCAGCAATGATTGAGTATTTGTCGAGGTGGGGGCAGAGGGAGTCCTAGCTGAAAGGACGTGCTGGCATTCTTATCAGAAATTCACTTTCAAAAGGCTTGCTCCGCAAATTGTCGTTAGAGTGAAGCTTGCTTTAACGGACAACTTTTGATTTTGAAGGAATACTCAATATATATTAAAATATTTTGAAAAAATATATAATTTATTATTATTTATGTATTTATTATTTTATAACAAAAAAGTCTTGAATGAAAGCAGAAAACAAAATTCTTATTTTTTGACGACATAATATCTATGTAATATGATTACTATCGAAAGCTCTTTAAACAAATATTTGTCGGAACAGAGAAAATATTTATTTAAGAAATATGATTACAAAATATGTATAACTTTTTAAAAAGTGAATATGAAAGCTGAAGCAAAAAGAACCCCTAATTGGAATTTATAAAATTATAGGAAAACGATTTCTCATTCTTATTAGAATAGGATGGTACTTATAATCAAAGACTTTAGATCTTGAGATATCTTTTAGACTAAATATAAAATGATTAATATACTATTAAATGAGAATAGAAATATATATAAGAGAGGGAGAATGTACAAGTGGAACGACTAAAGAATGCATTTTTCTTCTGGGAAGATGTGCATTAATAGAAAGTTCACTGTAACAACTTTACTCTGATTAATTGAGCATACCTTTCATTCTCTCTCTCTCTCTCTCTCTCTCTCTCTCTCTCTCTCTCTCTCTCTCTCTCTCTCTCTTTGAAGGCAAAATCTTTATTTGTCTATCTAAATTACACACTCGTAAATAAATCAATTTTAAACAAAGTGCTTCCTGCTGCCAGCGCTCGGCTAATACGTTGTCAATCACGGAATAAGCACATATAACGCATATATCATTCGGGCTTGAAAAGTGCTGCAAACTAGCGAAAATGATGTTAAGAAATTAATTTAAAAAATTGCGAACATGTCGAAGTCGCAATTCGACTATTGCCGTCGCAGCAGTCGAATTTTGAGATCTTGGCTCGGCTGTGCTCAGCTTGGCTCTGCTTGGGGCCAGGCGGCTAGTGTGGGGCAGCAATTGGAGCCAACAAATTGGCGCAAATTAAACGGCTCAAACCGCAGGTGGCAACAAATTTTAAAGAAAAATGTCTTTATGTATATACAAATATACAAATATGCTATATATGATATATCTGCACATGGCAAAAAAGTGCAGCAGCCCAAAAATCAAATTCGATTTGCGTTTTGGCATTTTGTGGGATTTTTGAGCCTGGGAATTGGGATTTGAGCTCCATTTTACAGTTGCGTAAGCCAATTTATGTCAAATAAAAATGTTGAATATTCGAAAAGACTTTCAAGAATTTATAGATCTATAGAGTAATGAGAAAATAGCCGAAGGTATGTAGTTAGTTTGATAATAATTTTAAATATTATTTTCATATTTTTTATTCATTATTTGTTTTTTGTTTTTTTTTTTTTTAAATGCTGCTTGAAATGAGTTTTAAAACTTTGTTAGGTTTATTTATTCGAAATTAAAAAAAAAAAAAATAAAGAGATTTTTAACTTAACAAATTTTCTAATTTCCTTTTTTATTCAGCTCCAACACTTTTTCCTGAATGGAAAGTTAAAAATTATTTTTAATTTGAAAACATTTTCTTGGTTATCACTTTGCCAATATATTTTTGAGTTCTTGCTTTCAGTTGACAAATTGTTTTAGCCACTCCTCACTCGTTCAACTTGGCCGCGTTACTAAAAAGCTGGCCTCGAATTGGGAGCTCGGAAATCGACGTCGCGACGTCAACTGAACTACAAAAACGTCACATTGTCGTACTGTACACAAATGTAATTAAATATATCAGACGATAAAACATCATATATATAAATATATATAAATGTATGAGTGTGCACATACATATATGTATATACATAATCAGACATGTATGCGAGTGGGTAGACTCAACAAAACGCTTCTCGCCTTCAGCCTGTCTTGGCTTGTTCCTCGTACTTCTCCTTCGAATTCAAATTTTTGCTGACTTATCGTAAACTTTTGTCAGACAACAAAAACATCGAGCATTAGCATTAGCTTATGTTGTAGCTGCACTTGTTGCGCTGCTCCGCTGCACTTCAATGAAATATTAGCCGCGTCGCATTCAACGGCCCGACCCGAAGGGCAACTGTTCGAATACCAACTAGTCGATACCCTGTTTTGGCATTGGAAATACAAGTTTCTTATTGAATTGGAAATGGAAAAGTTATTTTCAGCCTCAAATCGAATTTGAAAATAGACTTAGTGTGTAAAACTAGATTAAATAATGATTTATTTCTCAATCCGCATTAATATACAGAATATATTTAAACAAACTAAAAATACTAGTTTTGTATTTCAGAATTTTTATTTGAGAAAACATATATAATTTTCAGTCAAATCGGATCTGTACGACTTTATGTCTTTCAGACTACACCACTTCGCTGCCTTACAAAAGCCATGCAAACAGAAAATGCAGCGTTCAGCGAAAAAGGAAATGCTGCTAGCTGTCGACAGTTTGACAAGCACTAACCCAGTGCAGCGTGTGAAACGTAACTTACGTAACGCAAACGCTGGCCGTTCAAATATATGTATATGTTTAATTATATAGATGTTATTTGAAATTCTTGCTTGAATTCCGCTTTACGCATGCAAATGGCCAAAATGAAGGTGTCGCTGTTATTGCTTAACTGGAATTTGTGGCTTGTGTAAGAGTTGCTGGGGCCACAGACGGATTTCTCACGACTTCGCTTCCTGTGCTTCTTAGAACAACGGATGGCATCAAGTCGATACGACAGCTTAGCCGAATGTCCAACTACTTTCGTTGGCCAACATAATAGAAAATATTTCCCTTTCCAAAATGGCTGCCAGCTTGAAAGCATTTTGCAATACAAAATCGTTAAACCGTACACTTTTTAAGAATTTCGTAAACTATAATAATGTAAGAAATACTTTCGTTAATTATGAACATATGTATATTTAAAAGATCAACATGTTCTATTTACAGAGCTGTTATGAAATAACTTATGGCATATTCATCTTAAGGGAGTCAAAAGTCCAAATACACTTAAATGTAAACTTAACAAAGAAGGCGGGAGACAGAGGCTTGCAGAGGGGCTACTACTCCAAGGCCTTGCTTTGTGATAGTGTTCCTATGGAGGCAGTTGACGTTGTTGTTGTTGCTGATGCCGTCGTGGACGTGGCTTTTATCATCTTAGAATCCTTGATTGCCTGCGAATTGACTGTCACAGCGCCTGGCTTGGAGATAGAGCCAATATTTAACACACGGCGCACTGCAGCACCGCCCGGTGCTATGGCGGGTATTGCAGGCGATCGGTTGGACAACATTTGCAAGGGCTTCAGCCCAGTGGCGGATTTGAAGTAAATGTTGCGAAGCGGCTGTTGTTGTTTGCCATCGCCCGTCACGTTGGAGCTAATAACTGGATTGTTGATCAGCTGAAACTGTGGATAAGTCTTATTGCCCAAACGGAGTGCGCCCGCCGCACCAGCATTTAGCATGGGCGTGCCTCCTGCTGTCTTAATTGCTTGCAGATTCAATGTTTTCATATTTGCACCATCCAGCACTAAGGGACTGTTGGTGGCGGCTGTACCTATTGGCGGCTTAGGGCTGCTCACAATGCGTATGGGGACGGCCCCGCTTTGAAGACGCGCGGTAGTTGGGGTTGTGGTTCCTGGTGCTGTTCCCATTGGCTTTATGTTGTTGCGATTCAAGTAGAGCACCTTATTTCCAGGTGTGGATGTTGTGGTAAACAGCTGCTGAATGCCTTTATTAATCACAATGCCCTTGCTGTTGGTCACAATACTGGTTGGCTTAATTTGCGGATTGGTGGCCTCCTTGATGATCTTCTGGCTGATAATTAAGGGGCTGCTGCTGCTGCTGCTAGCTGCTATAATAAAAATTAAATTAACACTCAGTTCATTGGATATATCCAAGGATTATTTACCAGTTTTAATGGACTCCACTTGCTGCTGCTGGTGCTGCTGCTCGGCAAAGTTACCTTCGTTGTCCGCAAACACAATTGGCATGTCTATAATATTCGAGAGATCCATATTATTGCCTACACTTGGCTGCGTCGTCGGCACATTCTTGGTCATCTGCAGCATGGTTATTCCGCTGGCATTCTTCACCACGGTATACTTTTGCTGAGCAGCCGCTGCTGCCGCTGTTGAGCCAGTTGCGGTGTTTCCGGCAGCTGCGGTCACAAATTGCGTTGTAAGACCCGACGGAGTTTTAAGCGTAAAGATCTGTTGGCCACTAGACGCTGGCAGAGTCTTAACAATGCTGCCAATGCTTGTGCTAGGCACAGTTGAAGCACCGCTGCTTACATTGTTCCCCTTACTGATGGTATAGTTGACCAGTTTGTTTTGCGTCGGCAATGACTTCAGCTGCACAAACTGACTGGATGGTATCATCTTGATCTTTGTGCCTGATGAGAGCGACACAGTTGTTGGTGTCGGCACGGGCTTAATAACATTTGGCTGCGACGCCTTTACCACTGCGTTCGCAATAGCTTGTGGTGGATGCTGATTGTCATCGTAGTCGAGTGTCTCCTCCAGCATAGACTCAATGGACATATTCATCTCCTCATTGGTTAGCGCATGCTTCTCCAATAGGTTTGGCTTGATCGCCGGTGCTGGCACGCCACCAGGCAGTGGACGCGTGCGTGGGCGCCCAACTGTGGAGATGCGTACTGTTAGTTGATGAAACGGGATGGAATGATCAGCATTTTAAGACAGGGACCGTAAATATAAATTATGAGTATGATGTACGCTCAAATGGCATCAGTAATGAAATCAAATATCGTGCAAAATGAATACAAAACAAAAAATTAATATCAATGATAAATAAAACAATACAGTTGAGGATCTATGGAGCATGGTTAGTACTAATTACTTAAGAAGGTTCGTTTTCAATGGAAGCTGTAAGTACAAGACTCATAACCTTTACGGTCCCTGATCTTCATAATAAGCCAGCGTAGGACCATGATTTACCCTTTCGCTTCACCGCAAACGGATCAATGAGGCGTGGCGGCTTTGGCTTGGGCAATTTGGGTACACGGGCTTCAGATTTTGATTAGGATTGAATTAGTAAGTGGATTGGAGAGTGGATAGTAGGTGGTAGCAACATGCAAAGGTAGATTGAATCATGGATACACATAATCATGATGAGCAACGTTAAAATAAAAAAATAGTTTTTTATGTATGCAAATGCAAAGTTGAAAGTGCGACTCACTATGCGGCACAATTTTAGATTTGGTGGGCAGCAAAGAGCCCTCTTCCTGTACTCCGTCATGTGCCTTACGTTTGCGCGCTGGGGCGAGCTGTGCCTTGTTCATATGGCCTTCAGCCAGAATGTGCTGATTTTGTTTGGGCTGCCGCTGATACGAGTTGCTTCCTAGCAGAGAAGTGGGCATGCGTGGACCGGGCGGATTGCTCAAAGTCTTGTTGACAAACTCGTAGACCTCATCCTTCAACCAAATTTGAGAATGTTCAGCTATATGCTAATTGGTAATTAACTTGAGAACTCACCACAACCATAGAGTCGACCATGGCCTGGGTGACACCTTCGATGCGGCGCTTGCTTTTCGGCACACGCAGTGCATCGTCAGCACTGCCCACGACGACGAGCGAGGACTCAGATTGCATACGCTCACGCAAGCCCTCCATCTCCTCCTGGCTGCTGCGTGCCGCATTCTGACCGATGACAAACAAAATGGGCGCCTTGATATCCAACAGACGATCGTCGGGTGCGCCTCGTGGCCCGCGCAACGTATTGTACGCAAAGCCCATGCAAATTACACACGCAACGCTCTCTGACATGGCCACTTGCAGAGCGAGTGCTGCCCCCGCATTGAAGCCAATCAGAATGATGCCCCGATGTGGATTTTCGGTGCGTAATTCGTGTATGCGTACGCGTGTTAGCGATACAATCGTCTCGGCCACTTGATCAAGATTTTGGCCTCCAATGCGATCGTCTGTAAGCAATATTGGCCATTACAAATATATATAGTTATATAATCTATGTACCACTTACTCGTGTTGGGCAGCGTGATCTGGACAATTTGGGTTATGCTTGCCAAGGCCTCATACCAATTCTGCATACGCTGCGGTACAGGGCCACTGGTGGGCATATTTGGTACCGCAACCATGATGGCGTTATGTGCCAGATGTCGTGATTTCGCCAATATTTCAGGTTGCCAGCGCTTCTTCATCACAGGAGCAAGCAGCTCTTGGCAATTGTTTAGCGGACGACTAAACAGCATTTTGTCAATAAGTGTGGGCAATTTGCTTTTAAGCGTTTGTATAATGTCCAAATAGGAAGCCATGTAAGAAGGTGGCAGATGCTCCATGAGCAGTGCATGCAGCCACTGTGTGGTGCGTGGCTCCCAAGCAACACTGGCCAAAGCACGTCGCATACGTGAACTGGACTTATCAACAGCAACTCGTCGATGCACGGCCTCGTGCTGACGCTTATCGTTGGCCAAACGCGCCAATTGATCCTGATCCAAAATGGTCGCAACTTTATCGAACAGAGTTTCCTGCATGGTTGTCCAACCGATGCTGTGGAGAAGAAGAGGGTTATTAGTGTATGAAAAGCATATATTGTTGCATATATTGCTTACCGATTGATGCGCTCCTGCCAATCCTGATCATCGGAATTACTATTTCGCACATATTTGGCAATCCGTGCGCACTCGTTCATCAGCTCTTTAGCCGCAATCTCATCATAGGGTGGTATATGGGCTGTCTGCACTGAGTCACCCGAATCCTCGTGCGGTGGATACGTGTGGCAGGTGGGGCACTGCGGTGCATGGCGAACGAGAATGGTGCGAGCGGGTGCCAAGCCATTACTTAGCGTATTGTCAGAGCGCGGAGCATCGCGCATATAAGTATGCTCCATGGAGGCCTCACTGGGTGCCGAAATGGTGCTTGACTGCAAACAAATAACATATATATATATATATATTAGAATTTAAACAAATCTCATAAAAGAAAAGAAAAGACAAATAAAATGGGATGTGTTGAATGAGAGACTCATGCGGGAACTCGTGAACTGAAGTGAGGAGTTGGAGAACGGCTATTGATGTATTATTACACTCTCTGTTGAAATTGCTGTAGACGCAGCTGTGGCCGCGGCTGATGTCGCTGATTTTGGCGGCGAGCTCAATATGGATGCAGCGCTGCCCAGCTGGCCCGCCTTAACCACATAGTAGGAGGTATTAGCAGTTGCAGCTGTTGGTATTTTAGCTGATGTTATTGTTGTTGTTGCCGATGATGGAGCAGACGCTCTGGCTATGTTTGTGTTGGTATGTGTGTGGGTTTGTATTTTTGTGTATGATGTTCCAGCCCTGGCAATAAATTTGCTCGGACTATATGTTATAATGGAGGTGTTTGTGTTGGCCGACTGCATCTTTGGTTTCTTTTCGACCACAATAATTTCATTTTTATTGTTTTTCGTTTGTTTTAATTGCAGCATTTTGTGTGTACTTCTTTTATTTTTTGTTTAATTTTTTATTTATTTCGTTACTCGCTGACTGCAGGTTTGTCTTCTTCTTTCTGAGCTGCTTTGCAGCGCTCTTGGCGGTGTCTCGCAATACACACGCAAACTTGTAACACTCGTCTATTTCCTTATTAAATTATTATCGACAACGTATTGATATTTTTTTTAATTTTCTACTCCTGTTTTTCAGGTGTTCCTCAACAAATCACTGCCTGCGTCTTTGCAATTAAAACATGGCGTGTGCACGAGGCGTTGCCACATTGTTTGGACTAGCAATACATGTAATTGCCACGTAAGTCTGGCAACACCAAGGTTTGCAACCAAATGTCCCTTAATTTATATATTTCATCACCGTATTGTATTGAACAAGAATATATTTTGGTAAAACGGTATAATAGCCCTTTACTTACTGTATCACTGAGCGAAGGTGCTGAAGACATCATATTTGTATTATTCGACTGTTGCTGTTCGGCATCTTCATGGGCCACATTCTGTGAAATGTGCCCACCGCTTTGCACAAAATTGTTAAAACATTCGATGAACGAAGACATTTCCGAAGCGTTGAATATACAAAATCTCACTTGAACTCAAAAGTATGTTTTGAAACTTGTAAACAAGATACTAAACATTAAAAAGCGAGCGTAGCTTGATCAAAATATGTCAAGATTACAAAAGTGCTGCCACTCTATACACAACAGGAATTTTTCAACACTGTTACAAACCAGCTGTTTTGTTGATGCTTGCCATTACATCGTCTCTTACTGCGCGCCACAATTTAAAGTTTCTCTACAAAAGTGGAAGGTGGTATTTCTCAATTATTGAAGAACTTCTTTTTATGATGTGGCTACGAATTTAATATTTTTCCAGATAAAAAAAAAACAAATATTAGTCATTAAAACATGAGCGTTTGAGATATATAGTATTCTTGCAGGGTTTGGTACCAAACGAGGAAATCGTGATTGTTTCGCTTCAATTTATACAAATATTGCGGCTCTTGAGTGCTGGACCTGGAATACCTTCTGCAACGTATCAATTAGAGCTGAATGCGATGCTAGGAGGACTGCAATGCATAATTAATGAGCAAGGGTCATCTTGCAATGGATTGGGAATCTTATGAACTGGACCGCAATGCCTAGAAGCAATGAAAATTTAAGAAAAATTTACAAATTCAAGAGGAATTAAGATCCATGTAGAATGCATGTGTGCAGAACTCATGCGGTACAAATCTGGAATCTGTCTTCCAATCCTTCCAAAAAATGATGTTTTTTGCATATTTGCAGAAGTTTTTGTGTAGATGTGTTACACGCTGGCTGCATGCTTGTCTTCTTCTTTCTGATCTGATTAGCATCACTCTTGAAGGTGACATGCAGCACACACAAAATTTATTAAGATGCATATTTAAGCTTATTTAATTTTTTTTGCGTTTTTCCACTTATTCATATGAGTTGTGCGTAGAGCGTTGCCACATTGGTTGTTGAAGTGTTTTTAGACTTTGAAATCTTTAAAGTGCTGCCACTCTATTCGCCAACGGCACTTCTCAGCACTGTTTTCTTGATATTAAAAATGATCGGCTGCCGTGTATGCACAGTGCTTCAAAAATTAATTTCTATTTGGATACCTACTCCCAATTTGTAGATTTTTAGAATGATTTTATGCTGTATCAACGAATAACTTGATATATTTCTATACTGCAGCAAATATAACCAATGCAGAACAAGCGATTGTACCATTCAGTACTGAAGCAGTGTTTGGTACATTTGTACCAAACGACGACAACGTGATGACGCGTGATTGTACGAGCTCATCACTAATTGGCTTGCTTGTGTTTTTGTTTCAGTTTTCTTACCAAACGTTTTGTGTGGATTTTATAAATTAAATATATAAACATTTCCATTATTGAGTCCACAATGCAAAATGGACGAACTACAGCAGCTGGAGTACCTGTCGCTGGTTTCAAAAATCTGCACAGAGCTTGACAATCACTTGGGTATCAACGACAAAGATTTGGCCGAGTTCATCATCGATTTGGAGCACAAGCATCGCACCTACGACGCGTTTCGGAAGGCGCTACTGGAAAATGGAGCCGAATTTCCCGATTCCCTAGTCCAAAACTTGCAACGCATCATTAATTTGATGCGACCCAGTAGGCCTGATAGCGATGCTAAAATAACGATGGGAGGGGATGGCAAGGAGGACAAAAAGTCGCAGCTAAAGAAAATGTTTCCCGGTTTAGCTCTGCCCAATGACAAATACAGCAGCAAGCAGGGCGAGGGGGAGGACGAGCCGAGCGCAGAGAAGGAGTCGAAGCACAAGTCGAAAAAAATGAAGAAAACCGAAATGAGTGACGTGGATGCAGCCATGCTAGAGCTGGAGGCTCTGGAACATGGCGACCAGAAGGAGCAACATTCAGTGAAAGAGAGCAGTGGTAGCTCTCGTGAGCGCCGCAAGTACAAAGAGCGCAGTCGGAGCCGCGAGAGAGACCGTGAGAGGGATAGGCATCGGGAAAAGGATCGTGATAAGGATAAGAAGAGGGAGAGTGACAGGCATAGGGAGCGGGATAAGGATGGTCAGAGGGAGAGAGAACGGGACAGGGAGCGGGATAAGGAACGTCGTCGCCGGCGCAGCAGATCTCGAGAAGAACGTGATCGTGATCGTGACCATCGGAAACGCCGCTCCAGCTCACGAGAGCGACACGATAGACACGACCAACGCAGACGACGCTCTCGTTCCCGGTCCCATGAGCGCAGCAGCCGCCATCAACAGCAGGCCCAGCAGGAGAAAATGCCACCACCAGCCGCTGGGATGACCGATGATCCAGAGCTGGGCAAGATTTACTCCGGCAAGGTGGCGAACATAGTTCCATTTGGTTGCTTCGTGCAACTGTTCGGCCTACGCAAGCGCTGGGAGGGTCTGGTGCACATCTCTCAGCTACGCGCCGAGGGACGCGTCACCGATGTCACCGAGGTAGTGGCACGCAATCAGACAGTGAAAGTGAAGGTCATGTCGCTGACCGGCCAGAAAGTGTCGCTGTCAATGAAGGAGGTGGATCAAGAGTCCGGGCGAGATCTCAATCCGCTATCGCATGCAGCCGAGGAGGATGAGCTGGCATTGCGGGATCGCAATCCCGATGGACCCTACAACAGCACCTCGTCCATGCTGAATCTTCAGGGCAACAATATTGATGGAGACGAGCACGAGTCACGCAAGCGAGTGACGCGAATCTCCAGTCCCGAGCGATGGGAGATCAAGCAAATGATTAGCTCAGGAGTGCTAGATCGCAGCGAGATGCCAGACTTTGATGAGGAGACCGGACTGTTGCCAAAGGACGAGGACGACGAGGCGGACATTGAAATAGAAATTGTGGAGGAGGAGCCGCCCTTCCTTTCTGGCCATGGACGAGCCTTGCATGACTTGTCGCCCGTGCGGATAGTTAAGAATCCAGATGGCTCGCTCGCCCAAGCGGCTATGATGCAGTCCGCCTTGTCCAAGGAGCGGCGTGAACAGAAAATGTTACAGCGGGAGCAGGAAATGGAAGCGGTGCCCAGCAATCTCAACAAGAACTGGATCGATCCGCTGCCCGACGACGACTCGTCACGACATCTGGCGGCCAACATGCGCGGCATGGGCGCAGCTCCACAGGAGGTGCCCGAGTGGAAGAAGCACGTCATCGGTGGCAAAAAATCTTCCTTTGGCAAGAAGACCGATCTGACTCTTGTAGAACAGCGCCAATCTCTGCCAATTTACAAGCTCCGTGACGATCTCATCAAGGCCGTCACGGAAAACCAAATTCTCATTGTGATTGGCGAAACAGGATCCGGCAAGACCACGCAGATCACACAGTATCTGGGGGAGTGTGGATTTACGGCCAGGGGCAAGATTGGATGCACCCAGCCGCGTCGCGTAGCTGCCATGTCCGTGGCTAAGCGAGTGGCCGAGGAGTTTGGCTGCCGACTGGGCCAGGAGGTGGGCTATACGATACGTTTTGAGGATTGCACCAGCCCGGAGACAGTAATCAAGTACATGACGGACGGTATGCTGTTGCGCGAGTGCTTAATGGAGGCGGAGCTGAAAACGTATTCCGTCATCATGTTGGACGAGGCTCACGAGCGCACGATCCACACGGATGTGCTCTTCGGGCTGCTGAAGACGGCCGTCCAAAAGCGGCCTGAGCTGAAGCTGATTGTCACCTCGGCCACGTTGGATGCAGTCAAGTTCTCGCAGTATTTCTTCGAAGCCCCAATTTTTACGATACCCGGACGCACGTTTCCCGTGGAGGTGCTGTACACCAAGGAGCCAGAGACGGACTACTTGGATGCTTCGCTCATAACTGTGATGCAAATCCACTTACGCGAGCCGCCAGGTGATATACTGCTCTTCCTGACGGGACAGGAGGAGATTGACACCGCCTGCGAGATACTCTACGAGCGCATGAAAAGTTTAGGTCCGGATGTGCCTGAGCTCATCATACTGCCTGTTTATTCAGCTCTTCCCTCCGAGATGCAGACCCGGATCTTTGATCCGGCACCCGCGGGCAGTCGTAAAGTGGTGATTGCCACGAATATAGCAGAGACTTCGCTCACCATAGATGGCATCTTCTATGTGGTCGATCCCGGCTTTGTGAAGCAGAAGGTTTACAACTCCAAGACGGGCATGGACTCCCTAGTGGTCACGCCCATTTCCCAGGCAGCTGCCAAGCAGCGTGCCGGCCGTGCTGGCCGCACTGGGCCTGGCAAATGCTATCGCCTATATACGGAGCGCGCTTATCGGGATGAGATGTTGCCAACGCCAGTGCCGGAGATCCAGCGTACCAATCTGGCCACCACAGTGTTGCAGCTGAAAACAATGGGCATCAATGACTTGCTGCACTTTGACTTCATGGATGCGCCGCCCGTTGAGTCCTTGGTCATGGCCTTAGAGCAGCTGCATTCACTCTCCGCACTCGATGATGAGGGCCTGTTAACCCGCCTTGGTCGTCGGATGGCCGAGTTCCCCCTCGAGCCGAATCTGTCGAAAATGCTCATCATGTCTGTCGCACTGCAGTGCTCGGATGAGATCCTAACCATTGTCTCGATGCTCAGCGTGCAGAACGTGTTCTACAGGCCCAAGGATAAGCAGGCGCTCGCCGATCAAAAGAAGGCTAAGTTCAACCAAGCGGAGGGTAAGTCAACTATAAATACGGAAATATAATGATTGCTGATCTAACTTTCATTCATGCAGGTGATCATCTGACCCTGCTAGCTGTCTACAACAGCTGGAAGAACAACAAGTTCTCGAATGCCTGGTGTTATGAGAACTTTGTGCAAATCCGGACGCTGAAACGTTCGCAGGATGTGCGGAAGCAGCTGCTCGGCATCATGGATCGCCATAAATTGGACGTTGTTTCAGCGGGCAAGAATTCGGTGCGCATACAGAAGGCCATATGTTCCGGCTTCTTTCGTAATGCGGCCAAAAAAGACCCACAAGAAGGCTATCGGACCCTGGTTGATTCGCAAGTTGTTTACATACATCCCTCAAGCGCGCTATTCAATCGACAGCCCGAGTGGGTCATCTACCATGAGCTGGTGCAAACGACGAAGGAGTATATGCGCGAGGTAACAACCATCGATCCCAAATGGTTAGTGGAGTTTGCGCCATCCTTTTTCCGCTTCTCTGATCCCACCAAGCTCAGCAAGTTCAAGAAGAACCAGCGACTGGAGCCTCTCTACAACAAGTACGAGGAGCCAAACGCGTGGCGCATATCGCGCGTGCGTCGCCGTCGCAATTAATCTACTAAATTGGTCTGTCCAGTTTCTCTTTGTATTCAATAAAAGCTAATTAACAATAAAAATAGGTTCACGATTTGATGATTCTCCTTTGCCATCTCTCAGTAGCCCTTGTGCCCACGAAAGCGTTGTCTATTATCCAACTGAAATTGCGGAAATATGATTTTTATTCTGTAACTCTAATTCTGAACCCTCACCAGTGAGCGTTTACACTCGTAGAAAGTGTTGCGTAGCACCTGGCACTCAGGTGGGACGCTGTTGTCCTGTAGGCACTGGCGCGGTGTCTTTTTGTCCAGGCGGCAACACTCGCTCTCCAGCAGACACATTTTTAGATCTGCACGGACGCCAGCGCAAGATGTTTCATCTGCCAGCTTCTCGTTCCCCTCGTAGCGCATCATTTTTGCTTTCTTTTATGTTGACTGATGTTAACTGTTTAATTCTATTTGATTACAAAATCGGCTAAAGCATCTGTTTCTTTGGAGCATCTGGCAGCACTGACAACGATATGAATAACTATCGATAATTTGTGCAGCACAATTTCGTTATTTTTAATATTGCCTATATTTAAGTATTTGCGAAATAAAGCAATGCTCCATTACCAAACATTAGAGTTTCCCTAACAAATTGAAATGCAAAGAATATTAAGTAATTTATAATTGATATGTATATATATTTAAAATATTTTGCCGGTACTATCGATTAACGAAATAAGAAAACTGAACGATATGAGAATCCCAGGTTAGCACGATAAGAAGAAGAGCAGCGCCAATGAGAGCGAAACCATGTATAATTCTATTGAAATACCCGACTCCGACGACGATATGTCGGAGTTAACTATAGATCTACCAATATCAGAATCCAGCGCTGCTGAAATAAACGAGCACACTCCCGAAAAACAAAGAAAGACTTCGGTTTCCAGCGTGGGTAACGCGAAAACAGCCACAACACCGGGGTCTACATCATCCGAGACAACTGGCAGCTCTCCTCCGAAGGCAACAAGCAGCAACAGCAGCCAGGTGCGCCATAGATCAAGAAAAACGCAACATACAGTACGCAACGCACCTGAGAATGAAATACAATTCGAGACGATTCCGCTCGATGACGAAACTCCAGCAGGCAAAGAGCAACGGGTGAAGGAGAAGGAGAACGAAAGCTTAAATGTTCTCATCGGGAATATGCTAAAAGCAGACGAGATGCAGGCGGTTGTGCAGCGAATAGCCAACGAACGCGTCCGCTGCAACTTCCTATTGACTACCTATCACGTAAGCAATATTAATACTATGCGCACATTAAAAAATAATTCATTTATTACTATCTCCCTCAGTTGCCTGACATGCATTTTACACTGAACACGCCGCTTGATGTGCTAAAGACTCAGTTCCAGGAGCGACTCAAGCAGCGCAGAGAGCGCTCGAATGCAACAAATACAACAGCAGCAGCAGCAAAACCAACAGCAACTGCAACAAAAGCAGCCACAACTGCGACAAAACAAGCCACAGCACCACCCACAGCTACAGCAACAAAACCAGCCACAACACACAAAACTAAGTCTGAACAGTTATAACATAAATATAGTAAGTATAACGAATAATTATATGAGATATAATATAATAATTTATAAAAATAAAATAAATGTAAACTTAACAAGAAATATAAATCAGGTTTTATTCAATTTCTGTTACTTGGCAAAATGTTTCTTTTCGTTGGCGTTCTGGTGTGCGTGTTTTGCGCATGTCTCTCAAATATGCGTTTTAGTCATCGACATTCAACAACCCAGCACAGCCGTGATCGTCTAGTGGTTAGGACCCCACGTTGTGGCCGTGGTAACCCAGGTTCGAATCCTGGTCACGGCAATGCCTCAATGCATTGTCACGGAGTTGGGTTAATTTTTTTAAAATTTTAAATTTAACAATTTGTTTCACCAAATTTTTTTTATAAAGTTGGCTGTGGCTTACGGCTATAATATTTTGATATATTTTTACTACACACATCATAATTTGGCTGCTTATCAAATGGTCCAATAACAAAATTACGATGGAATTTTTGTTTGCTTCGGAGCTCTATAATGAATCGGATTCGGAACATCCGGCCGTATCCGAAGAGGCATCCAGTGAGAATGATTTCGAGCAATTCGAGAGTACCATACAAAATATAAGTAGAAACTTGCGCAAAGGAGACTGGACATACTTGGGCAGACATCCAGAGGTATTTCGAACAATATTCAAATTTTTTTAATGTTATTTATTTGTTTGTTCTTTGCTCTTTTAGGTGCGTGCCATAATTCGCGTGATTGTAATGGAAGCGGTTAAAGAGAAGCCCAAAAACCTATTCGCCTTTGCCGCCGACCTGTTTAGTTCAAATAACCAACAGAAATTGATAAAATTGGTAAAAGTTTTGGATTTCGTTCAGTTGAACTTCTTAATGTACTTTTCTCCCATCGCAGATCAACAAGCAGTTGAAATGGGTGAATAATCTGATCCACAAGGGTGCCTGGACAGCTTGTGATGGAGTCATGCTGTTCCCCTCCAGCTCCGAATGTAGAATACAAGAAAAATGCGAAAATGAAGGCTTGAAGGAAGTGTTTTTGGTGGAAAATATGTGCCCAGAGAACTTCAAGCCCCGCTGCTAAATTTATTGAAAAATATATCAAGTGTTGATGTAAAATGGAAAAATTATAAAACTGATCAAAATTATAGAACGTAGTAGAACACATAAAACGCTTGCTCAATTTTCGATTTTCAACTTTGAAATTCCGGTTAAGACTTGGGTTTCTTTGCCTTCTTTAGGAAATTGGTGACTATAGCCGCGTTATTCTGATCGCTTTCCCGTTGCTTCTCCATCTCGATGGCTGACGAAAACTCCACCAGAGTATCCATTTGATAGGTGCGACGTGCCTCGATTGTCATTTTGAAATCCTCCTCGGAGCGTCGAAAGTCCACTTGGAAAATTGAAAACGTTTTTAAAACATTCAAGCACTTCTCGCACAAAAACCGCGGCAAACCCTGAATATCTTTGATCTGGGCAAAGGACTCACTTGTAACTGTCCACAACTGATATATGGATATACATATGTATGTGTGTAATAAATACCTCGATGTGTATTGTATTGGCTATAATGCGTGTAAGGCGACGGCCGTTGAACAGTGGACGCAATTTAATGCCATTTTCTGCAGTCGCGCGACATTTGCAGATGCGACAGCAATCGGTCAGATCGAAATCGTTTGGATTGACAAATGCAATTCTTCTAGTTAGAGCTCCTTCATTTTCAGCCATGATGAGAAAATTTTTTAAAATTTAAAATTTTTTGTCAACCGGTTATAACGTTGTGACGACGACACTGTTTGTCTTAAATTTGTGTTTCAATATATATTTATTCATTTTCACAACTGATTTTGAATTCTGCCGCCAAGCTACATTTTCACCTCATTTGAAATTGGCACAGCGCAATTTTTAGCTCACATGAAGTTGGCTGCGCGCAGTTATCAATTCGCACTAAGTTGGCTGCTACCAATTTTCCAACTAGACTGCAGTGTACAAGACGCAAAAGTGTTTAATTCTTATTGTTCAAAAGTGTGTTTGCATTTGTCGCGTTTAACTATTTACTAACTTGCAAAGACTTCAATGATAACCCCATTAAAATACTCCGCACCAAACAAGCCTCCAAGCAATTTACAGACATTTCAATTAGGGTCTGCCATATTTTTTGGTAAGTGTTGCATCTTCTTATGCTGATTCTTATTCGACACGAATTCGCTCTATTTTTGTTGCTCTCCTTTGTTGTGCTACGCTATTTCTGCCGAATGGTGCCGCAAGATTGGTGCATGATTTGTTATTATATTATTATTATTGAAATATATAAGACTTTAATCGAACTGTAATGTACTAACAAAATAATTAAAAAAAAAAAAAACAAAAACAATCACCTTTTAATTAATATCAAACGCCTTTTTGTGTTATGATGTGAATCAAAATTAATTCATTAGAGTTTGCCTAACAAGTCACGACGAAATATAATTTTTAAGCGACAGTTTGCTACACTTGAAATTAGAAGTGTTGAATAAGCAAATATTTTTGCTACGCAGAGTATTTATTTGTCCAGTGCAGTAACTGTGGCAACTTGGTCGGTCGGCCGGCCGGCGAAAAGGCAAATATGTCAGTTAACATTGGGATAACATAGCCCTAACAGAACAACGTTAGCTTTGAAACGTAACATTCGGAGTTCGTAGCTCGCTGGAGTTTGCTTCAGTTGTGCCTATTACAAAAAAAGAAAAGGAGAGGAAAACGAGAAACGAAAATCCCCATTACGTTTAAATTTTTTGTAAAATGTTGCCAAACGACAGAAAGATACTAAGGTGCAGCAGAAATACGCGCACCGATTGCACCGCATCTAATGATTTCCATATTTTGCAACATCTTTTGCAGGCAACACGCACGCCAGAATCAAAGTCAGACTGCGCGCCGGCATACCCAGAGACCCAACGCTGGGAGACTCAACAACCATCACAACAGCAACAACAACAACAATAACAACAGCAGCAGCAACCACAAGATGAGCAAGGCAGATCCGATATCGCTCAGCTTCCACGACTCCTGTCTACGCATGTCCGACGTCCAGCTACTCCACGGGCCGCGTTGGCTCAACGATCAGGCAAATAGCTGAATTAATCAACTGGAAAGCTCTCTATATAATCGAATTATATATCTTGCTTGCAGATCCTGAGTTTCTACTACGAGTATCTGTCGCACGTCAAGTACAAGAACAACAACGACTTGTACTTCATCGCGCCAGAGGTGACGCAGTGCATGAAGTACATGGACGACTCCGAGCTGGAGATGCTCTTCGAGGAGCATAATGCAGTGAACAAGCCGTTCATATTTTTTGCGCTAAACGACAACGGCAGCACCGAGGCGGGCGGCACCCACTGGTCGCTGCTGGTGTTCTCGCGCCCGGAAAAGACGTTTTTCCACTTCGACTCGTACGGCAATAACAATACGGGTCCCTCGATGGAGCTGATGAACAAGGTGAAGGAGCAGTTGGGGGTGCGGCAGGCGAAGTTCCGTCCGATGCGCTGTCTGCAGCAGGCGAACGGCTACGACTGCGGAATCCATGTCATCTGCATGACCGACCACATAGCCGACTATGTGAATCGCTACGAGGTGGTTGAGGGCCTGGCCACACTGCACATCGATACGGTGAAGGCCAAGCGGGCTGAGCTGCTGAAGCTGATCCTCTCGCTGGGCGGCAAGGACTAGGTGCGGTTAAATGCTTTCTTTGTTACCTCTTGTAGCCTAAGTGACCTTTCATAAAAACGTTACTAACTGTAACACGCACTGTGGGTGCGACTCAACGTATACGCTTAAAATTGATAAGACAGATGGAGAGAGAAGAGAGAGGTGTGGGTGCAGTGGCTCTTGGGGTGCAAGCTGATCTTCCACGTGAATGCGATATTTATATTAATAATTGTAATTTGTTTAATTTAATGTTTACTCTTGCCCAGTGCTAGGCACTGCAAAAACAAAAACAAAAACAGAAACAGAAACTGAAGGAGACGGAGAAACGAAAACGAACAGAAGAGACAACATCCAACCCGAGCGCATTCAGAAAGAAGTGCGACTCATGTGCTTTTTAGTTGGCTTTGTTTACTCAAGGCGAAGGCTCGTGTTTATTATTATCACTGGGCGAACAGCATAATATTTCTGTTTGTTTGTCCGACGGAATTTAAGAGATGTGTAAAGAGACTAGGGGTGATTCGACTTCAACTCGACTCGCTCAAAATGTAATCATAAATAAAAATAATAAAAATCTTTTAGAAAACTGCAAGACTACCTGCCCTAGATAATGGGTAACTTAGGGGAGTTACGGAAATTACTATATAAGAAACTTCGTGGGGTCAGTTAGGCCTGCCAGGCATTTCAACACTAGGAGTATACCCTGGAGAGGCCTATTCTCGACCACTTTTATCAGTTGGCATCGGACGATACGTTGGCCCAGATACAATCAGCATTTGCTAATTGGAGCCTCGGCATAACTCGGCCGGAAAAGCGTATTCAGTTGCGTATTATTGTCCGCTAAGCATGGTCGGCGAGCTGCTGTTGGGTTTCTATCACACCTACTCCCTGCTTTTGGGCGTTACCTCGTACTTCCGCGCATCGCAGAGCTACCGCCAGACGTGGCTGACGCGTGGCTATGTCCTGGCCGCGAACGTCTTGATGGTCGCTTTTCTGCCCATGGCATTTTGGCTCTCCGCGCAGTACGTGCGGACGACCAATTGGTTCCCGAATTTGCTGACCTACACCACGTACATACTCTACACGGTGTCCTATGCCACCATAGCGTACACTCTCGTCTCCCGCGCTAGTCGGGACAAGGCGCTCCTCGAGGTGGACAGGATCGTGCAGAGACTGAAGCGGAGGAGAGCGGAGGACATTGGCGCCGAGCAGTGTGTCGGCGGCACCCTTGGCACATTGTACTACCTGAAGCTGGGCTCCGTTCTGTTCCTCTGCCTGGCCAGCATCTCGGCCTGCCTGATGATACCCAACGAGAGCAAGCTGAGCGTCCTGCTGTGGGCCTTCTTCTACAGCAACTCCATGAACATTCCGCTGCTCGCCGTCTACCGCTACTTCCTGGCTCTGTGGGACATCGCCTTCTGCTATCAGTATCTCAATAGGCAGCTGTCGCAGCTTCTCGATCTGGATCTGAATCTGGATTGTGCTCCATCTCGTAACCAGCTGGAGCAGCTGCGGCGCCTGTGGATGCTGCACAGCCTCCTGGACCGCTGCACGCAGAGGCTTAACAAGATCTACGAACTGCTCATGCTGGCGGCTCGCTTTGAGAATCTGGCGTTCTCCGCGATCAACGGATATTGGGGCATACTCTTCTCGTTTACCACAGACGCGCCCTTCTACGTGATTCTCTACGGCGGCTCGAACTACTTTGTGCATTGGATGGACTTCTACCTATTGAATTTCATGTGCGATCAGACCATAAGGTACCAGAGCGCGATGGGGCATAGCCTCAGCGAGGGTCACTGGTCAAGGGAGGTGCATATCCTTTATAGACACATACATATACGTATACTAGATAAACATGGTTGTTCTTGCAGCTGAATGCCTTCGTCCTCTACGCCCGCACCTCGAAGCTGAGCCTTTGGGTCTGCGGCCTCTATAAGGTGAATCGCCGCAGCTGGTTCCAACTGCAGATCTCTATCATTACTTTCTCCATTCTGTTGCTGCAGTTTCATTTGCTGCTCAATAAGAAATATACCCTGTAAAAAATATGTATATATGAAAGACTCATATATGAATATCTGCAGGAAAATAGTGTGCATTAAAAGCTCTTTTACTGTTAATGAAACTACTGCCCAGAAAATGAATAACGTTTTCCTGCATCTTTCAGATTTAATAGGGTTTTTTGGTCCAGATAGTCGGGAATCAAAGTTAACTTTAATCTTTGATTTTTCCTCCAAAGATTGAATTGTATATTTTGTTTAGGTTGTATTTTTCTTAAGGAAAATTAAGTTTGTGATCTACATAAAAAATTTGGTGACTTTGGCCAAATCGAGCAAGATAATAACTAAAATGCGCTATCCTGGTGAAGCGACCTGCACAAGCTTTTTTTAAAGAAAATTTTAAAAACGATGCAGAGTTTCATAGGACACAAATTTGAAGACTAGATCAAATGATATAGAATATATTTAACATTTACGGTGAATGCGAAGGATGCGCTATCCTAATGACGTGCAGTGTGCATTCAAAAAAGTCGTGTTTTATTTTGCTATATCTTCATTGGAAAAAAGTTATATTTTTACTATTTATTATTAAATATAAGTGACAAAACTAGAGTCAACTTAAATACAAACTAAACTAATTTGTTAATAGCCTTAAAAAAACGGATCAATATTTCAAAATATCACCAAATTGCCAGTCCGGCCGGCTATGTCCCAATTCATAGCCCTATATGGTCAGTGATATATCATATCAAACTTTGATTTTCCAAGTGTGCCAATACTTTTTTGACTCACTGTATATAAAACAAATTGGATTCAGTAGATCATAAAGAGGTCATCATATTCTACTTAGGATTTCTAAAAGATAAAACAATAATATATGTTGAGAATAGAGAGAGAGATTATGAATCTAATTAACAAATTAAGCAAAAGCTATGTCATGTTCAGCTTGATCAGATACGAGCTAACTCGCTGCGCCTAGTACATTACTATGGGTAAGACTTGGATAACAAACAATTCAAGGTCAATATCTTTTTATGACGCACAGCCAGATGGAGGGAATACAATACTTTATACAAATATATATATATATACATATATATATAATCTATAGCAATACCGTTAAGCGTTAGCACTTCGATCACATTACACACACTCATCTGCATTCGGTGTTCGCTTTACATCGGAATGTATAAATATATATGGCGGAGGGTCAGTCGGATCAGCAGCTGCCGCCCAGCGAGAGGATCAGCTTCAGCAGCTCGCCCCGCTTGGCCCTCACGGTCTCGATGGGCAGTCCGGGCAGGCCGGTGACCATCTCGTAGCGGCTCACATAGTTGGCTATGTGGTCGGTCATGCAGATGACGTGGATGCCGCAGTCGTAGCCGTTCGCCTGCTGCAAACAGCGCACCGGCGAGAGCTTGGCCATGCGCATGCCCAGGAAGTCCTTCACCCTATTCATCAACTTCACGGACGTCGCCGTGTTGCTGTTGCCGAATGAGTCAAAGTGAAAGAAGGCCTTCTCGGGCTGCGACATCACCAGCAGCGACCAGTGGCTGCCGCCCTCCTCGGTGGCTCCGTTGTCGTTGAGAGCAAAGAATATAAACAGCTTGTAGGCGGCATTGTTCTTGTCCAGGAGCATCTCCAGCTCGGAGTCGTCCATGTACTTCATGCACTGCGTCACCTCTGGCGCGATGAAGTACAAGTCGTTGTTGTTGTTGTACTTGACGTGCGACAGATACTCGTAGTAGAAACTCAGGATCTGCAAGCAAGATATATAATTCGATTATATAGAGAGCTTTCCAGTTGATTAATTCAGCTATTTGCCTGATCGTTGAGCCAACGCGGCCCGTGGAGTAGCTGGACGTCGGACATGCGTAGACAGGAGTCGTGGAAGCTGAGCGATATCGGATCCTTTTTGCTCATGTTGTAACTGTTGTTATTATTATTGTTGTTATTGTTATTGTTATTGTAATTGTAATTGTTGTGTGTGCTGTGGTTAGGTCGGTGCAGTCGAGTTTTGCTTGTGACGTGCGTGTTGCCTGGAAAGTGTACGAAAAGGTTGAACAATTTTGTAATTTAGTATATATAGATGTTTCTTTGTAGCATTGTGTTCAAACCTCAAATCGCCCTGTACTTTGGCAGCATTTTATAAGATTTTTGATATTTCTCATTTTGCATTTGTAACCTAAATTTGTCTTCAAATTGTGAGGTTAACGTTTGCGCTGTTACGTCGTTCTAACGTTAATGTTAACTAACAGGCTTCCTTTACAGCTTCGCCCCGAAGAAGCCACCACGTGACTTTATTCCGAGCGCAGTATGCTGCTACCTGCAAACTGTAAGCGCAGTGCGCCGATTAACGTAACAGCAATAACAGTGAGCGTTCAAGAATAGGTAACAATTCAGTTTTATTTAAATGCAAAATCAAATGTGAGCTTAGATTACCGCTAAAGTTATGGTTAATAAAAACATATTGTATACAAAGTAATTAAAGTAGCAATAAAAATACATCGAAATATTGATATTACGAGGCACTAAGATGCACTTAATGTGCATATTTTACAGTTCACATACATGCACACATGCTCACATATATATATCTACGGGTATAAAGAGGACATGCTGATAGATCGTTTGTGTATAGCGCATATACTAAGCCGCTGTTACGTCGTGTTTGGTGGGTTAATTGCGGGGCCCAGGATACGTTTTCCAAATACTAAAAGCTAAACTCTCGGCTGAAAGCGTCCTCTTCACAGCCGCACCACGGGACGCTTCCAGCCGCCGAAGGCACGCTCCAGCTCTTCGGCCACGGCCAGGCACAGCCGATCCTCGTTAAAGTTCGCTATGATCTGCACGCCCAGCGGCAGGCCTTCGCTGCCCAAGCCCAGTGGCACAGCTGTGGCCGGGAAGCCCAGCACATTTACTATGCCCGTGTAGGAGAAGTTGATGGGTCGCAGAATGGGCTCGTTGTGATAGGGCGCCACCGTGGGGTGAGTGGGATAGATGAGGACGCCATTGTCGCCCAGCAGCTGCTGTAGAGTGGCGCGCAATGCGTCCCGCTTGGCCACCATATGCTTGTACTTGGAGGAGCCGTGCTGGCACTGGGCGTTGTCCATCACGGCGGTTATCAGGCCAATCAGTGTGTGGTTCGAGGCGCCCACCAGCCACTTGAGCAGCTCCAAGTAGGTGTTGATGTCGTAGCGCAGGTCGCCCAGTTGGTAGCTGAAGCCGTGCCCGGAGTCATCACGCATGTTGGCAAACCAAATGGCCGCCGACTGGCGCATCTGTGACAGCTGAACTTGCTTCACCTGGCCACTGCCGAACTTCTTGCTCAAGTGCTCGGCCACGCGGCGCATGGCCTGGACCAAATCCTTGTCGACGGCGGAGACCATGCGCCCACCGCCATCCGTCTCCTGATAGAAGAACTTCATTTTCTCCAGTTCCACTGGCTTGTTTAGCTGCAGCAGCTGCGCCTTTTCCCCAGCCATGATCTGAAGCATGGGTCGCAGATCTTCCGCAAACCGGGACATGGGACCCAGGCCCAAAAAGGAGTTCTGCTCGTCACTGAACGGGGTAGGGAACTGACCCTTGTTCGAAACGACTAGCTTGCTTGGCTTGTGTCCGAATACGCCATTGAAAAAGGCGGGCATCCGAATGGATCCACCAATATCCGAGCCCAAACCGAACGGCGAACCCGCAGCCGACTGGACACAGCCCTCGCCGCCACTGGAACCGCCCACGATACGATTCGTGTCGTAGGCATTGTTCGTCCTTCCGTGCACCGTGTTGTTGCTCTCCCACCACATGCACATCTCGGAGACATTGGTCAGCGCAAAGGGTATGGCGCCCGCTTTTCGCATCAGTCCCATCGCATCCGAATCGTTTTCCGCGCGCACTTCGCGGCGCGAATACAATCCAGCTGTATGGAGCATGCCTGTGAAGATAAATCAGTTGGCATTAATATCCATATACATATGATGGCCAATCTTAGTTGACTAGTTAGAAATGCCGTTTATGTGCTATATGCTCTCTCAGTGAGTGGGGGAGGCTCACCTTTAACAGCTATGCAATCCTTTGTCGAGATGGGCACGCCCAGGAAGGGCTTCAACGTGGCCAACTGCTCTGCTGTGTACTGTCCGGACTTGATCAAAGCATCCGCTGCGGCTGCCTCTTTGCGCGCCTCATCGTAGCGCTCGTCCACGACACAGTTGAGCAACGGATTGACTTCCTTCACGCGGCGTATAAACGATTCCAGGACCTGAACACTGCTAAGCTGTGAAAATATGAATAGTTAGAATAGGTGGCAGATTATGGAGGAATAGTTGCCCTTACCTCCTGGTTACGTATTTTTCTGGCGAGCGACGAGGCCGATTCGAGGAGTATGGGATCCGTTATGGCCGGCATGCTCTTGCCGCTAACGCCGTATATCAAACGGAAGATAAAACGAAAAAAGGATTGCAGCAGTCCAAAGATGAAGGCGCTTATCGTGCGGCCAAGAGGCACGCTCTTCTGCTCCAAATGCGTCTCCGCCATGGCGTCTAATACGGAATGTCTACCTACAGCACTATATATCTTTATATATGTGAATATATATTGTTAGCAATTCGATTTTGTAATTGTGTTTGAGTTCCAGTTCTTGACCAGGCCCATGTGTTAATTCTCTGCAAAGATGTGAAGAGAAAGCATATTTGTATATTTTTAGCCGGATAAATTAAAGCGTAGATAAGAAGCAGACAATAAGAGCTTTTGAACAATCTTGTGTAAACATCTCTGTGAACACATTTTATTAATGTATTTTTGGTTTATCTGTGCGATGAAAGTGCTCTAGGCTGGGCAGTCAGAAATTGTTTCGGCTTAACAGAATGACTACAGCACTTCACATGTTAATAGCAGTGTTCTAAAAGAGGAACTTTTTTGAATTTTGTCGTTCAATTTAACGAATAAGTTCAATTTAGTTCATCTGGGGCTACGTTCATTGGCCTCCTTGTTCACTAGTTCAACTAAATCGGCGGGAACGAATCACTGACAATGACAACATGTTCAGAAGTTCATTTTATTGATTCGTTCAATCGAACACATTCTGAATGTAAATCAGATAAGTGCATATGCATATAAAGAGTTTTTTAAGGACCAGCTATGCTGTATTATGGACCATTAATATTGCATATCAATATATTGTTTTATAAATCTTGTTTAATCTGCTGAGGTATACATTCTTGGCGTGTATTGATGGATTATGCATATATGTATATTTGGACAATGAACTTCCACAGTTTTGTTGTACAAAGCTCAACTATTTTTAGCTATCGAACTAGCCACTTAAACATCGCCACGTGCCCCCTTGAACGCCGCACCAACTTCGACTGAGTCATATCCATTATCAAATTTATGATGTCTGGGCCTCACAAAACTTTTATCTGCCCAACGGATCGGGAACAATATATATGAGTAAACACCAATGGCGGCGGCTAACCGATATAATGTAGAGAACTAACAAACAATTGCCAATTTGCCCCACCTAAGCAAAATGTTTGATTCAAAGAGAATCGACTGTCGCATACCCTGCATCACAGCGTATGATATTATTCTTATCCCGATTTGCCAGAGTTAAATACTAAAAACTGTTTTGTCTTTTTAAATACTTCTCAAACTTAAATATTTTTATAGCCATTCAAAATGTTTTTTTTTTTTTTATCACCGTCACCGTCACAGCATTCCCACCTGTTTGTTAGGTTCAACCGAAAGTTATATCGCACACAAATTTGTCATAAAAACAATATATAAATATAAAATAATACAATTTGTCTACTTAGTTAATTTGGCTACACAACTGAGCTGAACTGGACATACCCTGGAATTCTTTGTATATATTACATCAAAATTTATATTGCCTTGCCTACTCTCCCTTAGCACACACAACTTGATATTACCTGATTCTATACAATACTTTAAATAAATCTGTTCTGCGAACTGAACTAGTTAAATCAGAAAACTATATTAACACTGTTGACAAACGCTTAGTTCCAGATTTGTGCATTTTGTTCGTCTTATAAATGTTAAAGGGGGCAAATAATTTATAAAGCGCAAATGTAGCATGCGAATGTATAATAAATATTTTGAATTTGCTGTTGATCGAATACATCAGTTTGGAGAATTATAATACACACAAATACCATGTACATATATACTATATATATGCGTGAACAATTGCTTTGTTATAGAAAAATAATTCAGTATGTGACTTTGCCTGATAAACAAAATTTAGCAACCAAGTTCATCAAACGAGCAAATCTTTGCGGCTTAGCATTGTTGCCATATGCGGGGCTGTGGGGCTGGCATTCTATATGTACAACTGGGCCATTATCTTATCGGGTGCCAATGCATGCTGTCGAATTAGCCAACAAAATTAACTTTGGACTTAAACAGTGATTACAATTGCAAAGATTAACTGGTGGAAAATGGCAACGTCTGGAACTGCACAAAGACCGCGCATATAGAGAGATGCTCAAGTTGATATCGTAGGCCAGGGGCAGAGAGAAATAGCGTTCAGAAACTTCACAGTGTGACTCATTGCACAAGCCGTAGCTGCAAATGTAAATTTGATAAAAATGCAATTAGTCATAGTCACACTGGGGTCCGAAGTGTAAATGGTTGTTATGCCACTTAAGCGTAGCATCTAAAATTTAATGGTGTTCAGACAAAGCTTAAACTTGTGAATCAATTAATTCAAAATAAATTTTGAGCCCGAAGTTCAAAGCTACGGAATAATAGTTTTCAAACAATATTTAATATATATTTCACATTTAATTTAATATATTTTTATTTCAAACGTTATTCGTTTAACAGAGCATTGGCACGTCGTGTAGGTCACAATTTATCCTGCCTATCGTTTATCTGCCCGCTTTCATTCTCTCTTTCTGTGTCGTTCAGTCTGAGTTTCGTCAAGTTGAAGGACGCTGCTCGCCATTTCGCCTCTTTCTTATCTCATACATTGCGGCGACATTGTGTAATTGTCTGTCATGGCCGCAGCAGGGAACAAGCTCTCAATTTTGATGTTGTTATTGCTACAAATTCTTATCAGCTATTTGTTTGAGGCAGCATATCGCAATTTGTTCGTGCACAGTTTGCTTTTTAATAAGTTGAATTGAATTGCGCGGCTTTCCGAATGGACACGCTTCAATTTACACATGACAAGAAATGTTTGAACATACGAATGTGTGTACGTGTGTATGTATATGTGAATATATGAATCAACAGCTAATTACTAATACTAAATTTACCAATTGCTTTGCGCAAAGTTTGATATATTATCAAGCAAAGATAATGTACAAAAGAACAAAACTGGATTATATAGCCGATAAGATTGCACTTAAAATCATCAAGTGCGTTCGCAAGCAAGATTTTAATACGAATGAATATGGAAGGCCTATTTAAAGACGCTATTAGCACTTGTTGCGTGAGAGCAACCGCCAGCTATGAGATGGAGAGAGAGAACTAGGAGCGAGGAGCGAGCGCATATGGTTGCGTGTGCAAGTAATTAACTGTCAGGCTTGTAGAGCGGCGGGAGCGCGGCGAATTCAATAGTGAAATGAATAGAGCAACTGTCTGTGGGGGTGTGGTTGTATATGTGTTGTGTGTGTGAGTATTTATGGGCCGGGTGGCGAAAGGTGGCAAAGCAAACGGAAGAACCGGCAAGCGCTTGCTGGACAATGACATCATGCAGAAAATGAAATAAAAAATTAATAATAATGAAATTATAAAAGGATGAAGCACCCATGTGTAAGGAAATTTAATATAACACACAAATACAACCACAACCAAGAACCAGAGTCGGCCTGTTTATGTTAGCTTAAGCAAATTGACGCTCTGACTGCTAAACACATACAAACAAACACTGATATATACAAAAGTAATTGCAGTAGTTGTTTATACATTGCATAAAAAGGCACGATTTAAATTTTCCACTGTGTACCACTCATTTTACACTAAACCAGTTTGTCAATGAGGTATCAAATAATGCGCCAATTTATAGTTCTGATTCCATTAGGCAATGCACGCACACACTCATATGTACAGTTACACACAAGCACAGAACTGGCAAATTTACTGTCTATGCGTGTTGAATTACACAGAAATAATGACTCTTAATTTTCTTTGGATTTACATGCACACAGTCGACACGATATTTGTATAATGGCTATTGGATATGCATACACAAAAATAAGATTATGTCCGGCGACAGGAACATCAGCTTCACCCGCAACTACAATGATCCGAACAGCTGACCGATCCGTTGAAAACTGACTAAACGGAGCTGGTTTGTTGTGCACTGGCACAAGCGTAGCGTGGTATGCAGCTCACTTTAATGTGAATCAATTACTTTGTGGTATTCGGCATGTGCTCATGACTATGCTTATCGCTACTTAAATTGCTTTAAAATCATAAAGTTTCAACTCATATGCTTGTACTATTTTTGCTTGGTTCTTTAGAGCTTATTTATTTTTTATTGACTTCTTAGAGGTTACGATAGCTATTGTCATCTGCAGCTGCTTATCGATAGCAGTCAGCTGATCTTCGTGAGTATCCGCACATATCGATTTGAACTGTTTAGCCAATAACAAATAATAACAATTGAACTGCACCATGGCACATTCGCAGTTGAAACCGCCAGCATCAATGGAGAAAGCCCCACTCAAGCCACCTGCTGTGGCTGCCTTAGCCGTGAATAGCTTACAGCTGCCCAGCTCAGTAGCACAGCAATTGACGACCTCGGGCTCGGCAACAGGCAATCCGCGCAACAAATGCGCCCTGAAGCCTGGCTACTCGTTGATGAGCTGGATACGTCTGTGCAATTCGGGTGCTGACCTGTCTGGGACCGGAGGACGCGTTGTACCAGTTAGTCGGAGTGAGCTGGCTTTGCACAATAAAGTGAACGATGCCTGGATGGCCATTCGAGGCAGAGTATTTAATGTAACTCGCTACATGGACTTTCATCCCGGCGGTGTGGACGAGATAATGCGTGGAGTGGGACGTGATGCTACCAAGCTGTTTGACGAAGTGCACGCTTGGGTTAACTATCCGCAGTTGCTGGGTAAATGCTATGTGGGTCCGTTGAAGGACAACGTTGCGGCAAACGTGGGAGCAGACATAATCCGTCCACCGCCGGCGCCAACGGAGCTTGTGCCGCGCTTCGATTGGATTCAACAGCGCAGTGAACTGACACTCTACTTCTATACGCGACGAATGGCTAATCCTGGACTGCTGCTGAAGCGCAAGGACACGTCCGAGAAGGAGCTTGAGCTTCGCGTGCAATTGGGGACCAGCTGGCATGTCTTTAATTTTAGACTCAACGCTGCCGCAGTCTGGCCACCAAAGGCTGTGCGCGTGGGTCCAGAAACGGGAAAAGTTGAAGTGGTGCTCGCCAAGCAGGTTGCGGAGCCATGGCCAACATATGGCACCCAGGAGATAAGTAAACTAAATTCGAGCTGCGCAGAGCACCTACCGTATGAGGTGCTCCGCTGCGAACCCTTCAATCATGACTCCTTCGAGTTATGTCTGCAGAGCGTAAAGCAGTCTGTTCTTCTGCATCTACCCGTGGGCTATCATGTGGACATCCAACTCCCACACAATGGGGAGTTGCTAGAGCGAAGCTATACTCCCGTGCCGCACAACTGCATTCATTCAAACAGCGAACAGATTGACGCCGACGCGAGTCCAAGCGTACGACAGGAATTCCTGATCAAGCACTACGAAAAAGGGACAGTGTCCAGTCAACTGAAGCAGCTGCAACCGGGTGCCACAGTGGAATTGAGTCTGCCGCGTGGCAGCTTTGGGCTATCTGCATTGGAGGCACATCGCAACATCCTGCTCTTGGCTGCGGGCAGTGGCATTACGCCAATCTTAAGTCTGTTGCGGCCTCTGCTTAAGCGGCAAACGAATCGCATGTGAGTGTTTGATGCTTTAGCTCCTTGTCCTTTTACTAACCAAGGCTCTTCTTACAGCGAACGTCTTCAGTTGCTGTACTTCAACAAGACTCAAGCTGATATCTGGCTTAAGGATAAGCTTCAAGCTCTGCAGGATTCCGATGAGCGGTTCACTTGCAAGAACATTTTGTCCGAGGACGGGGCTCGCATCTCTAAAGAACTGCTAGCGCCCTTGTTCAATAGACAGCAAGCCGAAACCTTCAGCTTTGTGGCTGCATGTGGGCCCGCAGGCTTTAACACAGCCGCGGTTAACAGCTTGAAGGAACTACAATTGAAGCAAGAGCAGATTCATGTCTTTCAGGGCTAAATCAGTGCACACTCATCAATGCTGTGCTTATCTAGTAATCAGGCTAGTTACAAGTATCGCGAACTTGCTTTGTATATACTAAATTTCTTGTAGATAACTCCATAAACTTTCCTAGACAATATATCTACATTTGTACCGCAAGCTGGATGAGCACAACTGGCCTGATGTATTATTCATGTTTTGTAAATTTAATTGTTTAGCAATTAGTATTTTGTTTTCTTTTCTTTTTTATATATATTTTTTACATATCTTTGTTTTAATAATTTAATAAGTTTAACAAATACTAGAAAATTGTTATTCCTGACGTTTTTGTTTACAGAAAGAGGCGTCATCGTCGTTGACTAAAATTTTGCACAAATGTCGCTCAGTTACTGAATATATATAATAAATATATATAAAATTGGGAAATCAAGTTGCTTGTGGTTGTGGTAGTGTTGAGGACACTGAGAAGCGTTTCGAAATACAAAATAGGTGAATGTACTAACATAATTCAAGACCAATCGATTGTAAACATGGGAGAATTTTGTTTGTATCCAAATTGCGACTTGCGAATCTTTTTCACAATTTGCCTGTTAACTGTTAAGTAAACATGCGAGTGTGTGTGTTTATTTTCTGTTCGAGTGTACGTGTATGTGTGTGTGTTGGTAGGACTTGTGACATCTTTTAATAGGAGCGGATTGCTGGTGGCACCGTATCCACCTCCTTGTCCAGCGTCTGGTCAATAACTGGCCTGTACTTGAGCTGCACATCACCATCATCGCTACACACCCAGGCGAGCGTGTGCTTGCGCCAATGCTGGTCTATGGGCTTCTTCGTCTGCGAGTCCAAGGGCTTGCTATAGTCCTGTAAAACATAATAAAACAAAAACCAAGCATTAACAAGCAACCAAATGAAAGTGCAAAGCATTGTTGTCCTTACGTATTCATCGATGCGGTCCTTGAAATCTTCGCGTGCGTGTGCGCCGCGCGATTCTTTGCGTGCTTCGGCTCCGACGATGGTCATCTGGGCATTGGCCAAGAGGTTCTGCAGCTCCAGGGTCTCAATTAGATCAGAGTTCCACACAAGTGACCTAAACTCGCGTAAACTCAATATTTAATAGGAACTATCATGAAATTCTGAAGTTACGCACTTATCAATGACTTTGACGTCCTTGAACTGTTTGTAGATCTCCCTCATTTCGCTAACGCCCTTCTGCAAGATGGGGCCATCGCGGAACACAGCAGCATGGTTCTGCATGCAACGCTGCATCTTCAGGCGCAGATCTGCGGTGGTTATAGAGCCATTAGCATGGCGCAGCTTATCCAAATTGGCCACAGAGAATTCGCCAGCATTCTACAAATGATTTACGAGAATCAGTAAACGATTCGAATTGAAACTTATAGATGTTGTTTACTTACATCCTTCAGCTCAGGCGCTGGCTCACCGGGTTTGTTTTCCTCAGCAATGGTCTTAGCGCAGGCACGACCGAACACCACCAGATCCAGCAGAGAGTTGGCACCCAGACGATTAGCGCCATGCACGGAGCTGCAGGCTGCCTCACCGGCCGCATAGAGACCGGGCACAAGCTTGTCATTGCCGTTATCGTCAATGGTCAGCACCTGGCCGCGATAATTTGTTGGAATGCCACCCATGTTGTAGTGCACGGTGGGCAGTACGGGGATGGGTTCGCGGGTGACATCGACGCCGGCGAAAATCATGGCAGTTTCGGAAATGCCGGGCAGACGTTCAGCCAGCTGTTTGGGCGGCAAATGATGCAGTTGCAGGAAAACGTGATCTTTTTCGGGTCCCACACCACGGCCCTCCATAACCTCAATGGTAATGGAGCGGGAGACAACATCGCGAGAAGCTAAATCCTTGGCGACAGGCGCATAGCGCTCCATGAAACGTTCGCCTTTGGAATTGATCAGATACCCACCCTCGCCGCGGCAGCCCTCAGTTATAAGACAGCCGGCACCATAGATGCCCGTGGGATGGAACTGCACAAACTCCAGATCCTCAGAGGGCAGACCCTGACGTGCCACCAATGCGGTGCCGTCGCCCGTGCACGTATGTGCCGAGGTGCAGGAGAAGAAGGCGCGTCCATAGCCTCCGGTGGCTATGACCGTATTCTTAGCACGGAAACGATGCAGGCTGCCGTCCTCCAAATTAATGGCCAGCACGCCGCGGCACTCGTCATTTTCGAAGATCAGATCCAGGGCAAAGTACTCGACAAAGTAATTGCAATCGTAACTCAGCGACTGGCCATATAGGGTGTGCAGCAGCGAGTGGCCGGTACGATCCGCCACAGCGCAACATCTGTGGGCCTGTCCGCCCTTGCCGAACTTCAAGCTCTGGCCACCAAAGGCGCGCTGATAGATCTTGCCATCCTGGGTGCGGGAGAAGGGCATGCCATAGTTCTCCAGTTCAATGACAGCCTTGGGTGCCTCGCGTGTCATATAGTGTATGGCGTCCTGGTCGCCCAGCCAATCGCTGCCCTTGACTGTGTCGTACATGTGCCACTTCCAGTCATCCTCCTCCATATTGCCAAGCGCCGCATTAATGCCGCCCTGCGCAGCAATCGTGTGCGAGCGTGTGGGAAACAATTTCGTGATAACGGCCGTGCGGAAGCCCTCAGCGACCAGGCCAAAGGCGGCACGCAGTCCCGAACCGCCTGCACCGACAACAATCGCATCGTAGGAGTGATCCACAATCGGATACTGCTTGGAGATGGCATCGGGGTTTGCTGATTTCGCCTGCTGGTGCCCGGGCGTTATGTGATAGCTGCGGTGCTGCTGCGTCGCTGCGGCAACTGCTGTTGCCACACGTTGCTGCAATTGACAAATTGCATGTTGATTAGATTTAATGAAACGTTACGAGATAACCACAATTAGTCACGCCATTCGTGATGCACATAAAAATACGATTAAGTGCAATTTACGATCAGCTGTTCGAAGGGAGTCTTACTTAATAAGCTCCGATTTTATATTTGCAGATGAGGACTGCAATCATATAACGAAATAAGTGTTTTCTTTAATATATAACATTCGATGGGTCAGCAACGGCAACAAGTGTTCAAACATGAACAATAAAGCCGCCATATGTCAGTGTTGACATGCTTTACGTGCAGAAAAAAGGCTAGATTTAGCGGGATTCAAGAACTTAAATTACAATTGCAATATAGCAGATTTCTATAACTTCAATTTGATAATTCTTTTTGAAGAGCGTATGCTCTTAACAGCCTGGAGTTTTCATAACATAAATTAGATTCAAATGGAAATATTAAGATCCGGTAACACTGGCTAATTCAACACACTTCTGTGAAACAAATACATACATATATAATTCTCCTGTATTAAGTAAATTAAGTAATTTAGTTGCGCGCACAATTATCGCAATATCTGAACTGGAAGTGCTAATGGAAATGTCAAGATAAGACTTGTTTCATTTTTGCAAAAAAAAAAAAAAAACAAAAACTGCAAATACATACATACATACATACGTTCAAGCGCTAATGTGTGTGTGTGTGTGTGTACGTACAATAATGCAGATTAAAGAGATCCGCACACGCCATGGGATGATTCCCATTGACCATTATATTGAGTTGATTTATCAGTTGAAGCATCGCTTAAAGCAGCGCACTAAAAACATTGAGTTGCTTATGTAACAATTAACATTTTAAAGTTTAGCTCATATCAATAATTTGCATTGTATAATCAGCTGTGAAGCAGCGGCCGCGCCTCTTCCATGCGCCGCACGGGTCTATCTGCATGTCTAAATGCTTAAATAACACACAAAAACACTACTGGCGGCAATGCCAATCAAAAAGCCGAATTTCGGTGTCGCATGTGTTGCCAAACTCGGCGCACGGGGGCACTGCGGTGCGTGGTACGTGCAACATAACCTCTGTGCATTAGTTGCACTCACGATTTCAATTTGGGCAATATCAATTGCAGTCGAACCAAGTGCAACTGGCTAATGTTTTGGGTTTACGCAATGCTGCCGAAAACTTAGCTGCAATCAGTTGGCCAAGCGCAAATCTAACGAATTACATAACACTGCCATGGGCTCGGTGAAGTCCGAAATTTTGCTTGTACTTCTCTATAGGCTGCACCGACAAAGATTTTTACTTTCTGTGCATTTCATCCGCTTCCCTGGTAAACGAATACCATTTTTAATAACAAAATCTAATGTATGGGATACCTACCATTGAGGCGAATGCAGTTTTGGCCAAAATCGATGGCGCACGCATAATTCCGGACATCTTGTGGGTTGTTGCTGCTCAGCTGTGTGTCTGCAATGGAAAATACGCTTTAGTCTAGCTGTGCCCGAGCCACTCAAACAGTGTTGGCTTATGAAATGAAAGGAGAAAAAGCGCACAGCAGATGCGTTTTTGTGGAAATGTGAATACAATGAAAAAGTTTACAAACTTTTAAAAGTTATATGTCTACTGCAGTGTGACCCGAGTTTGGAAAATTGAGAAATACATTTCATACCAGGGGTGCGCACAACTATCCCTCTGATGCTATCATCGATAGTTTAGTGGTGTAACATGTTGTTTTGTTCGCCAGTTAATTATTTTTTCCACAATTTAATATTTTAAGTTGATTCTTTTTATAATACGTTGCCTTTATTACAATATTTTATGAGCATACAGCATACCTGACCAAAGATCAACAGTTGTCAAAAGATCCAGTGTGACCAGATTTAAATACAAAAACAGAATTAAAGTTATAAGTCGGTGTCAACAAGTTTTAATATTTGAGTTATTTTGTAAATATGCATAGAGTATAGACTTATACAAATGAGATTCGTTATTTGGCTACTCTAGATCCACACCTATTAGCATATTCTTCCGGAGTAAAATCCGACATATTGTTAATGCCCATTTTCCAAGTCACTTCGCCACTCTCGTATTTCTTATTATGTTCCTCGACTTTTGCTTTGGCTTTCTCGTATAACGAGCGACGCATTTGTTCTTCGTCCCCGACATATATCTTATTGTGGGCAGTCTAAAACAGTTAGATGTATCAAATTGGTTGTTAAGTTGTTTAGTTCAGTGAACATTACCTTAAACTGGGTCCACTCATCGTCACTAACGAGCGACATGCTTAATACTCAATTTTAGATAAAAAATTTAACTAAAATTTATCACGATGATTTTCTCAATTCGAGATGACTCACTAACTAACATATAATGCGCAATACAACCAACACAATGCAGAATCAAAACAATATCACCAGCATTCGCGTGAAGTTGGTTGCATGCAATCTACAACCGACGTGGCTACACTGTTAACGTTGAGTTTTTGGTTTCGCCTACCGATTGCACCAACGTGGCATCGCTGCCTGACCTGCTTTTTGTTTACATTTGCCTATGTGTTACAGCTAGCTTGGTAGAAATTAGCTTTATATTTTTAATCAAAATTTAAAAAATAAAAAAAAGATATGTCAAGTTTCTGGGATAGACCTGGCGGACAAAGACAATATATAGCGGCCTTTTTAGCATCGCTCAGTGTATTTAACTTTGGTGTCACAATCGGCTGGTCAGCGCCTGCGCAATCCGATGTTATCGAAAAAAAATATTATGGTTTTGCAGTGAGTCTCTCTGAATACGCATGGACGGTTTCACTGGCCAATTTAGGGTGCGGTCTAACAATACTGCCGGCCGGTGCATTAGCCAACTGTATCGGCCGCAAATCGATAATGCTGCTAGTGGTGCCCCCATATTTAGCTGGATGGGCGCTAACGATTTATCCGTTTAATGTTTATTTGCTAATGTTCTCGCGACTACTGCAAGGCCTATGCAGCGGCTTCTATGTGATAATTGCACCAACCTATTGCGTGGAAATATCGCAGCTGGAAGTGAAGTCATACATTGGCAATTTCCCCGTGGAATTCTATTTGCTGGGCATCCTCTATGCTTATATCCTGGGCGCCGTTGTCGACATGCGTTACCTAAATTATGGCTGCGCCGTGGTGCCGGCAGTATTTCTCCTCACCTTTGTGTGGATGCCGGAGTCACCGGTGTATTATGTGCTCAAGGACAAGAAGATGAAGGCACTGCGTTCGCTTCAATGGCTACGGGGCAAGCACTTCGACGTACGTCATGAGTACAATCGCATTGTGGCAACCTTAGATATGATTCGGGAGGATAATACGTACAACTGTCGCAAACTGAGGAACAAAGCATCGATAAAGGCAGTTTCCATCTGCACATGCTTGATAGGCTTCATGCACGTGTGTGGCAGCGTGGCCGTCATATCGTATTCCACGTTGATACTTACCCAGGCCGATAGCCAGATATACATGAACGCCAAACTTTCCACCACATTCATTGGCCTGTCTGTCTTACTATCTTCCATCATTTCGCAGCTCGAGTGCGTTGGTGGGCATCGCACACTGATGATCTGGTCTGTCTTCATGGTGGCTCTAAACTGTGCTCTACAAGCCATATACTTCATGCTCAAGGATTCCTACGTGCATTCTCTGCAATGGGTGATCATTGTGAGCCTCTGCTGCTTCTCCTTCTTCTTTGGACTGGGCGTGGGTGTATTGCCGTTTGTCATGATGCACGAATTTTTTGGAGAAAATGTCGAAGTTATGGCATTTGGTATAATTTGGACGTCGAACGGTCTATTTGGATTCGCCAGCTGCGTGACATTTCCATATATTTTTCAAATATGGGGTATGGCCATGTGCTTCTGGGTATTTACCGTCCTCGCCTTATTGTGCCTGATATTTGTGTATTTCTTTGTACCAGAGACAAGGGGTAAGACGTACGACGAAATTAAAGAAATTTTGTCCACCAAGCGGCTTACAGTCACATAGACATCTCAAGGATGTTCAACCTTCGCTGCGGTCCGAGGTATATACCTTTGTCATTGAGAAATTTTAATTGAGTATCTAGAATGTGAGACTATTCAATGATTTTCATTGAACTGCATTCAATTGCGAGCTGCAATTGTACAGTTTTAACAAATCTAAAAATAAACTTGGTATTTCCTCCTTTTCAGAGTCTTCAAATAATAATAGTTGTTATCACGCCGTTTCCTTTTACATTTTCTTTCCCTTGGAAGGCTTATCAGAATTGATAAAGTCTCTCTGGTCAATTTATGACCAAACACGGGAACAAGCGTCTTCTATATTCACCGTTATAACAATTTGAAAATGGTTGTGAATCACGACCCATCCGTGGTGAACTACACGACTGCAATTGCCCGCAGTGTGGCGTGGCAGCACTGGACCCGTGGTGAATATGTATGAATTCATCTTTGGTACATTTCACAGCACAAGAGGGCAGCAGCACTGTGGTATGAAATAAGAATTTTAAATGAATACACCAATTAATACGGACAGTTGCCATTCCAAATTGTTATGTTTTTTCATTCGGTCAACTTTTAAATTGTTTTACTTTTTATTTAAATTTTAAGTTTACGGTAGAAGCGCTAAATGCCTGTTTTTGGGCAATACCTAGCGGCTTTCGCAGCGGCGTTTGCCTCGTTTTGCTTAGGGGCGTCCTATAGCTGGCCCAGGCCAATGGAGTTACCAATAAGATTTGGAATCGCTTACAAGTTTGTCGTATCATCAACTAGTTGGGGCTGGATCTGCTCGATGTTGTATATTGGAGCTGCTATCATGTGTATACCCATTGGAGTAATGATCGCGAAGTACGGTCGCAGATTCATCATGCTGATGTTGTGTATCCCCTATTTAATTGGCTGGGGATTCATTGTCGGCGCCCAACACTCGGCAATGCTGTATATTGGCCGATTTATTATTGGCGCCTGCGACGGCTCCTTTTGTGTGATAATACCCATCTACACAACAGAAATCGCACAGATCTCGGTCCGAGGTATGTTGGGTTGCTTCTTCCAGCTAATGATTATGTGTGGCATGCTCTTTGGCTATGTTATCGGCGCCTACTGTAAGCCACTTGTGATTAACATAGTGTTTAGCGTGCTACCAGTGCTTTTAATTTTGTTTGTGATTTTTATACCCGAGTCCCCTGTGTACCTCGCCCAGAAGGGGCAGACGGAAAAGGCGGAAAAGGCATTGAAGTGGTTGCGGCGCGGAGATGCGGATATTCCTGAGGAAGGCAATGCGGTGATAGCTGATCCGAAAAAGGCGAAGACCACCTTCCGTGGACTCTGCGCGCGAAAGACCACTGTCAAGGGCCTGGGAATAGCGATAGTGTTGATGTTCTTGCAGCAGCTAACAGGCATAATCGTCATTCTATTGTACGTGACGGAAGTTTTTGTGACGGCTGGCAGAAATCTGGACGCCAATACTAGCTCGGTTATTGTTGGTGCCATCCAGGTGGGAGCCACAATACCTGCGATCCTTCTAGTCGAGAAGGCTGGCCGTAAGCTGTTGCTGCTCTCCTCGGCTTTTATAATGGGCGTGACTGCCGTTATAATGGGATTCTATTTCGAATTTGTTGAGTTGGGAAAAGTTGGCTGGCTTCCAATCTTGGCAATAAGCCTATTTACGATGGGATTCTCGATCGGCTTTGGCCCAATGCCTTGGTTAATAATGGCTGAGCTTTTTGACGATGATGTAAAGCCGATGTGTTGCGGAATTGTGGGCTGTTGCAGTTGGGTGTTCATATTTTGCGTTACCCAACTGTTGCCCGTCACTATATCAGGAATAGGTCCCTCCTATTCCTACTGGATTTTTTCCATTTTCTCAGTCATAAGTATCGTATTCGTCATATACTTCGTCCCGGAAACGAAGAACAAGTCTCTGGGTGAGATTCAAACAATGCTCGCTGGCAAATTATGGTAGAAGTCTTAAGTGAATTACGCAAATAAACTAATTTTTATACTTTTGAATAATTTTAGTTCAGTTTAATTTACGTCTTGAAAGAGAACTTTGTGTAGAAATATATATAATATAATATAGGTATAGTATAGTTTGCATTAGCTAAGTACAGCTTTTGTCACGATTTTTTGGCCAGTCCGTAAAAAAATGCGAAAATTACAGGGTATTTTGACCTTGGGTAGTCAACTCGGGCATAAATTTCGTATCTGAAAATCATGACACTGATAAAAATCAGAAGAGTATATAGATCAAATTTCAAGCCTCCAGAGACAGAGGGACGGACGGACTCTATTAACTATCGAGAAGGAGTATACAAAACTAGCACAGTTTTGAGTTCAGTAATTTGATGTAGTTTAACAGAGAACTCACACAGGTACACATCAGCTTATTCAGAACACAAAAAAACACACAAAAATCCAAAAACATTTTTTAAAATTTATGTACATTTTAAAAAAAATCCTAACGGAGAATTCACACAGCTACACTTCAGTTTATTCAAAACACAAAACACAAACAAAAAAAATTAAAAATCTATGTAAATTTTTAAAAAAGTATATGTTTATAAATGCTTAAACGTATTTATAAATGGGTTTAGGAAGGCAATACTTGGCCGGCTTGATTGGCTCACTTGGGGCCCTGTGCCTGGGCATGGTTGTGGGTTGGTCGGGACCAGCCGAATTGCTAATCTCAAAAGGCAACGGATATGACGGATTTGTACCCACCGACGATGAATTCGGCTGGGCTGCCTCGCTGATGACTCTGGGCGCTGCTGTCACCAGCATACCGGTTGGCTATTTGGCTGGCATTAGTGGACGCAAAATAGTGATGCTAGCGTTGTTGATCCCATTAGAGGTGGGCTGGATCATGATCACTGCAGCCACACACGTCATAATGGTGCAAGTAGGACGATTCATTGCGGGAGCCGCGGTTGGCAGCTATTGTGTACTGGTGGCCATCTATTGTACGGAAATTTCCGAAGTGAAGACGCGCGGCATTATGGGCTGTTTCTATCAGCTCTGGCTCACGTTTGGCATTTTAGTCAGCTACATCGTCGGTGGTTATGTCACTCTGTTAGTCTTCAATATCTTCTCCACTGTCGTGCCCGCTGTCTATTTCTTACTATTCATTTGGATGCCCGAGTCGCCCATATATTACGTACAGGTAGGCAAGCTGGACAAGGCCGAGAAATGTTTGCATTGGCTGCGTGGCAAAGATGCAGATATATCCGCCGATTTGACCGCCATGACTGAAGAGACCAAAAGAGAGAAAGCAAACTTACGCAAAGCCATGGCTCGCAAGACCACCATCAAGGGCCTCGGCATTTCGATAACGCTGCTCGCCTTCCAACAATTTTGTGGCATCAATGCCATTGCCTTCTATACGTCGAGCCTCTTCGAGAAGTCTGGGACCAATTTAGCACCTGAGGTGTGCACTATTATAATTGGGATCATTGGCTGCATTGCCGTCATTCCGTCCATCCTGTTCATCGATCGCGCCGGTCGCCGCATATTCCTGTTCGTCGCCAGTGCCGTAATGTTCCTCATGCACCTACTGATAGGCGCCTACTTTGAGTGGCTAATGGATATGAATGTTGGCTGGCTGCCAATAGTAGCCATTTGTATATTCGTCTTCGCCTTCTCGATGGGCTTCGGCCCCGTGCCGTGGCTGGTCATGGCTGAGCTATTTGCTGACGACGTGAGGCCCCTGTGCGGCTCCATAGGGGGCACACTATCTTGGTTGTTTGGATTTGCTGTCACCAAATTGTTCCCAATATGCTTGAAACACGTCGGTCCGGCTGTCACCTTTTGGATATTCGCATTAATCACATTGTTGTCCTTTATATTCATTATTTTTGTGCCGGAGACAAAGGGCAAGAGTGTCGATGAAATCCAAGCAGAGCTCCAAGGCAGTCGGAAACCGGGATTTAAAGATTAGATGTACTGTTATAATGTATATGTATGTATGCATATATATAGTTGTGTACATATATTTACAAATATATGTATGCCTATATGGCTATATGTCAACTTACACTTACACATGTTCTTTCGGTAGTGGATCTCAATTTAACTACTATCTGCTATATATGTATGTAGGATTGCCAAATCAGGTGAATATAAATACGATTTATAGTCAGAATGAAATTGTTAGTTCCTAAAGACTGTCATTGGTTCTTAAAAAGATTTTCTAAACGTTCAGATCAGAAGAAGAATGCATTTTGTGTGTATGCCAGAATACTGACAGGGCGTAGATTATTTACGGAGTACGAATAAGGAACGATTTGAATGAGATGATCATTCGAATACTTATTATAACTACTTACTACTTACTACTTACTACTTATTCCTTATGCTGAGACTAATGCATTAACACTATTAAGGACCTTCTCTATCTGAAAGTCTGCAAACATCTATGTCTTCAGAGATTTTCTTGTGGTTGAGACTTGTTTATTATATATTTGTTGATTTTCGGCATTTCCCTGGATTAAGTTTTCAATTCATCTTTTTGAAGCGGAAGTGCTTATCGGAGCTGATTTATTTTCAGTGCAGCCATGTGCTTGCATTTCATATTTACCGTTATTTCAACAGTTGGATCCACTTGGCTCATGCTACACCAGGTGCTTAACTATCATTTGTCATATCGATTTATCGATTGGCTTAATTATTAAAGACTGCCTTTCACATACATATATGTGTGTGTGTGTGTGTGTGTGTATGTGTGTGAGTGCGTATTCAAGGGCGACTGTTAGCTGTTACTATAAGGAATGGGCTATTATGGGAACGACATTGGAATAGTTGATGTACACCATAACTGTAAATAAATCATTTCTGCATTTGGCTAATTTGCTTTACATGGCTGTGCCTAGTGCTGTTCTGCTCGCACTACGATTTCCATTTGCCACAGATATCATGTCACTAGCTTTGTCGCATATAGTTCTTATGCCCTGTAAATTGAACGAGAAGAGTAGTTCAGATTCCAGCAAATGTATCTCGAAAATTGGCAATTATACCCTGAGCCCATTGAAAATGGGAAACTGGTTTTATTAAAATGTATGTAAAACGGAGAATGAGGCGTGGCAGACCCCATAGAGTATACATACTCTTGAAAATTCTTGAAAATTCTATCTAATTCATCTTTGTAGCTAGCGTCTTCAAATTGCCCCGCCTCTTCGCTGTGTGTGTTTGTAATATACATATGTATGAATAAGAAACGGAGAATGTACGGAATAGCGTATTGTATCAGCACATGTATATAACTGCATCTACAGGTTCTGATAATCTCGGGAATTAGCGAAATTTTGGATAATACACAGACAGTACAGGTCATCTAGCAGTCGGTCATGCTCGCCTATTGCAGTCTTGTTAATGTTATGGTTCTCTGTTTTCGTTGTTCTTCTTCAGTATACATACGCTTAATTACAGTTACATACGCGCGTTTGCCTATTGCGGTTGCTAACGGCAAAGTCGCGCCATTTCGATAGTCGCTCTATATATACGAGGTTACTGAAAGACTTCAAAATTATTTCAATTAAAATTTGAATTAAAGTCAACGCATTTATAATACAGCAGACGAGTGTGTAAATACAAAACTGAACCGTTGTAAGTAATTATGTCACCCACTATGCAATGGGCACATACATACATACATACATACATACATACATACATACATACATACATATAAACATTCATACATACATACATACATATATACTTATGTATCTCATTATCGGCAAAGCTGCTCTCAGCAGATCAACATTATGCTCTCACTTGTGTTCACATTTCCCCTCTGCTGATAATCCAATTTGTCATTCATATTTATGTATATAAGTGCAGCAATCTGCCTATATATACTGTACACAGTATATATGTGTGCATACATACGTACGTACGTAGATATTTGTTTTGCTCGCCTTTTATCCGTTGTTTTGGCGCCAAATTGCCAGAGACCTCGTTTCACATACGACTGCCACCACAAAGAGAGCAGAGAAAAGCTTTCGCTCTCCGAGCACCTTTACAGGGTGGTCAATTCGGCTCTGCTAACGCCGTGGTGAATATCCAACCATGCGCTTAAGGACTTGCAAGCAGCAACTTGTTCGAATTTCATTTATTTTTGCTGAATATTATTTTAAAATATGTTTGTATATATTTATATATATATTTCTCAGACTTGCTGTTCTTTTGTATTATTCGATTTTAGTGTAGAGCAATATCTGAGTGTCCACAACTGTGAAACGTCTTGCAAGGAGTCGAACGCAAATCACTGCCGGAAACAACCCCCAGTTGGGGAATAGGCAGTAGGCACACACAGAGCGTCAACAGTCAGTCAGTCAGAGTCGCAGCCGCAGTTACAGTTGACGTAGCGACGCGTTTTAGTTTACGCTCCTGGCATAAATTTGCATTTATTTAATTTGCTGTTGCTCTTTTTCAATTCGAGGCAATTCAGACTGCAATTTCATAAGTGGGCGAGTGCATAAATATAAATAAATCGAGAATGTGCTCTCGTATAAACAAAGTGTGGCTAGAGTAAAAAAAGTGAATTCAAGTATCGCGTGAAGCTTTCCGAGCAATCACGTGGCTGCGTGTATTAATAGCGTAACGCGAGAGTGTCAAATTATTAACAGTAAATAAATATTTAAAACAAAATTATGGTTAAATTACAGGTGTTATGCTAATTGGGTTATTCAGAGCATCAAACTAGTTGGAAAATCGAATTGGCATTAAGTGACTGCTGTGCTGCTGGGGTGGCGCCCTCTGCCGCTCGCTTTTCGCAAACAGCTGACACAAACGGCGCTTGGCCGGCCAAGCTTTGCTGCCGCTGCTCTGCCCGCTGTCTCCATTCAAAAACCTTGTAAACATTTCATTTCCAATTTCTGGCGCTGCGCTCTCTCTCCCCTTCACACTCTCTGCAAATGCATTTGCTCTCTTTGCGTGCTCTTGGCAATGAAAAGTACACTAACGGCTGTTTATTGTCTGTCTGCAAGTGCGTGTATGTGTGTGCCCTTGCATGTGTGCATGTGAGCATGTGTGTGAGCATGTGTGTGTGTGTGTGCGAGTGTGGGTGTCATTTATCAGCAAGCGAACGCTGGAAAGTAGGCTTTAAAGAGTGCGATTGCGAATATGCGCTCTATGTACGGCTATATGTATATGGATACACTGGAGGCCAAAATATTGAGTGGACTATTGCAAAGCATTATAATGTATACTTAAACGGCAATGCGTATATGTATGTATGTATGTGTATGTGTATATGTATGAGTAGTCAACGGAAATAAAAAGAGTCTCGGGATTTCCAGCCTGGCGGGCCATCTGGCATCTGGTGTTCGATCTTGGCACTTGGCCAAGCTTAGACGCAGCTGCGGCAGCTGTCACCGTTGACAACAATTCATTTTCAATTTCGCTTTGTAATATATAGCTATAACGCATTGTTACGTCCTGAACCCTGCCAAACAGCTGACCTCTTGGCCTGTTCTTTATTTTATTGCTGTAAACTCAACAAGCGACCCACACAATGCACATGCCACGCCCATGTGTGCAACGCCTCTCATTTGACGGTTGGCCAACTAAAGGGGGCGGTAGGTGGCTCTGGTGTGGGTGAAATGGCTTAGCGTACACCTGTTTGGCATTAACGTTTGCTGCCTCCGCTCCGTCGCATTTCACGATTTCCGTAACAAAGACGGAAGTAAAAGAGAAAAACGAAAGCCAAAAATTAAGGCACAGCTCGAATACTCTTTCATTCGTCCCTTAGTTGTGCCTAGTGTACTCCTCGAGGTATTTCGAGTATTTCCAACCGGCAAAGGAACTATTTCTCTTGCAGTAGTTCTTCGGTAACTTTAACTTTATCATATTATTGAAGTGTGTGTGTGTGTGTGTGTGTGTGTGTGTGTGTGTTTTGTGAGTGTATTTCGGGAACTCGATTTGTATGTTTTCCTTCACAAAACATCAGAGCTATGTGAGCCTAATGGGGGGTTTGCTGAGAAGGCTTGCGCGAAGCAATTTATTTAAACGTTTTGCAAACAAAAAAAAACAATGTTCTTTATCTTTTTATGGCTTTGGGTTGTTAGCGACACGCAATGCGGTTAATTTGGAATGCCAGAGTGGAGCTAGGGGGTTGTCGCTAAAGTGTCTACCCCATTTCTCTGTTGCAGTTCCTTGGGCAGTCGAAGGTAGAGCAAAGCACAGGGCAACATGGATTGGGACTGGGCTGTGGGTGGCATTACGGACGAAATACCCCGGACAACGGGACCCGAGTGCATTAACTATATGACCGATCGGCGACGATGGACCGAAACGGCACTGCTCTCCGCCGTATTCATCTACATCATGCACGGCTCGTGGAAGCGTCTGGCTCCCATACGACTGCCTCCCCCACACGAGATCCAGAAGCCGCACAGTCCGATGCGTCTGTTGCTGCTCATTGCCATGTCCGTCATTTTTGGCATCGAGATGGGCTTCAAGCTGGCCGGAGGCTCGATGATCTTTGCACTAAATCCTTGTCACGTGCAAACGTGTCTACAGGTGAGATCTATGATACATAGGTATGGGTATAGAGGTATACATAAATATGTGTGTCTATCGATATATCAATCAACGGTACTATATACATATATGTATATATATGTACATATCTGTCTACATATAGCAATGAAAACTATATATATGCGCTATATTAGCTCAACCAATCTTATCTACTGACTGTAGTCTATGCATCCATTGACTATACCCATCTCTCATAGTATAATAATTCTAAATGATTCCCCTAGATTTATTTGCTGGCTGCCAAGCCCACGAAGACGACAACCGCCTTGTTCCGCATTCAGATGAGCAACTTGAATGGACCTTTTCTCGCGTTTCTCTTTCCCGAAGTCGAGGGTCGGACCTATCCTTTCGAGCAGGCCACATATTGGATACAGCATGCCCTGCTCTACCTCATACCCATATACATCCTGAGGAGTGGTAACTGACTGATCGATTTTTAAGCTAACACAACCAATAATGCCTGCTTCTAGGGGCCTACACTATCGAGGATTTGGGCGACTTTAAATGGTCCAAAATTGGCACCGCCTTCATGCTCTTCTACCACTTTGTGCTGCTCTCGCCGCTTTCTATAGTAAGTATTGAGATGAGTTCTTATATTTATTCACGAAAGTAAAATGGGCATATTGGTTCAATGTCCGCCTATCTGCCTTAAATTGAAGACTATAAATTTGGAATATATACTCGCGTATTTCTTTATCTGATAAATTGTACCACTGGGGCGAGGTACATAGAAAATTTTATTTCGGGTATCTCAGAAAGTCTGACAAACCAAGATCAAATGGCGGATATCTCGTAAAGTTTTAGAGTTCGAAGCTTCAAATTGTCCCAAAAATAATTTTTACACCTCGTTGGAGGTTTAGAGTTTTATTATAGTTATAGTTAGTTGAGTCTTATAGTTACGTTATTATTCACTTTTCCTACTTTGAAAGCCTCAATTTACCATCTTCTTGGCTGTAGCACTGTGGCTCTGTCAGAGTCATCGAACCGTATTTGTTGCCCCACCTTTTAAATCTACGGAAGGTTTTAAATTCTTATATATTCTTAATCAATATAAATTTCTGTTTCGCTGCGCAGTTTACCGGCATCAATCTGGACCACATGCTGTGCGCGGCCATGTCGGATCCGTTCCAGGGCCAGAACTACAGACTGTTCGCATGCTGTCACCAGGCGCTGCTCTGTCCGCTGCTCAGCAAGGGCACAGCCCTGATCTTTGGGTCGAGGAAGAGCCGCGCCAATGAGAACGGCATACACAATAATGCTGTCGATGGTTGTGAGACTTATATGCAGACGGGATCGGTATCGGGATCGGAACGTGTGCTATATCATCAGCTGCCGGTGCAGCAGGAGTATATGTCCGCAGATTCAATAACGGCGGAGTATACGATGCCGACCACCAAGATAGACTAGTACAGCGCATCTATGGGCAAGAGGATATGTCTAAGTCGATTATACCCGTCAATTCGTAGACTATTAGGTGAACTAGCGGCAACAGCATCAGCATCAGTTAGGAATGGTTTCTCTTGGAGCCAGTGACACTTTGTAGCTAGTCTAGTTTAGAGCTGTTGCTATACAGAAAAAATTTAAAGTGTATATAATATTCGGATTAAGATTTATGCTCATTGAGGTTTGCTTCAAACGGAATGAAAACAGTTCGAATGGTTCTAACTTGTTCAATTATATTACAATTTTACATTTGGTTTTTGGTGTAAAATCAAAGGCATACAATAATGTGTACATTTTTAAACGTAAGCGACCTAAAAAAACTAAATAAATAATCACTCACTCAGCAAATCGAACTAGAATTATTACAATTTGTAATTTGAAATTAACAGCCAGACTGGTCACTCTGAAACAGCGACTGTTGACGTTAAGTATATCGATATTACATTACCACTTGAGTAAATGTTAAATGTTTTTGGGGTGCCCACAGTGGCTTAGCTGTTGGCTCTGCTCAGCTGTTTTATGTTGTTCTTTGAAAGTTATCGTGACGTGAGTACGCTCGAGCTTGTCCGCCAGCCGCAAGCGAAAACGTGTTTAATACAACGACAAAATTACACAACTGCAACAAATACACCGAAAAATATACATAAAGTGCAACATAGAAGTTTTTATGAGGCTAACAAATGCCTGAACATTGAAAATACTCTGTTAAACTTTCTACGTCGCAGTCGTGCAAAAATACTAAAAAGGGCACCCAGAAAAAGCCAGCTAGAAATCAAAGGAAAAAAGTGCTGAGCGCATGAGAATTTGAGAAATTGGCGAAAAGCTATTTTAATAAGTGATAATTTGATAACAATACGCAACAGCAACAGCAACACTAACACCAATAAGAATAACAACGGGAATAACATAAATCATATGCAGACATAAATTGGATGCACATGCAAATGTGAGCGTGAATCTGTGTTCGAGCGCGTGTATTTGTACGTGTGCGTTTCTGATTGTGTGTGTGTGCGCGCGCGGCCTGTAAAGATGCGCGAAAATGTCAATTAATTAACAACAACAACAGCAGCAACAACAACAACAACAATAACAGTTGCAACAACCACAAACGGAGGCCAAAAGGTGCGAATGAAGCGCAAGAAAAAGAAAAATCAATAGACAACAGACTACAGAATGCAAAAATGTGTCGATATTCTTATACAAGTGAAAATCAAACCGACGACGCCAGCGGCAAAACCTAAATCAAAGCTATTAATAAATAATATCGCTGCCGCTTCTGCTGGTGTTGGCGCTGGCGCTGCTGCTGTTGTTGTTCCTGTTGCCTACGCAAATGATGCGTTGCATATGCGAAATTGCGTAATTTTTGGCATTGAAAAGTTGGTAAGGCCAAAACTCAAAGTTTACGTTTAGAACCAACGCTTAAAAGTTCACCACACTCACTCGCTCGTTCTCACTCCAATATATCTTCTGTGTGTGTGTTGTAAATTCCGGTCGCGTGCGCTCTTCTCTCTCTCTCTATCTGTGTGAGAGAGAAGCTGTGCATAGGCGGCATGGCAGCCGCAACAGATGGCTCTGCCAAGACAGCAGCTGCTGCTGCTGCGTCAACGTCGCTGCCATTGACTGCAAATGGCAACGGTAAATCGCCAAAGCTTAAAATCAATTCACCACCAACGTCAAACGCAGCCGCCTCAACAACGGCGTCCAGTTCATCCGGTCTGCCGGCTTCGGTGTCGCATTTCTACTACAAGCACGGCTTATTTTTATCCAGCTATCCGACATGCGCATCCAGCATCGCCCTAATGGCGATTTTGCTGTCTTGGTAAGTTCAATAAATACCCTGTAACATTTGGATATAGCATTAAGAAATTTAGCCATTTAAGATGTAGGACTTTAGATAGAAATGATTGATAAGCGCAATATAATTTTCAACGTATGTTCTCGTATATTGTACACGCACTGGACTAACTTGGGTGGGGTATGAAAAGTCAACACAAACTTTGATTTAATTAATTATTACTTTCAATTTATTTTATATATTTAAAAAATATTTGGCTTTATAAACTGGTTGATACTTTCTAATAGATTATATATATGTTAGTAATTTTTAAAATTGTTATTTGAATATTCCCGTTGTTATTCTGGTTAGGGTAATCGCTAAACAAATTCTGGGAAATCTCCAAAAGGCAAACAAATTTGGCAAGTTGCTTATTAGCGAGAGTTGTTTGCCAAATATATGTACATATATGTATGTTATATACATTATATAGCACATACGTGTAATTCCCAATGTCCCACAGGATGAACAACCCCTGTACGAAAATTGCATGTCTAAAGCCCATTCGGTTTGCTTTATCGCGTTTCTGATCAAACAAAAGTGACTCAGCATTGGAATATTACTAAAAACTAAACTTTAGGGAACTTAAATAGTTAAAATCAGAAAATGTTCACTACTAAAACAGAATTTTAAGTCGTATCCCAGAGTTTTTTTTCTCATTGAGTTTCAACAAGTAAGAAAACTCTAGTCGAGACCGCTCGACTAGGGTATACCCTGAACCCTGCGAAGAACCGCAATTCCAAACAATCTCCGTTTCTTTAATATACATAAGTTTATATATATGTTCATTACAAACAACACATACACACACACATACACAGGCGCAAGCACTCACAAGCGCAAATCGTTGCGTCAGCTGTTCTTTGGCTGCTTTGCATGGCAATGCTATGGGAAATTAAATGCTTAATAACTTTTTTTCTAGAGTAACGATTTTGATCAAACTTGTTGGGCGTGATCACGTCATCCATATATAAGTATGTACCAAAGCACAAGTCTCTAGTATTTGATATACGGGAGTTACAAATTGGAGGCGAAGGGGGCGTGGCACCCAAAATTTAACAAAAACCGAAATTGCGTAAGACCCAAATAACACTAAATGCAAAATTTGAAGACTCTAGCTAGAAAGATGAAATAGATAGAATTTTTTAGCTTAATTTAGATTTTCGTTTTTAATCGATAACAATAAAACGATAACAGTTATCGAATTTCTGAAACAAACTCGATATGCGCGCCCTATACAGGGACCTACAAAAAAAATTTGAAGTCTCTAGCTATTGTAAGTTCTGAGATCGACGCGTTCATACATACGGACAGACGGACAGACGGACAGACAGACAGACAGACGGACAGGGCTAAATCGACTCGGCTTCTCTCCCTGATCAAGAATATATATACTTTATGGGGTCTGCCACGCCTCCTTCTGCCTGTTACATACATACGCCTTCCAACAAAAACATTATACCCTGATTACCCATTTTCAATGGGTTCAGGGTATAAAAATTTAAAGCTGGGTAAACTTGAATAAGTCGAAATCATTGCCAAATCTAAAGTTAATTCAATGGTTTTCAGAACTAATGCATAAAAGTTTTAAAGTTCACATTACAGAAGAGCTATAATTATTATGTATTATATAATAGATAACATTTTGAGACAAAAATTAGAATGTTAAGATTATAAGGAACACTATAAACCTGAATACAGACTGCACGAGTTTGAGATCATTTTTGCATTCTTTTTTCCAGAAAAATAATGCAAACTTAATGTATTTCCTCTGCCTTCCTATTAATATAGTGACAAATGCTGATTGCATATTTGCTCGACTTACAGTTAGATTATAATATTAATTATCAGCACAAATAATTGATGCCGGCATGCGTCAATGGAGTTATTCAAAAAAACATATATAAATATATATGTATTTATATACAGTAAAAATAAATAAATTGAATTCGTTGCTGATAAGCCGGAAATGCACAAATGCATAATATATATTTGTTTGCTATATAATCAATGGATTGTGGTATATGTATATTTATTATATATTTAAATTTGTATAGAGAGCTATAGCTAGACCGCAATTTGATTCCTCAATTAGAGCACCTTGCCGTCGACACATTAAGAATTCCAACAAGATATTTATTTTTAGAATGTGCAAAACGTTTCAATTATGTATATACATACATTCGTCTAAATGTTCATAAATTTGTCCGATTTCGCATCGAGCCACGCGCACTACAGATTTTTATCAATTTGAAACGATGAACAAATAAATAAACAATGTCTAGACCCCAGACTGGCCCCTAAAAATGCTCAGGTTGCGGCACAGTGTCCAATAGATAATTAAAATTATTGAATAATTCAATAATACACACGCACACACACACATACTCTCTTTCTCTCACACACATCCATTATTAATGTGTGTTTGTGTGACCTGAACATGTGGTGCTTGCTCCGTTTCATGCACGAATTTGAATAGATAGAATTCCAGGCGGCCTTATAGAGCATAGCACGGCGATTCAACGAAACAAACGTAAAACCGAATAATACTATAATTATTTGTCAACCACTTCCTGTTTAGCACCGTTTATTGATTTTTTTTAGGATATTCAAATTCGAGAAATATATAATGCGTCACATATACGAAATCCAAGAATTGGGTTGTAATTCATAATTAAGTCAAATTTTTCTTTTTAATTCAATAAATTGTGTGCTAGCAATTAAAATGTTGGACAAACATATATGTATATAATATTCTCGAATATGAATAAGAATTATGTGAATCAGGATACATTTAAAGAAGATTACTTAGAAGACAAATTTTAAAACTCAATTTCCGAATGGAAATTGGAATAATTTTAAGAAAACCTTAAATTTTCTTTCATATTCTCAAAAAAAATAAAAAATTGCACAATGGAAATACTCTAATACACAGAGTCCCATCAAATGCTAGTACGAAATACTAATCCATACGAAATAATGGCGAATTGAAACCGACTTACAGTCAGTCAAAGTTCAAGGCAGTTAAATTTCAGCATCAAGGCAACTTTATAAATCTCTAAAATGACACGGAGTGCTAGAAGAAGAGTATTGTAATTTGATCTCATTCATAAGGCGAAAAGTGCTTGAGGTGTTGCTCAATATTTAAACAAATCTATTTTGAAAATTTCCTGATACTAGTCTTGTATTAGTTAAGCATGCAAATCTTAGATCTAGCTTCACATTTTAAGCTAAGATGCATGTTAAACGTTAACATATTTAAATGTTAGTGTGAACATAGCATCTAGCGCTTTATTGGCTCTTGTTTCTTGTGTAGAATTATTAGTATCTGCCAAACTTAATCTCTCTCTCTCTCTCTCTCTCTCTTTCCCATTTCAACTTTAACTAAAATGAAGCCCTCATTAATTTGCAGTTGCCAACCAAACGCAGCGCCTGCCTCCGCCTTATCGCTGGTGTAATGCAGCAAATGTTTTATATTTATTTGGTTACTTTGCCTAATCTCTTATCAGTTGGGCTCGGTCGTGTTTCGCTTTTAGCTGTTGTTGTTCTCGCCGTGGCCCGCTAACCTTGAATATATGGAATGCTGAGCATTAAACCGAATTGTTGATAAATTAAATATATATATAAATTCATAGCATATGTATATGTATGTATATAAAGGTATATACGTATGTGGCCCTAGATGTGTCGAGAAATCGTTTGGGGCACACGCGTTAGATGACAAACTTAACGATCACGAGTAGAAAAGGCAACAATTGCTTGGGCTTATTACGGCTGGCTGTTACCCTGTAGAAATGAGAACTAGAACTGAAAATTGAATAAAATTATAAATAGGGTTGTTCACAAACATATTTTAAAATTGAAATAATGTAGAATAGGAATGAATATTCAAATTTTAAGCAAACTTGGATTCGAAAGATGAGTGGAAAAAATTTATCAGAATATGAACTTATATTGAAATTACATAATATGATTATTATTTATAATGCATGGCCTAATTGACTTTTGCTTAGCATTATTCAAAAACATGAATGTAAAGTCCAATTAGTTATACAAAATGCATAGACACATTTAACTATTATAAATTGTTATAGCTATTCATAGTACACAAAGCTTCCTGATTTAATAGTTACAGGGTATAATTGAGTCAAACACGCGCCTGCTCCGAAAATAGCTGAATTAATAAGATTCGTTAAATGGACCTATTAAAAGCATTTGGTCTCTATCTCTCATTCTTTCTCTCTCTCTCTCTCTCTCGCTAGCTATCCGCTGATGAATATACCTTTGCCTGGCACGATACCCACCAAGATAGTTTTGCCTTATGAGGGACGCTACACGCCGCTCTTTGGCGAAGCGGATGCAGCCGCCCATAACCAAAGTGGAGCCAGTGCATCATTCAATGCAAGTGGCAGTGGTGGTAACAGTGGAGGGGGAGGCGGGGGCGGCCTGCCCTGGGCGCAGAGCAGTCCGGCCTTCTACGTACAACAGATAACGTTGCGAGCGAGCGTTTTGCCTTGGGCAGATGAAATGCAGCTTATGGATGCGTTCCGAGCGCCGCTTTATGAAGTTTTTAAATTGCTCGAAATTGTGCGCAATCATCAGAGCAGCGAGAAGTAAGTAGACACGATATATATTTATGTATAGAACTATATATATATATATATATATATATATATATATATATATATATATATATATATATATATATATATATATATATGACATTGCCTTTAATTGAATCAAATTCCCTTGCAGTCAGCGCACATTGGAGCAAAACTGTCTGCATGTGGACAATGTGAAGCGCGGTGCCCAGAGTCAATTGGAACAGATCTTCCCAGAATATGGCTGCCTACTGTTATCCCCGGCGAATCTATGGACACAGAATGCACAGAATTTTACCAGAGATACCAATATACTAAATACCATCTTTCAGTATCATGTAAGTTTCTCTGTTATGTGTGCGAGTGTGCGCGCTCATGTGTGGCTAATGGATTTCATCATGCTCACAGGCAGTTAATTGTATTTGCCCAAGCACTCGTAATATTTCATAAAATCTGTACTGTACTTTGCCTGTAACACGTTTCACTAGCTAAACGGCTGCTTGGTTGCTTGCTTAAAACCGATCGCCTTATCAGTCAAACATCATGGTTAAACTATATTTGAAAATGGTAGCCAGCTGTTGATTAGGTCTGCCATTGGTTCCCACACAAGTTGCCAAATTGAGCTATAAACGTTTCGACTATTCAAGTTCGAGGCCCGCTACATATAATAGCCTCTCGACAACATGCGATTTGGAAATCGATGTTAACTAAACATGCAATGTTATATGCAATTTGTGAGTAAATTAGAGCTAGCTAGTTAATTCCATATACTAAAGGTTCAATAATATATTATAGTCATGCTACTAGTTTAGCATCGTTGCCTCTGTATGTTAATATTGTGAATTAAATACTGCAATATAGCTTCGATGACCTATTATGTCACCGTCATCTAGGCGTCAAATTAGATCGTACATATTAACATTATATATTAACATTATAACTTAATTTTAACTTATGGTCAAATATATAAAAGACGATATATTTCCTGTGACGTTAAGATCTGGCATGATAGTCAGTCATCGACATCAGAGCGTAGAAAATCAAAAATATTTTGAATCGAATTCACATGAATTGAATGTTAAATTGAAATATATTTAAATAGAGTTATATTAAACAAGATTGATATACTTGTTGAATGCCCATAAATGTTTGAAATCCTTTTAAGAGGGTTTCCAATTCCTAATAGCCCAAATTAACATGAATATATTAATAGAAATCAAACAAATTCACTTTTACGTTGCCTCGAATGCATATGGAAACCCCGCTTACGGGTCATTTGCTGAGCACATTGCAATAATTTCGCAGGTGTTAATAATTATGTATGAGTTAATGCCTGTGTGTGTGCGTGTGTCTACATGTGTAGAGATGAGTGTGTGCAAGGTGTATTATGCATAATGCTTAGCGAGTTTCAATTCGAAACGGGGCAGGCAGGCCTTTGCTTCTTTGTTTGCTCTTCTTGATAGCCCAACTACAGACTAACTTGTTGATTGTGCTAATGAAAACGCACACACACTCGAGACACACCTGCTGATATGCGTGTGTGCATGATTCTGTAGATTTGTTTATATATAGATACTTATCTACCAGCGGTTTTAGGTTCATGAGTCATTCTACTTCTGTTTTGGCATTCATTCGGTGACGGCAAAGTGGATTCGACATTGTTATGATTTCATTTAAACACCTCGAGCTCTTGAACTTCAGACAATTATGGAAAATTATTGAGTATATAAAATATTAATACACGTTCTTTAGGTTTCCCAAACTGATAAAATCAGTTATGAATAAATTTGATATTAAGGAAGTTTGTTAAAGAGGCATGCCAAAAGATAAGAACTCAATGAAAATTTATTTACATTTGAAGAGATTAGGAAAGAAAAAGATAATGAAAATAATAAAAAGTAGCGTCAAGGCTTAGATTGTGTTATGGCTCGATTCAAATTGAAGTAAAATATTTGAGACCCAAATAAGTGTTCGATAAGTTAGAAATATGATTTGCATTTAACGTTTGTTAAAAAGAAATACTAAACATTAGAATTTTGATAAGTTGACGCATGATTCAAGTTGTTACATAGATTGGGATACAAATCTGATTTCTTAAATTACAAGGCAATCTTTATCTTGCGAATTGAATGAATTGAATTTATATAGAATCTGATGTCTGCGAAAGCAATAGAAACAAATAATATAATATATGTTTTCAATTGAGTATGAAAAATGGAACAAATAGGAGAGATTTAAGATCATTTTAAAAACTTGAAAAGAAATATAATAGCTAAAATTTATATCGTATCTAAGTAAATAAAAGTCAATAATTAAATAAAAAACAAGTAAGAACGTTGCTGTCGGACGCAACCGACAGCGAAATACTATTTCACGCCCCAACAGCACACAGGGGCATCTATCACATTACATTTTTTAAAATTTAACCTTAAATCCCCACTGTCGCCGCTTAAATTAGCTGCAGATTAAAACTTTTCATTGGCGGTAGCCAGACAGTTTCAATTAGAATCGAAGCTTAGAGATGCCACCTCTCTCGATTTATCTCGATTGCCTTACCTTAGCAAGAACACGCACCTAAATCGAGAGATGTGGCATCTCTCCAAATAAGAGAGGTGGCAACTCCCAAAATGAGAGAGGTGGCAACTCAGAAAATGTGATATACATAAGTTCGTTGGCGAGGTGTGGCATCGAACCCCGGTGCGGTCATGTTGATATTTTTGTTACATTTTCTTTATTTAGTTATTTTGTATTAATAAAATATTCTTTTCTAACACATATATATAATTTGGCAAATCAATAGACAGGGTCAAAGGTCACAATGTCATTATGTGGCGCGTTATTGGCTCAGAAGCTGCAGATGTTTCAGTTTTGATTTGCCACGCCCCCAGTGGCCGTAGACAAATAATTTTTGGCATGTGCATAGAGTGGGCGTTTAAGAATATAACTGTAAAGTTTGGATGCTTACATTCGAAAAATGCGAAAATTACAGGGTATTTTTCTGTATGTCACGCCCCTTTTGGGGCGTAACAATAATTTTTGGGGAATCGATAGAGGAGGCCCTCAGTAACCTAGCATCCAATTTTGAAGCTTCTAGCACTAAAACTGTGGGAGATATAAGCTGATATTTGTTGCCACGCCCCCTGAAGGCGTAGATATATCCGCCATAGCTTATCGGTCGTGGGATGTTAACCCGAGTATATATACCAAGTCTTAAGTCTCTAGCATCAATAGTGCTCAAAATATAACGAAACTAGTAAAATCACTATATATTCAGATCCGATTTGCCACGCCCCTAGTGGGCGTGGCCATAAAATTTTTTGGGCGATCTTTATAGGATCGTAACAGTAACCCACGTGCCAAATTTGGGCATTCTAGATTTAAAACTGTAGAAGATACAGTTTGACCCGATTTGCCACGCCCCCAATGGGCGTAGATGTATCCGCCATAGCTTTTTGATTTTGGGATGTCGACATATGTGTTCAGTTAAAATCTCAACTCTCTAGCCCTTCTAGAAGCAGTGTTTCTGAGATACAGGAAAATGCATTTTCCGATTTTGCCACGCCCCTAGTGGGCGTATCGGGAAAATCTTGACACTTTATCAGACGAGGGTATACACGAGTATATATTTCAAATTTCAAGTCTCTAGCTTCAATAGCGTGGAAATGGTTTGCGTTCATACGGACAGACGGACAGACGGACGGACGGACAGACGGACGGACAGCATGACGGACATTGCACAAACCCAATATACTATATCACTACGTGAAATAGTATAATAAAAGCAACGGAATAAATCTTAGCTAAGAGTTGGAAGAGTTATGACATTATAATTTAAGCAAGAGTAAAATTGTCTTTTCTATGCTGTGATAGAAATCGAAGTACTATATATATATCTATAAATAAAGTCTTAGTATAAGCTTTTATCTAACTAAAATAAATTTAAAAGTTTAGCTTGTTGATAACACTTATATACTTTTTTGTTGACAATAAAGAAAACTTTTAAGTGAGTTCTATTTAAAAAGAAAAATCTTAAAAGAATATGCATTATATTCTAATCAAATCTTAAAAATCATGCATTAATCATTAATATTTTGTATATAATTAGATAGATGATACGCCTTAATTCATTTCTATTACCAATATATATGACTCACATGGCTTGTGTCTCATTACTGAATTAGTTTCAAAGTACAACTGTGAGGCAATGCATAGATAAGGGGCTACCGGCCGATCAATTATTTCACTAAATAAACATTATCCATAGCGATCTAATTGAACTTTGTTTTTGTTTTCTTTTGTAGAATTTACAAAAATCGAAAGTTTCTGCGGCGGAAATGTTATTCGGATTGCCCATGCAAGATACGGGCTTCAAGCGTTATCCTTTGCGAGCCCGCTCTCGCATCATACAATACGCCCTCACGCTGATCCTCAATAAGAATGATCCGGAATATTTGGATACACTGAAGGAGAAACTATTGCGCTACTATCCCCCATTGAGCGTATCGTCAGCTCCAGCTGCGTCACCCGATGAGGAAAGTGCGACCATCACATACATCTTTTACCCCGGCGAATTCAAAATCTGGGAATTTCTGCCGCTGTCCGTGGCATTCGTATTGGTATTTGTCTATGTCTATTTCTCTGTGCGAAAGATGGATGTGTTCCGATCACGAGTGCTGCTGGCTCTGTGCAGCGTGTTGACAACGTCAGGCAGCCTGGCCATGTCGCTCGGTTTGTGCTTCTTCTTTGGACTTACCATATCGCTGCAATCCAAGGATATATTTCCTTATTTGGTAATATTAGTGGGTCTGGAGAACAGCCTAGTCATAACGAAGAGTGTGGTGTCCATGGATGGGACATTCGATGTGAAGATTCGCGTCGCTCAAGCGCTGAGCAAGGAAGGCTGGCATATATCGAAGACGCTGCTCACAGAGATCACGATCCTGACCATTGGGCTGGCTACCTTCGTGCCGGTCATACAAGAGTTTTGCGTATTTGCGATTGTCGGATTACTCTCGGATTTCATGCTGCAAATGCTGCTCTTCTCCACCATACTGGCCATGAATATCAAGCGGGCGGAATATACCACAGAAGCCAAACACTTGCCCAAGATGATGCTCAGCTGTACGCTGGGCAATGGTCAGGCTGGCGGCGGATCGTTGGCTCGGCAGGAGTTTAGATTCTTTGGAGCTACCCCTCCGCCACCGTCGCCCTTGCTGCCCTTCGTACCCGGCACCTTCCAACGCTCGCAATCGCACCCGAAGTTATGCTTCGCGGATGCTGGAGATCGGGGCCAGCTGGTCAATGGGCATGCACCCCATGCTGCGCAGGAAGCACGCATACCCAAACGCATAAAGATTGTTAATTTCTGGGCACGCACGCGGTTTTTCCAGCGCGCCTTTATGATCTGGATGATCGTGTGGATATGCTCGATTGTCTACAATTCGGGTTGTCTGGAGCAGCTGTTCAGCATGCAGAACAATGGCACGATGAGCACGGCCTACGAACTGCAGCGACATTTGCAGGCGACACGCGGCGCTGTCAGCAGTTTCCTCAAAGGATTCAAACCAACAGGCGAACGGCTGGGCAGCACGCCCAGCTATCTGATCCCGACGACGGAGCAGCCCTTGCATGATATCAATGAGACGGCGGCGGAGATGCTGCGCCTGCGTTATCCCAACTTTGAGTTGAACTATTTTCTATCCAACTTTCATTGGTCGACCATAATGAAACAGTACAATGTTTCGCTGAGTGGACAGTACGTTACCCTGCTACCGACCATACGGCTAACGCATGCCATATCCCCAGAGCTGGCAACTCTAATGCGCAATCCGCAGGAGCAACTGCAGCAGAACTTTCAGTGGAAGGCCTTGGCTGCTGCCCTAGATCCACTGGACTTCAATGACGATGATGCGCGACGGGAATCACCCACGGTCATGGCTGGCGGTACTCCACTTGTGCCAAAGAGTCCGATGGAGATATTCTTTGCCGTTCTGCTTTGCTGCATCAGCATATTTGTGCTGTGCTACACAATGGTCGTGTTTTATCGCTGCATATGTACGCGCAACTATGCCGAGTGGCGTTCCAGCTGGCACGAGTCGGAGGTGCCCTACAAGGAGACCGAACACATTCTGGAGGGTGTGCCGACACAAATCGCGGGGCACAAGCATCGCATCGAGTGTTTGGCCTGTGATGGCAACTACATCATTAGCTGCTGCTTGAAAGGTCAAATTCGCGTCTGGGATGGTCGAACTGGTCAGCAGCTGGCTAGCATTGGACGCAGCGATATGCAGATAGCGCACCCACGACAGGATGGGCAGACCCTGCTGCGCAAGCTGCCCACATCGCCGGTCTGGTGCCTGGACTATTTTGATAATCTCATTGCCGTTGGCTGTGCCAATGGTCGTGTCGAGTTGTGGGAGGTGCCAGCGGGCGTGCTCAAGTGCGCCTATCAAGAGGATGCGAAACGTAATCAGGGTATTACGCACATCCATTTAAATGGGGATCGCGTGATTGTGGCGCGCCTGAATGGACGTCTGGATTTCTATCGGCTGGAAACATACTACAAAGGCAAACAGATTGATTGGGGTTTTACTTCCGCCTACAGACGCAGTAAGTAGTAGAAGTAGAAGCATATAGTTCAATCCAATATATAATTCAATATATTTAACTCTCTTTATAGCACATGTGCGAACTGGCTCTACGGGTAGCATCGGGCTGATGATGCAGCAACAGCAACGTCAGCAGGATGCAGCGCAGAAGACCACCAAAGAGGAAATGAAAATTACGCTGGAGGGCGTGCGCTTGGCACATCAGCAGCCTATTACTTGCATGCAGGTGGTCAATGACATGGTCTTTACGGGCAGTCAAGATCATACACTAAAGGTGCTTTGAACTAATGATACCTAACGAGGATCTTTACTAATAGGTATTCGTTGCTCGTAGGTGTACTGTCTGAACAAATCGGATATGGAGTATACCCTGCATGGGCATTGTGGTCCTGTGACCTGCCTGTTCGTTGATCGCTGGCAGCCGGGAACGGGGGGCTCTGGCTCACAGGATGGCCTGCTCTGTGTGTGGGATCTATTTACAGGCGCCTGCATGTACAATATACAAGCTCACGATGGAGCTGTCAGTTGCCTTGCCTGTGCGCCCAGCTATGTGATTTCGCTAGGCACGGATGAGCGGGTCTGTGTGTGGGAACGCTTTCAGGGCAATCTGCTGACGACCATCAAAATCTCGAATGCTTATTCGAGTTTGCTGATGCTCACGCCCTCGTTGCTGGTCACTAGCAAGATGGGTAAGCCAATGACAGTCATAAACGTGTTGTTGAAATGTGCTAATTGATTTCTCGTCCTTTAGGGTCCCTCATTGTGTGGGATGTGCGCACTGGCCAGCCGGCGCGTGAGGTTAAGCTAGACTTCGCCAATTTGCAGATGTGCCCCAAGTTCATGATGCTCGCTTGTGACTCCGTTGTCTGCGACTATGGGAACGAGATACGCGTTGTACGATTTCCCATTGTGGCGGACAAGTGTCATTAAAAAAACTAGAAAAAGAATTCGTGAATTTAAATTTGTAGTCCTTAACACGTTTAAGTTACCATTTGCTCTCTGTTTGATTTAATCTTAAAACAAATTGTAATCTAACTGACGCATTCATTAATTTAATTTATACTCTTAAGGGTAATCTTTATCTCTATTTAACAGTGGCGTTGTGTCTATTCCTTCATACCTAGCTACATAATTCTAGCATAGCTCTATTTTGTAATGTATGGACGACAACTACTCTACAAATATCACTGAAGGGAATATATATATTTGCATAATATAAATATATATTTATATATATAATACATAGTGTCTTAAAGCGCCTCAGCCTAACAAAAAATGACTAAATATTAAATTATCTATATTTTATATACTATATTAATATATATTTATTAGACCTCACGTACGCTTAAAATTTTCTATGTGAAAGTAAATCTGCAAGAAAACTGCTTCTCAAAAAATCACAAAACGGTTTTGTTTGATTATTTATAACAAATGCTTTATTTCTTTAGCTTGATAAACTTGGAGGCAAACTCGTAAATGCCAACGGAGTTATTGTTCTTTTGATCGTACTCCACCCAATCATCTTCGGATAGATCCACGTCCTCGAAGGCTTGTCCATTTTCTGCTGAGAGAACCTTCCAGCCGGTTCGAGGCGAGAATTCAACAGGTTCAACTCCGCGACAATCGAAAATAACAATTGTCTTGAATTTTCCCGCATCGTCAGCTGTATAGGCCACTATTAGGGAGAGAAACGATTAGTTATTATTTTGGAATTGGAATCTCAGCCTCACCATTGGACTTCTCCACGACGTCAATGCTATTTTCTCTTGCGCACATTTTGCATTTCATATAGAAATTAAAGCCCGCTGTATTGCGCGAATCTTGTTGGGTTCGTTCCGACTCCGTGATATCGTGCCATTTTTCGGATGTTTCGCCGCAATTGCTGCAGGTTAACTTAAAGAAATACGCATAATCACAATGCGTTTCTAGTTTTTCTACATTTTCGAGCGTAGCCGAGATTTGCAAGCCAACGCGAACCATCTTACTTGACAGAAACCGGACAAATAACAGCTGTTCTGAAAGGTGCTGCCACACTTTGTGGTAAATTTGGTAGCCCTAAAAACTAGCTGGCAACGCTCTTCGCTCATAGTAAGCCATCAACAATTGGAGCGAAGATACATGATACATATATTTGTAAAGAGCAGACACAAAAATATATCAAAAATACTAAATGGACCTAAATATGAAACCATCGTTGGCAGTGGATGAGATGTTCTCAGAGGGCGCAGGCTATATGGACATGGAGGAGGTGAGCAAAACAGATTTTATTCGTGCGAGACAATCAAGAAAGAAATAATTTGTTTTTAAAAATGTTTCAGTCGGGCAGTGCTACAGGCATGATGATGGACCATTTGCCTGCACCTACTAACGATAAACACGTCCATGCTGATTTTTACAATGATTTCGACGACCTTTTCGATGATGACGACAACTGGGCCAAAATACGGCGGACGGGCGACAATGCCAAACAATAGATTTACAGAAAAACCTTATATTCGTCTGTTCGATTAGCTGCTTAGCTTTATAATAAAATGATTTCAGTATATTTAACAGTAATTCTTAATTTAAAGTCAGTATATTAGCTGATTAATTTGAGTTCCTCTTGCTCCGCGTCCGTCATGGGCTCCACCACCTGCAGACAGGCATCAGCAAATTCCACAAAGATTGGTTCCTGCATGGCAGCAGACATCGCAAGATTTGCATTGTACGCCACATCGATCTCCTGGAGCAAAGCACGCAAATGTGGATTACGCAGCATCTGTCGCACCGCTTCCGAGTGTTCTGTAAGGGCAGATATTTGCGATAACATTACTCATAAGTACGAATAAAAAACAGTACCTAATTGCGCCAGTAGGTTAGTGGGCACAGTATCATCTGTGCTGAAAGGCGGATGTATTGTGGGTTCCTCGTCTTGGTCAACTCTTTTCGCTTGTTCCGCTGCCTGTTTGGCTGCCGTCCTCTCGGCGCATTCTGGCGAGTCTTTGTGATTTTTGTAGCAATTAACGGAGCAGCTGTACAGACAGTTAATTATTACAAATATTTAAGTTAATACGTTTGACTTACTAAGGTGCTGAGCACTTGCTGCATTTGTATTTATTTGTTTCAGTGTCACAACTGACACACTCCATTATTATGTTTACAAAATAAAGCAACGCGTGTTAGTTGTGGACAGCTGTTCTATTTACCAGGGCTACATGATTGTACGTAAGGGCTACCGCATCTCTTAGGCTTCTGAGCTGCGTATTTATTGGTGCAGTTGGTTTCCAGCATGTGGCGGTAAGTTTGAATAAAATTGTTGAGATAGATGTAATTAATGAGAATATAAATTTACTATATTCCAATATTTAGTTAGGCTACAGCTGCATATCATGCATAGTTTGACAGATAAGCATGCCACAGTTGCTTATTTAAACAGTAGAATGAACTTTTTAAGTATCAGCAATTTAAAAAAATAACTGAAATAACATGGCAAACGTCGTGCCAACTACATACAAGCTTCTCACTGTTGACAGCAGAGAAAATGAACGTTTTTAACAAGTCTGGCAACGCTTTGCTGGTGTCACTGCAAAGTGCGGGTTCAAGTCTCGGCTAAAGCAAATGGCTTAAATTTGGGTTGTCTTTTCTTTGGGAAGTTTGTCGGAACATTTTTTTATTATTTTATTTTTGGCGTCTTGCATGTCAGCGCCGAAAGTCGTTTAATTTTGATTGTCTCATGAGACCTCGCACCTCAAACGTCAGTGGGAAAATTGGCCCACATATGTGGGTTGGCATATGGTTGTGAGTGTGTGTGCGAGTGTGTGTGTTTCGTGGCATGTTTGCCTTCGAACTTTTTATGGATGTCATGATATTAAAAAAAGAAAGAAAGATAGAAAATAGCAATGGGGCAGCACGTTAACTATCGCGTGGTGCTAAGAAAACAAACAATTGGCTTATCAACGGGGCGGTGGGCTTTCAGTCTAATAGAATATGGCTAAAAACTATTGGATTTGGAAAAGGGATATGCACCCGTCTCTCTTTCCATCCCTTTGTCTCTTTTCGTCGTATTCACATAGGGCGATCTTAAATTGGCAACCACGTGAACCACTTCAGTTTGCCACAAAAAGCAGTTGTTAATCCAAAAGCTTTTTTATACATAATTAAAAAAAAAATATGTATATATATAGACCCAAATATAATATATAAAATACAGAGAGAATCGACAATGGCAGTGGCGACAACAACAACAACAACAAGAAAATAAACAACAACAATAGCAATCAAATGACGGTCGGCGTGTCCACAAATTGCAAACACATCCTGCACACGAAACGGTCAGAACTCTCGGCCAGCCGCTATCAACACACACACACACTCACACTCTAAAGAAAAACGCGGCACAAAACTTAGTACAGTTGTTCGGCAAAAACAACGTGCAGCATTGGCGGCAATAAATGACTTCAATGACTGACTGACTGCCTAGCTGCAGTCAGGCTGAAGGCAAGGGGCATGGGGCGAGTAGAGAGTAGAGACAAGGGTGGGAGGATCTCACTGTTTTTGGGCCATATTTTGGGACACATGAGCAACGGAAAAGGTAAAGGTAAAAGGGCACCATAGATATGTGTCTTAAGTTGTAACGCTTTTTTGGTTTCACAAACTTTTCAAAATCTGATCATAATCGCTTGATTTGATTAGAAAAAAGTCTTTGATATAACTTAAATTAACGTTGCATGTAACGGAGTATGTAAGATCGAAGACTTAATTTGGAATTTAAAAATAGCCAGGCTTCGTCAAAACTTTTTACTTCAACTTTTATCTTCTATTATTTTTAAGTATTTAATTTTATTCTGCATTGAATCATAGTAACTAAACGAGTACCTTAAAAATATTTTTTTTTTAAATTTGCTAATTTTCACATTGTTTGTTTTTTATCAATCTTTCAGTAAATCATAATTTAATTAGAAACTTACAAAAACTAAGTTTCGAATTACAAACTGATTTATAACACATTTTAGTTGTATCTGTAAATCGAGCTAGTCTAACATAGCATAGCTAAAGTTAACATTAATTGAAAATAAAATGAATATAAAGTTTTGGTATTTTGTTTACTGAATCAGGAGTCTTAAACTAAGCTTTAACTAAATTACTTGAAGCCTGAAGTGAAAGACTAGAGAAATTTGAATCAAAGTTCAGATTCTCATCATCAGGGTCTTCGCTTCAGCCAAATATTATGATTGTAATGGATAATTCCAACATGGCAAAGGGTGAATCGAGATGGGATCTGGTCTAGACTATCGTATGAATAGATGCCAAAGAAACATAGCCATGAGAGCCAAAGATAGACATGTAAATATGTATATGTATATATACAATATGAAATATAATCAAGTATATACTTTATACATATATATTATAAATTATATATAAATGAAATATGTGGAACACAGCTCAAATCCACTGCGCATAGAACTCAATGCAATATAAAATGTATAATAAATGCTTAGTAGATTCAAAAAGATTCTAAGATATTCGACAAACCATAAAGTAAAGTGAATTATTTCAAAGACTACACACATCTGCGCTTTATACCTTGAGAAATCTTTTGCCTTATCAAACTTAGTTGCATATCACAAATATGTCGCAGTTGAGGGTATTTAAGTGTGGACTTTATGGAGATAGCTCTGGTTACTTATTTCTATTTTGTTGTTGTTAACAATTGCATTGTGCAAAAAGATGGCAGCAAGCGAAAGGCTCGCTCGCTCGCTTGGTTTCAATTTTTTCGGCGGAGGGCTGCAGCTGGGCAGAGATGGTAGGGGACGATGAGTAGGGGTGAGAGTAGGTGGGGGTAAGGGTAACATGATGGCGCCTCTGCCGCTTCCGCTGTTCGTGCAACACAAGCGCGATAATTGCCAGCGTTATCCGCTCGGCCTGCCAGTCAAATAGGCGCTGCCGCTTGAGAGGGAGCTGGAGGAGCCTTCGTGTGACTCGCCTACTTTTGATTTACAACATTCGTGCAGCAGCAGCAGCAGCAACAATTTCGGTGTATGTATCGCAGCACTGAAAAGAAAAAAAAAACAGGTACAAAAGCCAAGGGAAAAAAGTGGACAACAAATGCAATGCAAACAGCAAGAAGCGAGAAAGGCGGCACACGCTAGTGGCCCAAGTCAGGTGCGGCTGTCGCAGCTGGCGGCGCCTCCAGGTGTCGTTCGTTAGCAGTTTTCAGCGTTTCCTTTTTGCAGCCTGGCAAAAGCCAAAAGCGATATAAATAGATAGCGGCACTTTACGCTTGCTTCTCCTTTTGCCTCTCCTTTGATTTTCTACATTTTCCATCTGTTTTCGTTTTTTGAGGCAGCGGGGTGTGCTTCGGCAATTGGCTAGATTGACAGATCATGCAAACATAATGGCAGCATATTGTGTGCATATTATAAATATTCAACTATGTTCAACAAACTGGCATTTAATACGCTCCGAAATGGGCATAACGTACCAGCGCAAGCGCCACCTAGCGGCGAACACAACTAAATGTGTCTGTCCGTCTGCATAGTAAATCTGTCAAACTGCCAATTTGATCAGCTGTCAGTCAAGGCATTGATTAAATAACATTGATTGGAAATAATAATGCAGGGGAAAAGTTTGAAAATTCTCTCAAAATATTGCAATTTTGTGATTTACTTTGAAATATTGAAAATGATCAAGAGAGGAAGAGACAGTTAAATAGAGAGAGAGAGAGAGAGACTGAAGAAGATTAAGGACAAAGAGAGGCAGAAAAATAAGCAATTCAAACTGATAGATAGAGAGAGAATTGGAAGTATAAACAGAAGTGATAAATAGAGAAAGAAACACAGAAATAAGAGAATAGACAGATAGAAAAGAGATAGAGAGAGAGAGACCGATACGAAGAGATAAAAAAGGAGAACCCTGCATACGAAAACAGAAAAGACTTAAAAAGAAAGATGGAGATTTTGGGAAAGAGAGAACACTTGTGACCGAGGTAAGACGAACTGATGAGACTAAGAGCGAGAGAATGCGATACAAAGAAAGAGAAAGGGAAGAATAGAGTGGACCTGAGAGAGAGATAGAGAGTGCGAGAGGAATACAGAGTAGAAAGAAAGAGATCGAGACGGATGGAAAGTGAGAGAGAGACAGAGAGAGACACAAAATGATACAGAGGGAGAGAGAGAGAGAGAGAGAGAGAGAGACGGACAGAAGAAAGAGGAGAAACGGAGTTTGGAAGAGAAAGAGAGAGAGAGAGAGAGGGCTACACAATAAGGGAATAACATAAAAATGTTTGTATGGAGAGAGAGAGATCCCATTGGTGGACCATTTAATTCTGATCTATAATCTGATCGAAATTATTTCTGCGGTTTTAGCTAGGGAGATATAGCTCTTCGAGAATAATAAGGATTTAGCACCTAATTGACATATATGAAGCCAATTATACCTATATTATTATAAAGAACAATCATGAGCATTATAAAGGCCAGATCCAAACTGTGAAAAGTGTATATTCAACAATAATCAAATAACCTATTTAAAGTTATTCAAAGTAGCAGACGGAGATCTATAGAATGGGGAGGCACAGATAGAGAGAGAGAGAGAGAGAGAGAGAGAGAGAGAGAGAGGGGGAGAGGGAGAATGCTACTGTAACGTCTGTTTGCAAGTGTTAATTGTAATAAAATAAAGCAACAAAAATATATTGATTCATGTATATGTACATATATAGGATGTAGATACATAGATATACATATGTGCATACATATAGATAAATGTGTTTATTCGCTGGGCTGCTGACGACAAACGACAATTTTGCAACCGCAAAATGTTTGCAGTCAATGTCCATTTTATGGTCTCAGTTTATTATTACGTACTTAAATTTTGGCCCGCTCTCTATGCGTGATATACATTTATGTATGTATGTATGTATATATCTAGCGCTCGTTCCTTACTTGGATGTTTGTTTGATTTTCTTCCTTTTTTTCTATACATATTTCTATAGATATATATATAAATATATATATTTCTTTTTTTTTTTTGGCGCAACGCCGCCGCATTGAAGTAATCACATAAATCACGCGCTCGCAGCTCCAGGAGCAAAGCGCCTGCTCAGTGGCTGTGCTCCATTATGACGCGACTCGCAGATAAAACTCTGATACAAAGATAAATAAGGGGAAGAGGGGGAAAAATAAAAAAAATGGAAAGGCAGCTTTATTAAGCATAATATGGCCATAAAGCCGAGCCGAGTCGATTCGAGTCGAGTCATAAGTGCCCCAAAAGGATTACAGTTAAAAAGGTGGACCTCGTCCTGGCAGGCATCTCTTTCTCTCTCTCTCTCTCTCTCTATCTATCTCTCTCTGCATAGTGCCTGCTCCCTCCCATCAAGTGATTGATGAGCCATTGCGGCTAATTCTTGGCGCTCGCTTTGTTTCTCTCAATAAACTGTAAATCATGCCTGCGCTGCGTGCCAAGTCATAAATACAAGTACTGCCGCTGTTCGCACCAGCAAAACCCTCTGTATGCCGTATCGCCGTACCACTCCTACCCTAGCACCGCTCTTAACTCTTTCAGGGCCCATTGATCCAGCTGCACTGAGCGCACTGCAAAGCGGCATGCAGCTTTTTAATTAAGGCGCCGCATTGCAATAGCAAAACAACAAGAAAGTGAAAAGCAAACTAGGCCAAATCGAACTGTAAATGCTCTACAAACAATATTTTGGACTGAAACTGAAATATGAACAGACGTATCTATTTATCTGCATATTCCTATTCGGATAGCCATTTACTTAAAAGCTATTCAAATGAACTATGATTCGTGGGCTAAATCGCTCAGGTTCAAACTTGCGTGCGCTGGAAACTATTCTGAGAATAGAATAGCTTATGAGAATGATATATCAAAAGCAATTTAAAACAGAATAGAATCTCTAAAATATATTGAATATAGAAGTCTATTTTTGCTTTAAAAGAGAGTTTTATTCATTATTCAGCTATAAGGAAAAGTCTACCCGTAATATATTATATTAAATTATATATTTTTATATTAATATTAAAAAACTTTTAATTCTTGTTGATTATAAAAGGTAAACGTATTGTGATTGCTACTGGCAAAGTGACTGTTCTCTGCTTACGATTGAATTTGAATACTAAAAAATAGATAAAGGAATTTCGTTGTGTAAAAAACTGGCGTGGGATGTATTTTTGGTGTTGTACATTGATTTCAGATCAAAAATGAATTCAGCAGTTCCTCATAAAATAGGCTCCTACATTATTTTATTTACTTATTTACCTTTACTTACTTATTTTTCAAATTTTTATATTATGCTGTTTTACATAGCAGTCTTCACATTAAACTGCCTGTTGTCAGCTCGAAATTCGAACTTCTCAAACTAAGTCAAGCTGCATTTGCACATCACTTGGGTTTGATAAGAACCCGACAGTTTGAACAGAGCTGTTTCTTCTAGCCTATACCTAACTACTCCAAATTTTAGGCACTTCTTCAGTTTGATCAGAATAAGTGTGGAGACAGCTATCTATTTTGAACTCTACAGATTCATGATTCGACCGACTTCGACGATTGTGAGTTATTCTCCAATCAGTTTCAATTAATTTTCTCTGGAGCAATTCACCTTATTTAATATGTGCATTTCGTGATTTCATTACAGTTAATTCAGGTTACTTATTTAGTGTGAAATGAACTAAACCGTGTTGGTGAGTGTAATACTCTCACATCGCAACATCACGGAAAAACGAGACAAATGGCCAAGGCGCGAATTGTTTGACAACAACGCTGAGCCACGGACTAAGAGTTGGGTCAACGGGTGGGCGCGCCATCTATCAAAGCGGCCTGGCAGCGTGCAAATTGAAATGGCAGCAGTAGCAATTATCGCAGCAGCATCAGCAGCAGCAGAGAGGCTGCACCAGCAGCTAGAGCGGTTGAGCGCAACGCGTCATATGTCTCGAATTGCCTTTTGATCATTTTTGCCGCTAGATTAGGCTCAACTGGTGATATATAACTGAATTAGCGCTGCGGGGCACTCACTTTGCGTATACATATCTATATTTATGTAACAGTTAAATGCTCTTTTATGGTGCGAAGAGAGTATATTGGTTTTGTACATAGTGTGTCTTTCCATCAGCTTATATGAAGTATGCCTGTGCAGATACTTAACACTTAGAATATAAATTTATCTGTATATATTATAGATTTTTTGGTATACGCCAACTGAAGATAAGTCATTCGAGGAATGAGTATGTGATTTGAAATAAATACTTGGAACTACGAACTAATACGGCCTAGTTAGCTATAAAATGGATACATTTTATAGATTTGAGCTAGGATCATATTGTTATCCTTTTATATATTTGACCATGAACGCGTATTATGCAGTCGGTTGGGATGCACCGCAACGTTCTTACTTGCTATTTGATGAATTTTGTCAAGGGTTAAACAAATATAGACCCGCTCTTCCATCTTAATCTCTTCTTCTCTCTGTCTGCTCGTCTGTCTGGCATTAGAGTTGAGTCGTTCCGATGGGTTCAATTGAGCGATTCAGTTGAATGAACTCCTGAAACTTAAGCACATTAAGCAATACAGTGATATACCATGATATACTATGGTCAATCATTCCTGTTTTTACTATGCTTCACTTAACTTGAAAGAATTAACTATAGTGTTTTTTTTCAGCAGGTGCCCCTTCATCTGTTGGGTTATCCCATGCTTGTTTAACTTTTATAAATCTATTCGTTCCACTACATTGTTTAGTGGTTTCTGACTCTTTCGGGTATCCACTATTTAACTAGGTAGCTAATGAACAATATAGTTCACTATTGAACTAGAGTTCGCAGCCCTAGCCTGCAGCTGCTAGCCTATCATTTTTTTGAGGACTTAGTTCTCTTTTTTCGAGTCTCTCGACTGCAGTGCATCTTTTCGTCATGGCGTTAGATTTATGAACAACCGCCGACAAGTCGCAGTCCTTTGGCTGCCTTCGGCCTGACTGGGCAATATTGTAAATCATTTCCAAATTATTTAGTCGCTCTCTATTCATATATGTATTCATATTTTTGGCGCCTTTGCCCGGAGGAGCCGTGGAGCGAGTGCGGCACGTGATTGCGTTATAAATTATGAACCACCAGATTTGCCTGCCCTCAATTCCTTACTTTACTTTTCGGCTAGTTTTTGCTGGTCGTTAAAGCTCTGTAAGCAGGAACTTGCTTATCTATAAAATATATAGACTTGGCTTTAAAGCAACTCGAACTCTTGCCCAGCTAGAGTAGGAGCACTTGGTATATGGCTCGCCATTAAGTTAATTAAGCTGTTTTTTCACACGCTCAGCCATGCGCATGCGACTTGATAAAATAATATTGCAAAAATATGATATGGGCACCTTGATTATATCAAATTGTAAATATATGATATGCAACAAATTTCATAAATGCCTGAGAGCTTTTAACTATATCTGTAGAATGCTGGACGTGTCTATTGCCGAGGCGTGCTGTAATGCCATTTCATTATTATAATCATTATCATTATCATCGTTACTATGATTATTATTATTGTTATTGCTATTTTTGGTGGTTGGCTGGTCCGCCTTCCAAATGCAGCTGTTGAGCTTTTTTAATGGCTTTTATTGACTTGCGCCAAAAAGCAGGCAACAAATTTGTGCCCGCCATCGACCGCTAATGAGCTACGCGACTCGCCACGACTCGACGCGCAGTTGATTTTCAATTTATTTTAAAGTACACGAAATGCACGCATTTATTATGTGAGTGCCAGCTATATACTAGGATAAGCGCAGAGTTTATGTGCCAATTAAATACCCTGTAAATTGTCTCCAACTAGGCTAGAGCCTGTTGGCTAGTGGAATGAGTTTAAATTGTCATCCGAAATTTGATGATGCTAATAATAATATAATAATAGAATATTATAATAATATAATAATATAATAATATTACAAGTTAGTCAGCCTATAATAGAAAAAATACATATTTTTTAACTCCATTGCAACATATAGCTTTAGAGGCGTTAACTCACAGAATGTGTCCTTAACGAGATTTTTGCTTGATTCACATATGTAAGATTCTTGAATGGAAAAGAGTTTGGGCTTCCTATATATAATTTTGTGTAATTTTATAATAATTTTAAAATAATTAATTTTTAAAACATAATTGATTTTATATTATAATTATTATATAATATTTCTTAATTTTTAATTCCATTGAGTGTCATCTGGCAAAAGTTTAAGAAACAGACTCTATAAGGCGTTAGAGTCAGCGGGTGTACACAACGTTTCATTGATTTACAGACTTCTTAGTTCGTTTCTTTCTTAGTTTTCTTGAGGCAACTTAAGGTAGTCACAGCCTGGTAAATCCACATCACAGCTTGAAAACCAATTATGATCACAGCTTACTAGACTATACTTTTACAGCCCAATCGGCTCAGGGCAGTAGCAGAATCATTTTTGAGAGATCAGTATATTGAACGAGGCAGTTGAGAGCGAAGAGAACACGCTCATAGTTTAAATTTTAAACTAAGAGCCAAGGTTTTACAGCTTGACAAACAAAATACAAGCTGAATATTGTAGTATAGGCTGATGTCATCGTGTATTCCCGATGCAACAGTCAGCTAAGATGATTTTTACTTTGTGCAGGGTGTGTTTTCAGTCGTTCATTTGCTCGCCGATTGGTTTTCTTTTTATTGTTATCATTATATATATGTTAATTTTTTCCATATATATATATATATATATATATATATATATATATATATATATATATATAGGTTGCTTTTTTTATACTCTTGGCTTTATATTTATTTTATTTCCTCTGCCGCAGTGGCACAAAATCATTTTCCCCAATTGGGCATATAAGTCCTGCGGCTGCCACACCCGCTCTCTCTGCTCCTCCCCCCTCTCCTTATGAGTGTGTGCTGTGCAAATTGAAACACTCGCAGTCGTTACGCGGCATTCTCTCTCTTTTAGCCAAGTCGTTTTCATTGCGTGGTCGGTGCTGTGGCTCTTATGCAGTCCACTCATTCATGAATGCATTTAACATGGCCAACAGATGGATGGGGAGGAGGAGGAGGAGGAGCACGGGAGCAGGAGTAGGGGGATGAATGTCCTGGCAATTTAACAGCATTTACTGTAACACGTGTAATTATTTCATGAGATTTATCTGCAGCACATTGGCCACAAGCAGCAGCAGCAGTTGCCGCGTGTCCCGCTGCACTTTGGGTAAATGCGACAAAAATTCCAATTGCCAGCGATGGGGCCGCAGCGCAAACAAAAGTAAACTGTTGGCGTGGCATGCCACAAGTGACCGCAGGTCCAGGCACCATGCATAAACCAGGGCATCTTACGGCCTTCTCTGTCTGCTGCTGCTTCTGCTGCTGCTGCTGTTGTTGTTGTTGTGATAAGCTGCCACGCGGTACGCACGCATCCATTTTTGGGCCGCAAGCTGAGCTGCGTCCTGGTTGCACCTCCTTCTTTTTTTCCATTTGCAGTTGTCAGACCTTTGTGTGTGAGTGGCTGTTGTATTTTTCGATACCCTCTAGTTTGGAAACAAGTAGTTTGCTGCTATGGGAGGCGGCAGGCGATGATTGACTCCTATCGAAAGCTTCAATTGTTCGACATTGAACATTAAGGCTGATTAGCCACTGTTGGAGATTTCTAAACGAAAGGCGTTCATGTCTGATGACTTGGATTGTTTCATTTACCAAACAATCTTAAATCTTTGCATTTCCATCCCTATTTTAAGCGTCATTTAAATAATGACTTTTTTGGGCTAATTATGAGTGACTATCATATCGTTTGTATTATTCTTATCTATGTCGAATCCCAAATTTATTAGTGCTCCTGAATAGCTCATAATGATTAGCCTGCACTCCATTCTCCCCAAAAACTATACAAATTAAGGCAAGGATAAATTGAAAAAAAAAAAAATATTCGCAAATTGTGTTAGTAAAAACAATTAAAGCTGTCAAGTTATACGTAACTAGTTACAGGATATGCACTAGTCGTTGACTCTTGGATTAAAGGGGCTTTACTTGATTCGCATTTGGCATTTGGGGCGCAGTCGTGCGTCAACTTACAAGGCGCACGCAGCGCCATCTGTTGTGGTTTATTTGCGTTAAAATGATTGGATGCACGTCATATCTGCGACTGCTGCAACACAGTGCACCACGGCAACAGCCCGATGCCCGTCCCTCTCTGTGCTCCGCACGTTCTTTTGTTGGACGTTGCCAGCTCGTAAATTCTTTTGCATGCCTCGTGCAGCCGCTGCGATAGGCGTAGTTCTCTTGCCGCTGCTGTTGCTGTTGTTGTCAGCCATTTCCAGGTGCTTTATGAGCCTTGTTGTGGTTGAGCTGCAGAGTGGATAGCTGCCTGGGCAGGACAGTTCAGGGCAGGGCATGCGGCTGTTGCATATTTAATATGCAAAGCCATGGGCCAAGCGACGCGTCGTGTAGAACTTGCAGACGCTGCAGCCAGCCAAAAAAATCAAAACCAACTTGAAGCCTCGTGTCCAGCCCGTGCGACTCACACAGTGTGTTATCAGTTTTTCGGTAGCCCCTCTCTATATATGTAAATAAATAAATATATTTATATATATATATATATATATATATATATATATATATATATATATATATATATATATATATATATATATATATATATATATATATATATATATAAATATATTTATTTATTTACATATATATATATATATATATATATATATATATATATATATATATATATATATATGTCGCACTTTTACGTAGATATGCAGCTGCTGCCCCTGATGTTGTTGCCGAGATGTCGCTGCTCGTGCGTTGACAAAATATGCACTGCGCGAAAGGAAATAAAATGTATCAGTATAATTTCAACTAAGTGCAAAATAGTTTAAATAACGCGGATAAGCTTGGCCTTCGACGTAGACAGCACGGAGTCGCAAAGTGCGATCGTAATATACATATATGGGGCCTTATGGCAGGACAATAGTTAATTTATTATTTTCATTTCATTAATTATACAAGATATATATATATATATACAGACTAGAGTTTTCTTACTTGTATACTATTGTATATTACAATAATTATTACTGACGTCCCACAGTTGAATACTTAAAGAGGACTTTCAGTTAGATGATCAGCTGGAGTAATCTGCATGTTAAAGGGTATAAAGTAATTTGATAAATAAATAAATAGGGCTAAATCAGCTAAAGAGCTTCCTAACAGTTACTTTCTAGCCACTCGCCAGCCATTCTCCAGCTACTTTGAATTGATTGATCCTAAAACAAGTCTCACATCCCATGGACTTAGAGCAACTAATTAGCAATAGCTAGCTAATTTGCTAAGGCTAACTTATCGGCTTTGCAACTACCCTCAGCTAACAACTAAGACCTCTAATTAGCCATAAACAAATTGATTTTGTGGCCATAGTTGAATTTTCGGCAAGCTTTTCTCTGAGTGTATTATGCAGCTCATCAAAGCGGCTTTGGCACGCGTTCGCATGCATAACTTGGCTCATCTCACTAAGCTGGCCAACAAGTTGTGCATCTGTAACTGTCAGTCGTGGCCAGGCTGGGCCTACCTGGTGTCCATGTCCATAGACCATGGGCTCACAGAGGCGCAGCATGTCACCAAAAGCAGAATTTCATCTCCATGCTTCTGCTGCCCGCTGCCTTCTGCCCTCTGTTGCAGGCTCGTTCTCCTTCGGTTGCAATGCCCGGGAGGATTTTCAATTTTACTGCATCATAAATTAAATTACCTCTCTCGATGTGCAATGTGCGAGACCTGGGCCCATATTTCGTTGCAGGGCCCGGCTACATTTTATGACCGCAAAAGAAACGCAACAAGAAAGCGGTCAGAGTGGCCCAGGGGCGGTTCAAGCGGGGGGCGGGTCGGGCAGACCTTTGACTTTGCCAAAAACTGGCAAAGGTATGCGCAAAAATGCACAAAACCAGGATGGGGCTTGGTGGGGGCTTGGCTGGGGCTTGCTTTTGAAGGGGTGACGGCGACTGCGACTGGGACTGGGGCACAGCAATTCCCAAACTGCAGCAGAAATGTACAACAAGAGCCGCAGACAACGAACCTAACAGCACGACTGCGATGAGCACTAAAAATGCAACATTACGTATACGCAGTGGTGCACCGCCAAAAGCACCAATAAAAAAATAGAAAGCCCACATATACCCCATTGACAATCCTCTCTCATTCGATGCTCCATGGCATCTAATGAAATCAGTAATGTACCGAAATCAAGATTTTTTCGCTTTCAAATACCCTGTAGACCACAAGAGGCTGTAGCCGGGGCTCAGCAGCTTATGCTAATCTGTGAAAGTGTATCTGTAGATGGCTTTAAAGTTCTTTAAAAATTAAAATTGTTTGGAAACTTCCCTTTTATGATAATTTAAGAGAGTTACAAATTTGATGTCAAATAAGATATTAAACGGATTTTTTTTCGTATAAAAATATTTGTCATATAAAAAAAGTTTTGTGGTGCTATAAAGGTATATTAATATTAAATAAAATATAATTTTCTATATTTTAAGTGGATAAACTTAAATTTGATCTGATATTTACTTTATTTGTTTAAAATATATTTATATTTAGTTAAAACAAAATAGGTTTCGAATTTATTAAGTTAAATGACACTTAAAATGTAACCAAATCTATTTTTTTTAATTTTTATTTTTGTTATAAATCTATAATACATTCTGTAAATATTTTTTAAAACATTTTTATTTTAAATAAATAAAATTAATTTCACTTAAAATTGTTAAATATTAGAAATTTTACAATTGTTGCTACTTTTTATATATTTTTATACATTAAAATAAAATGATTTATTACATTTAATGTGAACATTAGTCTAATTACTTAAGTTAAGAAACGCCTCATTCTTTGGAATCTCAATTCGACTATAATAATTTGTTATGAATATTTTAATTAAGCGCATATACATAAAAGAAAATGGCCTTATCCGACGATACGCCTACAGGGCATCGTCTGGTCGACTATTTATGCATATCTATTTTCGTTGTTTTTTTCTGCTTCGCCCAAATATCACGTATTCGACGTTTAGTTACATTTGTTGTTGTGTGCTCCGGTTTCGCCGTATCTTTTTTTGTGCGTTTCCTTTGAACACAAACTTTACACAGGAGTCCATTAAATTTTCGTAGCGCTTTGATTTAGAGCAGAAAAAACGAGCTGGAAGTAGCAGGAGCTGTGTAGCCAAGAGCTCGCGACTAATTTATGTAATTTGGCTAAGAGGCAGAGCGTTGCGTCGCGTCGCATCTGCTGCAATTGGCGCGCATCCATAACGAACGTCGATGTCGATAGCTATACCGTTAGATATGCTTGCCAATGTATGTCTGGCTGTAACTGTGGCAATGTCTGCCTGCGGCATGCTGATGAACCAAGTAGCGCGCGTCAGGCAGTTTGGCCATCATTTTGAGGGTGGCTCCATTGTGGCCATAATTAAAATTACCTCGTTTACCTGGCACACACATGTGGCAGTCACTCGCTCTCCCTGCCTCCCCCTTCGCCGCTTTGTGCGCTGGTGTTTTTTGGTTTTGTGGTTTTGTTGTTGACGTATTTTTGGTTTATTACCTTGCATTGCGGATGCGACCCACACCAGCACCTTGGCCTGGCCTGATTGTCTGACCACTCCCCAAACGCTCTTAAATGGCCTTTAGAACCTGGTCAAAAGCAGAGCGTGTGTCTTTTTTTGTTTGGTTTTATTTTTATTGCTTTCTATTTTGTCGTTCTGGCATTTTGTTTGATGAAATATGATTGGGTTTGGTTCGATGCGTCGTTTGGGAATTGCATTTAGACGGCTTTAAACTTGTATAAAGCTAATTGGAGGCATTTGTGTAAACTGTATATACACTTAGATTATCAGACAAAAATCTATGTGGGAATGGGAAAAGAATTTTGAATGTCTACTAAAGTTGCGATTGATCGCTTATAAGTTATCTCCCAATGCTATTGAAGTCACATGCTTCGTTTCTGACTTTTCACTTTAATTTGTTTATTTAATTCCTTCTAAGCCCACGACATTCTTCTACCTTTTTAATTAAGTTTTGTTTGGAGTTAGTCCTTCTAAATTCTTCCTGAGATGATGATGATTTTGATATCGCTTCACGCTTTGCTTACTGCTTTGGTTTTTGCTTATCTTTCTATCCTGCTGCTCACTTGGTTGCCCTTTTTGATTCCAGTTACCCTAATTGCGCTACTGTTAGCCATACTTTTATTAATATTTACTAATTTACTTAATTTCCTTTCCTCTCTTCGCTTCATGCTTTACTTTATGTCTTTTTATCATCTGATTTCTTCACTCGAAAATATATTCCAAAAGCCTCATCTTCTTCGGTCAGTCATCTCTTATGGTAACTTTTTAGGATGCACCTTTGTTAGACGCATTTTCGTTCGCATTTTTACTCAAAATGTCTAAATTTTGTAGACATTTGAAATATGCTAAAACCTAAGAAAAGTGACAAAGATATTTTCATAATTTGTTGCTTCAAGTATTTGGCAATATAAGGCGGCAAGCAGCCTGAAAGAACACATAAATCACACGATTGTTGGGAAAAAACTCGAATTCCCCAAAAAGTAGGCAACAAAAATGTTTTTCGAAATAGTTTTTCATAGGCCTCTCGCACTAAAATGGCATATCAGCGCAGAGTGGCCAGATCATGCGACCAACAAGAGGAAGATATTTGCAGGTTAAAATCATGATGGATGCGAGAGCAAGGGCAGAGGGGATGGGACGGTGGTGGGCAGAGGTACTGTTACCACAAAGCAAATCATGAGCCGGGCAGGCTAAACGATTTACTGGCTATTTGGGACTGGGCTGAGTCTAGAGTCTAGAGTCGATGCCAACAGCTGGTGGTTGCTGGCCATGTTCAGGCCTTGGGGCGACTTTGCTCTTGTTGTTGTTGTTGTTGTTTTGGTGCTGCTGTTGTTGTTGCTGGTCGTTTTTGTGCAGTGCGTCCGCAGCTGCAGCTATTTGCAACAAAATGGAATGGAATATGGGTCAAAGTGCAGTTGAATGTCCTGAACATCCGCAATGCTGTAGTTTGACTTTTTCCACACAAAACTGTGTGTGTGTGCGAGAGTGTGTAGTGTGTGTATAGTGTATGTGTGTGTGCTAGTGAGTGAGTGTGTGAGCGTGTGTGCTGGTATGCATGGGAATTGCATTCAGGAATATTTTACGTTTTACGTTACATTTGCCATGTGAGCTCAATGGCTGTGCTAGTGCCTGTGTGTGTTTGTGTGCGTGTGTGTGACTGGTGTATGTGTGTGCGTGTGCGTGTACTTGTGTATGTGTGTGTGTACTTTGCTTTACTTATTCGCAGCGGTTTTTTAGGCCTGGGATTTTGCGATTTGGCGCAAGCTCGCGACAAAGTCCTGTAGCCTGTCAGCCCACGGAGTCTGAGCCCCGATCTGTCTAGATCTGCTAGCTTTACGTGCACACACACACACACACATGCATATGAAAATATAGAAATATTCCCTGCTATATATATATATATATATATATATATATATATATATATATATATATATATATGTGTTCGTCTCCATTGAAAACCCAGTCTGTTTCTGTTTGCTTCATTTCTAAGCGGCTGCTTTTATCTTTTGGCAGCACTTTGTTGCCGTTCGGCGCATTACGTGCTGCCACGCCCACTTTGCGATTCGAATTTGATTGGCTTGATGGGCCTTTGGCCTTCAATTAGTATTTCCTTCTGTTTTCCATTTCTTTTTTGGCTACAACTTTAAAGTAAGTAGACACAAACAATTTGTTCGATAGCAAATTGCCAGCGACATGTGCAGCAAACATTTTCGGCCGCAACTTTGCAGTTTTGGGCAATCAGTTCGAAATAGCTGCTTGTTTAGCAACGCCCTGGAAAGGAAGAGCTCTTGAGATGGGGTGGTTTGCAGTGAAGGTAGCACATGTAACAGGCAGGGCGCAATAGATGTGAAGCCGTGAGGTCTTAACAGCATTTCTTAGCTTCATTTATAATTTTTGGTTTTCTCAACTGTTCATAGGGTATCTGGGAGTCGGTTTGCATTGGCACTGCCACATTACTTCTTGTATTCTGTTGGCCTTTGATCAAATATGAAACTACAAATTAGCCAAGACTTGTCGGCTAGACAGACGCCAGTTGGCCTGCTGTCGCTGTGGCTGCGACCACGTCTAATTTCAAAGTTTTACCGGGCAATTTTAAAGATTTGTGTGCCGCAATCCATTAGCGAGTCCGTACCGTACAGGATGCCAGTTAGCCAATTGCCATGAACCATGTTAGCTTGGCAGGGCTGCACATATCTGCCGCTTCGCTTTCGCTCCATGACAGCCGGTTGGCCATTGGCCGCTTTGTCGGCTCTTAAATGCGCCCATAAATAAGACGATAAATGAATAGTTGTCCTTCTCACACTCCACTCCACTCCACTCCACTCCTCGGCTGCGGCGGCGCCCCATTGAAATAGCCGTGCGCTACTTTGAACAAACAAGCGCATAAATTTAAACCGACCTCTCCCAGCCGTCCATATCGCAATATGTTGCCCGTAATGCTGCTTCTTATGACACCCATCCCACAGCCCCTGCCCCTCCTTCCTTCCGCCTCTCTCTCTGGGCAGCTGTCATTTGTCATTGACTGAAATGAAGTGCGTCAATGGATCGCTTCATGGAGCGTAGACGCTATTGCCAAATGGATGGCATAATGGAGTGCCAGGACATGCGACTCTCGTATTGACAGAGGCATTGACAGTGCTTTGATCCTGCTTAAAAATCGCTTAAGTTGTCAGAAGAACTTTAGTGTCTAGTTAAGGAACACGTCTGCTTTCCGTAGACTGTAAAACGTAAGGGTTTGGCTGGAAAAACAACAGCGAGACACTTGCCTACACACCAAAGGAGCGTAGAACTATTTTAATCCCTTTGGAAGATCTTTAATGATTTGCTGCGAAAATTGTTTTTAAATTTAGATTTTCTGGTATTTTGTACACACATATATTTAATTATTTGATAGAGGCTAAACAAATCCTTCAAATTAAATGGAAATCTGTTTAAATAGTATTTTAATCTATCAAAGATTTGCGCAGAGAGAGAGAGAGAGAGAGAGAGAGAGAGAGAGAGAGAGAGAGAGAGAGAGAGAGAGAGAGACAAGAAATAAAATAGCATTAAGTAAAAGAAGTATTTCTCATTTAGTAAAGTTTTCACAGATTTCTAAAATGAACATTTAAACTGTGCTCAATTAGACAACTCTTCAGTTGAATCTATAAACGCGGCAAAACTTGCCAACAAAACTTTGAACAAACTTGCTTAGTATCTCTTTCTTTCTCTCTATCTTTCTGTCTCTTTTTGCCGGTCTCTAGGTTTTTGTGGAAAAAGGTGACTGTGGTGGGCGTCTGAATTTGACCCTCTGGTCAGTTGATGCTCGAGCATATGCGGCAGATTAAAAGACGATTTGACTATCTCAAGCCACGAGGAGCGTAGCACAGAGTAAGCTACGTGTGTGTGTATGTGTGTGCGGCATGTGTGAGGAAGATATATGTGGCAAGGGTTAAGCGCTGGCAGCCAATTAAAAGCTCAATGAAAGTGCACAGACTAAGCGTGGAAGGCAGCACGAGTTGGAGACAAGGCCCGAGAATTAAGCATACGCAGTGTGAGCCGGTGCAAAGACCAAGCGACAACGACAACATTCACGTAATTCAAGGCAAGCCAGTGTCAACACATTTTTTGTGCCTGCAGCAGAGGGCATTGTGGTTTTATTGTACTGAATGCACATATGCATTTAGACAGATCAGCTTTGAGCTATGATCTTAAATATTAGTAATGGAAAGTAATAGTAATTTAAGAGTTTTAAAAAATAAATAAATAGAAGAGTTACTATATAAAATCTCATTATAATACTATTAACAAATAAAATTCTTAAGCTGTGACTGGTATAGTTTTTTTTTTATATGTAACATATTATGTATAATATATGTATAGTACTATATATATTATATGCGGAACTTTTAGTAAGGTAGAAAAGGTAGAAAGTAGAGTTTTTATATAAAATAGCTAGCCCGATCCACAAGAGTATATCAAGTTCCTTGTGCGTTGTTTTTTTCCATTCTTTCTATTTTTCGTCTTCGGCTCATAAAAAGTGATTGAGGGACTTGGCAGAGGAGCAAAGCACGCTGGCAAGAAACAGCAAGCGGCTTATGGCAGTTACTTTGCACCTTTTAGGCGGCTTATGAGGCCAGTCAGGCGGCCAAGCGCTGAAGCTCAAAAGAAGCCAACTTAGTGCCGCACCAGCCAGAGGCACCAACAGCAACAACTTGCAACGTGCAACATTGGACGCCCAAAAAAATAAGTCGCGCTGAGTAATTGTGCGCAAAAAATGCGCAAATTGAGCGCAAGAAGCAAGAGCCGAAAGACAGGCCCAATGTAAAGGCCGCTGCCCCGCCCTTCAGCCCGCCGGCGTTGACGCCCTTTTGGGCCGAAAGTTAGTTGTGGAGTGTGTTTACTTTACGAGCTGCGTTTTGCGTGCGAAAACTTTTACTTACAGCTTGTGCATAAATGCAGTCATTGCAACTTCTTCGCCTCAGCCACGCCCCCCAGCCCCACAGCCTGCTAAGAGATTGGCATGTAAAATATGTTGAAAGCATGCCATTTGTTGCAGTACCAGAGAGAGCGAGAGAGAGAGAAAGAGCGAAAGAGAAAGAGAAAGATGTAGGGAGAGATGAGTGTTGCATCTAGGCGACGCTTTGTCGCGCTGTCAGATTTGTCAAGAGCGCAATGCGAGGTCATGTTTTAAATGCATCGCTTGCCTTGCCTTGGCTTGCCACAGTTTGTGGCATTCAACACATTTGCGCGTATTAAGTGGCAGAAAATGTTGCAGCATTCGCTGTTAGCGAAATGCGTTAAAATACAAATCAATGCCAGCTGTCTGTGCCACAGATTGGCAGCGAGAAAAAAAGATAAGATCTTTGTTTTAAGACTAAGTTGCTGTGAGTAAAGACCTGAGCTATTTCTATAAAGGAAATCAGTAATCAAATCTGAGTTTTTACGTAAGTAGGTTTTGAATATATATTTAAAATCGGTTTATTTGCTGCTTTTAAAAGTCATTACTGAATTTTGGAATAGAAAATACCTATTTATATTATACAGAAACATTTATTCTTAAAATAAGTGAAAACATTTTGTTGTATTTATAAGCAGATTAATGTCCTGCTCGATAAAGTCCTATTAGATTAAACTCTCAATAGCCGCGTCAGACTTGAGAGTGGGGGAGTCTGTGTCTTTTCCAATATTTAGCTTGGAGGCTAGCAGATTTTTAGGCTGCAGGACCTAGACGCTTTGGCGGGCTGCTTGGGTCAGAATTTAGTTCTGGCAAGGCAATTTCTAAATTCAGTCTCCGCACCACTTGAAACGATAGAGGCATATAGTACATAAGAACTCAATCTCTCTTAAAGTTCGCGAAGGGTACTAATTTCGACTTAAAATAAACCATTTGAAACTTAGTCATAAATAACTGTCGATGTTCCTTAAAGACCATTCGATTTATACGTTTAGCAAAAAGAACGAACTTTTGTTGGTTCAACGAGGGCTGCTTCACTAGTTAGTCGAAATAAATGGGCGTTGGTTAAAATGTCTTGAATGCAATGCGCCAAAAATCTAATTTGCCAATAAAATTCCTTTGTTAATTTTGGCGCAAACTATCAAAAAGTTGCAAGTGGCAAGCGCAAGTTGCAAGTTGGAGTGCATACTTTGCGGCACTGTGCTCGATAATGGCTGGGAGGGAGTAGCGAAAAAAGGGAGCAGATGAGTAAACTTTAAAACCAAGCAAACTATTTATAAATTGTGCAAAACTTGCCAAAGCTACAACAAACTCGAGAGGGCAGCTAGCAGGGAGGGAGCGTGGGGAGGGGCGTGGCTTTTGCAAGTGCGAGCTGCCAAGTTGTTGCTGCGGCGGAGCGGCAATTCGTTTAAGCCGCTTTACAGTCCGGCAATTTATGTGCCATGGCCAAACAAAGAAAAAACGAAACGTCGCGAAAAATAGAGGAGAGTTTTGCCTTAAGCTATGCAATGGCAGCCCCTCCCCCCACCCCTCCGCTCAACCTTCAAGCGAACAAATGCGTTTTTGGCAGCGTCGCGTTGGCATCGATGACACCCAAAACTTTGGCCGAGGCGCTAAATGGTGGCTCCAGGCGCGTGTGCCACAAAAACTTAAGTGGCTTATGCGTTGGCCAAGCTAACCAAACCACCAGCAGCAATAACAACAATAAATTGACGAGGAGTGCACGGCTGACAGATACCCGGAAGTGAGCTTCAAATGAGGCTTGAACTATCATAGCTTAGAGAATAATCAGTTTGGAATAAAATATACGAATATAAAATAAATACAAGTTAGATATGTTAATGCAATGTGTACTAAAAGTCTGGAATATATATGAGATTTGATATATAAATATGCTCAAATTTATTCTGCAGAAATGACTATAATTGGGGGTGGGACTTAAAAATTGTCTGGTTAATTGATTCGATATGATAGACGGACATTACATAGGTGAAAGCTTAATTATTTCGATTATATATATATAATATGTATACATTACACATATTATATATATATAATAAAGATAAGTATTGACATCACATACAATAAAACAAGATAAGGTTAATAATCGATTTAATGGAATATTTCTAATACCATTTCGTATTACGACATATGAGTATTGTATACAGATGTGGCCAAGAAAGCGTAGCAAAAACTGTCAGAGGAATGCGGTAATTATCGATAGTTAAAATTAAATATGCTATTACACTAAATAATAAAGGTAATAATGTAATGATATATATCTATTATAAATATTTAAAAGAATTTAGTCTTTGGTTCCGATAATCTTCAACAACATTTGCTTTAGCAATTTATATGGAATATCGATACATGGAAACAGAAGAGCTATTATTAGTTTTGAAATAAATTTTGTAATATATTTTTTATTTTCAATTATAAAAACATAGTCTAAGTATATTCTAATAATATATATTAGTGGATATTTGGAAAAGGGTTTAAAGTCGACATCGGTATAAATAGTTTATAGTGAGAGCCTTGATTGCCCCTTAGCCTTAGGCACAGGGTATTGCAACAACCACAGTGCTTCGTGCTACTGACTGTGGAATAAAGAATAAAAATGTCTGAAGTGCGTTGTGCATGCCACAAATAATGGGGCAAACGCTCTGAGGGCAGCACAAGCAAGCACAAGCACAGAAGAAGCAGAAGCAGAAGCGTCACAAAGTCTGTGCCTCAAAAAGTCCTTGGTAGCTGTTATAACTGTGGCAGCAAGCGCCAGCATTTTGTGGCATGTGCCACACGCAGCGCGCCAATCAATCAGCTAAACAAGTGCCATTCATCGATGAGCTCATAACATAAATTTTCATAAAATGCGCCCAGTTTGGCTGGGCCACTGCTTGGTATGGGCTGGCAAGTGTGGCATGGGGCATGTGGCATGTGGCAGCTACGTTTCATGTGTGATAATTAGCTGCATGCTGTGTGTCCCGCTGCTGGTGGAAGCTTCATTAGCCTGGCCTGCCAGCCACTTCTGCATATAGCCCTTGCATAGTTAATCGCCGAGGCATTGTAATTACTTAAGCATTAACCATTGTTGCCACACTTGAGCGCTTCCTGGCGCCAGGCACAATGGGGCAGGCAACATAAACCTGCGCCGACCTCCCTCCCTCCCCTGTCGCCTCACTTCCGGCTGTGCGCTTTGCGCCCTGGCTTAATTAGGTTTTTGACCAGTGGCTGCTCCTCCTGCTGCTTCTGCTGCTGGTGCTGTCGCTGCGGCTGGTTGCAAGAGGTGTTGCCTTCAGCCAGGCGCCACTTGCCACTTGCCACTTGCCGCCTGCCACTAGCTGCCTGCTGGCCACTGTTCGCCGCCTTCTGACCATCGTCACATCATAATTTATGATCGAAAACGCGTTTTGGGTTGCGGTTTTGCACTCAGGCTTCAGATTTGCTGTTGTGCCCAGCCAGGCATTAAAACCAATTGATTTATGGCCATGCGATCTATGCTAGCCCGGTCTCGCTCGCATCAGTTCGCACCCTCTCCCTCTCTCCCTCTCTCTCCCTCTCTCTCCGTCTCTCTATCTCTCTCTCTGTTCCTCTCGTTGACAACACGCCGGCCGTTTATTGGCAAACGCTTCCTCCCTTCTGCCTTTTCCCTATATTCTTAGCAAATTAGCTTGATTTCAATTATGCCCTTCGATTGGGCACTTTAGCTTTAGCATAATTATTTACACATATATAAAATGTATTTATATGGATAGTATATATACTTGATGAGACTTGACTCAGACTCAGGCATTTGGCTATGGCGAAACAAAGCTGAGAGCGTCGATAGCTGCAAATACATGCATGATGTGAATGACAGATGATCTTCTCTGGAGACACTTCTACTGATACTGATCAGGAATGTATATACTCATATATTATAGAATTAAGCATACATTGATCTATCTCTTATAGTAGTCTATCAATGTTATATAGAAAACAGCTTAAGCTCAAGTCAAATAGGCGCTGATAGTTTTGTAATATTGTTTACATTTATACACTTAATATGCGAAGGGTATTTGTGCTTAGGCTTGGCTTAATTAAGATTCTGCTGTATGCTAAGCAGCTGGAAAATTGTGATGCTGCTCATTATGTAATTTGTAAGAGTAGGCCAGGAAAATTCATTGGAGATAGAGAAATCGGAGACACGGAGAAATAGTGGATACAGAGAGAAAGAAAGAAAATTGAGGAGAGAAAGTAAGAGAAAATTGTAAAAACAGATACATAGTAAATTAGTTAGACAAATATATATATATATATATATATATATATATATATAAAACAGAAAGAAAGAGATAAAATAATCAAAAATGAATGAGAGGTAAATTGAGTGTGACAAGGAAAGAGATATCTGTGGGAATATCTGGATTGCTATATACATTAAGATTGATTTCTAAATTGATGATTGATCGATAATTGAGCGGATATAGATAGAAAGATAAACATATCCATAAATTGATCAATTAGATTCACAAATAAATAAATGACTAGAGCGCGAGAAAGAGATAGATAAACAGACAGATAGATAGATAAACAAAGAGATAGATATGTACACAATTATTCGATAGATAAATAGACAATTAGCTTGAACAAGAGATAGATAGCTACATATATGTTATATAGCAAGCTATAGAGAGAGAGAGAGAGAGAGAGAGAGAGAGAGAGAGAGAGAGCAGGTGGATAGTTACCTAGTGCGAGAGATAGAGCGAAACAGAGCGTGAATAAGAAAAACAGAAAATTTCATTTATGGCAAACATTGCAATTGAAAGTCAACTGACTTTTTAACTCTGCGCTGCAAGCTGATTGATTCGAGGGCACACAGACACACTCATACACACACACACACAGAGCTGTTGCCATTAAGTGTTGCAGTTAACGAAGAGCAGTCACACACACACAGACAGACGCACACTTAAAATGCCAGCAGCTATAATTGTTACTCAGGTGACAGATTTGCTGAATGAAAATGGCAGCAGAGAGCGAAGAACGAGGAGAGGCAGATGCAGAAGAAGAAGGAGAACGTGGCATGTCAACGATATGTGGCTGCATGTGGGGCTGCGGGTACTGGGCGTGGGGCGCTGGGCGCTGGGCGTGGTTGCCACACAGCCCGACAATCTCGGCCAAAAGCCACAATGAGCGACAAGCGGAGACATCGTCAGTTTGTATGTGAGTGACTGAGTGAGACGTGCGATGCGAGTGTGCGACAAGTCAGACAAATTATCACGTTACAGTCGAGTGCGTGTGAGGCGTGTGGCATGCCCCACCAGCAGCAGCTGCCTCAGTTGCCGCTGCTGCCGCTGTCTTGCAAGTTGTCGCCATGTGTCGCCTCGCCATGTGCAATCCAGGAAATGACAACGGCAACTGCATTGGCACAGGCAAAAGTCAATTTGCGCACTCCGGGGCGGCTGAGGATTGCAGGATTGCCTGCCTCTGCCCTTCAGTCTTCAGCCTGCTGCTACTGATATGTTAAGTGTGCAAGTGTGTGTGTGTGTGTGTGTGTGTGTGTGTGTGTAAGTGTGTGTATGTGCTTGTCGCTGGTTACCGCAAAATGATAACTCTGCACATGCCTGGCTCCTGGTGTTCTCGCATTGCATTCAGTGCCTGCTCACCCGAGGCTAAGGGATAGCTCCCTGCCTCTTGGCCTCCCTTCAGTCGCCGCGTCCTGCTTTATTATCTGCTTAAACATTGAGGCCATGGCAAGCTTTATTTGCCGTTGATTGACACACCGTAGGCTATCGGCGCTTAATTGCATTTCGCTCAATGATAACATAATTTAAAAGGCGTAACCGGAAATGCGAGTCCAGACCGAGACTGAGACCGAGACAGAGAACGAGTCCAGAGTCTAGAGTCGGGCAACCGGGCAGAATGGCTCGTATCTGGTCACGCATACATTGATTTACGATTTCTTTTCGTTTAATTTTGTCGGCTACGAATCACCTGAACTGTGCTTTAACCAAGATTTCCTGCCCTCTCACTTGATTGGCGCTCGAGTTTACGCTGCGTATGCGTAATGTGTATGCAGCTCATGGCTGCAAGCAATTGAAGTTACAATAATGTTTACTCTACAGATAAGCTTACTTGTAAGCATGAAAATGCTGGCAAAGTGATGAGCAATCGGGATCTTAAGGTCTCGTTGTGATTTTAAGATTTTCTACAAATATATGGTTATCTTGAAATCAAATATTGTGTAATTAAATTAGGAAGATGTCTCGCAGGCATTAACATTTTCCAATAAAATGGTTAAAATGATTTCGTAACTGAAATATTGAAGTGTTCTTGAGTCATTATTCATTAATAGTTTCTTCCTTCCAAATATACTTTCGTTGAAAGGAATTCATGATGTGGAGCCGTCCACATATTCATGATTGGGCAGTTAAAGTAAAAGATTAAAAAACGCAACTGTGAATCATTAAGATTCAAAGTAGCTTTTATAGGCACAAGACAGTTATAATCATGTTTTGAAATCACTTAAGAACTTTCATATTTCCCCTTGAGAGAGCGAAAGAGAGAGCAATAGAATTTGAAAGCATTTTCATACTTTTACAGATCAAAAGAACTGACCAAAAATTTGTAGTTTAGATTTAGATTTCAATTTTATTAGAGCTTAGATTAAAAACAATTTAACAACTCGAAGATGTCGTGTATTATTATATTGCCAAAAATATGATGTATAATACTGTCTAGTTAGTCAAGTTAAGAATCTGGTCTATAAAGCAGCTGCTTCATTGTAAATTTTTTCTTTGCTTCATTTGCCCAAACCTAAGTTTTCCCAACGAGCTGAAGGCAACTCCGTTTTTAATTGCGAAGTTTTGCATTTTTTAATCGCAAAAATACCCAGAATTAAAATTGAAAAAAAAGCCGCACACACATTCACAAATTATTTAACGGGTTTATCTCGTTGCTTTTGGCCTGAATTTAATGACCAAAACTAAAACTGCAATTGGCAAAACGATTTTCGCGCCAATTTCATTTGATAGCGCTGCAGTTTACTGCAATGTCCCTGCTCCAGTCCCTGTTTGCTGCTCTATCTGCCAGTGCCACGCCCCTGTCCCCTGCCCATACGCCATTATGGGCTAAACGCGCTAAGCGCGCGATGGCACCAATCACGGCTTGCCACCATCAATTAAGTGTCAACGCGACAACAACAACAACAACAGCAACAAAAGGCAACAACAATTGTAATAAAAGTTGACAACATTTTTTTGTTGCATGCAACATTCAGCAAAAGCGGAAGCGACATGTAAAAATATAGCCCAAAACGGAAAAAAAGAGGGAGAAGCGAGCAGATAACTTGCTCGATTTTTATATTTGTGCAAATATTTTTAATTTGCCCAGACCAGGCCAGCTTTCATGGAACGGACACCATTTGCCCATTTACAGTATTTAAATACTCTATTGAAAAGGTCGTTAGATTCGACAAAGCGTTAGGTGATAGTACCTATGTATACATGCAGCGATGCTATACGGTAAAGCGATGTTTATTCTAGTGAATTCTAACTGATTTGGCTAGGCGAAAGTCTCTTCCGATGGAGTTCCTTTGCTCGATTGCTCGAATTCGAATTACTTAAAGTATGAATTACAAAATTAATGCTTAAAATAGAGTCTATAAATTTTAATGAAATATTAATCAAAATCAATCAAAAATATTAATAAAATGTTCGTGACAAAGTTGACTTGGGTGTATAAAAGAATGTTATTAAATAGTTTTATGTTTATAAAAGGGAAACTTGTATAGTTTTTTCTCAAATAGATTTATACTTCGAGTTTGACATTGTATTGATTGTATAATGTATTTTGATAAACTTTATACAGACAAGCAACCTTCTTCATTAAGACCAAAATATTGAAAGCTTAATTACGTAATAGCCTGAAGGATGACTCCAATGACTACAATAACATAAGTAGATCACAAAACAACTTTAGCAATCGACCCAATCTATCCATAGCAGTTAGAGTGGCTTTTCATCTATTCACATATTACCAATAAAAAAGCTGGAATCATTACCTTAATTACCTTACTCCTTAGAGTAGAGTATACTGACCCCAACTAGTTAAGTTAAATAAATAATATTTTGTAGAAAAAAAAAGAAAACAATAAAAGAAAAGATATTCCCAGAGTCTCCAAATCAACAATAGGTTTCCCTAGTCACCAATTCACTGTTGTTAATTTTAAATATAATTTATATAATAAAATTCAGATATAGATACCTCGTCAAGTCTTCCTTAGTAGGAAAACAAAATAATTAAATTTGAATCTTAGCCTTCAGCTAAGATGTAATCATAACATTCGGTTATCTTTTCTGCCTTCAATATGAATAGAAGGGCAACCAATCAGCGACCTCTCCAATATAATTCCCTTTTACTTATTTATGTATTTTTTGCTTATTTTTTTGGCAATTGTTTTATTTGGTGTTGAAAGCATCTGTTTGATGGTCGCTGGGCGCGGTGCCTGGTCTCCGTTTAGGGTCTCGCAAAACAAAAATTAAACCGAAAACGGCCTGTCATCATCTTTGGCTGTCTGTCGGCCTGCCTGTGTGAATGCCTGTGTATGCACCGCTCGGCCCCCCTCCCGCCGCCAGCCGGTCTGTGTGTCCGTTGGGCCTGGCCTAGGCCTAGGCAAATGTAAACAATTGACGGGCCGTTGCGACTTGTGCGATTTGTGACTGTGGAACTGTCAGCGAGTTGTGTGACAAGCTGAGGCAGCAATTGAACCGAACTGAGCGGGACTTGTCCCCCGACTTGTCTACTAACTTATTTCCCAGACTTGTCAGGACTATGCAAATTTTATGTTTCAGCGCTGGGAGAAAGGGAAAAGGCGCCAGCTCCGCCTTCTGCAAGGACGCGCCGCTTGTCGCTGTCATTACATAATGACAGTCATTAATGTGGCTAATGGGGTGTGGAGGAGTCGGCGATGGTGGAGGTGGAGGTGGAGGTGAGCCGGGCTGTAGGCCAAAAGTGTTGCGGTCATAATACTACAAGGAGAACAGCAACAACAACGATAAAAACAACAACAGCAACAAGGACAAGAATGAAATTAGCATAATCAATTTGCGCGGCGCTGCGACTTCGTCTTGCTTGATAAATCGTTGCGGCAAGTGGCCCAAAATGTGGCGCAACAACAACTAGGCACAGGAAGAAGCGTTGCAGAATGTTGTGACAGGGGATAGGGACAGGGACAGGAGAAGGTGGAAATGAAGCAAAAGTAGGTGCAGCAGGAGCTGGGCACAGGATGCAACGAGGAAGAGCGGGGTAGAGGGCTTCAATGGGACAGAATGCTGCAGCAGAAGAGCACGCAGGAGCCGCGACTGTAGATATGATAAAAACAGAAAGGTCAGAAGCACGGGGAGAGGTGTAAGCTACAAGGACAAGGGGGCAAAGAGCGAACGTCTTAATGCAGCTGGGGTGAACGGATGGGGTCCATGGTAAAGGGCACTATAATTAGCTCGAAAGACTAAATATTGAAGTTGTAGTTAAAGGAAAAGGGGTAGAAGGTATTCTGGAGGTGAGGTGTAATGAAATGATCTGAAACTAAGTACGGATAAGTAAGGAAATGTGGGATCTCGGGATTGAATAGCAGGAGATATCAAAGCAGTAGAATCAAACCCAAAAAAAAAAAAAAAAAAACAAGTAAGAAAACTCTAGTCGAGACCGCTCGACAAGGGTATACCCTAAACCCTATGAAGAACCGTTATTCCAAGCATTCTTTGTTTCTTTTATATACACATGCATATGTACGTTCATTACAAGCAAAACGTACACACACACGCACAGGCGCACGCACACACACACGCCAATCGGTGCGTCAGCTGTTCTTTGGCTGCTTTGAATGGCAATGCTATGGGAAATTAAATGTTTAATAACTTTTTTTCTAGAGTAACGATTTTGATCAAACTTGTTGGGCGTGATCATGTCATCCATATGTATGTATGTGCCAAAGCACAAGTCTCTAGTATTTGAAATACGGGACTTACAATTTTGAGGCGAAGGGGGCGTGGCATCCAAAATTTAGCAAAAACCGAAATTGTGTAATGCTCACATAACACTAAATGCAAAATTTGAAGACTCTAGCTATAAAGATGAATTATATATAATTATATAACGGAGCATCGATTTCGTTTTTAATCGATAACATTAAAATTAAGACAGTTATCGATTTTTTTTAACAAACTCGATCTTTTCGTGCTATACAGGAACCTACATAAAAAATTTCAAGTCTCTAGCTCTTATAGGTTCTGAGAACGACGCGTTCATACATACGGACAGACAGACGGACAGACGGACAGACGGACGGACAGACGGACAGGGCCAAATCGACTCGGCTTGTCTCCCTGATCAAGAATATATATACTTTATGGGGTCTGCCACGCCTCCTTCTCCCTGTTACATACATTTCAACAAAAACATTATACCCTGTTTTTCCCATTTTCAATGGGTTCAGGGTATAAAAACAGAAGCTGAAGCAGATGTAAATTGAAAAGAGTAAAGATCAACAAAGAGGAAAAAGAGAGTAGCTAGAAACATGTAATAATGACAATCCATCCGAGTTAAAGAACTAGAAGGACACCTGAGAGGTGTAGAGTAAATTGCTGGAAGTGAATATGTAGGGAGAGTACAGTTGTTGCTTAAGAAGCAAAATACATGTGGAGAATCAGTCTACAGAAGCAGTATATGCAGTGCTTATTATGCATAGCAGATATCGAAGAGCAAATGGTAGAGTCTAGAAGAGTACGAAGGTGATGCTAGCAAGGAAAACAAGAAGAGGAGATGCAGTAGTCACACTGACAACAAAAATAATACCAAGAAAAGATACAAGAGTTGGAAAAACCCCCAAATGAAGGAAACAAACAAAACTCAACTGGAGCACATAGTGTCAGAGGTGGCAATATGGGTGGAGGAAGCAACTACAACGGCGGCAGTCCAAACAGACAAAGGCAGATGTCGAAAAAACTGAAGAACAGATTTTTTGCGAGTCCTTTTTTCTCCTTGGCTAATGGACAACGCAAGAGTCGCATCTTAACGGCTGATTGGGCCTGGTTAACGTGACTGGGACAGGGCCAGCGGAAGCAGAGGAGGTGGAGACGGGCCTAAAGGATTCGTGTGCCTGCCGACTGCGTTGTGTCCTGTTGGCGGCGACCCACTTAGCGTTGCAGATACGCCGAAACATTTTTGCATGCAGCAGTTGTTGTTGCAACAGTTGCTGTTGCAGTTGTTGTTGTTGTGCCATTTGCGTGGCGCATGTCGCACGTAGAGGCGCAAAATTTAGCGGCAAGGCGCAAGGCTTTTCACCATTCGTTTCGTGTTTTGCTTTGGCAGTTTTTAGTGCATCTGCAGCACATAACTAAAAAGAAGCGCAAAGAAGAAGCCAGAGAGAGAGAGAGAGAGAGAGAGAGAGAGAGAGAGAGAGAGAGAGAGAGAGAAAAGACACAAACAAGCAAAGAACACAAAAAAAAAAAAAAAAACAAAAAAGCAACAAGCAAACAACATACAAAGTTTCAGTTGTTGTTTCGCCTGGCCCATAAACTGGCCAACAGTCATAGTTCGAGTTTTCACGTTACACAAACCTCGACCCACGAGCCCCGACACCCGCCAGTCCCCTCCGCTAACAAGGCTCGACGGTCGATGGTCCTTCTTTGCAAATGCATTTTGCATTCGTTCAAATTTATTGCATTTGCCTTTTGATTGGCTCCTTTAGCAGCGGGGGGAATGAGAGGCGCGCATAGAGTATGGCTGATGGGCAGAGAGTTTCCCTGTTCCAGGGGGTTGAAGAGTTGACTGGGGAGAAAAGATCCGACGCATTCATAGTAATTGCTCTAAATGAATGTTAATCGTCATTATATAATTTTATAAATAGTAAATGATTCATAAATGCTTCTCAGTTGCTTTCTCGTTGCATTCAGAAAGAGCCTTTCATTAAAGTCAATAGCAACCAACACATTTCGATGGCCAGGGTATATTGACTATTGTCTGTTGATTCTGTTTTTTTTTTCAGTCTGATTTTTAACTTTGCTTACCGACATTTTAAAGCCAGATTGAGGCAGTTTTCGATATGAAATATGCAGAGGACAACAGACTTCATTTGCATAAATAACAAATATCGCTCATACGCCGCATTGTGCGCGCCTGCTGTTGGTGGCGCAACTGATGCTGCCACTGCTGCTGCTGCTGTTTAAGTGGCATACAACAAAAATTATGATAAATCGTGCGAGGCGTTGCGACGCCACAAAGTATCCAATAGAAGTTGGTATAAATCGAGCGGGACGGAGGGAACGACTAGGACTACTACAGCTGTAGCTATAGCTCCCCTTTCAAGCAATTTATGAAGTTTTGTTGCCTACTTTCAGGCGCGCGAAGACAAATTGTGCTGAAAAGTCAACAGCAAACTGTTTGCTAATTGCCAAACAGACAGAGACAGTTGGCGAGCGAAAAAGAGAGACAGAGAGAGAGAGAGAAAGAGAGAGCGTGAGACAGCAAATTGTCACGTGAAAAATTGCCCAGTCATTTGAAAAGTGGCCGCGTGACAAACTTTTTAATAAATGAAACTTTTTGCTAATACCGAGCTTACCAAAACCAAAAAAATAGCTCCTTGCTTCCCACATCGCTGGCCACTCTTAACCGCAACAAGCAATTTTTGTTCTGCCACAAAATAAATGCGAAAATTGGCCAAAAAGCTTAAACAAGCTGCCAATATTTTGTGTACATTTCCGACGTAGTTTTTCCGCTCAATCCCCGTTCTACATCTTTCATCTCTCTCTCTCTCTCTCTCCCTCTCTCTTTCTATCTCTCTAGTTACACTTACACTTTATTGGGTTTTGTATTTTGTAATGTTTCTATTCTCAACTCTTGTCCGTGTATACAATATTATTTTTCTTGCCCCTTTTTGCGCTACTTCTTTTTTTATTTAGCAGAGAAATTGGTAGAGAAATACGAGTGAAATATAAATAAAACACATTTATGTCTGTGCTCATGTTTATTGTCGCACATAAAGCAGCCGAACGACAACCGGGAACTAAATTCACTATTTTTACGGCCAAGTTGGCCAAAAAGGGGGGTTCGCCATACCCGCACACTCCTGTTTCTATTCTCCCCTCTCTCCCTCTTGGCAGCTTTAAATTCTATTAAATTCGAACCACGGTCGAGCAGATCCTTTGCGCACAGGACATGACCAAAAAAAAAGCGCTTACGACAACAAGAAACAAACTGAAAAACCAAGTGACATGCACACCAACAAGAGCAAACATATAACAACGATCTGAATAGAGTATAATCGACTAATCGAGTAAGTTGCCCTGCTAAGGTGACTGAAGCAAAGGATATTTGTACATAATAAATAATTCGAATTTGCATGATTGAGAAATTTGTATTAAGTGATTGTTTGACTAGTTGAGTGTTCGATTGATTGGATGAATGACAGACATTGATTTGTTGCTGGCTAATTGATCGACTGATTGACGATAATACTTGACTGTGGGCCATTATGTTGGGAGAGTTGCGAAACCAACAAGTCGAGCCAATTATGCCAAGGCATAGACTGCTTGACAGAGTGATTGTTTGATTGAAGTCGTACTCGTTCGATGACAAGTCGTAGTTGATTGACTCACTATAAAGCAGCATTACTAATTGATTGGCTCTCTGAATGGGGCAGCAATCAAAATTTATTAAATAACTGTCTGAGCTACAGACAAATGTCTGAAAAGTAGACTCGTAATAGTATAACTCAAGCGGATTTAGTAAGGAAGTAGACTTTTCAATATTCATGTAGCCAACCAGAGCAATTCTGTCTTGACAATAATCATTGTTATATTTCAAGTCCTGCTATATGTGATAATGCAGTAAGACTATGCAAAGAAACTTCTTTGAAGAAGAAGAGGTCACGGTGTGTGAGTCACTAATTTTTGTGTCAGATTCGGATTTGTTTTGTACATTTCGCTATATTGAGAATATTTATACCATGTTTAAAGTTTTATCAATGAAAGGAAGATTCAGCGAAAATCATACTCTACAGGGTATCATCGTGGTACCCAGCCAATATTCGCTGGGCAAGCCGTGCCGCAACCCTTTGCCGCCAATTTCTAAAACGTAGTCGACTTTTGTGCGCGCGTTGACAAAAAATCGCTTAAACGCAGGCCAAGGCACGTTTGCTAAACAATTGCTGTGGGTAAACTTCATTAGAATGTGCTGCAACAACAACAGCAACAACGACGCCAAGAGCAACAGCGACAACTAAAACAACAATAACAAAGACTAACTGGCAGAGTAGTCAAAGGATTCGCACAAGTGACATACAAGTCCAGCTCCATTTTTAACTCTGCCTTCAAACGGCAAACAAAAGCTGCCGAAAGAAAAAAAAAAAAAAACAAAAAGCAGAGAAGGAAAAATGGAAAAATTAATAACAAGCCAAGTACGTAAAATGGCCGAAAAACGCTGTTGGGCATTTGTAGAGCATACAAGTGCCCCTAACTGTATGAAGTACCCTCTAAGCCCTGCCCAACTCTCCTCTTGTCCCTTGGAAAACAGTCCACAAAAGAAATGACATTTGTGCTATAGTTTTCTCTCTTTCTCTCTCTCTCTCTCTCTCTCTAGTTGTTGTTGTTGCTGTTGATGCTGGTTGACCAGCGCGAATTGCGCGCGAATTTTAATTAGTGCTCCCTTTTTCGGGCCAGGGCCAAACTGTAAAAAGCCGCCAAGAAGGCGGCAGCTGTGACCGAAGCTCATGTATATGTATATATGTGTGTGTGTGTGAGTGTGTGCGCCTCTCACAACAAGCAAACAATTAAAAGTTTGTAACCTTAATGCGGATATGTTTGTTAAATTGCCAACAAGCGTAGCGCCACATAACCAAACGACTTTGGTCAGACTTCACATACCACAAGAAGTGAAGAAGCACTGCGAAATACGCTGTAAAAAAAGAAAGAGATCAGAGCTGCGTAAGTAATGTATATGGGATTAGAAAAATCAGACCGAAAATCACATAGAAAGGCACAGCGAATATTCAAGAGAATCGATTAAAGAAATTTCAGTATGCTTTGCAGTGAACAGAGACGGATTAACTTAAGATGAAAGCAACGAGCAAAGCGAGAAACTATTGAAGAAGCTTTTGGGAAAAGCGGAATGGGAAACCCTAGAGAAGTAAATTAAGCCTTGAGGAGGTCAAAAAGGAAAAGCAAAAAGTAAGTTTGATAAAATATTAGCTGGATTCATAAAAACCAAAAAGGATAAGCAAAAATAAAAAAGACAGTTTGTTAAGAGATAAGCCACATTCAGGTGAGTTGTAAGATGATAGAGATGAGAATATAGAAAAGTGAAGATAGAGAAGAGATAGAGCTAGCTAAACTGAGAAGCTAGCATAAACGAGCAAGGGAGAGAAACTGAAGAAGTTAATCAACTCATTTGCAACAATTTTCATCATCTCACCTATCAGACATAAAAAAACTGTACTGCCATACCACACTTTAAGTCTTAACTACCCGCTTTAATCATAGTCTAGCCACAGCGCATGCTATGCTAATGTTTAGACGGCTCTTAGGCGCATTGTCCCTTTGGTCCCCAGAGTCACGCAGAAATGTCCCCAAAATTTTAATCAAGTCTTGCGACAATTTGGCTTCGGCTTCCACTCAGTGACAGGCAAAGGCAACAAGACAAACAGAAATAGAAAAAAATAAATAAAATGCGAATTAAATTACGAAGGAGCAAAAATTTGTTGCCTTTGACGCATTGGCCACAGCAGCAGCAGCAACAGCCACAGCAACAGCAGCAGCCACAAATTAACCATCAGGCGGTTATGGCGGGTGGTGCATTGACTTTTGTTGTTGCCTGCTGCAGGGCTGCAGCTCACAATGTTAATCACAGAGAGAGAAACAGAGAGAAAGAGAGAGAGAGAGAGATGAGAGAGAAAGGCCTGCAGTGGGCGTGGCATTGCCAATTGACCGCAAAAATTATGTGGAAAATTGACCGAAAATTGCACTTGCTGCAGTTCCAACTATATTGTGCCGAATCTTTTCTGGATGGGCGTGTAGGCGTGGCAGCTCAATATGCTGACAATTGATTGTTGTGGGCGTGCCAGGACTGTGGGCAGACTGTATGTGCGATTGGAATGACCGGGAGACTAACAAAAAAGGCTTATGCTGCATTTGTTTGGCGGTTTTTGGGAAATTCTATTTAATAGCAACAATATGTTGAAGCAAATTTTGATGCACTCAGAGAAGAGAATATTCATAAGTATTTAACAAAATATTAGTTTTTGTATTAATATTAAGTTGCAAATTTTGACATATATAGTAAGAATGTTCTGGTTAACATCTTCATGCGGTCAAATTATAGTTAAGTTTGAATCTAAAAGTTTATCTTTATATCACTATTATTATCTTTTCGTCTCTTCTCTCTCTCTTTCTCTCGCTGTCGCTTTAACTTAATTCGCTGATCTGCTGACTTACCTGGCTCTCAGCTCTGTTTCCTTTTACTATCGAAAGAAATTTGTTTTTTTTTTAGCAACAAAATTCTATGAAGAGTTTTACAGAGGAATAGAAAAAAAAAATAGATAAAAATAAAGCTAACTTGATTTCAATGCATTTCCCCAGAAATACTACTTTTTATAATTGATAAACGATATTTTATTGTAGATTAACTATTTTTAAGTCAGTTTAATTAAAATCTGAATGTATATATATTTCTTTCAGTGCATCAATTAGCTTGAGGCAAATAGTGCAGCAGGCAATTGTTAGCGGTTAGGTTCAAGATGAAATGTGTAAGAACATATTTGGAAGACCAAAAGTACACATCGGCAGGGAAAGGGAGAGAAAGGGGGAGTGGGAGAGTGAGTGAGAGTGGAAAAGGATGCTTGGCAGAGTTAGAGCTTTACTCAAAATAGGCGCATTGCTTATGAAATGCATTGCCAACTGAGCTAAGCATAATGGCACAATCCACACACACACACACACACACACACATATATACACACTCACAAGCATAGAAATAACAAACAGCAGAGACACACAAATGCACGGAGACCAAAAAGTCAGGCTGAAAACCTGAACTGAAATGCAATTACTGCAGCTACATCAAAAGTTGCTTCTGTTGCACCCAAAGGATGCAGCCTCAAATAAGACGAGCTAAGTGGCAAGGGGCGTGGCTGCGTGTGTCTGCATCTGTGTGTGCGCCAACAAATAAACATATCAAAATTGCATATTGTTTTAATTGTTTTGTTACCAGGTTTTAGGTTATTTGATGGCAAGACTAGAGATTAACGCATTTACACAGCAAATCCTGAAAGTCTACTGCATGAACACACACACACACACACGCACACACACATATATGCGTATGTATCACACACACATTCACACACCCGATACGCAACGAACTTTGCTTTAAGCTGGCATAAATTTCCTGAGAGCCAACATAAAGTTGTCTGAGCTGCTTGCATATGTCTCTGTCTCTCACACCTCCTCTTTCCCCCCTCTCTCTCTATCTCTCACTCACTCTGCTCCTCTTGTCTGTGCGAGTGTGTTTAACTTCTCTGGCTCTAGCTTATTTGGCATTTAGCTTGTCGTCTTGCCTAGCATGCCAAAACAATTATGCATATTAAACGTTCGACTTTATGTTATTAAAGCCAGCCATCTCATCTAATATCTAGCCATCTCTTTCACTCAGCAATGCTCCCTCCTCCTCTCCCTCCCCTCATTGCTTGACTTAAAGTAGCTGCCACTTTAAGTTCGTCGATCGTAAAACAAAGGCAATAAAATGCGCATAAAAACGACGTAAAAACAGAAGAAGAAAGAAACGCGGAAAACACTGAAAAACCTTTTGGTTCTCTTGATTTGCATACCCTATAAAAAGAACGAACCACACTCATTTCGCGGGGCATTTTGTGCTTCAATTGATATTAAATGGGATTGTTAGCGAAGGGGCTTTAATGTGGTTGAGAGAGGCTCATTATATAGTTCAAATATGTTTAATATTGAAGAGTCTGGATACAAAGTAACACATGGTTGCCTATGATTCGAGAGAGATTAGTTTAATCGGAAGCCCAACTTTAGTTTATTTAAAATACTATCAAGCTAGTTCTTAGCTGTTTTAAATAAATTTGTATTTATTTAATATGTAATAGTCAATTATTTGAGCTATGTGAACTGGTTCACAAATGTTTCGAAATTAATTTGATATAGCTTCATAAATAAGTTAGAAAAGCTGTTTTTAGCTTGATTATGTTCTGGTTGAGTACGGCTTAAGGTACGATTTAGTTAATTGCTAATTCCAAGTTAGTTGTGCACTACTTTAAGAACTCTTTCATTTTATTATTCTATTTTATTTTGCATAGCGTTTAGTTGGCTTTCCTTTATCTATTTTATGATCTTCTATGTAAATAGAGTATCTGAGCGTTCGTTTTTGCTCAAATAGTATATCATATTTTTGGTTCTCTCTCTGTTGAAATTCTTGATGTGTTGAACGGCCTGGCACTTGCCTTTGGCCCGGCTGCCCATTATTATTGTGTTTCATTGTTGTTGTTTTTTGGGGCGTTGCAATTGAAAATTTATTTTGTGTGCTCATTTTGCACCTAATTTCAAGTCCAGGCGAGCCGAAGGAAATGAGTCGCAAAAAAGGGGGAATAAAAACTGAACCAAAAACTTGCGAAAGTCATTTTCGTTTTGCCACATCGTAAAATGTGTATGAGTGAGTGTGTGTGTGCCTCGCTCTCATCATTGTTGTTGCTGCCTGCTCGTTGTATATTTATTTTAGATTTATTGTAATGTCCAGCAAAAAGATTGCCCAGTTGGCCAGCCTCACCCCTCCAGCGCCCCTTATGGCCAGGCCTGGCCCAAGCGCCATGCTCCCCATCACACATCCCCCGTCATTCGCAGTTTTTGGGGCTTTTTGCGACACACACGCATTTGGTATGCAGTTTGCGTTTTGAGGCCTGACAGGACATGAACATCGGCCCAGGATGGCATTGGAGCTGTTCGTAGGACATGGACTGCGGCTTTCATACGCCCATTGCACAGCTCTGACTCCCTCTCTCTTTCTCTCTCTCTCTCTTTCTCTGTCTCGCTCTCCCTTAGCCACTTGGTCATATTGAAAGTAATGTTTACGTTTCCGTTTCCGGTTTAAGTCCATGTCAAGCCATTCAGCCAGAACGTTTGTATTTCATTTTAAATTTGCTTCCAGCTGCCCAACAAATTTTTTTTCGTTTTGTTGTTGTTGTTGTCATCTTTATGCTGCTTCTTTCTAGCTCTTTTTTCGGCTATTTTTGGGGCGTGTTGCAATTGTTGTGTGTCGTCTTTGCTTATGTGATACCCTGTGAAAGTGGAAGCATTTCAAAATGGTTTTTGTTCGGTTTTTACATAAAAACTAAAATTAATAATAATATTTTCTAAGAAAGCTGATTGATTATTCAAGTAATGAAAACATCCTTTATAAACACTGACACCAAACTTAAAGATGTTTTAAATTCTATCCAAACCTTATTTAGTTTTCAGTTTAATTACACTTCAGGTATATTAAAATGATAAAGCAAGATAAAGAAATATTAAATATTCTACAATATATTATTAGTACAAGAACAAAACCTACCTTAAATTTAATCACTTCTTGTAAATTTATAGGGTGTTCAAGAGTAGCTGAGAAATTAGATTTGAATTCAGCTTAGCAAATTATATGAATTTCTCATTCTTTTTTGTTAAATTAAAAACACTTTACGGGGTAGCTTGTAGTTGCTCTGAAACTTGAATAAGTTTTAAATTGATTGGGAAATTAGTTGAATTGGGTTAATTTTGCGTATGTGAAAGTATGTGGTGATCTTACTAAGGTCAAATTAATTTTATAGAGTATCTTGCAGTGTAGATAAATTTATTACTAAATATCTAATTGTTATGCTCTCTCAATGTTAATGTCAATGTACATCATAATTTTAAAGTAAACTTGCATAAGCTAGCCTTAACTCTTCTACAGGGTATATCGTAGTCATGCCTGACTTTGATGATTCCCTTTCCTTCACTTTGTGCTCATTGCTTTGCCTTTTGCTGTGCTGATTGCAGCTGCAACAACCACAAACTGCAATTTGATTACGGCAAAAGTTTTCGCCTTTGTCTCAGGCTCAGCCTCAACCTCATCCTTAGGTTCAACTTCAAGTCTGTCCAGCGGCGCAGACCCTTCATTAGCCTAAAGACTTGCATCATCTTCAATGTTATGAGTGGTCGACTCTGTCTCTGTCATCATTCTAACATTCTATCACTCGCTTTTTCGGAGGCTTTCAAGTAATTAGAAAAATACGAACAACAAAAACTAAAATCAAAGGGAGGAAAAAAGCTGGCAAGGCAGACATTACACATACGCCGCATATGCCAAGTGTCTTGTAGAAAAAAAAACAAAAAATAGAAAAAATCGAAAAAAAACATATGGGAAAAGCGCGCAGCCCCTTGCCGTCGAGTGGGCGTCAGCTGTGGGATAGGCGTGGCCCGTTAGCCAGTGGCGCATAACAAAATTGCGCATTTAGCGAAAATGCAAAAGTGCAAATACGAACATCCGCTTCCGTTGCATCACCAACGGATAAGCTCCTGGGCCAGGGGTAGTTCCGCACGGGGTGCTCGACTGCTTGTCCATTTGTTTTGTCGCTTCGGCTTTGCTGTTTGGCTAAGTGCCGCCACCGTCGCCCGTTTTCCAACACTCAACCAAGAACTGCTGACGACCTGAACAGGCAAACACTGCCGCCCGTCCGCCGTCCGTCGTCCGCCAGCCGCCCTGCCCCTGCCTCCAGTGCAGCCCCTATATGAGCCCCATCCCCGTTGATTTTTACGACTTTTGCTTGTTTTTTCATCTTCTTCGTTCGCTTCGTTTTTTGGGCCTCATGTATTTTTATTTTGGACATGTGCCAAAAAATTTGACATATGAACTGCAGGCCGCCAACGCGCGCGCGCGCACACCAACCTCTCCGCAGCCCAACCCCACCCCTGTTTCGTCATACCCCTGCCACGCCGCTGCCGCCTTTGGCCTCTGCTTACATCATGAGGCGGGCCGCAAAAAGAAATCGCACTGCATTATTATCAACTTCAATTTTGACTGTCGACGTTGCCGGGCTCCACAAATCAGCTGCCCCGCCCACAATTCTGCACCCCTCACACAGCGCAGCAACAACAACTGGAACTGGAACTGGAGAAAAAACCTGTCCTGCATACGCGATGTGCCACAGGACAACAGCAACAACAACAACAACAATTGCGAAAAAGCCACAAAATTGAAATTACATGTTTTACTTATAAGTTGGTTTTCGCAAAAGGCGCCAGCGAAACAACAACAACAACAGCGAAAAGCGCAACAAAAAATGCGAAGCTGAAAGTTATAATCTGAATATGCACGACTAGCTTTTACCCTGTAAACATATAGTAAATTGTTTAGCCCAATGTGATTTTTATTGAATAAGGAGTCAAGGAGTCCGTTTGACTCCCTTGAAGCCGATTGAATTGCTGATTAGTGCTTTAATTAAAATCGATATATATCGATAGAAAAATCATATGGTCACATAATTTAATTATTGAATTGAATTATTAGTTATTTAGAAATTTGACTTTTTATGCCACAAACTCAAATGTTATCAACCGTTGAACAGAAAAATACTTATCGATAAATGAGCTCTTATCGATTACTTACTCGACTACCTTGCTTAACAATTTTTGTCTACTGGCTCATTAAAAGGTGATCACTTTCTTAAAAATATCATGCATACATGTATGAATATTTCTGTATTCGTTTCCAATAATATAGATTTCGATAAACTAGGATTTAATAAATAAAAAGGGCAAAGCATAACAATGATGGATTGCAGGTGGCCATGGAGGAATCTAACAGAAGTGAATTTTTATACACATCTCTGTTATATGTTATATATATATATATATATATATATATATATATATATATATATATATATATATATATATATATATATATATATATATATATATATATATATATATCTATATATATAAAATTCTCGAGTGTGGTGTTTGTTACCAAACTACTCCGAAACGGCTCGACCGATTCTCACGAAATTTTTTATGCAGATCGTGTAGGACTGAGAATCGGCCAACATCTATTTTTTATACCCAAATAATAAATAATTGCGCTAATTATTGATCAAGAAAATAATACATGTTATACACCAATCAGTTTTCCAACTTGATTTATTACAACAATGCCACGAACTACCTGCCAAAAAACAAATGTTAAGGGAAAAAAGATAAATGAGTCGTCAAACAAACAGATCTAGAGGCATGCAAGATAGAAGAGCAATAAGATCAGATGCAGAAAGGCAACAAAGTAATGCAGATGTCCGTGTAAGAATGGCGCAGTTACGTGCATCACAAAGACAATTGGAACGAAGAGAAGCGCGCAGATTCGTAGCCAACAGACGTAGAGGGATTGACCAACATCAACAAGTACTTCGAACATTTACATCACATTCATTTCTTCGACTAGCATTTCAGTATGAGCCTGATGTTGAATATTACGCTCATTCCAAAGTGGTAATTGGTACATTGGACAAGGAATGCCCGCACTGTCAAGCCCTTAAATTTAAAAATGAGCCAATTGGGATGTGTTGCTCATCAGGAAAAGTGAAACTTCCAGAAATTGAAACACCGCCGGAACCATTGCACGGCCTCCTTATTGGTACTGATCCAAATTCTTCGCTGTTCTTGCGTTCAATTCGGCAATTCAATTCATGTTTTCAAATGACATCGTTCGGAGCAACGGAAATAGTTAAAAATACTGCTGCAAATGGTCAACAATTTAATTCCACATTCAAAATCCATGGCCACTGTGCTGAAACAGTGTAAAATTATTATCTGGGATGAATGCACCATGGCACATAAGCATTCGCTGGAGGCATTGGATAGGACAATGAAAGATATAAAAAACAACGACAAACTATTTGGAGGCACTTTGTTACTCCTTTCAGGTGATTTCAGACAAACACTTCCCGTTATTCCACGATCAACATACGCTGATGAAATTAATGCTTGCCTCAAATCGTCCCGACTGTGGCGTAATGTTGAACGAGTACAACTGACGGTGAACATGCGCGTTCAAACGCTTCAGGATCCATCCGCCGAAACTTTTTCGAAACAGCTATTAGATATTGGCAATGGGAAAGTTGCCGTACATGAAAATACTGGATCAATAAAATTACCAACCGGTTTTTGCACAATCGTCCACTCGCAAGATGTTCTCATCGACTGTATATTTCCCGATGTACACACACAATATATAAATCTTGACTGGCTGGCAGAAAGAGCTATTTTAGCAGCGAAAAATGTGGACGTTCATGGATTAAATTTCAAGATACAACAATTGTTGCCAACAGACTCTGTGTCATACAAATCTGTTGATACAGTTTGCAATACTATCGAAGCTGTAAATTACCCAGTAGAATTTTTGAATTCCTTGGATTTGCCAGGCATGCCACCGCACCACTTACAATTGAAAGTAGGATCTCCGGTGATTTTGCTCCGTAACTTGAACCCACCACGGCTGTGCAATGGCACACGATTGGTTATTAAAAAATTAATGAAGAACGTGATTGAGGCCACCATTTTAAAAGGCAAGTTTCAAGGTGAAAATATATTGTTGCCACGAATCCCCATGATTCCTACAGATGTGCCAATTGAATTCAAACGCATTCAATTCCCAATTAGATTGGCATTCGCGATGACAATCAATAAGTCGCAAGGCCAAACGTTGTCTGTATGTGGTTTAGATTTGGAAACACCATGCTTTTCCCACGGACAACTATATGTGGCATGTTCTCGCGTCGGGAAACCATCAAGTTTGTTCATATTGGCTAAAGATGGCCTAACAAAAAATATTGTGCACTCTATTGCGCTTAGCGAATAATCTGTATTTTTATTAACTGTCATTTTTAACAATAAATAAATCGTACTTCAGTTGTTTATAACGTTTTCGACTATAACTTCATCCCCATACACTTATAGTAACTTAGATATTAGATATTTGAAAAAGGCAAAACAACGTTTGCCGGGTCAGCTAGTATATATATATATATATATATATATATATATATATATATATATATATATATTGTATATGGTCGATTTACAGGGTATTTAAGGGTACACGTAGGGCATAGGAGCAGCTGTGGGGTGTGGCAACTGCAGGGGCTGAAGGTGGCTCATTAATTTGCCAAAAGCCAAAAGGCAGATAAGCAGCATCAGCTGAGCCAAGAGAATTGAGCACGGTGTGGGTGGGGGTGTACTTGGGTGGGTGGTGGTAGGGTGAGCTGCAGCTGCAGCCACATGCATGCGTATGCAAAGCGTATATGTCTCTCTCAGTGTGCGTGTGTGTGTGTGTGTGTGTGAACCGCAGCTCAGTCAGATAAAATCCAATATGGCGCCAATTTTCTCACGTCTGACATTTAATTAACACAATGCGGTGAAGGGGTGGGGGAGGCGGATGCACCAAAGGCGATTACAAAAGATAGGGTAGAAGTTATGGTTAAACAGTTGTGGGAGCATAGTGAGGTGCTGCTCCTCTATTTTTTCCATTTCGGCCAAAATATATGCTCTGGCAAAAAAGTTGTCATTAAAAAGACAGAAAAAATTTGTAAATTATGTTAAAAAGTTTGTGGGTTGCATTTTTTTAGTTTTTGTTTTTTCTTACGCATTGTTTGAAAGTTGTTTATAAGGCGAGTGCTCAAAGCCTGGTTTACGACCCAGCGGAAAGGCTTTGACAGATATTGGCACATGCACAAAGAGGTTGCACCCTTAATGAAGCTGAGATTTTAATAGAGTCTGGGTTAACAAGGGACTAAAATACCAAAAAACAAGTAAGAAAACTCTAGTCGAGACCGCTCGACTAGGGTATACCCTAAACCCTATGAAGAACCGCTATTCCAAGCATTCTTTGTTTCTTTTATATACACATGCATATGTACGTTCATTACAAGCAAAACATACATACACATGCACAGGCGCACGCACACACACAAGCCAGTCGGTGCGTCAGCTGTTCTTTGGCAAGAATATATATACTTTATGGGGTCTGCCACGCCTCCTTCTCCCTGTTACATACATTTCAACAAAAACATTATACCCTGATTTTCCCATTTTCAATGGGTTCAGGGTATAAAAAGATTTTTAAAGAAAATTTTTGTAGTAAGTAAACAAACAAACAAATAATAATATAATATTAATAACAATAATATATTAATAATAATATTGATAAAACTTGTTGGCTGTTTTTATTATACCCTGAACCCATTGAAAATGGGAATTCAGGGTATGTTTTTGTTGAAAAGCGTATGTATGTAACAGGCAGAAGGAGGGGTGGCAGACCCCATAAAGTATATATATTCTTGATCAGGATGACAAGTCGAGTTGATATAGCCATGCCCGTCTGTCCGTCTGTCCGTATGTATGAACGCGTCGTTCTCAGAACCTATAAGAGCTAGATACTTGAAATTTTTTATGTAGGTTCCTGTATAGCACGAAAAGGTCGAGTTTGTTAAAAAAAATCGAGAACTGTCTTAATTTTAATGTTATCGATTAAAAACGAAATCGATGCTCAGTAAAATAATTCTATATAATTCATCTTTCTAGCTAGAGTCTTTTAAATTTGCATTTAGTGTTATGTGAGCATTATACAATTTCGGTTTTTGTTAAATTTTGGGTGCCACGCCCCCTTCGCCTCAAATTTGTAACTCCCGTATATCAAATACTAGAGACTTGTGCTTTGGCGCATACATACATATGGATGACATGAATACGCCCAACAAGTTTGATCAAAATCGCTGTTCTAGAAAAAAAGTTATTAAGCATTTAATTTCCCATAACATTGTCATGCAAACAGCAGCCTAAGAACAGCTGACGCACCGACTTCCACTTGTGTGTGCGTGCGCCTGTGTGTGTGTGTGTGTGTAATGAACATATATATACATAAGTATATAAAAGAAATTGAGAATGCACGGAATAGCGGTTCTTCGCAGGGTTCAGGATATACCCTAGTCGAGCGGTCTCGACTAGAGTTTTCTTACTTGTTTATTATTCTTATACTTATCATTGTATTCGAACCATTGTATAAAAACAATAATTGAATGTTATTAATAATGACACTAAGAGAAACAAGCTCTATTGGGGACTACCCGACTAAGAGATACTCATACGAACAATTTCAGATCTCCAAGATTGTTTGCCACAAACTTCTATATCAAATGTTTCTTATATATTTATATATTGTATTCTATTTTAATACTCATCATATTGTCATCTCTTCGGTGTATTTCCTATTAGATACTATCTTCTGTGCCGTTCCAACTTTCCATACTTCTTAACTTCCTCATTTAGTTCTCAGATTCTGTTTGGCGTGTGATGTCATATCTCTACTTAAAATTAGATCAAATATACAAATATCTATATATAGCCTGCTATGAGCTATCTACAGCTGCGCTGAACTTTAGCCAACACTTGAAGATTGGCTAATTAACAGTTTTTTTTGCTAGCTGTCTAAGCGCTGACGTCACTCGAGGCTTGGCTTCTGGGTAAACGGAACGCAGCTTAAGCTGCGTTTCAATAAGGCAAACGTCTATTTTTAGATCATTCAGCAAAAAAGGCAAAGCAGACTGAAGAATGAGTATGCGAGAGACTGAGCGAGAGAGTGATAGAGAGAGATAGGTAAAATGTGAAGAGGGGCTTGGGGTAGACACAGCTAAGCCATGCTACTTAACGGCAGAAGGCGTCTAACGCTAACTGTAATTTCCAACAGCTTTCGCAATAATAACAACAACAAAAACATCAGACACATTAACAGCCGCAACAGAGACAGACAGACAAGTGCAGTTAAACGAGTTGAATTTAAAGAGCGACAGCAGCAGTCGCAGCAGCCTTCGTCTCAGTCGCAGTCGCAGTCGCCGTCGCTACAGACGCTAAGAAACAGAATTCGAGAATTCAAGTGCAAACGGCAAATAAATCAAATAGCAAACAGAAAGCGCAGCGTAAATACATATTTGTTTAACAGTTACAGAGAGCGGCTTTTGCACACACTCACACGGGCACACACTCAATCGCATGCCAGAGCATAGCGCAGCCAGCCAGCCCCGCCCGCTGATCAAGATGCACTGGCATGGAGCGAAAAGAAAAAACAAAAAACTGCGTCAGTGTGTCAAGTTCGTTTTATGGTCGGCGTGCTGAGCTGAAAGAGTGTGTGTGTGTGTGTGTGTGTGTGTGTGTGTGTGTGTGAGAGAGAGAGAGAGAGAAAGGGAGAGCAAGAGAGCTCCATAACGAAGAGATCTTTGGTCATTTGTTTAAGCTCTTCAGTGCTGGCGATCTCTTCGACGGCGTTGAAAGGTAAATGAACTTCCGGTTGAATGGAAGTGCCATAAATATCTCTTATGCGCACAAATATTTATGATTATTACACAAAGAGAATTAAAAGCAACAGAGAACTGTAACGCAATCTCTATATTTGTATAATTGGTTTACTCACACACACACACACATGCACACACACACGATCGTTAAGTAGTTGAAAACTTTAAGTACTTTTTGTCTGTTTCTATCTCTTTTGGTATGGTTTGGCCAGAGCTGGTGGGTGGTGGGAGCGGGAAGGGGTTGCGGTTTGTACAGTGTTTGGTTTCGCTCTCGCATTTTTTTACGCAGCAGCAGCTGCTGCTGGCGCTTTTTAGTTGTTTATGCGGAGCAGCGGGTTTGCGCGGCGAGCAGCGGCAGCGGCTGCTAAGGTGGCATTTGCGAACTTTTGTTGTTGTTTTCGAGTATTCATACACACACACACATATGTGTATCTATGTGTGTATGTAGATACAGGCTGCCTACATCGGAGATACAAACGAACTTGGGGACTCTCAGAATTGGCGTCGTTCTCAACTCTCAAGTATTTATAATTGAATATAGCTACTTATGGGGTATGCGGACTATGAAAGGTAGTTAGTTCGAAAGGAAAGTAAACAAAATAAATAAATTATTTATTTTTTATAATTTAAATTAATTATTTATTTTTAAGGCATAAATATACCTTAGAGTGTTACCAATTCAGTTTGAGTTTCGGAATATCCACTTCAATTCCAACATGTTAGGGTAGCGGCAATTTGCTGTTAAGCTCACCTTGGCTTATGTTTATTTTTATTGGCAAAATGCTGCGCAAATTCAGTTTTCTTTGTCAATTTTTACAACAGCAAGTGCTCAAAATATATGCAAACATGTGTATTGAAAAGAAGTCAAAAAACAAAAATATTGCTGTATATACATATAAATGATATGTAAAGTATAAATTGTGCTGAACGATGGAAATTCAATATTGATTCGCATTGAGCGAGAGAACCATATTCGTAAATAAATCAATTTCATTGAAAAAGTTGAGTAATATTTTGGTCAACTTGTGAATTTCATTTAGCTGGCTTTAAGTGGGGAAAATCTACGTAGATAAACTTGTCTATTCAGTTATCTTTATGAAGCACACCTGCCTAAGGGTAACAGGTCTAAGGTCTATAAAGACCAGTTTCTGTGATATAGAATATGCATGATATCTAGAGACATCTAGAGAACATCCATAATATATATTCAACTGTATATTGTTGTCTACTCAATATGTAGCTCTTGATAAAGCAATAAATATTTATATATATATATATATATATATATTATTATCCAGAAAATGACAATAACTTTTCTATACATATAACAAGGAATGTGCTCATACATGGTACATACATATATAATATAAATACATATACATACCTATTACAGGGCAAAAGAAGCTTAACATTTCAGTCTGATTTAATTTGATTACAATAAAATAAGGACTTCATTCATCAAGTAGTTCACTTGATTGATTGAATAATATTAAATGCTTTGTTCCAATCTGAAGCAGAGGCTGAAGTCTTTATTGGTTACAGTGTCTGCCTAGTTGAAGACGTCAAATTAAAATAATATACATATGTATATATATTGTCCGTAAGATTAGACTTGCATCTGTAATCAAATAGATTGGAGTGACAAATTTAGAATGAAAATTGTAGCTGGCAATTCAAACATAATTCAAAGAAGTTAGAAAAAATACTCGTTCACGGTTCCAAACAGCTATATGTATTATTAATTACAGTTCTGCTTATCTGCCAAGCCCAAAAGGGTGAGTCATTCATTCATTGATCAATTTTTATATAATTTGATATATTTTTCAAATTTGTTATGCCCTTAACAGGCATAAAAAATATTGATTAGTCAACCGCTCAACAATAACTGTGTAGTAGGAATTAAATTTGTAGTAGACAGGAATATTAAACTTCAGGTCAATCTTATGAAGGGTTCATTGAAATGTAACTTTTCTTCTTTTCGAGTCTCTAGCTTCGATAGCAGCGAAATAGTTTGTGGTCACTTCGAAGCGAGATGGCAGCAGTTTATTCTAAATATGAGTTTCGATATTTTGCAAAACTGCATTTGTGCAATACTTTTAATTTATACTGGTATGGGATTGATACATATGTATGTATGTAAATAATAATCATAAAAATGTGTAACGAGATATTTGCAAATATTTTTATTTTAAATTAGTATTAATGTATTAGTATTGGGTTATTTTTTACTTGATGACAATTTAAATTCATACGAATTTTAAGATTCAGTTACTTTAAGACGTCTTCTGCCTCCTCTTGAATTGCTTAAAAATTATCTAAGCCTATCCGCAACTCATTTTGCTTTTTGTCTGTATGTGTTACCTCTCAACTAATGCATTTATAGCTGTTTGACTGAGCGAGTGTTGTCTGTGTTTACAGCTGCTGCTTTCTAATGCCACATTACGAGCAGTAGGCGACTCAACAGTAGCAACAACAATTGCAAATGCAACTGCTGCAAATAAAGAAACAAAGCAAATGAAAGGCGGCTAAAAGACAACAGCAGCTTCAATCTCACACTGCGAGAAAATATTATAAATAGTGTTTAGTGGTTAAAGTCCAGAAAAGTAAATTAATGTATAATATAGGATCAGAGTGTGAATCATAGTCAATTCCTTTTAAAGTTTTTTTTTTAATTATAGTAATCGATCTATCCTTAGATTTAAGATCTTAAATATTTCCATCGAATATTTGATTTCCATTTAGTTCAGCATTTTTGGTATGGCTATTTTCTCTAAGTGTAGTCAGCCTGGCCAGACATCTTTAAAGGGGTGCTGCAACAATGTTGCACTAATGGCTGCTTGCAGCGTGCAACAACCTTGCGCAGAGGCCGTCGCTGGCGAACAGCGTAATGAGCAATGCACTAGATAATGATGCTGATAATGATGACGATCGTTGCCGATCCGTTGCCAGACATATTGAGACCAATTAGTGGCTCAAAAATCCGCTTGGCAGCAAACGGAACTGCAGCTTCGTCTAACTGTTCAATGCGGCTGCTGCAACATGCGAAATGCTGCACGCGACATGCGGCCAATAGTAGAACGTCGACGCCGACGCAGACGCCGACTCCAATGCCGACTCCAACGTCAGCTGTGGCAGAGATAGAAGCAGCAGCACTGGCAGAGGCAGACGATCGCGGCCTACTTTCTCCGCATTCCAAAATTCAAGTCGACGGCGTCTTGGCGACTCACAGACTTGCGACTCGGTTGTGCAGCCAGCGCGGCAGCAGCAGCGGCGGCGGCAGCCGGCAAACTAGACAAACCACCAGCCATTGAGGAAGTGAATGCATGTAGCATCTATCTAGATACAGTGAAACATGCCTTTAATTAACATTGAAATTAAGATTAGTATTTGCATAAATATAAATGTAGATAGATTGTTTATTGATTAGTATTAGTATTAGTATTAGTATTAGTATTAGTATTGGTATTAGTATTAGTATTAGTATTAGTATTAGTATTAGTATTAGTATTAGTATTAGCATTAGTATTAGTATTAGTATTAGTATTAGTATTAGTATTAGTATTAGTATTAGTATTAGTATTAGTATTAGTATTAGTATTAGTATTAGTATTAGTATTAGTATTAGTATTAGTATTAGTATTAGTATTAGTATTAGTATTAGTATTAGTATTAGTATTAGTATTAGTATTAGTATTAGTATTAGTATTAGTATTAGTATTAGTATTAGTATTAGTATTAGTATTAGTATTAGTATTAGTATTAGTATTAGTATTAGTATTAGTATTAGTATTAGTATTAGTATTAGTATTAGTATTAGTATTAGTATTAGTATTAGTATTAGTATTAGTATTAGTATTAGTATTAGTATTAGTATTAGTATTAGTATTAGTATTAGTATTAGTATTAGTATTAGTATTAGTATTAGTATTAGTATTAGTATTAGTATTAGTATTAGTATTAGTATTAGTATTAGTATTAGTATTAGTATTAGTATTAGTATTAGTATTAGTATTAGTATTAGTATTAGTATTAGTATTAGTATTAGTATTAGTATTAGTATTAGTATTAGTATTAGTATTAGTATTAGTATTAGTATTAGTATTAGTATTAGTATTAGTATTAGTATTAGTATTAGTATTAGTATTAGTATTAGTATTAGTATTAGTATTAGTATTAGTATTAGTATTAGTATTAGTATTAGTATTAGTATTAGTATTAGTATTAGTATTAGTATTAGTATTAGTATTAGTATTAGTATTAGTATTAGTATTAGTATTAGTATTAGTATTAGTATTAGTATTAGTATTAGTATTAGTATTAGTATTAGTATTAGTATTAGTATTAGTATTAGTATTAGTATTAGTATTAGTATTAGTATTAGTATTAGTATTAGTATTAGTATTAGTATTAGTATTAGTATTAGTATTAGTATTAGTATTAGTATTAGTATTAGTATTAGTATTAGTATTAGTATTAGTATGAGAAATACATAGTCATTAGCTTCAATAGCAGCATGAGCATTACTCTACGCGTAGTAGTAGTAATATTTAATTTGACGCTTCACTGTACATTCTCCACGGCCGAATTACGGACATCGAGGCGTGCCATTTAACACTTCAAGTTGCAGTCAATTTTCTTATTCAGATTTTTGTTCTTGCTGTTTGTTTTTTTAGTTTTTGGGTTTTGGTGCCGCTTGGCCAGCCAAACGATGCAGGCACTGTTGGCGTCGACGCTGGCGCTGGCGTCTCCAGCTGGACAGCGACCAGCAGAGGAGGGCAGAATCTTTTTACCGTTCTATAATTGCATAACCGCTGGCGCTCAGCTGTTCGCAGTTTGTGTGAATGAGTCGTTGCCAACGTCGACGTCGACGTCGACTTTGTCGATTCGCTGAATGAAACGGATTAAAATGTGGCCCTTGGCTGCTAGCTCTTTCGCTTCTGCTCTCTTTCTCCGTTTCTCTCTTTGTCTTTCAGTGTGGCAGTCTAATTTTTTTGCGATCGCTTTGCTATGTTTTTGATTGTTATTGTTGTTGTTGTTGTTGTTGTTGCCACGCACCGTATCGCACTTTTAGTTCATTTACCTGACGGAACGCCGCTTAACAACTGTGCGGACCTAACTGTTATTTTGTCTTGTGTTTTATGTCCAAAAATAGCCATAATCATTTATGTGTGTGTGTGTGTGTGTGTGTGTGTGTGTGTGAGTGCACGTGTGTGTATAATTGTGTGTGTGATTGTGCCCAGTTTGCGCGTGTTTCGCATCATTGAGAACAACGAAAACAACAAGTAATTGAGTATGCAAGGCATGCAGCTACCCTGTAGGTAGCTAATTCGAATCATGAAAATGAAAATAGATGAGAGACCGAAAGAGCGTAAGGCACATGATGAGAAAGGAAGATGAAAATCCAGTAAAACAGAGATAAAAGGAGGAAAGATATGAAGCTAGAATAATAGAGACGAAGAACGAAATGCAGAGAGAGATAGCGAAAGATGCAGAGATTCAGAGAAATATAGGTAGATAGATAAGTAAGAGTGCTTCAGTCAGAAGTGCTGAGCTAGAAGATACCCTTAACTCTGCTCATATATACTTTATGTTAGTTTCGTCAGGCTTAAAATCTTTTAATTTAGTTAATGCATAATAACTAACGGTGTAGATGTACAAAGGTATTAATACTTTCACTGCGTAAATTGAAGATGTTAGTCAAATTCGCCATACGAACACAGCATTCTTTTATATTTAGCAGTGAAGTATAAATACCGATTTTTATCGGTAGTAAAACTTATAAGTAAAAGCCTTTTTTACTCATACGGATGGGCATGACTTGATCCCGATCATTTGTATACATATATTATACTTCATGAGACTTTCTTCATCATTATCATCATCTCATTGTTAATGGGTATTGAGAGAGAGAAAATAGAGTGTGTGTGTGAGAGAGACAGAGAGAAAAGGAGAGAAAAAATGAGAAATAAGTAATAAAACAACATTAGCAGCTAGAAAAACATTATAAGAAAATAATCTGCATTACATGAGCATGAGAGATGCAGTATCTCTCTCACTCTAATTTTTACAGGGTATAAAGCGGCTCTATATAATAAATGTATCTTGGACAGCTCCCAGCTGGCTTTTGGACTTGGCGCAGACGCCGTTTTGCGTTGATTTCCTAATTGAATTTCCTGTTGCTGCTTCTTGTCTTTGCATAGCTCAAGTTGGTCAAGCAGCGGCGGAAGGCGTTGGATGACTTTCAAGGGCTGTATGTAATACGCTCAGCTGTTGATTGTTGGCAGCTGTTTCCTCCTCACTCTCTCCCGTTCTCGTTCTCTCTTTCTCTGAATGACATGAAATAAATACAAAATTAAATATCCGAAAGAATCTGGGGGATCAAATTTGATTTATTAATTGTTTGAATTGACAAGTTGTTCGTTTTCTGTTGCATGCTGCATGCTGCATGTTGCACGTTGCACATACGCCACGTTGGCCATGTGGCAAGCGAATCAAATTAATTTCGATTTGTTTGAGCTCCTCAAGGAATTTCTACAAACGAGAGTTTCTGTCCATTGTATTCGCCTTCATCTTCTGTGGGGCATATCAAATTGCATTTGGCTTTCAGCTTTTGATAATTGTTTATTGCGTATACGCAATGTTGTTGCTCCATGGCTCGTTGAGCTGTCAATCCCCTCGGGTTAGTATCAGAGTTTCTCTGCCACATGCTCACAGACAACAGTTTAGTCTTGGCCACTTTGCTTATTGGCCTACAAAATTGTCTGAAATATTCATGAATTTCTGTGCAAAATTTAAGACAAATTTCGCAAGCAGCCGAAAAGGAAACTTTGTAGCGTTGTAAACTCTTGACATACACAATGTTTTGTGGTTAATTAATTTTGGTTTTCAATTTGTCAAATACTGCCCTATGCAGTTTTCTACTTTGTTTTAAGTTTCTTAGTGATTAATGAAGTATATTCATTATATATCTGAATATTATAATTAATGATTATATACAGGGTATACTTAAGGTATAGATCACACAAATTATAATTTTCCACATATGTTTACAGTGTTTAAGGCCTAACGAAATTATTATTACTATACTAGGATATCATTTAGCTGTTCATTTGGTATATTTTAAATTTTATCTTATTTTTGTAATGCAGCCATAAAAACGTAGTATAAGAGAAGCTCGCATTATTCATTTGCATATTTAATGTGTAAATAATATTAAATTATGTATATTCGAAGTGAGAAGAATGCAGTAGGGTAGGCCTAACTGTGTAATACTTTACAAATTGAAAAGGATAATTAAAAGCAACTTAACTTGGCAATTGGAGTAGCTAAGCTAACCCGAAATTTAAAGCCTCTAGAGCTCAGATAGATGAATATATGGGTATATTTGAATATATATAGATATAACTACGAGGCTTCTACAAAGATATATCTGATTGTGCTCTTTAGATAGACATATTTATAGATTGAATGATATATAAATAAGTAGCAAATAGATATATATATATATGTACAGTCTCTATAGATTATAGATTAATAGTTCATGCGAGTGATCGAATTTCTTTACTCTATGAACAGGGTATCACAGTGAATCAAATTTCCTAGATGATAAACAGATTAATAGATACAAATGTATAGTTCACAACTGTAGAGAATACTCAAGTCAAATATACTCCTTTTGACTGTTGCAAATAAAGTATACTTTTTTTCCATCCGGATTTCTCGGCGACTGCTGCCGCTGAATGGTGGAATCCTTTAGCACTCACGATAATTAGCGGCAATTTGCAGAGTTTTGACGTCTGGAATTTATGGCACATTTTAAGGACATTCGTCAGAGAGCAAAAGGGGGAGGGGAGAGAGAGGGAGATAGCAAGATGGTACTTGGATGGAAATTGAATTCAACTTAAACTGCAAACAGTTTGTGGCAATTTGGCTGACCGAATCATTCATAATGCAAGCTCTGCGGCAAGCTCTGTGTGGCAAGCGCTCTGTGGCAATGGCGCTGGCCAATTGACATGTTGCAGGTGCACGTCTCGTCTCCTGTGTCGTGTCTGTGAGTGTGTGTGTGTTATTCATCTAAGCCGCAAAACTTTGGCTGCGGTGTCGCGTGGCCTGGGTAAAAATTCATTGAATTTCAAATGTGCTTCAGTTTCAGCTTCAGCTCCATCACCAGCTCCAGCTGCCACGCCCTGCCGCCTCCGCTCCCGTCGACCACTCGGCGAACAGCTCGTCAATTGGGCAGCGACAAACGTTGGCCACTTCAATTTGCATTGATATCGTGTGGCATGCAGCATGTCCTATTCCATGTCCTGCCTATTCATGATTCATTGGCCAAAAACCTGGCAACTGGTTAAATTTAACTCTTGCGACTCTTGCCACACAATCGCGCAACACAATGCGCAACACTTGACAAAACAAAGTCAGACGACAGCGTCAAGTGCGAAGACTCAACACAGTTTTTTTTCACACACACATACGAAACTACACACAACAACAGCAATTAATTATTTTCAAGCCTGCGGCTGAATTTCAACACATCAAAGTTAATTGAAGGCAAACTTTTTCGCTTTTTCACCTTTTTTATACCTCGTGAAAGAGCGAATGGGCGCAAGGGTTGGCTTGCTCTGATGATTGGCCATGTACGAAAGAGAAACATGTACGAAAGGCTCTGCAAGTATACGAAAACAAGAACACTCTTAGATATATTTAAAATAACTCAAGTTAACTCGAAATTTGGGTAATTTATAAAATTTTGGAATATTATAGGGGATGGATCAATCTAGCTGAGAATGGGCTAGAATTTATCCAACTTCTCCTAGCGACCATTTGTCATCCTCTTCCTACTATTTCTAATCTTAAACTAGTGTATTCACTTGTTACAGCTCTTGCACAGAGAGTAAAATTTAGTGAAGTAAGCGTTTAGCCAGTCTGCACTCCCGCCAGACTGATGCTTATTATTGGATTAAAATTAATTTACAATAATCTCAAAATTAATTAAATTCTGAGACTATGTATGTATTTTAATCTTGAAAATTGAGATTCTATTTAGATATTTTTTCTCATTATATTGCACACGGCTGAACAAAGAAGGATATAAAGAAGAATCATTCAGCTGTGTGCAGCTAAGATATTCCGCACGCTTTTTCCAGGGTATTTGCTGGTCATTCCGATGTAACTGTCACAGCTGACTTGTTTACTTTGAGTTTTATTTGAGTGCTGAAGGTGCTGTCTAACAGGCTGAGTATCTCAGCTTGCCAGCAGGCAGCCTCTGCCTCTGTCTCCCTTCGACGCCCTGACGCAACCCCTCCCTACTCCCTTATCTGTACACCCATTGCCAGTTGTCATGAAATATCTGAAGTTACGTATACGCAGCGCAGGCCTCGCATATGCCCTCAGATGCGGCTGTTGATGAAGACAAATGATGCGAGGCCTCACATCTAGTGTCTATGTCTGCCTCTGCGACTGTCTCCGTCTCTGGCGCTGTCTCATTGTGAGGTATGCATGCCACACCTGCGGCATCTATTAGCTGCAGGGGCCATTAAGTTAGCTGCGTGTTAGTGACCTCATTTGCGGCCTTAATGCCACAAAATGTGGCGCTTTAATCAGGGCACGCGCAGGACACGCGCGGGACACTCACGCCTTTTGCCCCAAAATGCCGCATCCTTTCATATATCATGCCCAACTCAGCATCGCACTTTCTTGCGCTGCGTCAAAAATGTTTGAAATATGATGCGCTACAATTTTTCATGCCAGTCAGCCAGCCACCCAGCACCAAGATGAAGACGAAGGAGCTGGAGCTGGAGCTAGAGCTCGAGGTGGATAGCAACAACAAGAAGAACAATGCGAACTTCCGCATTTGGCATTCAATAATTTAAGCTCGGAGCCGTCACTTGTTAACAATTAAAGTCAAGAGTTGTAACCTTTGGCCCGAGCAGCGCTCTCAGCAATAAATAAAACATGCAAAACCCAGCGAAATATGAAACTATGGCACAAGGAAAAAGGAACAAGGCAGCAGGTCCTGCGACTGCTTCAGCTACTTGCGACTTGCTCCTTGCCTAGCTACTTGTCCTTGCCTTCAGCTGATGTTGTTTGTATTATGAGCGATGATGATGCTGGTTCCTTCGCTGACTGTTGGCTGCGCCGGCTCCTGCTGCTGCTCCTTTATATTCTTGTACGGCTTCTGCCCGTGCTGCTGCAGCCGTTGACAGCGTTTAGTTGAATTGTTTATTTGACTTTTAGTTGTTTTGCCGTTGCTGAAATGCGATGCAGACGCAACTTTTATGTTTTTCAATACCCTGTCAACAAGCTGAGGAGCTGGAAAACGAGTGTAATATTAAGTTAGAAGGGAATATACATAAAAGAGAAACGTCAAGAACACGAAGAAGTCCTTAAAGTTAATATCTTAAAAAGCTCAGAAGCTAACAAATATACAGATATACAAATATATAGATACATATAAGAAGGGAATATACATAAAAGATAAGAAAAGTTAACATATATATAGATATTTATATATATTCATTCGTGAACAGTTGATCCCATCTTCAGGTGTCTCTATCTATATTTCATATTTAAAAACAAACTTGGCATCATTTATTCCAGTTTTAGCGTATTTTCTCAAATAATGATCAGGCTCTTCAATCGAGCAACATTCTTAATTGTACAAATGTGGCCGACTTTCATTGTGGATTCAAAAAGCTTTCGTATTAGCGCTTTTTCTGATACTTTCCTCTCTACTCTATTAATAATAATGAATAAATACCTTTTATGATATTTAAGAGGATTTAGTCATGTTTTCCTCTGTCAAAACTGTGTTTTAATTTAATTCATCTTTTTAAGTTTTTCAACCTTTGTTAATATATCATTTTCGTCTTAGTATTTTTTGACAGTCTTTTATATTTTAACATTCCTTTTATATATTCCACATTCTTCGCTCTATTTTCATTTTATTCACAATATTTTTTCTCAGTTCCATTTCATTCCCTTCTGTTTTGGCTTTATTCCGTTCGTCTTCTGATGTATTGCACTTTGTTCTAAGCCATTATTTTCAATTGCATTTTATATATCGTCATCTATAGATTCCAATCCGTTTTGTAGTTATTACATATATTTTTCAGCAAATTAATATACTATTCTATAGTCCTCAACTTCTGTATTCCATTCCTTTTCTTTCCATTAGTTTTTATTCCAGCTAAAAGTCTTCTCTACTCTAGCATTCTTCTTAGTACAGGGTATCTTTTACTCGATCACACTCCCTTGTCGCACTTACTTCCCCTTATTGCCATTTTTTTGGCCTCGTCAACTCTCAGTTGAATTCAGAATTCAAAGGGCTGTGGCAAGTTTTCTCGCTGTTCTTTTCCTTGAGGCAGTCAAACAATATGCAAAAGCATTGCCCAGGCTCCAACTTGCTGCTTGCTGCTTGCTATTTGCCCCCAGAACAACGGCGACGTGCAACTGTTGCTTCGGGCAACAAACAAACGAGACCCTCACAGAGTTTATCACACATCATCAAACGAAATGAGTTTCCATAATTTGTATTGAATTTGATTGGCTGCAACTTGACACTGGAATCGATCAAAGCAGCGAAAAGTGAATCAACATTTCAGCTATGATAGTCTTCAATAGAAAGCTATAAGCAACTGGATTAAATATGATATAATAAAAATATGTTAGATATATATATATATATATATATATATATATATATATATATATATATATATATATATATATATATATATATATATATATATATATATATATATATATATATATATATGTAATATAAATACTGGTAATCAGAACAAACAATAGTCGATAGTTTAGATCTGTTATTGTCTCTATTCATAACGAGCTTGTGTCCTATACAATCTAGAGATAAAACATATTTTAGTTTTTAAGAACTTTAAAAAGATTCTCTGTATGCATACTTAAAGTTCACATTCGTTAAAATACAATACGTACAAAATCAGATGAAACAATGTTTTGTAAATTTAAAGTTCTACTTTGGACTCTATTCTTAACGAATACATATGTACAAATGTAGATGTATGTATATGTACACATATTTGTATATGTCCATATGCACACAGGGAAGCAAGTTTGGCCTAGACAACAGTGGCTGCAGCAGATGCACGACAAAGCAGAACATACATGCACACATACACTATCACATACATGTTCACGACTACCACACACACATACACCTGCCCCGAAAATCAGAGCCTGATATCGCTTATTGCTTTGTGCCCAACTCTGACTGCTCACTCACTCATTGTACCCCTCTTCCACTCGCCCCTCTCTCTTTTAGCTAGGCTTCAGATGCTTCAGCGAAAGTATCCTTTCCGCACTATAACCAACACCCCTACGTCGCTCCCCAGCCCCGCTTTTACAGGTAATTGATTTGCATATAAGCAAGTAAAATTTTTTAATTAACAAAACGGAAAACAAAAACAAATTTGCAACTCTGGCTGTTTGCAGAGGCGGCATGTGTCATGTGGGCGTGGCTGTGCGCCTGACTGAAACTTTAGACAGTGGCATATTTTCCATTGCATAAATCTGGGCGAGTGAAGGGTGCGAGCGGCAGGTGGGGGTGGGCTGTCGCAGGCGGCGCAGTTTCAGATTGCGACCACTAAATGCGCGCTAAATGCGGTTTAGCTTTTTGGGCAGCTGCATGAAATGCGCCTGCAGCGAGGGGGCAAACGGAGGGCAGGGGCGTGGCACGGTATTGCCACCTGGTTAGATAGTAGCTGGCCGTGTTTAGTAAGCTGCGCAGCTAGTCGAATTGTGGGCGTGGCAGTTGTTTCTTTCCTCTTTTTTTGTTGCTCTGTTCTCGCTGCTGCTGTTTTTATTTTTGCGTGCGACGCAGCAGATGAAAACACGTGTGCTACAAGCTGTGTGTTTGTGTGGCAGTGTGTGTGTGTGTGTGTTTGCGCTTGCGGCAGCCCCGTCTGTGGCAAGCCGTGCAAACAACGGTTTAAGATGATTAAGTGCTTTTCTGGCCGCACTTGTGTGGCTAGCGCACAGCTCAGCCAACATGCCCCAATATACCTCACGCCCCCTCACCGACCCCCCCGCCCCACCTGCTTCTCCATCTTGTGGCTGCTGCTGTTGTTGCAAGTTTTCATTTTCTAAAAGCCCACACAAAATGCCTACGAAAAACTTTAGCCCAAATCCCAAAAAATGCTGCAACGAACATTTTTGAACGCTTTTCTTTTTCTTATATTCGTTTTTCCCGCGTTGTTGTTGTTGTGGAAATGTAATTTCCATATGTTTTGCCTGCCTGCCAGCCAGCTGGCGGCATTTTCTAAACATTTTCTGCTGATCTGCGGCGTTTTTTAAAGCAACAATAAGCAATAAGGGAAGGAAGCAGAGGAAGAGGAGACAGAGTGAATGCACTGAGAGAAAAAGTATTGGTCTCTCTAAGAAACTTGAAAGCTTTGGATTAGATTATTAAAGATATTTATTCGATTTTATACAGACTTAAATACTTTCCAAATTTGCATATGAAATATTTAAAAGTTTTAGAATAATTGAAATTAATTTTAAGTAATAATATTAAAATAAATAAAAAAGTTTTATTATTCACATGCAAATACTGCTTTTGAAGAATATTCGGATATAAAATGAAATGAATGTATTCTTATTGCTGAAACTCTAAAGTGTATTGGTGGGTCTTAACTGATCTACCGCAGTCTTAGTCTTTGCAGCCATTCAGAGAATTTCTTGAGAGCTGTTAACTGATAAATATATTCTTAGTTTTTACATAGGTTATTCGAAAGGAATTTAATTCAATTTTCTGCGAGACTTATTCAATATTTTTGATTATTCAATTCAATTTGATTTCTTTTTAGTTTTCATTTATATTTAACAAATATTTTATACAACAATCATTGTTTTTTATTTATTAACTTTTCATTTAATTTAAGCAATTTAAAATTGATATATAACTTATTCACTTCAAATATAAAAGTACATTTTATCGTATATTCACTGTATTTCCGAATTCGAGCTCAACATTTTTTGTTAAGTGTCTTTGAGAACGACTACACTTTGTGCTGAGCTTGTACCCCCAATTTAACAACCCACACCCCCTTTCCTTTCTCTCCCCCCACTCCTCACTCTATTTCTTTGTTTGTACCTTCGTTTGCGCCCTTCCATCTGATTTGTTGATATTTGCATTGAATCTGCTGCGTTTTTCAGTGTGTCAAGTTTTGCGGCCGCCTGTTAACCCTATTTGATGTGCTGCTCGACATTGAGGTACACAGCAGGCAGCATCACACACACACACAAACAACTTTCTGGTGTGTTTGTTCAAAGATTAAGTATACGTCAAGTTGCACGGCGTGCAGCGCTTTTCAATTAGCTACAACTGCCTGCCGCCTGCTGAGGCTTTCAGCCTTCATCCCTCATTCTTTGCATTTAACATCCGGAAAGTTGCGTATGACACCTGTCAGCACTCGGTTGCCGTTTGACATTGGCATTGTGGCCATTTGGCCTGTCATTAAGTCAACACTTGAGCCTTAAGTTTTTGGCTTAAAGTCACACGCAGAATTTATTTCCTCAACTAAAAGTATCTGCTCGAATTAAATGTAATTTCATTAAGGGTGCAACTTAATCTAATCTGCGTGTCATTGTTAATTTAATGCTTAGTTGTCTCCTGTTACGTCTGACAGCCGGTTAATTTTAAGTGTGAACTTAATTTGAAGTTTACTTAAGCTCTGATAGAAGTCGATTGTCAAGCACATGGCTTGAGCATATGAAAAGAGAGGGAAATTCTTAAAAGCTGATTTAATCCTAAGCACGAATAATGATTCTGACGACTCAGAGTCGACATTGCCCTTATTAAAAATATGTAGACTGCATAAGTCTGCAGCGTCTGTTTCTTATTTTCAATGGGTGTCGGGATTTGGGTATCTCGTAGTCGGGCAGTCCTAACTAGAGCTTCCTGATTGGTTTATACAGATATTCTTATTGGATAGCATCGCTGTCTTTCCGCTTTCACAACAAAAAAAGATAAGGGATGCTTAAATATAACCCTAATATTGAGTTGTTAGGACGGCTCGCTGAGTTCTTTCTTGGCTAAATTTGCCTAATATTTGAGTTTCTTATGTCTGATTGAAACCATTGCCAATTACTTGTTAGGTCGATTCCACTGCACCTACCCAGGACTGGGATTAAGCATCCTTTAGCCCGCATTCGCTCTGTATAATTGAAGTCAATTTGTGAACACGCGTTGAGAGTATTGAGTGAGTGGGCATGTCAATCACATGTATATGGTCTGATTGCTTGCTGCCATAGACTAAATGTCTGATATTGCATTTTGGGACTTTTTAACAGCTCGTAGATGGGAGAGACACAGAGGGGAGAGGGAAGGGCGATTGTCACTCTGTTTCTGGTCCTCGGAGAGGCTGACAATGCGAGCGCACTTTAATTCTAATTCGGCTATTAATGTGCGTGTCCTTTAGCCTCCACATCGACTTACGCTCTCTCTCTCTCTCTCTCTCTCTCTCTCTCTCTCTCTCTCTCTCTCTCTCTATCTCTATCTCTATCTCTATCTCTATCTCCCTCTCCTCTCAGTCTCTGTATATCTAGTTTGCAATTAGCTCAATTTGTGCCCCAGCCGCGTCCCTCGACGCTTTTGTGCCCGCCCCCTTAACGCTCCTCATTTGCATCTGATCAGAGTTAATCCATTTGAATATTACGAGTGCGTGTCGAGTTTGATAGCTTTTTTTCTTATACCCTGTAAATCGGGGAGGCACGCTGTATGTAGCTGAGCTGTAAGCATCATATTCTATAGCAGATCTGAGTTTAAATAGATATTTCATTAAAAAAGTAGTAACTCAACTTTGTGCTCTTGGTTTCTGGATTCCAAAGATAGTTTGCCCAACCTCAAGGAACTCTGCAATCATGAATGCAATCGACTTTAAGTTTGGTATAAAAAAAGCTGTAAACTTTTTATTTATTTCATAGAAAGATAAAATAAAAAGTGAAAATAGAGATAAAAAGATAAATAATAATCAGTTCAATTCAAGTAAATATCATTAGAATTATTATAATAAATATATTACCATATATCCATTTATTTATTTATTTGTTTACATATTGTAATATTTTATCGTAATCTGTTATATTCCCCAATTCCTTTTTTATTTGAAACATTATTATAATTTCATTTTACGTATCTTCATTTCAGGAGGAATTTAATATAAAAAATATAGTGTTGCCAACACATGAATTCTATTCCAATAACCGACTGACTGATGTGCTCAAGTACATAAGTTTGCTGCCAAAAATATTCTATAATGAATCTTTTAGATTATTTAGTCAGAATATCCCTAACTCAGCTTGTAACTTCCGAAACTAATTAAAATGTTATTTCCAACAGGGTATCTCTCGGCTGGCTACTGCCACTTACCCAACTAATGTTGGGCTCAGCTTCTGGTATTTTTGTTTGTCGCATATCTTTTTGTGCAGCATTTTTGTTGCTGTTTATATAAAATGCTCATATTTATTTAGAATGCATTTGAATATTTTGCGCATATTTCGCAGCATCTAATGGGCGAGCGTCGCATAACTTTAGTGCAGGGCTTTTAGCATAGTTTTTACCATTCGCCAGTCGCTGTTCGCTGTTCGGCCATATTGCCATTGGGGATCGTCTGATTAGCATCGTTTTAATGTTTAATTTAGGCTCTGGTGGCTGCCATTAGCTGCACATGAAACATTTTACAAAAATATAAATACATAATATATATATATTTTACATGCACATATTTTTCAATATATATATATATATATATATTCTATAGCCTTTCCTTTATACATTTTGTTTTTGCAATTTATTAGCGCCTGGCAATTGCTCGGCTTTGTGTTAATGGCGTTGCCAAAAATTGTAAATAATTTATATTTCATTGCTAATTGCTGCCAACTTCTTGTTACGCGCCGCTGTCGCTGCTTTCAATTTTGGCAACATAATTTTTGGTTTTAATTGCGACGCAATTTTCCGGCGCACAAATATCCAAAAAAAAAAAAGAAAGAAAGAGAGAAAACAACAAATATTAACATAAAACGATTTATTATGCTATGGAAGGGTGTATTTGAAGGGTGTATGCCCGGCAAGGCACCCGAAGGCAGTTAATTTCAAGCATTAAACATGACCAAAATTTGTTCATATAAATCCCATGTTCAACTAGTAACTAATGGAATACATCACACAAGGAATTGCCAAATATAATTAGAATTTCATTTCTTTTAGCCGAATTATTGCACTTTAAGGACTTGTCGGATCAACGGGAAATGGAGACTTTAAAATAAAGTGCTTTTAGGCAGCTATATGAATTAATTGAGTTTGATAGCTCTATCAGTTCTCGAGTTTTGAAAAGCTATATTTCGAATAGATTGGCTATAACTAGCTAGCGACCAATTCCGAGGTCACTCAGGCTATTTATCATAGATCGACTATATAGATAGACTATAAAGGTCCAACGCATTCAAATTAAATAAACTTGGATGATTAAAAATTTCATTTTTTAATAACTTTATTTTCCTATTTTATTTTCTATAGGGTATATACTATATATAGTATTTCATATATGTATCTATATCGGTAGCCGAAAACAATTTCAGTTGCCCCATTAAATAAACAGGAGACAGAAACCTGCGTGCAATTGGCGTGGACAGTAGCCTGAATAAAAAAATGGAAAATTTATCCACACAGAAGCCAACATTAAACCGGAACTCAATTTAGCGACAAAATACCTAAAATGCTGTTTGCCAAAAGCGCCTATCTGAAACACCAATACACCCACGCAGATAGACACCTACATAAGTACACTGCGAAAAAAGAATGCGAAGTCATGTGAAAGTAGCTAAATAGATCAAAAAAATTAGTTAGGTGATTAATGTAGCTTTTAAAGTTCTTGAGATAAACAAATTGAGAATATTTTTATTCGAAGTCGAGCTGAGACTTTTTTCATAGTCATGAATTGAAATGTTGCGTGATATAAGAAATTGTATTAAAAGCTCTAATCTGAGCTTTTCCGATTTGACTAAAAAGCTCTTCTTCAGACTTTGATGGATTTCTATGTTTTCTGGCATAATTTGATTACAGCTGAGACTTTAAGGAAATCACATACGAAACTTTTCAGCTAGAGAAGATATACGTCCTGTGATTGGCATCAATGTCAACATTTTCGCTCAGTGTACATTTTTGCTTGCATATTTTTGTGCATTTCGAATACTTTACAAATTTCGCATATGAAAATTGTGCGCGGTTAAAAGGCGACAGCGAAAGCTGTCAACGTGTGTGTCAGTGGGTGTTTGTGGGTGCCTCTCTATACACATATATACATGTGTGTGTGTGTGTGTGTGTGGACGCGTGTGCTTGTGTTTTTATTTTGGACAAATCTAATAACAATTTTACAGACAGACATAGTTGGGCTACACTCACAAATTGGTTTCTAATTTAATTGTTGTTGTCTGGCCAAATTAAAGTTGCCAGAGAGGAGACAGAGAGAGGGAGAGGGAGGAGGGAGGGGAAGAAAACAAAAATAAAATGGCGCTTGCATTAATCAAGCGTCAAGTGCGGCAACAGCTTGGAGCAGCCACATTCGCCGAGCTAATTAAATATTTGCATGCCAATTGCAGGCACCGAGTGGGAGAGGGAGGGAGAGGGGCGCACACACACTTACATATCTACCGTTAAGCAGTTGTTCAGCTCAAGATGTGCTAATAATAATAATGAAAAGTCAGCGCCGAACATAAACTGCAGCAGGACGAAAGCAAACGTCGCAGAAAAAAAGTAAAAAGAAAACAAACACAAATAAAAGAGCATAAAATTCGGGGCGCAAATAATGATGAGAAAAGAGCCCACAGCAGCAGCAGCAGCAGCAGAGGCGCAGTAGCGACAGCGGCAGTCATAAAATGTGCCCAGTTCCACTTTATGGTCAGTGGCAGCGCTGGCAGCACGGGCAGCGGGCAGCGGGCAGCGCTGCCATCTGCTTAAGCGCTAAAACACGATAAATCTAATAAGGCTACGGAAAAAAATAGTGAGAGCGGGCGTCTAAGAGAGCGGGTCGCAGCTCCTGTCGGCAACTGCTGTCGGTGTCGCTGTCGCTATCGCTGCTGCTGCTGCTGCTGCTGCCTGTCTGCTGTCTGTCGCACGCTGAGCGCCGCATGGGAAACGCGTCGCAGCGTCTTAGCGTGGCAGTTGGCATAACTGACCTGCCCCACGTGCCGACCGAAGAGCGTCGCTCTTAAGTCCTGTGCGCTCTTTGCCGGCGCACACCCCCAGGAGTGCTCTGTCGCTGCTCAGCCAACGGATGCGTTGCAGAATGCCGGCTAAATTGAAGCTTTCCGTTTACTTCCGCTGCTGGCGCCAGCAGCAGTTGCTGCCGCGGCCGCTGCAGACGCACACCCTCTCTGCCGCGGTGAGCGCCTGCAGCTCTTCCTATCAACTGAATTAATTTATTTATATTTTTAATATATAAAAATTATTATTTTTAATTAATAGCTGTTCATTTAACATATGATTTATGTGCCGCTGGCTGCGCTGCCAATACGGGGGATTCCTTTGCTTTAACCGACGCTGCGTCGCAGTAGCAGTCGCAGTCGCAGTCGGAGCTGTCGTCGCTGTCGTCGTCGCCGTCGACGTCGCTGTCGCTGACTTGTTGATGAGCAACGAGCGTCAAGTGCGGCGCAACTAACGGCATTCGTTTTGCAACTACAATGCAAATGAGAGTTCGTCTGGCACGCTCTCTCTCTCTCTCTATTTCTCTCTCTCTATCTCTCTGTCACTCGCTCGCTCGTTCGCTTGCTCGTGCGCGCTGTGTAACTTTTTACTGCAGGCGACGTCGGCGCCTCGTGTAAAGTTTACTATGCCAATGCACTCAACGGTACGTCGACGTCGTCGTCGTCGTCATCGTCTGGCGCCCACTGCTTGGCTTCGGCTCTTGGCAATGCAGCGGCAACAGCAGCAGCAGCAGCAACATCAGTTGCAGTGGCAGCGCGCCGACGCAGCACAGTGCTCTCTCTCTCTCTCTCTCTCTTTCTCTCTCGCTCTCATTGATTGGCGTCGCGGTTGCTCGTTTGTTCGTTCGTTTGTCAGCGCTGCGGCCCACCTTCACCTTCACCAGCCGTCGCTGCCACTGACACTGCTGCCATTGCTGCCACTGCTGCAGCTGCCGCTGCCGCTGGTGCTTCGGCTGCGTTTGCTTGCACACAGCAGTTCTCGTTGGGCAAGTCCCCGTCTAGTTGGCGTTCAGTCGAAATGCAACATTCGCCAGCTGCGGTTGCCCAGCGGCGACAAGTGCAGTTCAACCAGTTCAACGCAGCAGCACCCGCAGCCGCACTAGCAGCCGCAGCAGCACTAGCAGCAGCACCAGGCACAGCCACAGTCGCAGTCGCTGTCGCACTCTGCTGGCAGTCGCTTTCGACCGCTCAGCCGCAACGGTCGACTGCTGGGCACAGCTGCGTTGCGTTCATATTGCGAAACGCTGCGCAAACGCACGTTACATCTAACGGTACAAGAACACACATACTGTTAGCCATTCGTCAAGTGTTGCCAAAGCAGCTTAAAAACTAAGCTGACAAGCGAAAAAGACTTTTCCAAAAATTTGGTGATCAGAAAAAGTCAAAGAAAAAGAGTTCTCTAATAAATACTGAAGAAATATATATGTATATGTATATGTATATATATATATATATATATATATATATATATATATATATATATATACATACATACATGACAACTCGCCGTGTAACGCGAGGTCTTGTTATCAATTCGCCGTAAATTCATTTTCCATTTCTACGTCGCGTCGTTTTTGCCATATAAACAAAATGCATAACGAAATGATAGACTGGGAAAAGCAAAAACAAAAACAACAATAACAAATTAAAAAAAAAAAAACAGGAAAAAGAAAAAGAAAACAAAAACAACAAATCAGAAAGAGAGAAAAAACTGCAATCGCTGGAAATTCCTGAATGCAATACACTTTATGTGGAAGGGCCGCTGACAGGTGAGTGCAATGAATATGATATTTGCATTGAATATGATATGTATAAATGTATAGATGCATATATACGTATATGTATATATATATATATATATATATATATATATATTGGATATGATATGATAGGGCATCGAGATATGAGACAGTGAATGGGCGCTGCTAATCGACCGATTGAAAGTTGTGGACGGGGCTGAGTTAAGGGGATTTAACGGGAATTCATATCTGCATGAAGTAGTAGTAAGGGAACTGATGAAAGAAATATATATGGGACATATTTAATGGAATAGCTCTTAGTATTATTATTAAGCAATTTGCGTTTCTTTCAGGGGAATGCAAGCCAGAGAAAGTTTAAGTGGGAGTCAACAGGAATTGTATCTTATAAAAATTTAATTTATAGAATATAGAAAAGAGAATATATATATAGAGAATATGAAAATATATATATAAATTGATTTTCCCTAACGCACAAACTTCTACACTTTGCGTAATAATTTCATACTCCCAACTATTTTCACCTGTGGTAGTTGATCGTATATAGTCAGACGCGATTTATATATAAAGTTTTGGAGATAAAAAGTATTCAAGGAGTATAAGATATTACTGACACTTCCCCAATACTAAAATGTTCGCTATTAAAAATAAACAAAGGTAGAACTTCTAGAACTTTGGAATGCATATATATATTCGTGTTATATGACACACATTCGGATATACTGTTATATGCAGATATACAGTTTGAAGAAGTTGGGATAAAAAACTGATTTCCTCCTATACATAAGTTAAAGTCCACTAAAATTACAGTTTGCATCTAAAATTGCTTTTACTCGAATGCTCCCTATAGAACTGAACAATACAAAGTTCGTCTTTGATGTCTCTCATATATAAAGAATCTTTTACTCCTTCTCTGCCAAATACTGTCACAACTTTTCAATATATATCTTGTAAATATATATTCATATATCAAATATCAGAGTGCTCAAAATATCGAGTTAGCAACAATCTGCCTGATCATTTAGTGGGCTTCTTCGCCCATTGTTTGGCTCCAATAATAAATGGTGTTAAATAGTTCGCTTCGAACGGGTAGCTCAGACTTTGATGAACATTCCAGCCCCCCATAGCGCCTCTGGCAGCTCCCTCGAGTGCGATGATTTGCACTTTTTTGGCAAGTCGAAACTAATTTTAAGATTTTTTTGCTTTTCTTTTTCGCCTCACTTTTCTTATCAGCGCAATAGACAATTTAAGAGATAGAGAGAATGGAGAGCATTGGAGAGAGAGTGGGCCAGAGAGTGGGCGAGAGTGTGTGGCGGCGGCGTAGCTGAGAGGGGCCTGCCTTATCAGCGCCTGCCTGCAAAATGACAATTTTATTTGGCGCGCATTTTGCTGCCTACCCCCGCCGAGGCCCACATTGACCCTGCAACCCCCGCCCCGGGGTCGCTTTTCGCGCAATTGCATTTGCTGATAAGCAAATTAGCTTGCCAACTGGCCTAATAATTGAGTTTAAGGGAGGCGGCAGGTGCTAAAGGGCACCTCTTACCTGTAACGTAAACGTGAGTGTGTGTGTTTGTGTGTTGGGGGCGTTAACCAGTCGAGCAAACATCTAAGCGGCCGCCGACTGAGCAAATCTTTTTTAGCCAAAAGCGGTTCTCACATTTGTCATGGAACAGCCAGTAGTGTGTGGGGAGGGGGTGGAATGGAGGTTATAATAAGAGGGGGGAGTTCATAATAAAGAAAAGTGGCCGCAAAGAGTGCTTAAAAAATGGAAATAGATGAGGGTGCCAAGCGCAGAGCGGAGGCTGGGCAGGGTCGCAGGTGAACGAAAATAAAAAAAAGAAAATGAAATAGAAACATGAGAGCAAAAAATGAACTAAAGAATTTCTACTTATAACGAGTTTTTATTACAAACGCGCGAAAGCGGCACAAAAAATAAAAAAGAGAGAAGCCCGCAAACCGTTAGTCGAAAATGTATTAAAAAAGAAGTAAAAATAAGTAAGCAAAAAAATAAAGACCGAATCTAACAAAATTCCAAAAGGAGTGCCTGGGCCGAAGGGAAGAGAGAGAGAGAGAGAGAGATGGAGAGAGAGAGAGACAGAGGGGAGTAGGCAGAGTGGGAGAGTGCACATAAAAAGTAACAGCATTTTTGCCTAGCAGACAAATGCACAGACAGACGCAGAGACGGCCGAACTGCCAGATGAAGAACAAGACTACGAAAGCATGAAGCAACATTATTCAAAAGAAAGCCAAGTTAAGGCATGCCGAGCACACACACACATACACTCAAAGAGAGAGAGAGAGACAGAGTAAGAGAGAGAGTGCAGACAGACAAAAGCAGCATAATGCAGCAGAGAAGTGCATGAGACAAGCACAGTTACAACAACAATGGCGGATCGCAGCTAGCATTAAACATCAAAGTAGCAGCAGCACAGGCAGCAGCGACAGCGACTGCGACGCCAACAGCAACAGTGACGCCAGCAGCGAATGTAAGCGCTACAACAACAAGCACATGCCGACATTATTTCATTCGTACAACGACCTCGACTTTGATTTGCAGTTAAACGGCCAGAGCCAAGTAATTTTCGCAAGCGTGAGAGAATTATTTTCGCGAGAGAGCAAGACGCAAGGCGAACAGATGTCAGCCCCAAACGGCCTCTAGACGACCTACACGCGTGAGCGAGAGCGCGCGTGAGAGAGCGCCCACAGAGCCGTCGGCCCGAGTCGGCTGTCGTGCCTTGGCATTCGTGTGTCTTCGCTGCCTCTGCTGCCGCCGCTGCTCTTGTGGGCAGCGACTGCGGCAGCGACAGAGGCTGCTGTACGCTATGGCAAGTCGTTTGTTCGTCAACTCCATTCATTCGTATTGCGCGTCTCGTCTGTGCCGGTCGTCCAAAGCTGCCCAGGTCTTGTAGAGTGTGTTTCATTTGTCATCAGACACAGGCACACACAGACACCTAGACACATAGTAACAGACACAGACAGTCACACAGTTAGGCAGACAGTGTTCAGCAACAAAGACAAAACAGTGCTTTAAAGTGCCCAAGTGAACAGTCGCAGCAATCAAATGAAATAACACACAGAAGCAAACGCGTTATTCATGCAAAATAAAATTAAAAATACAAAGATACAAAAAATAAACTTGACTATCGCCAGACACAGACACACGCATACACTCAAATGTGAAGAGAGACAACACAACAGCAGCAGCAGCAGCAGCAGCAGCAGCAACAACAGCAACAGCAGCAGCGGCAGCAGGCCGGCCAGACAACTCACAAACACATGAACACATGAACACATACAGCTAGCAGTTAGCAGCTACAGTTATCAAATGCGGCCGCCGCCGGCCTGTCAACTTGTCCAGACAGTGAGAGAGCGAGAGGGGCAGAGAGCGACAGCGAGAGTGTGTGGGCTAGAGCGAGCGAGAGCGGGCCTATAAATTTCATATGTGCAATGTTTGTGCCTGCCCGGCTGCTGTGCGTTGTATCAGCTAACCGGATGTTGATTTGTTGGCCGCAACAAACACAAAACATGGTCCAAGCCAAGCAGCAGCCATCTTAACACTCACACTCGCACACACACATACACACAGTCACAGAGAGAGGCGTACGCACACCCTCGCTGGTACATTTGCAACACTGGCGCTGCCTTTAAGCACGATGAAAAAGAATGCAAAATGATGCTAGATAAAAGACTTGCAACACGCTTGAATGAGGCCAGAAAACAAAGCCAGACAAGAGTGTATATTCATATACTCTCTATACACTCCTCATATACTCTCTCTCTCTCTCTCTCTCTCTTTCTATACTCTATATATAGACTGCCATGGAGCGGAGAAGCACGACTTTAAAGGTAGGTAAGCGAGTTAAGCTTAGTTGATTTTCGTTTTATAATCCAAATTGAAATGGGAGTAAGAAAAATTTTGGAAAAGAATTGGCTGATTTTAAATAATGTTAAAGCGTTAGTCAACACTGCTTTATATATATATGTGAAATCTAATGTGAGAGCTTGTTTGGAAAATAAATAATAATAAATTTCTAATGCTAATTTTATTCGAGACCAAATTGTGGTAGCAAGGTTAAACACATCTGTAAGAATGTATTGCATTCAATTTATATAGATGATAAACGAAGAAAATTACAAATTTTTGAAATCACAACTTAATATTACATATACTCTTTATAATCGTGTAGAGTCCATTTCATTTCCAAAATACAAAAGAAAGTTGAGAAAAATGTTGAAATATAATATAAGATTGATTGAAATGTAAAATATATTTGGTATATTTTGATTGAGTAATGTTTTATAAGAACTCAATTTGAATGTTGTTATGAGTTCGAGAGTGCTATAAAATATTACAAATTTTAGAGGCACAAACTCTATTTATGGAATTACTAAGTTTAGAAATATGGTTCGAAATTCTTCTTTAATTCATTTTATTTTATTTTTTTATTGAGGAATTTCTCAAATCACTCTAAAAGTTTCTGCTATAAATTAACACTTTATTATATTGCAAAATTCACATGCCAGTGCCACATAGTTAAGTCTAGATCTACAATCTTTCTATACATTTGCGTATATATTTACATAAATTCCAATTCCCAAAAAGCAATTAGACTATCAAATGCGCTTTCGAATCAAGCTGAAAGTCGTTGTTTGTTTGCAGTTTAACAAAGGCAACTCAAAAGGGGGCACGTTATCAACACACACACACACAAGCACACCACTCTCCCTGCGCTGTCTCTCGTTTAACGGGGCGTGCCCCAAAAGCGTGCTAATAAAACATTTAATTAAAACATTAAGCGACGTCACATAATTAAACTGTAGCACCTGAACGAGCCAGTCGAGCGAGCGAGCTAACCCGGCCAAACTGTCTGCCAAGTCACACACACACATATACATATATATATATATATATATACACACACAAGCATACACAGAGAGCTAAACACCCATGTACAGTTAGGTTTTCGACAATTGTAGTAAAAGTTTATCGCCCGCATTTAAAAAACCATGGATTAAAATTCTACTTCAAATGGGCAGAAGAAAAGAAAGAAACAGAGAAACAGAGAGATAGAGAGAGAGAGAAAGAGAGAGAGAGAGAGAGAGAGAGTGAGAGAGGAAGAGAGAGGTACAAACAAAAGAAAAAAGCAAACTTTTTGCTACAATTTTATGCAACATGTTCTCTAACGTTCCCCTTTTCGTGTGTGTGTGTGTGTGTGTGTGTGTGTGTGGCACCCACATTTTGTGCCGGCTAATCCCCATCCTAACACAAGTACCAGCCCCATCCCCAACAACAACCCCGACCCCAACCCCAACCCCGTTGCAATAAAGATAAGCGTCGCAGTTAGCTGCTAGATACCTGCATTGCCAGTGTGCCAGTGTTGGTTAACAAATGTTGTCCACTAATTGCAGCGCCAAACATTTTGTAAGCCTGACTATTTTGGCTGCCATTAAGAGGGGGCGGTGCAGGGTGGGCGTGGCAACCGGTGCCAGACATTCAGACAATTTCATAGAAAATGCATGAGCACGAAAGCAATTCAATAGCCGAAAAATAGCTGGGCCAGAGGCGTGGCGAATGTGGTGGGGGGCAGGGCGCCGGGCCACACTGTACTTGTCGCTTGTACAAAAAAAAAGAAAAAAGTAGAAGAAGAGGCACAAATTACTCGATAGCAGGCGGCAAACTTATAGATACAAGATACGACTCGAATGACGAGCACAAAAAAAGAATAAAAAGCGAGAAAATGAAAGAAATTTGCACGAAAAATTAAAAAAAAAAAAAACGAGAGAGAAGAGGCGGAGTAGAATGCAAGGGCGTTGTGCGGGACGGGGGTAGGTAACTCAATCGGCATAGAAGCGGCAAAGTTTTCGAATTAATTTATTGATACGACGATAAGGAAATGGAAATGCGAGGCGAAGACAAGCTGCAGATAAAAGAATAAAAGAGATAGACGAGGAGAGGGCGAAGAGAGCGAGAGAGAAAGAAGGAGAGAGAGAGGGGTGGCTTCATTTAAGGAGGAGATTGTAAAGTGAAGTTGGTTTAATCAAATGGGCACGAAAATTTAAAAGCCAAATGAAAGAGCAGAGCCATAAAAAATGATTTGTGATTGCGTCCAGCGGCAAGAGTGATGGGTCAGTAGACAGATAGAGAGTGGCAGGGAAACAGCGAGAGAGATGGGGTAGATAAAAAGAGATCGTATGAGTCATAATGCGTTGCTCATACGCAACGTTGACAACAGCAGCTGGCATTGAAACAACATACATTTGTATTTGTATTTGTATTTGTATTTGTATTTGTATATGTCTCTATGTATTTACTTATGCAAAAAAAAAGAAGAAGAATAAAAGCTGAACAAAATTCACTTTGTATCTGATTAAGCGTATAAAAAGCCGGGCAAACAGAATAAGAATAAATGTTATCGGGCCTTAGAAAAGTGGCGAAGCGCAAACGAAGTTGTAGTCAAAGACAAACAGAGGCAAAGAGCGATAAAAATATTAAGAAAAGAAAATGAGATCAAAGAAGTGTGAATTGATAAATACTCTAACTTACGGTTTATTAGTTACAAATTCTTATTATATTGTATTATATTATATGATAATTATATCACATCATAATAGATGCAAATACTAAACTTATTTGCTAATTTGAATCATAAAGCAAATCTATTTTTATTACAATTATTAGGTGAGTCTATTGTGGTGATGACTTTATCGATGGCTTCATTTTAAAAGAGCTTGATTAGGTTAAACTAGCAAAAGATACTCAGCCAAAGAATTGAGAAATATTTCAATTGAAAATAAGTTTTAAAACTCTTTAAATAATTAATTACAAGAATTCCTGTAAGATATTCCATGCTTCCATCAAAAGATTTCTTGCCCTGCGCAATGCAACTTTACCAATCTTCAATCGGTTAGCCGAATTTAAGAATGTTAAAAAATGTTTTACTTAAATCTTTAGTTGGATGCTTAAGTGAAGCGAAAATATTCTAAAATTCTCTTCAATGTTTAATGTAGCTTTTTCGTTAGTATATGAAAAAACGGTTAATCATCAAGCAGTCAGTTGAAAGATGTGATTAAGAAAGCGCATCCTTCATGTTCTATTAAAGATTTTCTATATCATTGCTGCTTAAAATAAAGCAAAATAGGATTCTGTATCATTTCAGAAAATATTTCTTGAAAATATTTCTAACCATAGTATTGAGTTTGTAAAATGCAGCTGTTTGTCTCTGAGAGTTTGTCCTGTGTGGATCATCAATCATCCAACAAGAAGAAGAAATACTAATTTAGTTCATTTTCTTTAGTTGATTATGAGCTAAAATAGAGAGTTGTTTCAACTTTATTCAAGTTGATCGCCTAACTGATACAACCCATAATTACGCGTCGTATAATCAAGAATTGGGAATCGAGAATCAGACAACTGTAGATGGAGATATAAATTCACATTTGTTCAATTGTTGATATACACGGCTTTAGGCTTGGGCAGATATTTATATGTCGGTAAATATATGCACATAAGTAAAAAGTATCTTCGCCAGCTCCCGCTGCGCTCCCTGCGCCTCCATCTCCTCTTCGCATCTCGCCAACTCTCCAGCTGCGTCTCTATCTGTTTGCTTCTTCTTATTCAATAACATTTCGATAACATTTCGCTGCGACTTTGACTTTGAATATAAATATACAATAGTTTGTTGTTGTTGCTGATATGACGCTTAAAGTATATATATATATATATATATATATATATATACGTACACATATATATTTATATGTATTTATATAAAAACAACTATAAAAAATGCAAATTTTATTTGACTTTTTATGCGCGGATTTTTGTTTTTTGCTTTTGTTTCTTTTTCGTTCGCTCTTGGGTTTGTTGTTTGGATTTGTTTTAAAACGTTGCTCCGATTTATTTATTGTGCCATTCATGCTGTAACTGTATTTCCATTTGATGCTGTATCCGTATCTGTCTCTGTAGCTGTATCTGTAGCTGCGCTTCCATTTAGCTACACAGTATTTATTTATTGTCCTTGTTTTCTTTTGGCCGCATCGCAACTGCTGCAATTTATTGTTGGCAGAAACTAGGGGCTAGTAAAATATTGAAATATCAACACAAATTTCACCATGATTTGCGCTACAAGAGAGCGAGGGAGAGAGTGTGACAGAGACAGAGAGAGAGAGAGAGAGAGAGAGAGAGAGAGAGAGAAAAGTTTCTTTGCCCATAAATAAAAAATAAAAAAAAAATAGTTTTCTCCACTTCAGTTTAGATAAATGCAATTTGTGCGCAATTTAATTGACAACAGAAACTGGGGAATTGTAAGAACTTCAATTATTTGGGATTTAGATATATATATATATATATATATATATATATGTATATATATATATATATATATATATATATATATATATACATATATATATATATATATATATATAATATATATATATATATATATATAAATATATATATATATATGTACTGACATTAACATATAAATATATATATATATATATATATAAATATATATATATATATGTACTGACATTAGCTAATGATATATGTGCATACAGCATAATGCCGCTCAGTGCGTTTTTGCTCTCTGATAGCTTCCAAATGATTTATAATGCTGTCGCTGAGAATTGCCTCAGCTAGATTTGGAACGAATTGAAGGAATGAAAAGCAAACCAAATATATATTATCTGCAATACTCAATTATTGAGCTGACTTAGGGTCAATTTATACTTACATATATACGATTATATACACATATATAATATTTCTGATATGTGTTTGTCTTAGATTTTTGGTTTAGCTTAAGTCGAACATATGTTTCTTCGTATGGTTTCATCTCTATTCCTCTTCTAGTTATCTCCTTAACCGATTGATCGGCCTGGTTGCCATTAAATTTCTTTATAATTTGATTTCCTCTCGGTCGTTTTACCTTCCTTGTTCAACTCTACAGCTGAGTTCATCTTGCATATTTCGTATTCATCCTTAAAAGTTTCTTCAAACTTCCAGTTCTTATATTCTAAATTTAAGATTAAGATATGCTTATATTGCAACGAAATAAGCTTGTTCTATTCACTCCTATATATAGTTGGCCTAGCTTAAATCGAAATACCACATTATCACAATGTAGCCTTCTCGCTTCTTGCTTTTACAGTTCTTCATAACATCTGTGTCACATACTTTAAACTCAACTTTATCCCGTGCAGTCCACTCTTAGTTCATTTTTCCGTTTTATTTAATAATTCTGCTTTGTCAGCGATTCTTAAACGTTTTACTTAGCCAATTTGTCTAATTTGTTGAGCTATTCACTCGCCACATTCTCATCATCTCGTGGATGGAAGTGCTTGTTAAGCCAAACACGTTTTGAGGACCGAGGAGGCACAGCTGTTATATTTACGACTCGGGCACTTGGTTTAGCATAGCTAAACGCTTTATGTTCGGTCATGTTGTAATAGTTGTAATACTTGTAGCATAGTTCTGGGGCCCACTTAAAATTCAGCGATTCGTTTTGCGGCAACTGCGCTGGAATTGTGGCCGAAAAGCCGAAACTCGCAAAAGCTGTTTAGCCAGAGCATTATGGTATGTGCGGCTATTTCCATGGGCATTACGTCAGTGTACTGAACGAGAGATACTCGCGGCTGAACGTACGTAGATACCCAGATACATAGATACATATTCTATCCCATGCTCATATGCAGGCAGTGCCCACATGTTTGGCGTACGCTTTCGCATATGCGAATACGCAATTCGCGATACATAAAAACTGGCTGTAAACAAATAAAAACGAAAAGTAGGAGAGGGCGAGGGGAAAGTAAAACCTGAACAGAGAGCAAACAAAACAACATCAACAGACGGCAGTCGGCAGACGGCAGACACGAGCCATGAGCTATGATGACGACAAACCCAACGTTGACACCTAGCCCACCCCCATACCCATCCCCACTCCACAATACTCCCCCTATCCACTACCAGCCACCCCCCGCGTTGCAAACAGGCAACGCGGTTCAAATGCCACACGCGACTAGCAGCAACAGCTTGTCAGAGCTTGTCAGCGTGGGCGACGCGCCGCTTTAATATGCCGCGCATATCTAAATTTATTATGCACATTTCTTTTATTTTAGTTTTTATCCTCATGATAAGCTTGTTTACAGCCCGCTTTTAGTTTAGAGCTTACGTTCATTTAGCTAAAAGTTTTCCAGCATATATTTCGTTCATATTTGATATCAATTTGGAAATTCTTTTAACTCCATTTGCTGGCAGCTCACTTTCAAGTTTGATTAGAATTTAAATTGAGCTTAGTGGCTGAAACTAAAATTGTTATGCTAGATCAAAGTTAAAACTTAAATCAGTTTATTTATAAAAGCAAGGGACTTGCGGACTTTGAAAATATTTTTTTATAATATTATTATTGAAAACTTTAAGAACTGTTCAAATTTATTCGGAATTGATTCAATGAGTTCTTTGATGTGTTTTACATATTGAAATGAGCAAATGGAAAAGCCCAGAGAGTAATCGAAGAGGAATTTAATAAAGCGAAGAAAAAGACTTAGAAAATTGAATAAAAACATGATTTTGCAATGATTAAAGAGTTCATAATGTTCTTTGGAATGAATCCAAAATGCTGTCACAAATATTAGTTACAATACCACTTGATAAAGTGGCTCAAAGAATCGATCAAATAGTGATTTGCACAGTGGCTTACTCGAAAGACATTCTATCAGTTTCTCGTGTTTCCCATTTCAAATAGTGATTTGCACAGTGGCTTACTCGAAATACATTCTATCAGTTTCTCGTGTTTCCCATTTATCAAAAACCTTTGATGATTTTTGTTCTTAAGCGAATTGTTTCTCAAGCATGTCGAATGCGTAGCACCTGTCGCCTGTTGCTGCAGCACACTTACGCCTGTTGCTGCCCCCCACAGCGGCCACAGCCCAATCAAATGCCACACCCACACACCGTGCCGCACACCGTGCCTTGTTGCCGTTGCGCGTCTGTTCTGCTCTGCGCTGTCTTTTGGATTTAATGTGGCCACATAAATTTAGCAAATCAAAAACGCGTTTTATGGTCGCTGCTGATGTGTTCCGTCTGTCTCACTCCCTCTCTTTCTCGCTTTCACAGTCTTTCAGTTGGAGTGCCTGTTTCTGTCTGACTTCGTGTCCGAACGTTGAAAGTTTTGCGGAGCGAAGCTAACAAAATTTATTGCATTTACAAGCATATTACGCGAGGCGTCGCAGCTCACGTAGTAGTTGCCACAATGCCTCAAACTGAGCGTTGCCACGTTTCGCATTCGTATTCCCAACTGTAGCAGCAGCAGCAACGGCAGCGGCAGCAAAGCGCGTTGCCACGTTCGTCCAAATTGTGGCAGACGCTGCGGCGCCTGACCCATGCTACGGCTGCTGCTGAAGATTGATGTTGCGTTGAATTGCTCCAGCTCCATCCGGGGGCGAGGGCTGGGGCATGTCCAGGGCTGATTCTGCTTGCAACTTACAATATGAATTACTCATTGCTCATTTTTGTTGCAATTTATTGTCAGTGCTGTTGCAAGCTCTATCTGCGCTCTTTTTTTGGTGGCGAGCTGCTTGCTGCTGGATATTTCAGCCCGTCTGTCGGCAAGGTCCTTCTGCTTTATGTGCTTGGCATATTTTGTCGATATTTTAGTTAAAAAATACACAACGGACGCCTTGCAACGTTTTTGCGGCATGCCTTGGGGCACGTTTTGGCTGCCATTTCTTTGGCTTTTAGCTGCTTTAAAGTTTAGTTATTTTTTCTTCATTTTTGGGGCGCAATTACAACTAATGCGGCAACTGCGTGTTCGCTGCAAACATGGCTGACATCATTAGGCCGCCACACACACACACACACATGGGCGTACATATATACTCGCACATCCATACACACATTGCCTTGGCCGGCTGCTTCCGTTTTGACCAGCTTAATTTCCTGCCAGGCACCACATGGCGTATGTGTAATCTACTATATTGTAGCCGACCTCGTCTACCCCCTCGCACCCAATCTCTCCCTCTCACTCTCTCATTCTCTTTGCTTAATCACTGTAACTGCCATTTTTCATCAAAGTAATTACCCGCGGCCATCGTCATTTTCATTTCTCAGCTTTTACCACGCCTCTGCCTCTGCCTCTGCCTCTTTTCCTGCCTCTGCCACATACATACACATACCCATACACACACCCTGCTTTGGGCCTCTTTAGCGTCAAATTAAATCATTTGATATGCATTAAAATTTTATGCAACATTTTATTTGACAGCTTATCAAAAAGAACAAAATGAGAGAACCAGACCCAAGTTTCCAAAAATACTTTAGACCAACATAAAATACTCTGTTTGAAACGTTTCGATAGGTATATTGGGTTTCAGGAATATCTGCTGTATTCCTAAAGTTTCCTTCCAATATTTCGTTGTATACTATAATTTAGAGACATAGACAAGTTCTCTATTTGTTGTAAAGATAAACTTCAATTTAATTATTTATATATATATATATATATATATATATATATATATATATATATATATACATATTTTTTTTTTTTAATTTTCATGTGGGAGTATTTTATTCAAATGAATTTTAATTGATTTTAAACAATTACAGAGTATATTTTGCTTAGTTTGGAGTAGAGACCACAAAGTTTTTTTTCATTATTAATTTTTTATTTATTACATTCTCTTGCCTTTATTTACACACACTTTAGCCTGACTTGGCACTTTTTGTTGGTTTCTGCTCGCGCGTTGCCTACTTTTCTGCGCTTCTGGAATTCTTAGAGCCTGCTCAAGAAAAGTTTTCAGTTTTTTTCTTTTGGATTTTTGGCATAATGTATGCGCCTGAATTAATATGTGAGAATATTTGGGGTGTTGTGGGCGTGGTGGGTTTCACAGGTAGATGCTGCCACACCTGCCTCTGGCCGTTTGCCTTCCCCTCTGTCAGTCAATCTCTTGAACTTCAAGCAGCTTGTTTAGTACATGTGGCATATATATGGCATATATATGTTTTTCCTTGATTTGTTTGTTTGCTGCATATGAAAGCCAAACTTGAAGCTGAAGGTGAAGCAGGAGCTGATTTTGTAACCGTTTTTTCGCTTATTTCAACTGCCTGCTCCTGCTGTGCCAATATAGGCCTTAACGAGCCAAAAGTTCCGTTTGGCTTGCCAACAGCGGTCTCCTTCCTTTATTTTTTGTTCGCTGCTGCTTAGCTGCCACGCCCTTTAGCCCCCCGAAAATAACTCCCCCACTTGGCGGGTGGGCAGGCGGTGCCAAGGTGGCTGGCTGCTTGTTTTTGGCCTGGCCCTACGTTCTGTTTGCCTTTGCCAATTGGCGTAGGCCGTGGCAAAAACTCGTTTAGCTGCCTGACCTAGCTGTTTCTCCCCCCTGCTACCCTCCCTCACCCCCACACACCCTCGTCTGCCACTGGGCTGCCTGCCAGCTGCCGGTTGCAAGGTTTTTGTGTGTTGCATGCATAACCAACGACAATGCCAGTCTCCTTCTCTCTCGCTCTCTTCCTCTCTCCTGCCCACTCTCTTTATCTCTCAGTGGCTGTCTTTTTGCAGTTTTTGGCTCGCTGGCTGCTTGTCATAATTTTTAAGTGACCCAAGCGCCGCATGTGGTCGCATGTGTGCGGACTGGGCTATCACTGTCCCACCCCAAAGCCCCAGCCCTCCTATTTACCTCTTAATGATTTATATCAGCTGCCGCATAATTTGTTTTTGGCTGTTGCGAAACTTGAAGCGCGCCAAGCTTCGCAACACTTAAAGTTTTAAATGGATTGAGTACAGTTTCATAGTGCTTTTCCTTCAAGTAAGCTGGTCAGGTGTAGTAGAAATACTCTTTTCAAGAAGTTTTTAAGACTTTCTCTCTTTATAGAAAATTTCTTATGTATAATCTAATCTTGTTGATTCAGAAAGTCAGCTTTATACTTACTTTTCTTAATCTGTTAATGGAAGACTTAATCGCAGTGTTTATTCAGCTCAATTTTGTTTTTGGTCCAACAACCACAACAAATTCGACTCACCAAACGGTTGAATTCATAATGAAATCTTACTTTAAGTTATCAGATTATTTTTTATAATTTTCCATAGATTCAGCATTCTATCTCTCTCTCTCTCTCTCTCTCTTTAAAATCTCCTACGTTTCTTAAGCATTTTCAATCTCTTGAATATCTCTTTCGTACCTTAAATGATTCTGCTGGCGCCGCGGGTCTCGCAAAATGTTCAGCGCATTTGGCTCCTCTCGTGAAAGTCTTACGAATTTTCTTGCCAACTCAACAAGTTCAAAAGTTGAGGCCAATTAACATTTGTTGCCTTTGGGGCTGGCAATTTTTATTAATGTCCTGTTGCAGGAGCAACAACAAGTCAATTAGCCTTTGCGAGTTAGTCAAATGCGCCGCCAGCCGCAAGCTTTCGGCTTAACCGAAAGTCAATAATTTACTTCATATTTTCTTTGGCTCCCATTGAAAATTTGTTCGGCAAAGAAGCGAAGCAGTTGTAACAGCTGTCGTTCGCTTTTCTTTTCGCTCCCGCAACAAAAGACAACACAACAAACATTTCAGCCCAGACACATGCACTTAGGTGTGAGTTATTGTCTTGCTGTTGCTGCTGCTGCTCCTGCCGCTGTTGTTGCAAGTACGAAATGCAACGCTGTGCTTAACAACTCGACGCATAGACAATGCGACAGCTCCTTCATGTCCTTCATCTCCTTTGTCTTTTTTGCCTGCACCTTGTGCTGTGTCTGCGTCGCTCGCTTAGTGCTTAGCTCCTGCTGCTTCTGCTGTCCAATACAAATGCGCACAAGTGCATGTCGAGCTACACAACCAGCCCAAACTTTCATTGTAGTTGTGCGGTTGTAGTTTTTATGTTGGGCATGCGGTTGTCTATACCCTGTAAGCAGTCGATGATGAGCAGGACTTTCAACTTGAGAAACTATATTGGTTTAGTGTTATCTTTGATTAGATTTAGAATTCATATAAAATATAAGAAGCTCAGAAAAATTTTAAGGGCAATGTCACAGAATATATATACTTTATAATTTTGCGATCTATGGTTGGAAGGATACGTTAAGGAACCATACATACTCCATAGGTGTTTTCCTTAAAGTGTGTTTCGTTTAGACTGAGGTCATGGAGCTCAGAGTTAGCTTTAGCTGTTTGCATGCAAGTGTTGTATGTCCGTTAAGAATGCATTCGCCTAGATAATCGCAATTTAACTGGACCTATTATACTAAGAAGTATATACAAAAAGACGTCTTTTAAGTAAACTAAACTCGAGTTTAGGGTATTTCGAATTCATTCGGCCCTTGCCGAAGTCCTTTTACAAGTTTTTCTTTGGTGTGTTGTCTCGTCTCGTCTCGCCTGGCAGTGAGAGCTGCGATGTTGGCTGTGCATTTGCAAGTTGTAGTTTTTGTAGTAGTTGTGTCGCCCCCGCGCTGGCGCTGAATGCATGTAATTTTTATAGACTCGGCACTTGTCGCAGTCCATTGTCTTGACACAGACACACACACAGCACATGGGGTGAGTTTGAGAGACTCGAGACGGAGACAACTTGCTTAGTAATGTGACGTCTGCTGCTCCTTTTAGTTACTGTTTTCATGGTCCAACTGCTCTGTGTTTTGTGTGTCCCGCCTTTGTCTTTTGTCTGGCAGGTGTTTCGTGCTTTGTAGTTTCGAACAATGCCCAAAGAAAACATTACATTTAAGTCCCGCTGCGAAATGGAAAAAATAGTAGACGAGAAAGTTCTGCCCGCTCTGTTCTTTTTTTGCGTTTTTAATTTTAAGCATATTATGAAACTTAAATGCGACGTAATTTGCTTGGTTACTCAACGTCGAGGCTAAGCCAGCTTAGGAGCTTAGAATATCTTATGTGGCGGCTTACAGTTCATTTTCATTTCTGAGCTGCCTCCGTGTGTGCGACTGCATGAAGGTGTGTGGGTGTCGTCCTTATGATTGCGGTTGACAGCTGGTGGAGCACTGCGTGGGACAGTCGAAAGTGGGCGCATTGAAGTTGCCTTTAAAGCTCAACCTCTTTGTACTTGAGCTGTCAGTGACTGTTGGCTTTAAAGAGAAGAAGAACCTGTAGAAAGAAGTCATGGACGGCAATGAAAACCTGTGTGAGATGCATTGAATAGGAACTTGAACTTTGGGAACTTGATCTTTCATTAACTCTCAAGCTTAGTCTCACAGGCACATAATAGAATATGCCTAATATTACTAAACAAGTACCTCCTAATTTATAATATAATTAATCTTTTTTATTACAGACAGCCGAAGACTAACAGCTCTTGAGCCGGAAAAGTTGGTAAGTAGTTTGAAACTAGTCATGAAATTACAAAAATTCTATTTCACTTTATGTTTAGTTATCTTTTTTTTTATTTTAATGTATATTTATTTTATATCAACAGCCAGTCAATATATTATTCTCTTTATTTGCTCAGCTTTGCGTTTGATTATATCGCCTTTATTAGACAGTGCTCTGACTGCTCCTGCCGCTGCTGTGTGCCACGTCACGCAGTTGACGTATATGACGCTCTATGCATGTTGACAGCTTGCCTCCAGGCTGACTCGCTCCATGGCTGTTACCTCTGCGCCTCATTCTTTAATTGCTTGCGGTTGCTGCGTGCAGCATGAGAAGTTGCCACATCCTTGTGGCAATCTCTCACACTCTTTGTCTGTCGGTCTGTCTCTCTGTGTCTCGCATCGCCCGCTCCTCTAATGAGGTCATTGCTTGACAATCGCATTTGCCATGCAACATTTGCCGTGAAGAGCGCGCGCGCGACGTTTGTGATTTGTTGCATGCAGCATCATGAGCCGCTGCATCATTCGTGTTGTCATTCGGCCGTTTCTCATTCTGCATTGCGTTGCGTTGCTTTCATTTCCGTTTCCGCTTGCCAGCTGCTTCATTGTGGTTGTCATTAGGCCCCCCCTCTCTCCCCCCCCCCCTCTCTCTCTCTTTCTCTCTCCTCCCATCCCTTGGCTACATTTCATTTGATTTTAGTTCATTTTAAATGTCTTTTGTTCTTTGTTTTGCGCTGCTTCGGCATCTTTTGCCGCTGCGTCGCTTTCATTAATTTTCGCCGGCGCCGCTGACTGTGCCACTATGCTAGTGTAGTGTAGTAGGGGCACTCTTTGTTAGAGAGGGGTGGGTGGCTGTGTGGTTGTTCGACATAATTTATGCGACAAGGCGTGCGAGAGATAAATTTCTGTCGTTTGCCATTTTTCGCTTGCGTTGTATTTGGTCTAAATAAATTAAAGTTGGCTCGCGGAGAGGTGCGGCCGGCACTTCCCCTAAATGAAGCGCCGCACTATTTAGAGGCAGGACAGGCGGCGGAGCGGGGGCTGCAATTTCCGTCGCGCCGCCTGTTGATTAATGCGCGCTTTTAATTGCAGAAGGCCCAAAAAAAAGAAAGAAAGAATTTCTAGACCACCGAACGGCAAAAGCACAAAACAATGCGTCAGCCTAGACGCGCCAGAAAGTAGACTTTAAACGAGTTAAATAGTTGCCAGTGCAATATAACTCACATTGAATACTCTATCCGAAAAATGATGATAAGTGCAGTGTTCGCCCTCTGTTTCCTGCTTCTGCTTCATAAGGTAAATTAGGTAGTTAGTTAGGTAGCTAAAGATAGCCTTTAAGTATGTGTTGAACTTTCACGTCGCGTATACGTAATGCGCTGCGCTTTAATACGTTGGGTCACTTGGCGTATGCGTAATGCGAAGTCGAGTTGCGGCTGCATATGAAATTCGACTGTGTTGTGGCATGCGTGCGACAGTGTCTCCATGTGTATGTTTGTGTGTCTTGTAAATTAGTGCGCTCATGCAATGCGCACACTCACACACACAGACACACACACACAGACACACACACACACACACACATACATATGTAGCTGAGCAGACAGCGTATGCCACTTAACCCAACTCCAGAGCCAGTTGCTACGCTCAGCTCTGTGACATGTCTCATGTAAAATAGCATTTTCGTGCGTTTGTTAATTAAAAGTGTAACCGAGGCAGAGAGCGAAAGAGATAAAGCGAGTGAGAGCAAGAGGGAGATAGGCGTAAGAGCGGGTGCAATGCCAGTTTGTGCCCGATGCATTTTCGACGAGGTAAACCATAAATAATGAATGAAATTAACAACGCAGCAGCAACAACTCAAAAGCGTGACACTGGCATGTGCGTGCGTGTGTGTGTGTGTGTGTCATGTATCTGACAGCAAATGACTCATCCTTTGGACTGCAGCTCATCCTCCCGAACGCCTCCATGCACGCACTTGAGCGTTGCGCTTAGAGCTATTCCTTATATGATTTTTTTATTTATTTGATTTTTTGTACTAAGTCATGGCTCACGCAGAGATAACATAGTATATATATCATTTAGTTGAAATATGGCCTCATAATTTATGAAAATGTTTTAAATTCCGAGATTTATGCAAATGAAAAACTAAAAACTCAATATATCAACATCAGCGTCAGCAACAGACAGAGCACCCAACATTTTCCTTTTATATTTTATAAATTCCACTTGGAAAAGCTTAAGTAAGAGAGAATTTAGAGAGAGCTTGCATTTAATAGCAATTCATCAATAGTTATAGCTATTTATTGATCATTCGAACTTTACTAAATTAGAAATTTAATTTGATCAAGTTTAAAAAAAAAATGAACCTTTCATGCTCTTAGCTCGCTTTACGCTCTATCGGTGACTTTAATTTTTAAGTCTAATATCTGGGATACTCTGAAAATATATACTAAGTCATCGTTAATGTCCGCGATATAAGCTTATATTATATTCAGTAAATAAAATGTTAAATGCCTTAAATTTCACTTAATATTCAGTACATGAATCGAATCAAAGTGGATAATTTACCTGTTTGTACTTGTAATTGGAGTTGATTAATCAGTTTTTAGGTTTTGTATTTTCCTTCATATATTTATAATACGATTTGCCGATTGATAAAGTTAATATTACAAAATTATATAGCATTGTGTTGATCATCTCTCGCACTCTAACAATCCAACTTTATAAATGCATATAAGGGTTGCAGTTGCTATTCTCAATGAGAACCAAATTGCCTATTAGATTTGCTGAGCTTGAATATAGCGAAGGACTTTGAATCACAGTTCGATGGCCATTGTTGCAATAGAATTGTTTATGAAAGTTCGTTCAAAATAGTTTGTATTTTGTATTATTATAATTTGTTTCTCTTTAAATAGAGGTTTATTTAATATATGTCTGAGGTTCTGAAGTATAACAGAGTGTAAATAATATTTTTATTTGCGAATAAGATCAATTGGATTAAAATGAATTCTGACGTATAGTACTATCCATTAACCCTTTCAACTTGATTTTTTTGTTGTATTTGTTTTGCCTTGCCATTAGGCAATTATAACCCTAACCCAATTTCCATGGGAGTTCCAAGCTGCGAGACGAAGCTCTTTTCTGTTTAATAACTTCTTTGGAAAATGCTTCAATCCATACAAATTAGGTATTGCGTTAATAGCAGCTCACGTAGCCCGCCGGAGCTTTAATGCCATTTCAATAGCTCAGCTTTTAAGTGGCAATAAAAGTGTTGTTGTTCGTGCGTATATCAAATCGTGTAGATATTAAACTGGAAGAAAGCGAAGGGTGGGATAGGGTAGGATAGGGTACCAGGACCTTTCCCAGTCTCTCGCTCCCCTCCCTTGTGCACTTCCGCTTGAACGCGGGGCAAACAAAGCGCATAAACGACGCATTGAGTTATCAAAAGAAATTGCTGGCAACGCTGCAAGTCCTTGTGTTGCATGAGCCCCTGTCGCCGCCGCCGCCGCCGCCGCCGGCCTGTGACAGGGCGTCAGAGCAGACACATTATTTATGGGTCGCAATTACTCAGAGGCGGCGTCTGTGAGGGGCTTAGGAGTGGGCTTAGGGCATGCCACTGCGAAAGAAGAGGAATTGCTGCTGCTGCCGCATGCACATACAAATTTCCTTAGATATTTATTTTGATGCAGTTGCACGCGCAATTTGCAATTTGCAATTTGCAATCGGAGAATAGCTGGAGATACGAGCTGTTAGATATAATATCAGAAAATATCTGCTGAAACTTGGCTTGAATAACGAAACTCTGACAATAATTTATAAGAATTTCTGTTTTATATCTTGGCAAGTCGAGCAACAGCCGCAGCCACAGCCATAGCCACAGCAATTAACATGGTCAGCACGCTCTCTCCCTTCGCCTCTCTCTCTCTCTCTCTCTCTCTTTCTCTCTCTCTTGCTTTGGCAGTTGCTTATCTACGCCTCGTTGGATTTTCATAATAAACAAATTTTGTTTGTGCGTTTGTGTGTGAGGTTCTCATGGTAAAGTATTTTACCAGCGGCTAGCAAGAAGAAGCAGCTCATGATAAACAAGCAGGCATTCCTTGTGGTTGGGCCGCAGCTCTGGGAGCTGGACCATAGACAAATGTGCGTTGCACTGGAAGACTATGCCAGCCACATTAAGCAGTTTATATGCTCACACACACACACACACACATACGCACACATATGCACACATACGAGAACTGCCCGCTCCACTTTTTACAGCTGAGCAAGCAAGGCAATTATTTATATCTTGTTTTTCTTTGCTACTTCTTTTTACTTCCTGCGGTTTTCAGCCATAAAAGGCTAAGCGAGCCGCTCGCTCGCACTTGATAAAAGTCTTAACTGGCCACGCCCACTGATTAAAGCCTTGCAAAATAATTGAACAAAGCATAAAAACGTGCCGCACTAAAGGACGATAGGGCGACAGGACGACAGGGCAACAGCTGGCAGTGCCATGCATTTTATAGCATTGAAGACAAAAGGCCACAGTTTTTGGCCTCACGTTCACACACATACACACACACACACAAACACACACATACACAGATACAGCACACACACAGATACAGCACACGTCCTGACTTTGCGCCGAAAGTAGCTTTCATTGTTTTGTGCGCCTGCATATTTGACCGGGCGTCTGTTTTGTTGTGGCCACAAGCAACAAGGACTTCTAATTAGCACACTGTCAGCCGCTGGTCAAGCCGGGCAGCTGGCAGGGCAGGACAATGACGACAAATGTGCTTAAATGGCCAAGTTAGTCGAGCCGTTAAAAACGGTCAACGGCAAAGGCAAAAACGAGGCCCTAAGCAGAAACGGAAACACCAAATGGCAAATGGCGGCAGTTCTCGCGGTCCCGCCACTCAAAGCGAAAGACAGAGAAAGAAACAGAGGCGCAGCAGTTGCTAGAGCAACCGAGAGGCAGGCAATAGTGGTGTGGCTCAACGCGGCTGAAGGACATTACATTTGTTATTGTCTGCTAGTAGTAGTAGTAGCATAGGCCGCATATGCGACTCTATAATTGTGTAGCCAAGCACAGTGGGTCAAAATTGCTGAAAAGCAGTTAAAGCTGATGTGTACAAGTTTGTTTTTAAAGAATCTAGAGGAAGATAGCTTGAAGTTCAGTGAGAGTGGGGGAGTATAGTTTGTGATAGGATTATGAGTATTCGAATTGAAATTGAAATCAAAGTTATTTGATGTATAAATCTGCTAGGGTAAATTTCAATCTTGCCACAAGTCAAATCAGCTCTTGACTAAAAGCTCTTCATTTATACAGCTTTTCTAATACTGAAGATTGAAATCTTAGCACAGAATGCATTCTAATTCCTCAATTGTTTCTAAACTTCTCCCACTGTATCGCTTTTCTCTTACTGCTCGCAGCTGTTAGCTTTTAAATAGAAACAACGCGAACTGATGTGGATCATTGTAGTTGGTGTAGTATTTATTTTTATTATACAACAACAACAATAAAATATTGCTGGGCTATGTGTGTTTGGCTGTCGTTTTCCCATTTCCATTTTGATTGCCACGGCGCTCGGCCTCTAAGTGAGCTTTTTTTCTCTTTCTCTCGTTCATTCGCGTCGATTTTCCTACTGCAAACCGCTCAAATGTATGCAACACATTTTGTATGCAATGGCCGCAGCAAATCCACACGAAACGCCAACAGTTGGATGACTGAGAGGGGTGAGAGTACTAAAGGGGTGAAGTAGAGTCGAGGAAGAGAAGGGGCAGCTCGTTGCCACTTCCGTGCTGGCTGAAACGGAAATGGCGGCGTCAGGTCGCCAGACCAACTAACGACACCGACACCAACGGGGGCCAAAAACTGTAATCCGAAGCGCCGCCAGAAACACATGCAGCTGGCCAATTGAATAACCAGCAGTCAGTGTGTGTGTGTGTACTTGGTGTGGCTCTGCTTTCAAGTGCCGCCACTCAACTAGCACTTATTGCATGCGACAAAGGACAAACGACAGCAGCAGCAGCCAGCGTCGAGCCCAGGCCAGGCCAGAGACGGGGCCAACAGTCGCGGCCTGTTCCGGATGCGGTCGCAACTTTTTGTCGTTTTCAATTTTAATTTTCGTTTTTACTATTTTTTTTTTATTTTTGGTTTGCGCATTTTTTTCCTGCTACGTATTACTGTCAAACGGGGCGGAGTCGTTGCCAGAGCCACGAAGAGTCGAGAACTAGCGACACACTTAAAGCAGTTAGCTCGATGACCATCAGTGGCGTATCATGTTGTGCTACACTGAAAGAAAATCAAGCGAGTATTTACAAAGTAGTGGTAGTAGATGCTCCACAATGTTGTTATATATGCATGTAGATTATCCATTGCTTCCTTTTTGAGCTTGAGACGATTTCTAGAGTTGTTTAGCCTTCTTGAGGTTACTCAGCTTAAACTAAAGTTTAGAGATATCAATTATCAATTAATATTAATTCATTCTTCACAGTTTGTTCCCTTTAACCAACATCGATTATATGAAATATATTGTTAATATTTTTCAAATCATTAAGTAGATAAAAGTATATATATATATATATATTTTTTTTTTTATTATTAACTTCTGAAAAGATTTTTCTTGGCAGATTAATATAATATGTAAACAGAGAAATGATTGACTTATTTTCCGCCATTGTTGACGGGATTTTCTTATATTGTTCTCAAGGTGGTTGCGGTTGGAGCCATAATAATAAGGCTCTTGTAGTGACCACGCCTCAGCTTTGGTCATTTGCTGCACATGCTGCGCGAATGTGAAATGCGGTGTGCCAAATGTGTGTAGAAACATGCATAGAGAAGGAGCAATAGAACGAGCGAGATTGAGAGAGAGAGAGAGAGAAGGGGGGGGGGGGGGGGATAGAAATATAGCCAGTTGCTGCGAGTGTCACGTAATTGTTAAAGCAAATGGCTCAGGCTGTAGCTCCGGCTGGTTTAAATGGCGCACATAACGTATACGTAATGCGCGTTACGTATACGCAGCATATGCAGCTGCGGCCGCCGCCTAAGCACTGCTCGCAGCCCAGATTACTGCAGTTGTGCGGACACGACACCGGCTCAGTGTCTCACTGTCTCCTGGTCTCACCTGGATTGCAGTTATTATGGTCCATAACCATAACAGTTATCTGATTTCTTTGGCTGCCTTTTGCTTTTGTTGGCTGCAGCTGCCGTTGACAGTGGGCCAAAAAAAAAGACTGAAAACGAAATGATAATAATAATATAAAAAACTCTGACTGCTCGCTCGCTCGCCCTTGGGGACATTTTTTGTGCTTTTCCTTCTAGCTATATACGTTTTTTTTGTTCATAATTTAATATTTACAAAGTAGAGCACACAGCGTCGAGTAGCGACACAGAAAACTGCAAAATAATAAAACGAAATTACCAGAGACAGGGCACTAGAGAACGATTGCGAGTGAGAGAGAGGGAGAGAGATAGGAAGACGGAGAGAGGGAGAGGCAGCGAGGCTGAAATCTGTGCGCTGCGCTGCATTAAAAAACGCTTAGAGCAGCAACTTTTGTCGCCTGTCGCCTGCCTGGCGACTGCCTGCTGCTTCTGTTGTGAGTTGTGAGCTGCGCTCTGGTCAGTGTCCTGTTTGACCATCCCGACCAACCCATACTGAATGGCTTGTACCCATGTCTGCCTCCCCATTGTTCATTGACAGCTTCTGGGGACGGGGCGCAGGCGCGCGTTACTGCCGTGCATTTCTGAAATTTGTTTGTTTTTAATTAATTGCACGCGGCGACGCTGAAGTAAAGCTCTCTGCCCCTTGCCACCTCTTCCTACATCTGCTGTCGTAGCACATGTGCTGCTGCTGTGGGCGTGGCTGCGTGTTGTGCTGTGATTAAGCCGCTGAATGGCTCGTCTGGTCACTGGAGCTGTGGACTTGAATAGCGTGCCAGGATTTTAGATAAGGCTGGCCTCCTCCCCATCCTGCTTCCTAATGCGTGCCGGCTGGGCGTGGCTTGTTTGCGCTACGACGCCGCAAAGTATGCCATAAAAAATGTTCACAGCCTGAGCTGAGCTGAGCTAAAACTTTAATTTCGATTAATTTGTGCAGAAAGTCAGAGACAGACAGCGAGACAGACAGACAATTACCAACACCATTAAATGACAACAAAATTGAAGCTGAAATCTGATTGTGTATGTGTGTGTGTGGCAATAACCATTTCCTGCACCATCACGAGAACCCTTTTGGGGTTGACAGCACAATTTGCATAAATTTTAAATTTCAATTTGCAGCCGAACAAAAAAATGAGAAGAAAAGAACTGAAAAGTGAACTGAAATGAAATAAAAGAAAAATTATGCATGAAACGGCAAAGCAAAAGTTCGCCAAGTGAATAAAAATACGTAAATGACGAAGAGGAAGAAGCTGACAAAATACCAATAAGAGCAGCAACAAAAATACCAAAAATTAGCAGACAACAAAGCAAAGCGATGGCAAGACCTGTGAGAGGGGAAAGTAATGGAAGGAAACCCCTTTTTTGCTCAGCTGGAGAAACGCACATTTTGGCAATCGGGACAGAAAAAGTCGAGCTGGGGTAAGGCAGGGAGTAGGCAATGAGTGACAGAGGGATGAGGGGGAGAGGGCAGCAGCAAAAGGCGTGGCAGGTCAGACCATAGTTGACTGTTGTACTGGCTTTTGGCTTTTGCCAAAGCGTTCCCTCTCGCTCTCCCTCTCTGTCTCTGTCTCAGTCGCTCTCCAGGAGCTATCTCTTACGTTTCGGGCTGTGACTCGTTTTACAAATTTCTTACACATCCGCAGTGCTATGTCTGAGTGTGTGTGTGTGTCAGTGTGTGTGAGCTCCTGCTATAACGGAAGAGGAAACAACTGGTATTGGCAGCCATACGACGGTAAGGATAATCGTGATGACAGCATATTTGGCTGTCCCCACAAAACCCAAACACACAATATCAAACGACAAGTTTCACCCAGCCGTGAGCGTGAGTTTCTGCGTATGTGCGAGTGTGTGTCTTGCAGGCACATCCTTTTTGTGTCAGTTTGTTGTCTTTAAAACGACATTAAAACGGTCAAATGAGTTTAGAACGGCTGCTTAAACAGCACTTTGATCCCTTGAACCCACTCAGAGTGCGGCCGTACAAGGGTGAAGCAAATCCGAATGCTAAAAAATTCGAGGCGGAAAAAAAGAAAAACCAAAGAAAATGCGAATTTTCATCTAAATCACAACACGAAATGAAAACTAAAAGTGTCTCCTTTGATAAAAGCCAGCATTTGACAACGTTTCGGGTTTTCTTTTTCCCTTTTTTTATTTGCTTTTAGTTTTGTGTCTTACAAGTGGGCGTTGCCAGCAAAAGAGGCGTTTGGCTTGCTCCACCACTATTTGCATCCCTTTTCCTGTGTTTGGTTTTCTTATTTTCTAAAGTCCTGCCTCGCAATTTGATAAATACGACTTTTATGTTAATTCGTAGGAGAAAAAAATGAATATAGAGCCGAGAAGTGAGACGCAGAGATGTGTACTATATAGCCAAAGCTATAGAAGTCTAGTCAGAATCAAACACTTAACGCCATATTTCACCTATTTCCATTTCAGATCTGCCATCAAGCTGACGACGCAGTTTCTCGAACAATATGTGTGCGGCTTGTAAATGAGGTAAGTTTTTGTGAATAAAATAAATTTAAGAATATATATATATATATATATATATATATATATATATATATATATATATATATATATATTATATTCATAAATACATATGTACGTATACATAAGAATAAATATGTATGTATACTACGCGTCATCCGAATAGATCAGGAACAGGTCACGTCGAGTTAAAGACCTTTTTTTCAACTTGACTTACAAAATCTGTACACATTTCGTATATTTGCCACATCTTTTGTATGAGGAGATTTGTAGTTTTGAAAAAATCAAAGATTATTTATTTATTTGGAAATCATTAATTCTGCTAAAAATACTTGATTGGCTTTTCCAGGTATGACAGAAACGCTATCCACATTGAAAAAGGATTTAACGAGTGCTTCAAAGGTTTAAAAATTTATTTATTTGAATGTCTCTCAAACACTTAAAACTGAGCCAATGTTGCTGAATAAGGCTATTACTCTATTGAGTTGTACTTAAATTTCTTTTGAGAGTTACACTGTTTTGTGAATTGAACATCGCTCAATCAGTCACTCAATCGCTCTCTTGTGCCATAATCTTTTTAGCAGTCCACAATAACGACCTTTGCTATACGAAATTTGTGCTGAATACATGTCAGCAACATAACAATCGAAATGTTCACTATTAAAGTGTATTGTAGAGAAACAGACAAGAAATAAAAGAGATAAGAAAAGCTGAATCCTTTGGAGAGTATTATTTCAAGCTTAACTTATATTCATATCGAATACGCCTTGTGTTGTGTTGTTCGGTGGTTATTGCTGATGTGGCTGCTTATGATAATATTGCCAACTCTTGTGTTGCCCTCTCTCCTCCCTCCGCCCTCGGCCTACGCCATTTGCCTTTCTTTTCATGAAATACGTTGCGTATACGCAGGGTTTCACTAAGGCAGAAGCCAACTACACACGCAGTTTTCTTTGGCCACATTAATTGAACGCTGTTTATTTATGGCTGGTAATTTAAATGCGGCCAAGTGGTTTTCCTCCTCTTCCCTCTCCCCTTCTCTCTTAGTCTGTGGATAAAGCCAAAGAGAGGCGTGGCACGTTGTAGTTGGGGGCTGGTGAGCGCTATAAATTGTTAAGTTTGTGCTTCTTGTTCGTGTGGCTGTTTTCGTTTTTTGTTTTTTATCAGCGCGCCAACAACATGAATAATAATGCATGCACATTATACCAGTGCTCATTTGCGTGTCCTATGGCAGGACACACACAAACACACAGACGCACGCGTGCAGGTTGCAGTTGCACAATTGAGGCGGAAGTGCGCATTGTTTCCGCTTTTAATAAGGGCTGTTGTTCTGGGTTCTGGGTGTGGGCTCTGGGCTCTGGGCTCTGAGCTCTGGGTCTGGCTCTGACTGTGGTTTCGGATTTGACGGTGGCAAACGCATTACAAAGCCTGGCAACAGGCCATAAATTGCATTAAATTGCATTTAAATGTGTGTCGGACAGGTTAACAATAGTCTCCACTCAACCTGCACTCATAATTGATTGTAAACCAAAGTTGGCCGGAGCAAAGCCAACTTAAAGCCCGAACTTAGTTCGAGCTAACAACGAATTATTTGCCTCGGCTGCCCTCACACACACTTTCACGCTCCACTTCGGGCCTTACTTTGGCCTGCGAATTCCCAAAATTCCAAAACTCTTAAATTGCAAAGTTATGCTTATGAGCATGAAATGGCTTCGCCGTTAAAAACTTTGCTCTTCTTGTTTTCCTCTCCGCCTTATTTTCATTTTATTTTGGTCTGCTTCTCTCCTGCCGCCTTCTTTTATTATGCGCTGCAACGACACGCACAGGCGACAAAAACGTTAACTTTAACTTGCAAATTCGCTTAGGAGCCCAAAGGGGAGACGACGCTGTCCAATGCCTTTTGGCCAAGTGCACGCTGCCAGAAAGTTGAACGTCTGCCAAAGGCAAAGTGCGGTAATAAAGGCAATTGCAATTGGATTTGATTGACTAGAATATACCCTGTAGAAGAATAGATATAGGGAAGGAAATAAATCTTAATAAACTAGAGAATGGAAAAGTAAGGTTTGGATACTCCGAAACAGCTAAGATTGGGAGTTTCTGTTGAGTCTTGATCTCGATCTCATTCTACTTTCTTATATTATTTCTTATTCACATACGGAAGAATTCCAAATATTGGGAGCTCACATATCAAATATCGCAGCTCAACTTCTTAAATTATTTACAAAGAAACGCTTCAGCGTTTATCTATTATAGCTAACAGTTTCAGCTCTGCCCGACTTTCCCTGGTATTAAAGCCCCTCTGTTTACAGAGTATAAAAGTCCAACAAGATTCAAGCCAACTCATTTCAAGCACGTCAAGCGCAATGCAATTAACAAGTCCTCGTTACCAGTAGCCTCATACCCTTCCTCCCAACTCTGACCAAAAGTTCAAACTTTTGTGTCTGTGTCTGTGCCTGTGCCTGTGCCTCAGTGTGTATGTAGCATATAAGTTATGGCATGCGAGTCGTCAATTAAACAAATTCTGCATACATTAATTGTGCCGAAAGTTGCGGCATGCGTGTTGGCAGAAGTACCAGAAAATCGAGCAGTGCTGCAAAATGTTCACATTTGTAATGGTCGCACGACAAGCAGCTGACCTGCTCGTGTACATAATTTTTTGTGCTTTTGTATAATGCTCTTGGTTTTTATTTCATTTTTGGTCACAGTTGGAGCTGACTATGATATATGACTGTTCAGCGCCATGTGTAGCATGTGGCATGTGGAAACTTGCAACTGGCAACTGGCAAGTGGCATGTGTGGCTGGCAGTCTGGGCAGGCCAAGTAGGCGGAGCCAGCTTCTTAAAGCAAAAGCTTTTGTCCATCCACTTAATTAGCATTTTGCTCGGATTGCTCGCTTTTGTTGTGCTCGCTGGTGTCGAGTGCGCGCGCGTGTCTATCGATGCGTACTAATTGCGCAGTTCCACAAGCAGCGCCCAGGCAGAGGCACAGCCACAGTCCCAGCCACAGCCATAGCCACCCCCACTCCCCCCACCAGCAACACCCGCTTCAATTTCAATCCTTGACTGCATTAGGTGCTATCAAGTGCATGAATGAAACTTTTGCGTACAAGTTTATGCCCAAGAGTTGCCTTTCTTCTCCATCCCTACAGTTTCCCCTCTCACTCTCGCCCGTTCTCTCTGTGCATAACAAGGAAATCCGTTTCGAGTGCAGTCTGTGAGCGTTGCCACCCTGTCCTACAAATCTTGTGGACGTCGAACAGGCACTCGTGCAGTTTACTTAAGTGCACGCTGTCTGCCACCACTTGGCCAGCGAGTCCGAGTGTAAGTAATGTGCCTTACGCTCCCTCTCACTCTCTCTTCCTTTCTCTCTCTCTCTCTCTCTCTCTCTCTCTATGCATGTGTCTCTGTGTTTTTTGCCTTGGAGCATATGCCTCAAGTGGGATACGGTTTGAGGCAATGTCTCAATTGTCGATTGCAGTTGCTCAGCTAAACGCTTATTAAGCTATTGCCCCACGCCCACATCTATTAAAACTTTAGAAATACAAAGCCCTATTTATTAATTTAGTATGCAAAACAAACTTTTTCGCTTGAAGTATTGATTCCGTTGGGAACAAGTTTTGCAGGCTTACCAGTCCTTCTTGAGACAGCCATATGGCTATTATAGTTTCCGACATAGCGACCTATCAATTAGAAGTTGTCCGTTCCTCTAAGAGCTCTGAGCACAGCAGGCTTAAATGCTAAAAGGAATCAAGTAATCTTTTACAAATATCGATACATCATTTATGATCAATCATATTTGCAATTTATATTTAGACGATTCCTTTTTCGTGAAATTAACTAAGAGTAAGATATAGAACATTTAGCATAGATAATATCGACAGAGGCATAGAAATCACATAATATTACATTTGAGATTTCCCATTTCAGTTTTGAGGACTAGGATCTTCAGATTCTAGCACAATGAAATACATTTTTGACATCAACCCAAGCCTCGTTAATCTTTCGCAACTCTTTGGCATTTGGCAATAGGTAGCTTGCATATTATTCAGCAATCTCTGCGCTGATTGGTTTGATATTTACCAAAATCCCAGTGGGTTTTACTTGCCTTGACTTGTGGTCAATTATGTTTGACTTCTGCTGCTGGCCAAGCCTGGAAAAGAAGACCTTGCTCTGCAGCAATTTTGTATGGATAAAGCTTACAGTTTTTTGCGCTTCGCACAATAGATATAAAAAAGAGACTGTGTGGGAGTGCTTGCGTGTGTGTGTGTGGATGGATGTGGTCTAAAAACTCAACCACAGACAAGTCAATAAAAAACGTAGCTAACCCAGTGACAGCACTTATCAAAACGTTCAATCAATCAATCAACTGTTGCCAGCAACTAAACACTGCACAAAAGCCAGACAAGAGAGACCCAGGAACACAAAAAAAAAGGAAACGGACAACAAAAAATATCGCTCATACGCCCATTTGTGCAGAGCAAAAAAGACAAACACACACATAAAATCCACGTAAATCAGCTTAGGGACGAGTAGCAACAGCAGCCAAAAGCACACTAGCACAAAACCTTATAATCAAAATACATACACACCCACACAGAGAGAGAGAGAGAGAGAGAGAGAGAGAGAGAGAGAGAGAGAGAGGGAGAGAGAGGCATAGGCACACAAATAGGTTATATGCCCGCATTGATACAAAGGACATATGGCAGGACATGGGCATAACAAACATAAAAAGGAAATGCCGCCAATGTGTGTGTGTGGCAAGTTTTTTGACTGCCCCGCCCCCTCTCCTGCCTTGCTCTGTGGCGCTGACCCAAAGACCTGAGCGCCGGCAAAAAACAAGCCGCATGACGCAGCGCCCGGGCAACAAATCAGCGCAAATCACAATAACAAAAGGCAACATTTTTTATACTGGATATTGTTGCTATTCGTTTGTCAAACTGTCGACGTTGTCACAGGACAACAACAAGGAGTTCACCTGCCGCTGCCACTGCTGGTGGTGGTGCCTTTTGACAAGTCCGTCAGTTAGACAGACTCAGTTAGTCGCACAGTCACATGTTGGTTCCGTAGACTATATAGCTAGCAAACGCGGGGCCAGGCCATACAGCGACTCGTTAGGCGCTTAGTCAGTTTTATATATATATATAAAGATCCAAGTAACTGGAGAACTTTGTGTCAGTCGCGACGCGTCTAATAAAGCAATTTTTGAGCACGAAAAATGAAAAATGAAAAATGTAGAAAATGGAAAATGAGACAAGCTGCAATGAAGTATACGGCGTGTGAGCGACGCCATCTTGCATATGCATACATTAAAAGAAGCAAACACACACATATACACACATACGCACACACTCACTTTGCGTACACATATTCGCAAATTCGCAGATACTTTTTGAGGCACATCCTTTAGATTGCGGTACATATTTGCATATGATGTCTATATGCAAATGCCAGCAGCAGTAGCTGCTGCTGCTGAGCGGAGAAGCTGGCTGCTGCGGCATGCTTCATATTAACATATCAATCATTTGAAGAGCCCAGCTCTGGAACAACTTAACAGCAAACTCTTGTCATGCACTCAGCAAAAATAACAGGACTAAGCCTTTTAATATCTTTAAAAAAAAAAACAAATAATAATCCAGTTATTATATTTATTGAAAATTGCATGTGTTCATAGAATTCATATTGAAAAAAAAAAACTGTACACAATATGTATTTATATATTAATTAGAGTTTTGCGAACAGGCGTACCTGCCCAAAAATAAGTTAAGGTAAAATCAGTGATAAATGCGCTATAGAGTTTATCTGATATTATATTATGATACATTACGAAAATTTATTGAAGAATATTAATTTTATTATTAATATTATTAAATTATTATTTGATTATTAATTTAATATTATATTTTATTTTAAATAATATTGGTTTAGATAATGATTATATAATACGGCAGTTGAGACAAATTTCTTTCATTAAATCTCCGATCACATAACTCTTCTGTTTTTATTTGACGAGTGTAGATAAAGCTAAATCTTTTAATGCTCATCACTTTTCGTTTAGTGTAACAGAACTTGAACTGCCTTAAGGCACTCGGCAAACATTTAGTTAATCTTTAGATGGGTTTTTAGCTGTTCACAATGCATTGCGCCTTCCTTTGGCTCTGCTCTGCTCTGCCCGCCTCCCTTTTGTGGCAAGTTGCAACATGCAACTAATTGGAATATTGTTTGGCTTTGTGCCTCATAAATTCCGCAATTCAACAATTGGAGTTGCAGTCAGTTTATTGTGCATTCGGTTACAATAAATTAATGCCACAAACTTGCTGCTAACATTGTCAACGTTATCAACTTGCCTTGGCTATTATTTAAGCCACACACGCACACACACAGACACTCGCACAACATTGTCAACATTTTGTAATTGTTGTGCTGATTGTTTAATTGCGCCCATTTTGCGTGCACTTCCGACATTTGCGCTCCCTTCCTTCCTAGCACCCTAACGGGCTATTCAATTGTTATTGCCACGGCTATATCATAAAAATGTCCTCATGTGTTTCAAATACCCTGTAAGCACTTAAAGCACTGCGAATATTTTGACATCGTAGATAGACGAGATCTTTAATTCGATTTGCTGAAACATCAGAGCATACAAGAATCAACAGAATTGCATTAAGTTTGTCACATTTACCTCGATAAACTAAATATAAATACTCCAAAGCAAAGCATTATGCAGGTTTACTGGTGTCAGCCAGGTTTACTCAGTGCTGCGTAGGGACTTAGCAATCCCTACAATTGCTGAGCTTGTTGGGCGACAGAGCACACGATAGGCGGGCAGACTCGCAGCGCTCCCAAGCCAGCTCGCATCTAATCTAGCTAACAACAGAATCAGAAAGAGGTTGAAAAGACTCCATCCCCTCAACCGTCGGACATTTTAAATTTAATTGTATATATGTATATACTACAAGTACAGGCGGACCTGCCCACAAATAAGCTAAGGTTCTAATGATATATGTACTTTAGAGTCGAGTCTAGACAGTATGCACCAACAAAAATTGATATTTAAATACTTAACAAAAAAAAAAAAATCGAAATTTACATTAAAGTTCAGTTAAGTTGCAAAATTAAATGCAGAGTATGACATGGTCGTGCGATTTTCTCTCAAAGTTTTTTGTTATTAAATTATTTTATTTTGTATTTCACTCGCTAGCCGCAAACAAATTAGCGCGACAATTTCGTCAACAGCCATTTAAATCACATGTGATTTTATGATTTATTTTATTTATATTTTTTTCGCATTTTCCTTTTTCACATATATTTATAGTGGCGTCAATTTAAATTGGCTTTTTACAGTTTTGTTGCGCAAGCAATTGACGTGCATATTTAAAATATGTGTTTGCATATTTATTGGCGAGATTTATATATTTATAGTAATATATTATTTGTGCCTCGGACTGTTATTTTGATAGACACAATTATGAATTAGCATAATTCGCAGTTGACTTTTGTCGCAAATATTTATGTATTTATTTAAATCATTTTCGAAAACTCTTCATTTATTTTGCCGCCCCCACTTGGTGTTTAAAGCAAATAGAGCTGCGCACAAATTATGCTTCATTGGCTCAGCGTTGATTTATATATTTTTCCATATTCTGATGGCCCCGCATTTTGCATATGCGGTTTCCCGAACCGTTTGTTTATAATCCCTTTGTCCTTTCGGTCCTTCCACGCTTTCAGTCCTGCGGCCACATAAAACGGCTATTAAAAAGCCGTTGCGCGCGCTTTAATTGCATTTTATTAGAATTTATTGACACTTCACGGCAGCAGGCAGCAGGGAGCAGCTGCCCAACTGTTTTTAATAAACACGGAATAAAAAATACAATTAGGGCAATTTAATTTCGGTTTTTCTCTCTTCTTCTTTGTATTTCTGGTGTGATTATTCTATATAGCTCCTATACAATAATCACACCAGAAAGTGTGAAGAGCTCTTAGCTAGTTAGCCTGTTAGCATATATTTAATACACATACTATTTTTAGTGGCACTGTGACAAAATTCTGATTAGAAATAACTGTTGCCTAGAGATATTTGAATTGAAAATATAAAAATTATTTTAAATAATTAATATGTTGTTTATGAAAGTGGAAAATCATCCATCCGTAGTTTTCGATTGATTCCACGAGTGATTATTATAGCAATTTATCATTTTTTAATTACTTTAAATTTCATAATAAAATTTTTCTACATTCAATTTATAGTTATTTGTTCTAGTATTATTCAAATTAAATTTAAAACGTGCATTGGTTGAAGGTGTTTAGTTTTTATTGGTGTTTTAATTAAATTAAAATCTAATTTTCGCTTGATTTTAAATGGGATTGAAAAGCTGTGCATTTAAATGGAGCTGAAGACAAGCTATTGAATTCATGTTCGATATTCTAATGTATCCACATTTTCTGCGCATGATGCAATTCACTGATGTCATCTCGTGAGAGATGCTTGAGTAATATATATCGAATATATGCATATACATATAAGTACATGTATAACATATATAAGCATATATAGCTTACATATATTTTGTGCAATGACTTTTAAGCACCAAGAGAATATCAAATTGCGTCATTGCCTCAATTTCGACTTTGCTACAGTTTGAGACAAACGAGTTTTGAGCTCGATTTCAACATTATATCTCTGATTTCTGACTGCTGTTGCGGATGCTGTGCGCCGCGATGATTACCAATTAGATGAAACTAGATACTAGCTAAGAGAGCGAGAGATAGAAAGGAAGAGAGAGAGAGAGGCTGAGAGCGTTTAGAGAATTGATGCTTGAGCTGAGCTGCCTACGGAGAGCGTTTCAGCCGAGATTGGCACACAGCCTCTGCTCGCTGCAATTTAATGAATATTTAATATGGTCGAAAAGCAGAAAAACAGAAAACCATTGGCGCATAAATTTGGAGCACCCCTCCTGTAGGAATAAGGGAAATATCATTATCATTGTCTGTGCCATCTGCCATCTAGCATCTACCATCTTCCAGCTGCCCCGCCGCTTTTCCACACTTTCTATCTAGACTTTTCTTTTTATTTTCATCTGCTCCTGGCGCCCTGCACTTGGCAGCCGTTCTCCTGCGGGTAGTCAAAGAACGTTCAACATGCCAATCTGGCAATAAACTTTTCGTACCCCTGCAGCAGCTTCGCCCAATTTGATTTTTCTTGGCTCCGCTTGGGGCGCGCGTGCCCGCTCGCTCGCTCTCCCCGCAGTTTTTCATTTACATTTCCTCGTAATTGCAGCAACATAATTTGATTATTAAAATTTAAATATTTAGTGAAGTTTTTGTCTTCTTGCTGTTGTTGTGGCTGTTGACTACAAGCTGCAAAGCTCTCACACATTTGGCAACCGTCGGAGTTTGGGGCTGTGTGCAATTTGTTAATCAATTAGTCGAAAAGCCGATGTTGCATTTAAATGCTGTTTGTTGTCGCAAGATTTATGCGGCTCATAAATGTCAAATGCAAATACGCACGGAAACACCTGGCCGAGTGCCTTGTAACTGTCGCATAAATACCATTTCTATATATTCAAATATACATATATAGCAAACCTCAATTAATCTTGATAATGTCAGCTTACAGACTGCTTGACTTCTGCTGGCTAGGGCAGGGGCGGGGACAAGAGCTGGGTTGCATCAATAAATGCCCATCAACTGCAGCAACTGTGGGAATAGAAACAAGTGGCAGGACTCTACAATACTATGTAGGACATTTCAAATAAAATATTTCATGCAAAATTTACAGAGCACACACTGAGGTGGAGAGGGTGGGAGTAGACAAACGAATGCTCTAAAGAAACCATATGTCAATTGCACACACACACACACACACACACCTACACTCTCTCTCACACACACTCACACACACACACATAGAATCGTAACGGACAGCAGACAACTAAACTTAAATGCTCAGCCCCTCTCTAACCCTGTGGACAAACACAATGGCATGTCAAATGCAAAAACACATTCCGCCAGGGCGTGCGGGCGGGCGGGCGGTCGTGAGAGAGGCGGGGAATAACTACACAATGTTTTTGAGTGCCAACCATCCCCCGTAGCCTGACGCCCTCCCTCCGTCCATGTTGCCTTTTTTGGGTGCGCTGTCGTCTTTGCTGCACCTACAACTTCCGGCCTTTGTTGAAATAACCATAAAATCAAGATAAGTTATTGGATTTGCTGGACAGGAAGCAGGGTATAAGCACTTTGTGCTCTCCTCCTCGACGCAGCTGCCGGCGTTGCCCGACCTTCCGACTGTGACTGTGAATCTGACTGTGACTGCGACTACGACTGTCCTTGTCCTTATCCTCTGTGCCTGAAACGCGCTCTGTCGTAGATTAATTGCAATTTTTTTACTTGTTTGCTAAAAAATTACATTTTTTGTGTGCAATATAAATATTCCCTTTTTTTTTTTTGTTGAATACCTTGTAATTATAAAGAAATTGTGGAACGGGCATATAGTAGCCACGGTCAAGTTGAAAGGAGGCAAAAGCAACATAGTGGAAGCTATTGCTTTATGTTGGGTATACCTAACTAAAACTTAATAATACTAAATCTTATTTTAAAGGTGTTCGATAGTCATTCAAATAAAATAAATGTAGATTTACAGTGTAATATATATAATAATATAAATATTTCGTTCAAGACTCTCGCAGAAACTGATCGAGGTGAATGAAATCAAATTTATTTTTCTTAAACTTGTTTCTTTATATCTTACTCTCTTACTCTCTTACTCTCTCTCTCTCTCTCTCTCTCTCTCTCTCTCTCTCTCTCTCTCTCTCTCTCTCTCTCTCTCTCTCTCTCTCTCTCTCTCTCTCTCTCTCTCTCTCTCTCTCTCTCTCTCTCTCTTTTAGGGCATGTTACATTCTCAAGTTAGTTTAAAAAATAATAGTTTTTAGAAACACGTCAACCGTTATTAAGGGTAGCTCGTAGTTTGGCAAACGCCACGAACCTTTCTAGGCACTTCGATTTTTTTTTGTTTTTTTATTCATATATTTCGCCTGCCGCTTGTGAACTTTTGTGTGGCAGAGCAATTGCCCAGGCGACCTGGCACCACGGCTACGTCCTGCTGTAGTTGCCATAGCTGGCCCTCAGCCCCGGCCTCTGGCTGTCCCCACAGGAGCTGCTCGACTGGCTTTTCTTTATATAAATAGTGGCGTTTGCGTTGTCGCTGTTGTTGGCGCGCACAATGCGCAGCTTAGCGCCTCTGCTAGCTGGCTGGCTGGCACCCTGGGAGGCAAGAGATGCCGCGCCCACTCGTGACTCTATGCGCTGTGTGGCGCCACACAATCAGTTTGTCGCACTTGGCTCTTGGAATATCGTTGCCGCTCGCTCGTCCGTCGGCACTTGGGCCTGCCACTGACTCCTGGGCTGGTGGTCGAAGCTGGAGAGGGGCTCTAATGCGATTAAGCCGCTTGTTGTGGCTGTCAACGCGTTGACTGGCTGACTTTCTGCCCCCGTGCCGCACACCACACAGCCGCCGACTGCCCTATTGGCCCGCCTGCCCTTTGCATAGTGCTCGACAAGCTGGCTCGGCAAGCAGCTTTTGTAATTCACTTAAGTGTGGCATTTTGGCCTGCGGTAAACGGCCGCCATTGTGCGAGTGCCCATGCTCCACGCTCCATGCTCCACGCCATATGCCCCGTTGCCCACGTGCTGCCCACCGTCGACACTCCCACAAACACACACACAGATCTCTTTAGCATACGGCCCTGAGCAGTTGGACAGCTGGAGCTGAAGCTCGAGCGCTTACCTTTGACTATGTAGCGTGTCCAGGGGGCAAGGGCTTTGGTTTAATCATAAATTTCATTTCGCTCAAGTGCCGCATGCTAAACACAATTCTCTATGCGCCACGCTTTTCCAACCTGCCACAAAGCCAGTGGCTGGAGCATTCAGAACCGACCGTCAAAGCCACTGTCTGAACTGGTCCTTAACCCGGCTAACTACAATTTATGATGACATTATGGCGTGCGACTGTAATCAGATACCAGCCAGCGAGTCAGAGTTACAGTTAAACGTAAAAGTTCTATTAAGTAGCCTCGGCTGAGGGGGTCGAAGGAGCTGGCAAGTGCCACAAAGCGACACGCCTTACACTTAGATACCCTGCACACCAATTAAAGGTATTAGGCATGTGTGACAGGGCGTGAGGAAGCAAGACTTAGACGATAATTAACAGACAGCAGCTTAAGTCTTTGGATACCCACAAAGAACTCGGCAGCTAAGGAAGCTGGAGCTCTTGACTGTGGCATCCGAATAAAATGTACACTCCCTCCTTATCAAAGGAAAGTGCTAGCAGCTAAAGATACTTACGAGAATCTCCACATAGAATGATTTGAATATAGCCCGCAGATAGTACAGGGTATTTGCTAGTCAAACTTCCGATGGAATAGCTTGTTGTGTGTCACTTGACGCACGCACAGCCTGCAGGGGCAGGAAATCTTTATGAGCTCACACGCTCATCAGGAAGCGCTGGTGTTGGCAGGCAGTCCTGCCTATGGCGCAGAGAGGATAGTTAAGGAGAGGTATGCCAGAGGGTAGGTTTGAGGCGTTGCCAATTGGAGTTTATTAATTTGAGGCCGTGCGTGCTGAAAGCCACAGTTGAGTCGAGATATTTACAATTGTTGTAAATATTTCCTTTATTATTGTAATTATATTTATGAGCGAACGGAAGCGGAATGTGGAACGCGCAGGTGAGGGTGGCCACGAGCGCTAACATGCCTCGGCACAAGGTTGCGTGTCACCAGCAGCCACCTGGCTCACACATTCTTTGCTGTTGACTCTTTGGCTGCGCTTGTCGCTTTAGCAGCGCATTTCAACTGATTTTTATTGGCCCAAACGAGAGAAGGCCCAATTAGTTAAATATTTTGTAAACAATTTTTATTATTTTAATGTGCGTCAATTTTGTGGCAATTGTGGAAATTGTGGAAATTGCGGCGAAAGAAAATCCGCTCATTTTCCCACTTGACTCTAACGGTTGTTTATGTTGTTTCAGCTTGTTTACTTTTGCAGAGGCCAAAATTTATGCCAAGTGCCCAGGGCAAAGGACACAGGACGCAGGCCACAGGACGCAGGACGAAGGACGGGAGGCGTTCTCTAGCACACACTTCCGGCACGAGCACGTCAGACTTGACTTGACTTGACTTGAGACTCCAGAAAACTTGGCTACTCTCGCTCTCTCTCTCTCTCTCACTCGCACTCTCTCCATCTTCTTCATTTTAGAGCGGGAGCGTAGCAGCACCCCAGATGTCTCAGGTAATTATGCATATTTAAGCAGTTTTGTCTACAACAGTTTTGCGAACCTAAAAGCGTCCTTTCAAATGAATTATTTATGCAAACTGTGTGAGGGCGAAGCGGGGCTAGCGGGGCGTCGCTCAGAACGTAGCTAGGATCCCGGCATATGCAAACATTACCTCAAGTTGTTGTCAAGTGGATTTAATGGAGCCTGGGGCCTGACAGCCCCGTTGTATACGTAATGTGGTAATGTGTTTATGTGCTCTTTAAAGCCCATCCGCACACACATACACACACGCACACGCACACCCATCGATAGAGGTCTGCAGTTATAATTGCGTCGCTATATATACATGCAGATATGTATGTGCCACATATAAACGTATACTTATGTATAGCGCCTTGAAATTAATGCCACACTATTAATGCTAATGTCGTAACATCGCTCCAGCGCACTTCACATTTGTCAATGACGAAACATTTGCGCTCGCCATGCCCTATCGACAAACAACAAGTAGGTTAAAGGGCATGTTTGACTTGCGTTGAGTTTTGTGACAGCTAAGCGCTGGCAGCAGATAACCTGTTTGAGTAGCTAGAGCTACCATGGACCCATTACTTACCTTTTATTGTTATTTTATTATATTCTTATCAGATTCCAGAAACTTTTCATTTCCCGAAAAGAAAGACAGAGCAACTCCCTTATCAAATTATCTTTTCATTTCGAAGAATCCTTTCAGGTATCAGCGTCTGTCTTTCTTATGTCCGTATCCTATGTATATTTTGCATAGTTAATATAAACTCTCTCTACCACTGGAAACATTTGAAAAGTATAAGTTATACAGCTAAAGATATGCGAGACATTCGCTGAAATTAACCGAAAGAGAGAGTAAGAAATTGAATTTGATTTATTTTGCCAACTCTTGGCTTGAGGCTTTTAAGCAAATGAATACGCCTTGGTGGTAATACGAATAAATAAAACATTTTAAAATAATTGTCTAGGGTAATTTAATGTAGCTGCTTTGCTTAATTTATGTATAATTCCAGTTAAAATATTCTGAACTTCAGAACTTCCCAGCATTTGCACTTGTCTTCAAATCAAATCAAATCAAATTAAAGTCAAATCAAACTTTTACTACCTTAAACAAAAGCATAACTATCAAAATGTACAACTTTCAATATACTTCAAGAAATTTTCTTCTACAATTTTCATTCAGATACTTTTTGATATAACTTGATGTATTTCAATGCTTTCCAAAGCGTATTTTGCAGTCGTTTATTTGCTTGTGAATTACGTTTGCTTGATCTTCTTCAGAGCGATTTCATTTCATCTCATTTCACATACACACACACACCTACGCCTACACTCACACACACACACACACACACACACACTTAACACAGCTTTGCTTTCAGCTTAATTGTTTTGCAACTAAACATCACAGCCAAATGCCTTTCATCATTTTCACCATGGACCGAAACCAATGACCATTGTTGTTGTAGTTGTAGCCGGACCGGGGCAAAATCGTGTCTAAGTAGCTTTTGTGCAAATGAAAACCGGAAAATGAAGGAAAAGCGGAAAGCAAAGGAAAAAAGAAAGAGACTGTAGCACACTTTGAGGCGAAAATCAGAAGCGCCATTGAGCTGGCTGGGCGGCTGGCTGGCTGGCTGTCTGTCTGTCTATCTGTAGGGCTATGGAGTGTGGGTGCGAGTGTCCTGCCAATTGCCTTGGCAGCTAATTAAAATGTATTTAAGTGCGTTGTCACCTCCCACACTCCCCGCCAGTCGCGCCTCTACAGCTGTAAATCGAGTTTGTAATTTATGCCATTTTAATAGAATTTTCGAGGCTCGCACGCATACAGACTCACACACACAGGGCAAATAACAAATTGGTTTACTTAGGACCGAAGGACATGTGTACAGGCAGGGACAACATAGAGGCAAACAGAACACAAAAGTACTCGGAAATTAGCATAGTTTTAGGCAGCAGCCAAACATTCGCTGTAGCATAGTTTTGTGGGCCAAGAAAAGTTTTTTGATGTTTTTGCCAATTTCCCGTGCAAACGATTTACGGCAGAGCCAAAATTTGAGTGAGGGAGATAGAGCGAGAGAGAAACAGAGAGAGAGTATTCGAAAATATCTTTAAAGGCGCGTTTAATGTATTGATTTGTGCCAGGAGCAGGAGCAGAGGTAGAAACTGAAGTAGAAGGAGAAGGAGAGGGGAAAGGAGAAGTAGAAACCAGAGCAAGCAGCGCAACTGCCTCCGCTTTTTGGGAAAGGGGCGTCTCGAATTTCGAGTTGGGCGTTGCCCGCAGCCGTGTTCTAGCTGTGCAAATTTATATGTTTGCCCTAAATAGCAATCAAAGGCTTAACAATGAATGCGCCTCGCACTCTCACCACCCCGTTCGCAAATGTTCACTTAATTGAACTTTGAACCGAGCAGAAACGCTTGGAAATGCCAAACGTATTGAATTCCAATTGGCAGCGAACTCTTCTTGAGTGCTTTTCGCAGAGGAATTCAAATAGTTGCGGCTGCCTAAATAAACTCGCCAAGGACTTGGCCAATGGGCGCTGCAGAGGCTGATCTGTCATTTGTTGTGCTCCTTGTTTGTTTTCCTTGTCGTTGTTGCTGCTGTTGTTTCAGTTGTTGTCAGTGTCTTTGTTGTGTCGCTGATAAATGTGCCGTTGGCAGCCAAAAACCAAAAACAAACACATAAATCAACAGCCACGTGGTAGGCCTTTAGCTAACAGTCAAGGAAAAAGCAAAATGGGGAGGGCAAAGGAACAGGAGCAGGAGCAGGAGCAGGAGCCAAGTGACAGTTGCCCAGCAAGTTAAAGTGAAACATTTTACTAATTATTGGCATTGAAAGCTTTAGATTCGGGCAATTCAACCTTTTGACAGCTCAAATTTTCATGAGTTGACAGCTTTAAGATATGCCAATGAGAATATCTGTAGAATATAGGAAAGTTCAAATTAGGGTGGATAGGGCGATACAAGAGAAGAAGACTTTGCGATAGAGAATCATTTGATCTTATGCCTTTTGAATGGTTGATTCTTACAGTATTCACTATGTGCAGATAAGATATCTTGATTTCAAGGATTCTTTTTCTCTGCAGCTAACTTGCATTTCTTGGAAATTTCAGTTTTAAAATTCCTTCAACAATGCCGTGCACATTTTGACCTTTATCCAGCAAATTTGTTAGCACAAAATGCGATTTGCTGGCCAAAACGAGCGGCAAAACGAAGTTTCCAATTGCCAAATTCAGAATCCGAAATCCAAAATCCGAAATCCAAGTACATTCTGTCGGAGGGCAAACAATGCAGTCAGGCAGAAGTGTATGTGTCTGCTAGATTGTGTGTGTGTGTGTGTGTGTGTGTGGGTGTGCGTGTTTGTGGCAAAAGCCAAATGAAATTTGGCTATAGTCAAGCTGAATCAGAAGCTGTGCGACAGGGGAGGGGGAGACTTGCTGCCAACCGCAACAGCCAAAATTTATGCCAATATTTGCATTCAATGCCCCAAAAATAAACCGTAAAATGGTTGTTGGCACAGTCTCTCAGAGTTTGCCCCGCACAGCAGGCACAGCAGGCACAGCAGGCACCAGGCAGCTGGCAGTAGGGTGTGGCAAGAGAGCGAGAGAGAGTGACAGAGAGAGAGAGAGAGAGAGAGAGAGAGAGAGAGAGAGAGGGAGGGGGAGCGGGAGCGGGAGCGGGAGAGTGCTGTGGTAGCTGTGGATAATATGCAGGCTGTGCCGTCTGCATTACTGCGTAGGCTCAAAATTTCATATTTATGACAGCAGCCGGCTAAGGCTGACCAGGAGAGGAACGGTGAGAGAAGGGAGGGGCAGTGTGAATGTGTGCATTGACTGCAATAATTCAATTGCACACCTACGCAATTTACTGGCGCCGCAACAACAACAACAGCAACATCTGTGGAACAACAAGCACAACAACAATCACCGGGCAGCCTATCGGAATATTGAAATATCGTAGCAGTTGCTCCACTGGTCAGCAGTGGGAAAACGTTTAAAGCGCCTGAACGCACACGAACACGAACACGCACACACACGCATACATGCACACACATACACTTGCATATCTAAAGCAAACATGGTCAACATTTAGCATATTCGGAAAGTTAGAAGCCCAGAAAGCCTCGACAGTCTCTCACACTTGAGCCTCTTCGTGTGTGTTGCAGGAGTTGGGCATAATTGGATTTGTTTAGCTGTCAATATTATGTCAGAAGTTGACATCAAGAGTTTGACACATGACTGCAAGGCATAGCCATAGTAAGGCAGATGAGGGGGCGTGGCGCGACAGACAGGCGAGTCAGATAGACAAGTCGATAGCAGTGGGGCTCTGAAAGAGATACAGGCACTCAGAAATTAGACGGAACAATCAGGCAGACAGACATGGCCGACAGAGAAACGGACTGGCAGACAGACAGACAGACAGCAAGGATAGGCAAGTCAGGCAATATGAATAGATATAAAGGCTTTTGTCTATATTTAAATGACATGTAAATGGTTAAAGTGGAAGAAGAGTTTATTGAAGATTAGGCGAAAGTTGGAAAGTATTAGTTTTTAATATACAAATAAAATATATAATTATAATTTATAATTATAATTTAGATGAGAAATAATGTAACCCTTTTTCAATTCGCCTTCATATTAAATTAACTGAAGATAATCTTACATATTAACTTGGTCATCTATATTAGCCCAACAAACTCAGAATCTCCTCGAACGATAGCAGAGTTGGAAACTAAATGCATTTTAATAACTGTAGATTCTTTCCAAACTCTAAAATATGTTTTTATAATTATTAGAATTGGGTTTAGTCACATTTTAAACATAATTAACTTAATGAATGCGAAACGTGTACTGTCATGATCAGAATGTATAGTTCGACTCTCCCTTATTTCACGGCACTCCGATCTCGCTCTACTACTGACTGCTAGAGAACTATCGACAGATGACAAAGATCAAAGCTTGTGACCACGAATTCCTACGTAGCTATACCTCAAATTGCATTAAATATGCAGGGTATTTGGCAGTCTAGCACGCTCTACGCAGCCGTAACGAATTGACTAAATTGACGCCCAAGTCAAGTGAATGATTCCAAAAAGGGAAAAAGAAAAAAACATAAATGTTGACATTCGAATGACGTGATTCAAAGTTTTTTATAGCACAGTCACAGGCGCGAGTATCACATTTTATGGCTGTCAATGAAACGATGGGTGGGAACGTAGCATGAGACGGCAGCTGCTTTTGACACCCAACTTTTTCGGAAGGCTTTTGTCAAGGTGTCGAACACATCAAAGCCAGCAAAAAGGGTTAGACTCAAGTTGGCACTTGACGTTGCTCAGCTCAGAGTCTGTCCCAAGTTCAATTGTCCCTTCATGTCCTTCGGCGACGCAAGCAATTTGCTGAGCTAGCTGATAGCTACTCAAGTAGCCTTCACAAACATCCGGCTACACATGCTGCGTAATACTATTAGCTCTCGTATCAATTACCGAGCTGAGTCCCGCGCCTTCGCCTCTGCCACTGCAGGATATACGTCTGTTGTTGCCTTGGCAAACATTGCGTATACGTAACGTGTGTTTGCTTTGGCTGGCATATATTTAACTTACAGCTCAAGTCAAACACTTGAGCCGTAAACCAAAATTAAAACAAGTGCACAAGAGCTGCTCATTAGCCACGCCTCCACACACACAACCCACAACAGCTGCTGCTGCTGCTGTTGTGGCACATGAATGATTTACATTTTGCTTGGCGGCGCCCAAACAGAGTTTTAATAAAGTATTTGCTCACTCGAGTGCAGCAACAGCAAGAAACAACAACGGCAACAATAACGACAGCAAATACAAACAATCTGCATATAAAGTAGTGACCTTATCGAATATGAGATACCGTGTAAACAGTCGCAAGGTTTTAGAAATGCAATGGGAATGGAAGGTAGGTGAATAAACAATATAATATACCATGTAATATATACATATTTGTTAAGATGTATACAATATATGTATATGTAGCAACTACATAGATATTCATTAGGCAGGAAAGTATTAGATTTGAGGCATCTGAAGATGCACTTAGTTCATGCAGCTTGCTTACAAGGCTGAATGTGTACAGGGTATGCAAAGTGCAAACACTCAATGCCCGAAAAAATGAGATAGAGATAACAAGTGTGCGAGAGAGAGTGACAGATACAGATGAGAGAGAGAGAGAGAGAGAGAGAGAGAGAGAGAGAGAGAGAGAGAGGGAGAGAGAGAGAGGTGAAGGGCTGGGGACAGCATGGAGCCAAAAAGTTGACTTTTGCAATCAGCAGGAGCTGCAGTTGCCTGTGCGCTGACGTTGATGGGTGAGCGGCAAATTTTCAAGCTCACTGAATGACTGACACAGGGCATAAAGTGGGCAGACGGCGGGCGGGGCGGAGCGGAGCGGCAGAGGCAACTGGTTGTGAGTTAAGTGGCTGACTTGGCACTGGCATAATTTACATATGCCAAACATGCAGCAAGGAGCATCAAGAAACCAACAACAAATGAGCGCCGCATTGTTGGCAGGCACCTGCAGAAATGCACACACACTCAGAACTCAACACTCAGAGACGTGTGCAGAGCATTCTCGGCTAGGGTTTATTTATATGAGTGATTAGCCACTGACAGAAGTTTGCAGCTGAAGGCAAGGGCTCATCTCAGCTGACTGACAGTTGCCGTGTTTATTTATTAGTGTGTGCTGGCGTGTGCATGTGTGTATGTGTGTAGGTATGAAGGTGTGTGTGGCTGTCATGCCGTCTGTCTGTTTGTGGCAGGCAAATATAAATAGCTGCAACAGCTGCCACATTGCACGTGCCACGCAAGGCCTGCAGCCGCAGCAGAGCTTGAACAGGCTTTAACTCCTCGGCTGCTGCTTAAAGTAGCTAGCCAAAAGTTAAACACTATAAGCCCTGCCCCTGCCCCTGCCCCTGCCGCCTCCCTAATGCCGCCTGTCAATATTTGAGTTTATTTGCAGCAGCAGCAGCAGCTTCTGGTGCCGCTTGAGATTTGCTTTTTACGTTGCGCGTTGCACGTTGCACACGTCGCAGCTGCCTGGTAATTGAGTTGGAAAAATGTTGTTGACGCGAACGCCCAGCTCGACGCGACATGCTGCGACAATTGCAAGCAGCCGCCACGCCCTCTCGACTAGTCCCCTGGCCCTCGCTCACTCGTTACACATCGCTGCCTCTTGCAGCCTGCCCGCCCGCCTCTCGCCTACCGCCTCCCGCCCGCTTTGCATATTATTACGTGAATTCTTTTCGTTTGTTGCAATTTCTGCGCTTTTGCGTTCGCTCTTTCCCTTCGATTTCTTTTTGTTGCATGCTGCTGGCTGGAAAACATGTGCGCAAACATTTAAATCAATTGCGCCCCAATGCCCTGCCCCTGCCCCCCTGCCCCCTGCCCCCTGCCCCCTGCCACCTCCCACTCCACGCCGCCCTATTTGCAATTGTTATGCAAAATTCGCGCCACGCGCGCAAATCAAGCAACAAAATGCGCCAAAATTGACACGGCCCGCAGATGCTGCCATCAATTTGGTAGCAGTCCCCAAATGCCAAAAGTGTTGCAACATCAATTGCCAGCGATGGCGGCAAGGTGGCCGCAGCGGGGCGCAGTGTGTAGCCAATTTGATTATAATCCTGCGAAGTCCTCGAGCGCCGCTGAAAGCGAAAAATTCAATATCATTTCGATTTCTTATTGAAGTCAATCAATTCAATTCAATTTCGTCGATTAGAAACTAAAGTCGGAACTGAACTGAAAAGAAATTTATTTCGAAATATTTAATAAACGAAATTGTCGGAAGAATAAATATAATAGAATATTAATTCTTCTCTATACAGAAAGGTATTTATCCAGCTGTTATTTGGCAATGAAATAATACTTATTTAGAGAACAATTTCAAACATAATATTTATGGCTACAAACTTTTTAATAAAGAAAGAGAAGCATTCAAGTCTTTTATGCCAAAAATCTTTTTTTTGGACATTTACATGTGGATAAATTTAAATCTAAACGAATTTGAAACACAAATCTAAGCCAGAACAAATCTAAGCCAAAACCAAAAACGACAAGTTAAAACATTTTGATTATTTGCAATCGAAACAAGTAAGAGTGCTCTAGTCGAGACTGCTCGACAAAGAGATCCCCTGAACCCTGCGAAGAACTGCGATTCCTAAGAGCCGCTAACATTCTCCGTTACTTTTATATGTATGTACATATGTAGCAAGCAATAGATACACACACACAGACGCACGCACAAGAACACACACACAGACGCACGCACCAACACACAATCTGCTAACTGTGCATTATGACTCATCAGCTTCGCTGCTGCTGCAAGACGCCGATAATATGAGATATTAAATGTTTAATAACTTTTTTCTAGTCGAACGATTTTGATCAAATTTGTGGGGCGTGATCATGACATTCATATGTGTGTATGTGCCAAAGCACAAGTCTTTAGTACTTGAAATACGTGATTTAGCAATTTGAGGCGAAGGAGCAATTTGAGGGCGTGGCATCCAAAATTTAACAAAATCCGAAATTGCAGAAGGCTCAAATAACACTAAATGCAAAATTTGAAGACTCTAGCTAGAAAGATGAATTAAATAGAGTTTTATAACTAAATGAAGATATCGGTTTTTAATCGATAACATTAAATCGATTATAATTATCGAATATTTGAAACAAACTCGATCGAATCGTACTATACTGTGTACTGTGCCACCACTAAGTACATTCGCATATCAATTTGATATTGAAAAGTTTTATTATGCAAATTGTTGCTTATCGATTCGATAGGCCGTTTCCTATATCCTGATTTCCTTTTCAAATAAATGGGCCGTGTGACTTGTCCGACAGTTTTTCTGCTTCTTTTTTTCAATTTCGATTTTGTGGAGCGATTTAAATTTTAAGCCGCTGTCATCGCAGTTTTTCTTGGCATTTGCCATGACAAAAAGTACAAAAATAAAAAAATAAGAAGAAAATTGCATAAAAATTCGCCCTGCTTCGATTTCTATGCAGCAGGAAGGAAGCATGGGGCTAGACGTAGGCAGTGAAAGGGGGCTGGGTGCACGATAGTTAGCTCTGGCTAGCTGTCTCTTTCTATTTTCTGTTGCAAGGTGCACAGTTTCTCACACACACACATACACATTGGCACAAGCAGACACACGGCGAAGGTCGCGCCACAGTTGCATGGCATGACATGGCATTATACGAGCTTTGGATACAGTGAGGACTCGTTGCTGAGCTTAGGCCCGCGGCGGCGGCTGTCCTCAATAGCGAAAAGAAGAACCAGAGCAGAGGCAGCGCTAGCAAATAAAAAGAATAACTTTTCCAACTAAGCCCACTTGAAAGCCAATAAGGTGGAAAAGCAGCAGAAGAAATTGTACATTTTTCACATTTTGCAGCTCGTTCTGTGGCAGCCGCAGAAAGCCATCAGCATTCTAGATGTGGGCGAGCGAGTGAGTGTGTGTATGCTATGCAAATGATACAGTGCTCATAATAACACTATTATTACGACTCTTTGAGCTATCTAAATTCATATAATTCATTTAATTGCCTTCTCTCTTTTCTCTCTCTCTCTCTCTCTCTTTTGCAGGCACGCACAGCTTAGCGCGATTTATTATTCAGGTAAATATTTAGGAAGATTGTGAATATTCTTAGCTGTAGCTGTTAATGGCCCTGTTCACACCACGTAAGTCAGATAACTAAATGTGCAGTCTTTAGAGTTGCTTAATTCTATCGTTCTATAATTAAAAGAATTGAGTCTAATCAAATATATATTAATACACAAGATATATAGTATACATGAGTATAAGCTTCAGCTTCAACTTTATTTCTGTATGAGAAAATATAAAATAGATTTTGACTCGATATAAGCTAAGTAAACCCCAAAGCCTGTCTGTGATTTTGTCACCTGCGGCATCTGCAGAATTTTGGTCTTATTTCTTATTACTTAGCTTTCGGCATTTCAGAAGTATTCACATATTATTTTCCCTAAACTTGATTGTCAATATCTGTCATATCTTATCCATTGAATTCCCACAGTTTGATATCACTTCACATACACATTTTGACCACAGCCAGAGGAACTTGTGAATATACAGATTTGCGCTACTTGGCGAGGGTATTTCGACTGCCACTGTTCTCTGCCTCCTTCCCGCTTTACAACATTTATTTTATATACATTATTTTCTCTCTCTCTCTCGTTTTTTTTTCTCAAAAGTTTCTTTAGGTTTAGTGGCTTTTGCCAAGTGCTCGCAATTAAATTTAATTAGTTTAACTTAAAATTGCAAAAACTAATTGCTCGATGCGTGCGCGTCTCAAATCTTTTCCAATTAACTTGCTTTTTATGAGAAGTTGTCGTTGCTGCTCGCTGTTGTTGTCACAGTCGTTGTTGTAGTTGTTGGTGTTTCCACAGAATTTTTTACGAGTGCCGAACGTGCGAAACTTTAGTTACAGCAAGAAAATATAAGCACACATTTAACTAGCAGTTTATGGCGTGGCCAAGAGGCGAATGAGGGGAGGGGAGGGACCAGTGTGTGGCAAGTCTAAGCTATGGCATGATTTGCCACTAATTGGCCAGATAAGCGCTTTTTAGACATGTTTTAATTGGCCACGGTAGCTGTTAACTGTAAATTGTGGCACTCACACACACACACACACACACACATCAGGTGTGGCAAGTAGCTCTAATCAGATGTAGGTAGTCTCTCCACCGCTCTTTCGCTCGCTTTGCTGTTCACTGTCTGTGTGGCACTTGGAAGTTTTTGGGCAACTGCCGGCGCACATGCAACTTTCTCAAATTAAAAGCATACTTCTTGGCGACTTGCAACCACACGACAATGCAATAAAGGTAAACTAGTTGCAACCGCTCTTTGCAACATGGCCAAAACAATTGAGCAACTCGTTCAAGAACAAAATCAAAATGCGCTGATAGAAACCAATTGGGGGAATGGGAAAACTAACTAGAGAGAAGGAGAGACATACAAAAAAAAAAGAGAGAAACTTTATCCTGCGACATGTTGCAGTGTCCTTACATATTGAATGTTTATTTGCATGCAATGAGCCGCGCATGTGTCTGTGTGTGTGGAAAAACTTTGGCTAGAGTTTAAAATAGGTCGGTGTAGTCATGCTGGCAACAAGGGGTTAACAGCGCTCTTAATATCGCATAAAAAGTGAACAGCAACAAAACAGAACAAAAAGAGAAAAAAAGCAACAAGAAACTGCGTAACAAAGTTAAAATGAAACTTTCGCGAAACTTTGCAACACTGCTCGCAGCTTATATGGCTTTAAGCTCTGCAAGCCATACAAAATGGCAGGCCGCCCACAGAGCAGAGGCGTGGCTTTTATTAAAGCACGGCTTAAGCTCAGTTTCGCCATTTAAGCAAATCGATAAGTCGCAGCTTAAGGCGGCGCACGTGTCTCATCCATTGAATCGCTCAGTTCAGCGATACGGAGGCGTGGCCTAATCTTCGACTCGCTCCATTTGCGGGTCGCGTGTGCAAATTATGGCCACGAAATGAAGCCGATAAATTCGTGCGCCTCATCAAATCTGTTGTTAATATGCTCTTAGCGTTATACTAAATTAAGAGCTTAACTTGATTAAGCTTTTGGTATTCAGGTGAGGACTTACTGCTCGCTCGGGGCAACGCCCCTCGAAGCGAATTTTTTATTTAAATGATTACATAAAGTATTTTCGGCGCCAACTCTCGATTAGTGGTCCACTGTATTAATTTTCTATATAACAGGAAGTTTATTGAGCATTTAGGAAATTTAGTAAAGTTGTTTTTGTATACCGCTTACACTTTTCAACGTCGAAATGTTCAACAGAAGTTAGGCCTTATTAAGGAAAATAAACTCTCTCTCTCTCTCTATTTCTCACGATTGCTCTTTCTTTCAGTGTAAGAACTTTCTCGATCTTGCATTCTTTTACTTCCTATTTTCCGCTCTCTCCCTTTCTATTTTCTCTATCTTTCTTTCATTCTCTCTCTCTCTCTCTCTCTCTCTCTCTCTCTCTCTCTCTCTCTCTTCGTCTTTGCGAAAGAGATTCCCCTACGCTTTCTCTGCATATCTCACTCTAGTTCTTTTTGTTCTGCTTTCTCTGCCTCTATCTCTCACCTCTTTTTCTCTCCTTTCTCTGACTTTCTATTTTCATTTGGTCTCTCTCTCTCTATATATGAACTCTCTACATGAATAGATTACATTTTCAAAGTTGTTCACTCTTCCACTTCACACCATCTCTTTCCATTTGTCTTGAAACTGATACTATATATATATACTATATATCATTATAATTAACTTACATATTCGGCTACCTCTTCAACATAACTCTCTCACCAACTAGAAATCAGCTAAGTAACAATTTCAAAGTCCTTAAAGAGAAAAGTTGAAAGTCTGAATTTTTAATGGGCGCAATCCGGCGAAACTTATTTAGCGAACTTCTACATTTACCTAAGCAATCTCTTTATAAATTAACGATCTTAGCAAACTTGCACAAACACTTGTTGAAAGTGCCAGAAACGAGAGCAAGAACATTTTTAATTGTATCGTTGCTCGCTCATGTGAATTACGCATACGCCGCGTGGCACCAGTCAAAAAGCAAAGAGCGAAAAGCTGAAAGCTGAAAAACAAAAAAAGGTTAAAATTAAACGGGGGAAAAGTGCAGGGAAGCGAAAGAAATGTCAACAATAATTTTTAATTAAGATTTGTTTTCATTTTTCATATTAGAGCGAACAGAGCGCACACACACACACACACACACACACACACACACACACACACACACACACACACAGGCGCACTCAGCGTCCCAGCGCAGGAGTTAATTTGAATTTTATAGCAGTCAAGTTTGTGTAATTTAAGAGCCAGCTACAAGACGGGGCGTTGAGCAACACATGTTTGCCAGTGGGCGTGGCACATGTGCAACTAAAGCATGTAATGTATGTGTGTGAGTGTGTAAGTGTATGTAAGTGTGTTGTGTTTGTACTTTAGCGCTTTTTTAGACAGCTCTCTCTGCTTTGCAGCTGCTCTAGCGCATGCTTCACTGCACACACACACACATACATATACACATACTAGCTCAGTGTCAGAGTTTCTGCAGAGCCGTAGACTGTCTGACGAGCAACTCGCATGAACTTTGCATTCAAAATAAAGTACAAAAAACGAGAAGATAGCTAAAAAGAAAAGGAAACTTTTTCAATTTCTTCAACTGCATTTTGGGCTATTCCCCGACCTCTTCGCTACACTGCCTGTTATGTTTGTTCTTTGCTACAAGTTAATCTGCGCCATAGACTCAACTTGCCAACTGTCTGCAACGAGTAACCCGCCCCGCTCCCCTCCACACACTCCGCTTGCTTTCCCATGCAGTTCATTTCCTTGAGATTTTCACAAGTTTTTGCCCGTTCGTGAGCTGCAGTAAAAGTTCTAATTTCGTTACATACTCTGCACAAATTACACATGTAATGCATATGTAAACCAAGCTCAAGATGGCCCTCCACTCTCCGAGATATTTCTGCAATTTATTAGGCATCTGCAGGCCTTTCAGCTATCTGCTCCATTACAAGCTCAAGTTTTATCGGACTTCCCAAGTTTATGGCGGCAATTAAGACTAAGCCTGGCCAACGCAAATGTGAAAATTTGCGCAAAAATTGAATATATACATAGATTTATTTGCCACCATCAAGCCAACGTGTGTATGAGTGTGTGTGTGTGTGTGTTTACTTATTAAATTATGTGCTCAAAGTTTGCTACGCAAATGCCTTTGCTGTCTGGCAATTATTCCATTATATGTAAGCGACCTAAAACAAACCAAGTCCCGGCTTCAAGCCAACCATCGACCCACCCACCACTCGCTGCAATTGCTGCACACACACTTTTCTTTTCTCCCCTGGCTTTTCTTTCTTTTGTCGCATCTTCCATAAAGACGCCTTCAAAGTTTGCGCAACATTCTTCCCAGCCAGCTAGAGGTGGGGAGGGGCTGCAGCCGCTCTTCATTGTTATTAACATAATTGCATAAAGTTGCAGCTGAGTTGAGCAAAGTGTGGCATAGATATTTTTTGGAAGACAACGCTTAAGCGCTTAATGCCATTTATTTGCCTTTGCTGTTGCCGCCTCTGCCATCGTTACAGCACTTGGCTCCTTTCTTTGCATTCCTTTCACGCTGACATTGCATACTTTTTGGGCCCGCATCGCTTTTAATTATTGTGCCAAAGTCAGCAGCAACTGGCGTCGCCTACTTATTTTTTGCTCGCCGTCGTCGTCGTCGTCTTATTTTTCTTTCCGTACGCTCTCTTAAGCTCCATTAATTTGATATGCACCGCACTCGCCTGTCCGTCCTGTCGTCTGGGTCAACGTTGCGTATACGCATCTTTAAATGCGCCCAGGCACAAAGCGGGCCGCACGCAAATTAAACTGTCATATAATTTTCTACCGAGCCATGGACACGCCCGCGGCAAAGGGAACAAAAAAGAAACAGAAAACCCACACATACAACAATATTCAGCTGAACAATCCGGACAAGAAAAAGGCGCATAAGCTGAGATATATAGAGGCTAGATATCCTGTAAGATTTGCGAAAAAAAAGGATGAAATGAACGAGAGAAGAGATGAATGAGTAATCGATGAGAAAATATATTGTTTATATTCCTGTCATAAATAAATATACATAATCTGATTCTGAGGCCTGACACTCTGTCCTTTGCCTCTCCGTCAAAACACTCTAATCCGTCTCACACTATTTACAGGGTATTCCAAATGTATGTTTCGCACCCAGATTGAGGCGCTTTTTGTGCTATTCCAAGCGATTTGCTAGTCGGATCTAAGTGATTATAAATAAGAGATTTTCCCGAGCCTTTGCAAATACCCCCACCCACTCACATAGAGAGCTAATGGTAATGCTTATGCGTGCGTGTGTGAGTGCGTTGACTTCATCAAATTTCAATGCTTGGCCGCTCACTGATTTACTTGTTCAGGGGGCAGCTGTGGCGGCAACATTGATTGCGTCAAATGGGCCGCTAAATGTTGACTTTGCTTTTGAAGTTCGCTCACTACTGCGGCCCCTGCACCTCCCTAATCCAATTCCTATCGCTGGGCACACGCTCGTCCTTAAACATGACAAAGCGCAACGGAAGCGGAAATGTCGGCAGCAGAGCTTGATTTATTATCGGCTTCAACGACGGGGCGTGTCCACCAGCAGAGGCAGCAGCCAGCAGGCATCAGGCAGCGGGCAGCATTTAAGCATTCAGCTTGTATTCGCATTGTATTCACTCGTTATTCACGCGGCATTCACTTGCCATTCACGCAGCACTAAGACTTTACTGTCATGTCATACTCCTCCGCGATTCGCTGCCCCCATTTGTTGCACGCATATCCAGCCCTGCCGCGTGCCATGACGCAGCGCCTAAATTATGCCTCACTTTTGGCGAATATGTTACGAATTCTGCTGATTAAGCAGAGAGAGGGGGCGCAAAACAAATTTGATTTAATTTTTGGCCATATTTTTTGCCTTCTGTAAATATTAAACAAAATGCTGCAAATTGAACGAAAAAATGGCCGCGATTGAATTTCCTTCGGGATTCAATTTGTTGCGCCGAAGCCTTCAGTGTAAACTAAATATGTTTGTAAGTATTTATTTATTTCTGTATTTACTTTGCATTTTGTGTGTCCTCTCGCTTTGTTGACACTGGCCCCAAGAGTGCACACAATTCCGTCAAAATATTTGTTACTCTTTTATTTTCACTATTTGCATTTCGTATGACTTTCACTCTACAAGAATGGGGACTTAACTTTGACACTTTTCGATCGATCAGTAAATGTAAAGTAAATAAAGAACGTAGACTTACTTTGAATTGGAATTCTTAGAGTCGAGTCTTATATCAGATCTACTGATCAATCAACTTTGAATGCTTATTCCGTGGAAGTTGTGAATGAGCGCATCGATCAGCAGCAGCTACAGGCTAAACTGCACCTATCTATGCCGCACTCAGATGAGTGAACTGCAGGGATCGAATCTGCAGTCCGATGAGCTACAAAACTCAATACTGGACTGAACACATACTGAAGTGTGATGCCTTCTATTTAAAATTTGTATCCCATAACTCATGTATTCTTAGACATACACAAACCTTATTCGTATGCTCATCATGTCGTTCTACTGTTAAAGCCGTCGATTGCACCACTGACTACAACATTGATCGATTAGAGAAACCATCAAGTGGATCCTCTATTGATTGTTTTGTGGCTTTGTCTTACATACCTACTTAATACATTACATATTTATAAACATAGATGGCATCTGACACAAAGTTAATTTTAATTCGAGCTGAAACAATCGCCATTCTTCTCATCTTTCCCTTTTCTCTTTTATATGCCTTTCAATTAAACTTAACATATTAGTCGCTCAAACCCCTCGCATAACTGCATTCAGCTTTGATGGGCTTCATTTTATGCATTCACAATTGAGAACAGTGCTTCGCCCGGAGGCCATTGGGGGGAGCAGAGCATGAAATCGTGTCAACTGTGCCACATTTTGCAATATTTCAGCGTAAAAATCAATCAAAGGTATCAATCAACTCTTTGTTGGGAAGGGGCGTGGTCAGAGGTGTTTTGGCATGGGCGATACGTGATAGACACATGCTATTTAAATTATTGACAGCTACAATTTATTATCAATTTCAGTGGAAATGCGAAATGAAATGCCAGCCCAAAAGGAAGTACAAGTCAAACGACATACATTTAAATCAATTGCAGATCGAAAGAGGCGCACTGGCAGAGGAGGTGAGGGGGGCAGGGCGATTGATGAATTTGGAAAACAATTAGAATTTCAAATGAACCAAAGGCTGGCTGGCTGGCTTAAGGGTAAGGCAGACAGGTGTGAGTATGTGTGTGAAGGGTTTGTCAATTCCTCTCTGGCTTTTGCATATTTCATGACTATGTATGCATGTGTATCTCTCTGCATATACATATGTATGTGTGTGGGTGTGTGTGAATTTAAATTTGTAATGCTTGGGCTTTGTTTGCCTGTTGCTGATTTGTTTGCGCCATTTGCGACTGGCCCAAATGTCGCTCAACGCATTGTGGCTTTAAGTTGCCTATACGACGCGACGCCCCTCATAAATAACAAAATCACATTAATTTAAAACCCATTTCGCGTATAAACACAGACGTCGGAGCGCAGGCTGGGCAGGCCTGGGTCGTTGCTGCTCGAAACTGCATTTTAAATTAAAATTAAAAGTTATAACGCGTCGCATTATCAGTCGGCTGCAAGGACAATGCCAGGACATGGACTGGCCGCTGCCTGCACTAGCCGTCTGCTGTTGTCATAAATAATAAATATTGTGTACGCATACAATTATGGCAGCTGCACACCCACACACACACGCACACTCTCGCACATTTATTACAACAGCTTTGGCCAGTTTTTATTATTACTGTTTGTTTCGCCTGCGAAACTGGCCAGGTGCAAAAGTCTAAAAACAATTAAATGATTAATGACATTTTGCAGCGCTTCATAAGCAAATTTTTGCAACTTTTATAAGGCTAATGAATAATGTAATGCCAATGAGACCAATTGCATGTGCAGTTATGTCCGCCAAGAGTGTTTACTGAGCGAGAGAAAGCGAGAGAGGGAGCAAATGGGAGGCGAAGATATTACCTTCTTCTGAGTGACGTAAGCTTTAAATGAACGAAATTACTATTTATATGCCTAGCTGATTCTTGGTCTGTTAATCTGTTATTCATAGATTACTCTGTTTAGTTTTAATTAATGGGAAATATTATTTAGATTAAATAAAACTATCCTAATTTAAAAGAATATTTCTGTTTGAAATTCGAGTCCTCCACTGAAGAGCTCCAAAGAGTAATTCAATAATCAAGCAATCTTATTGGACTACAACTGAAAGGTCAAAGAGTTCCTTTGCAGCAAAATAAATTCTAAAGTGCACTGCAAGCTGTATTGAATGTGTATATTAATTTGTTAAGTGAATGTCCAACGTGAAGGCTTATCACAGCTCTCGGCAGCTCTCACCTGTGCAGGCAGCGCTGCAGATGGTTCTTTCAGTCAATTGCACTCGAAAGAGTTGCTCGACAGCCGGAAAAGCACTTAATCGCGTGTTTAATCGCATTTAAATTAAATTCGAGCCATAGAAATGTCAATTGAAAGCGGACTGTGATTGATTTTTAATTAAAATTACATATTTATTTATTTTTAATTAAGTTGATTGGCTTTTCGAGCAGAAACCGCAGCGCAGCGGCGACAGCAAAGGCAACAACAACAACAACAACGACAAATGCTTTACTAATTTCCACAATAAACGTAATGGATTCGTTTATATTTTGCTTTATTGCGGGATAGAAAGACAAGGGACCCACGCGCCCAGCCACGCCCATAAGCAATAAAAGTATGCAGCGGCAGCAATAATAATAACAATGATAATGATAATGACAATGATAATAATAATAATCGGCTGCCCCAGCCGCAACTTTACTTGCCACTCGAGGGACACATAAAGGCGGCCACGCCCACCCACTAGACGCATCTTGCGTTCTGCTGGCCAAGTTTGTGCCGCAGGAGCCGCAGAAGCAGCAAGTGGAGGGTCGATGGAGTGTGTCCTGTGACTTGCTTTGATTTGCACAGGCACGCACCATTGGCGAGCCGTGGGGCACGGCACAGTTTACATGCGTACAAGCAGCCGCAGTCATTAATTTCAATTTTGTCTGTTTGCAAAGAGCAGCCCCAACCCCCAGCCCCCAGGCTCCAGACTCCAGCCTCCATTCGAGTCCCAGACCCTTTGCGTCGTGCGTATGATTGAAGGGTTCTTTCCTCTTTGACGGCGCAGAGACAAAAATTATTTATTAACGTGCGTTTCGTGTTTGGGGCGCCAACTGGTGCGGCTCGCTTCTGCCTGCTACGATTGCTTCAGTCTTCGTCTTCTCCCGCCTCCACTATTTCTATTACTAGCTAAGCTGCTATTATTTTATATTTTCTCTGGCTGCTTTAACTATTTTCTTTAGATTTATTTTTAAGTCAACCTATGTGACTCTTTATCTTTTCTGCAAGTCCTTGTCACCGACCTCTTCCTTCAGTCTCTCATTTCTGAGCCCGATAAGCCGATCTGCATCTACAGCCAAGACAATCTATCCGTATCCATATCCGTTTATCCGTCCGTCCAGTGTTCAGTAACTCTAGCTCGTCGGGTGAACATAGCTTTGCCATGTTTACTGCTTTTTTTCCTGATACTCCTGCTCCAGCTACCAGTCCAGCTCCCGCTCGTGCTCCTGCTCTTCTTTGATTACCTCAGCTGCTGCCTTTCGATTTCTCCAACTGCTTCGTCCTTATGCTCGTCAAACGTTCTACCACTTTATGTGCCGCCTGCCACTCCTCTTCGATTGCTGCCATTCTCCACCTACTTTGACTCCACCTTCTTTGATACAGCTACTTGTCTCCAGCTGCCGCTCCCGTCCCCCGCCTACTCCGACTGCGTCCTTTTGGTAACAGCATCTCGAACTACTTCTTCGATAGCTGCCACTCTGCGTCTGCCACAAGCGTCGTGCAACGTGCTGTCCTGTGGCCCTTTTGCCCTCATTTGGTTGTTGGCCAAAATAAACAATAAATTAAATTGCCACATTTGATTGCTGCATGTGCGTCCTACGCCTACGTACCTGCCTGCCTGCCAGGCATAACATTTTTGATATGCCCCATGTGGCATGCGTCAGTTGGCAAAATAACTAAATGTATGGCAATACATTATGCAGTGGCCTGTGTTTGCCAAACATTTCTTATATCAATTTAAAGGTCCCCAACCCCAGGGAGGAGGGTGGAGTCCCTCCTTGCCCCGCTCCAAGTTACGATCATTTACGCATTTATTTCGCAATATCATGTGCTCTGGCGTCGACTTTTGTGCAATTCAAATTCAAGCCGCAGCCACGACATGGCCCCAGGATATGGCAAGATTTATGTGCGACGAGGACATTTTTCATGCTGCACAAAAATGCAAAAACGAAAAAAAAAAAAAACAAAAAAAACGTTCATTGAAAACACATTTCCACACACACACACAGCCCGCACTCGAAATGGCAAATTCAATAAAGCATTACGTAATATTGCCAAGTCACACACACAGCTGCATTAGTAATGCAAAGCTGGCCATGTGAGTGCAATAATTTACAACATTTTAATCGAATTAGAAGCAGACGCAGAGAGAGGGAGAGCCATATGCGGCAGAGGTAGGGGGTGAGACGGTGCGCGATGCGGCAGATAGCAGAGGCAGAGGCAGAGGCAGAGGCGGAGGCGAGGGCAGAGCCAGTTGCAGCAGCTGGGGTTGAAGCGAAAGCAAGAACTGTAAGACTTCGCTTGGGGTCCGACAGCTTTTTAGGGAGCCAAAAGAGGGGCCAAAAGGCAAAATGCATTTTAAGTGTTGCAAGCGGCAGGCGCTGCATGTGGCAGGCAACGCGGGGCAGGCAGCGTGTGGCAGTTGGCACAAGTGCCAACGGCTAAAGCAGAAGACTATAGGAAAAAAACACAAAAAAAGAGAGAAATTATACAAAGACAAAGCAAGAAGCAGCTAAGCGTTAGCATTTGTTTTGAACATGTGCCAACAAATGTTATTTATTGTTGTTGCTTTTGTTGTTTTTGCCGTTGGCTTTGAGTTTTTGGCTGGAAGCGTTCGCTTCGGGCCAAAAACTTGATGCGCGCTGCAACAATACGAACAAAACGTTTAATAGTTCAACAAGAGAGGAGCTAGAAAAGACGAACTTTAATCAGAGTGGGAATCGAAGCAGCGAAAGCTTTAAAAGGAGCCAATCAAAAAGAGAAAATATACAGATATTTCTACTCTTAGTCTTAATGAATGCATGTAAAACAGTTAACTCCAATATTTAAGATTATTAAGTATACTTAATTCTCTTGTTCTTGCACCATTACTAGAGTTGATATTTAAAATGGAAAAACGAAATAAGATTTAAATCAGAGTAAAATGGATTCGCATTTTCAATTTCTTGGTATACATTCAGAAATCATAGTCTGATATTTGTTAACAATGTCCTGCTTAGCTCATTTACATTAGAGTGTTGTACTTCATCAATAACTACTAATTAATATTTACTTAAATAACAAAAGCAATTTACCTTTGAAATATCAGCATTCACTAAACAGTGAATTTATTCTCGAAATTGAGTTCATTTATATTGCCAGCTCCAAGAGCTCAATAAATGTTGAATTGAGCTTTGTCTCAATCAGCGTTCACTCCCAGACGGCTTTTAACGCTCATTAAGCTTTAATATTCTGACGCACATACAATGAAGTGGATTTTAATCTTAATCCAAGTCCATATTCATCCCCTTTAGCAGCCACTTTGAGCACTTCCTAATGCATGGCTAAAAATACAAAAACCCATTGAAGATTTGCTCGGCCGATTCAGATTATGCATATATATGTATATGTTTGTGTGTGTGTGTGTGTTTCTCTACTTTTTGTTTAACCAAAGGAGGACGCTGCATAAAAGACCAAAAGTAAATTGTCATAAATTCCAGGCAATAAATTTCTATTTGTTTTCATTTTTAGCCAGTTTCATTTGCCGTTCTACTCCGAGTGGCACCGAGCCGCAAAGGCAGCCGCAGCCATAGCCATAGTCAGAGCCAGAGCCGCAGCCACAGCTATAGCCATACAACACAATGCCAGTTATGTTGCCAGTTATGGTGCGCACTCACACACACACACACACTCGCTCATGGCCGAAATGTTGTGTGCCAAATAAAACGTCAGTTTATGCAGCCGACCCAAACGTTGGGCTATGCAACTGGCGCACATTTATTATAATATTATTAAGTATACGGCAAGTTTGGCCCAGCACAGCGCAACGGAGCGCAACGCAACGCAGCGTTGCGGGCGTATTTCATTGTTGACATTTAGTAACATTTATTGGGCAGCTGCACGAAACTCCTCTAAAAAAAGGCTGAATCAATCAGACTGGGCGAAGGTTGGAAGTCGAATCAAAAGGCAATAGAGTTGCAGACTCATTTATTTTATGATTATTGGAACAGCCGTAAAAAGTTTAGTAAGGCATTTCTTTCAACTCAAGTCATTCGTCCTACGATTAAATGAGCTTCACTTGCCGATACGATTCTCCTACTTTTCTGAAGTAAGTTTTAGATTATTCGATTGGGCTATATCATAGTTCCTTATTTTATATCACTCTTTCCCTCTCTTTCTTTGTCTTTTTCTTGTTCTTCATTTCTCTCTCTATCTTTTTTTCTTCTTCTCTCTGACTCCCTCTCTCTATCTCTCTATCTCTCTCTCTCTCATTCTCTCTCTCTCTCTCTCTCTCGCTCTCTCCTATTATCTCTCTTTCTTTCAGACCTAGCACTATCTTTGCTTGTCTAGAACTGCATATTTTCTTCAATCACTTTTCATCTGCTTTTTTTTCTTCCATCTCTTTCTTGTAGTTTGCTTCTATTTTCTTCTATTTCGTTCTCTTTTCTTTGCTTCTCTTTCTTGTTAGCGTAAGTCCTATCTTCTCTTCTCCTGAAATGGATCTTCCTACAACCTTTCCCATCACCGATGATGTCATTCGACATAACTTTAGGCCGCTTAGAACTGCCAACTTTCGCGCTTCTTTGTCAGCTGAGCTTCTTCTTAGATTCTTTGCTGCTAACGTCCCTTTTCCTATGTGATTTTCATTGCAGACTCTCAACCCGTCAACCTCTTACTTCGCTTAACTATAATCAAATATTCAGCTCATATAAAAGTTAATGAAAGGCGCTTTTATTCTGCGAGGCACTATTACATTTATGCCGCACTTTGCAACAGCTGCCACGATTACGAATTTTAAGAGCATACAGCTGCTTCTGTTGCTGCTGATTCTGCCTCTTCTTTGCTTCTGTTGTCACTTAATGTCACTTGCTGCTAATAACTTTTGTCTCTGCGCCATAAAAAATCGATGTGGCTCGAGTTAGATTCACAGCTCGGAAGTTGCCGCCCCAGCCCACAGCCCATAGCTCAGAGCCCGCGACATGAGCCGCATTACAAGTGATTGGTTTGACATGAGTCTGGGTAGTGGGACTGGCTGTTGCTGCCACTCGCCTGTCACAAAATCCGCTAAGCGCCCCAGACAACTCGTGACATGTAATGAGCCGCCCTTCTCAGCGCCACCCAGCGCTCGTGTGAGCCCTAAAAGCTCTGGGTGTTGCGGCAGTATTTCACTTCTATTCATGTTGCATGGATTTTGGGGCCAACAATTGGCTTCTTCCCGGTTCTAAGCACTCGTAACATTATGATAAATAGGTATTACCTTCCCTTACTCAGCGAGTGAAGGCAACGAGGCACAAAGTCAAGCTTTGCATATGGATAAAAGGGGATTCAAGCGAAGGCTGAAGCTGAAAATGCAATACTTTTGCACATAGAAAAGTTCAGCTATTCGCTTCTTCCTGTAGAGAGAGTTCTCTTTAAGAGCATTTCACCTACCCTTTCAGACCTTCTCTAATCTCGGTCGGCTCTGCAGATTAAGTCAAGCGACTGCAAATGCAACTTAACTTTTAGCATTTCCATACGGGTGACCACTGCATCGGGTATGGTAGCCCAAATCACCTCGAAATGTAGGCAACGAAAAAAATGAAATAATAATTTACGTAGCTTGTTAATGCTGTGCAGAGTGACATGCGAACGTTGCATTATGGAATGTTATTACAAAATCTTGCCACAAGCATACAAAGACACAACACAGGCATAGAGATAGAGAGAGAGAGGGAGAGAGAGAGAGAGAGAGAGAGAGAGAGAGAGAGAGAGAGAATTGGGCACTATTTGTATGCATTTAAACGACTCTATTTACCACAAAATGGCAGCGCCACGACAGAAACAACAACAATCAGAACAACAACAGCTGTAACTGCAGTCGTGGGCCATGCAACAACATGCCAACAAACAATGGCAGCGATAATAATAATGATAGCAGCGGCAACATCAACAACAACTTGCAGCCAGGATTTTAAAAGGCAAGCGCTGTAAGGACTATAATAAAATCAGAGCCAGAGCCTGCAAATACAATTTCTAGTGGGCGAGTGTGTGTGTGTGTATGTGCACTTTACAGCTATTTAAAATTTAAATAATAGCGAAAAACCGCACGAAATAATAATAAATCATAGGAAATATGCACGCGCTACCCAAGCGCCACCCGCCCCCCCCGCCCCCCCCCCCCCCCTTTCCGCTCACACTCCTTCTGTTGTTGTGCGTGTGTGTGTGGGCTTGGTAGCGCGTGTGTTGATTTAATAGTCGCGGTCACAAACATTATGGCATGTTCATGATTGCCACACCTACCGCCCAGGCCATGCCGCCCCTTATGACTCTGGTATAAACGTGACCAGCTAGTCGCAGCTAGCAGAGTCCCACCCCTTCCCCGTCCGACCACCACTGTTGGCCATTATATGTTACGCTTACGGCTTTTCGTTGTTGTGCTTTCTTCACTCTTCTTCTTCGCCATGCCCCGCTCTTTGGCTCTTTTTATATGCAAATTCCGCTTTCAGCTTTATTCGCATATGCGCAGTTTTTCATTATTTATTGTGTGTTTAAACAGATTACGTATACGCCACATGTGCGTGTGTGGAGAGTTGCTGCGTATGTGTGTGCGTGTGTGTATTGACCATGTGGCGCACCCACATCTTTTTGGCCAAGATTACAGCTGATGACGGTCGCAAATTGATTGTGAAAACAGGTGAGAAAATGTTGTGTAATCTTTGCCAGATGTTTACAGTAAACAGCAACATTGAGCGAGGCACTGCGGCTGGGAGGAGCTGCGCTGAAATAGAACCGAGCTCAGAAGCTGTTACACCTAATAGCCATAGTTTGCGTAGATATTAGATTAGATTAGGCAGTTGCTGCTTGCTCGGGAATTGAAAGTTTGCTCTGCCTTCGAGAGAATTAAATTTTGGGAACTATTTCGAATTGGCGTTCAGTTCAGTTCAGTTATGTATTCTTTTTAAATAGTAATTAATTCCTTACACAGTGTGTCAAAAGTGAACTCAGATATTGGAGGGCTTGCAAATATAAAATATTCCTTTGTATCTACTGCAAGAGCTCTTTTACATCCATATCAGCATACGCTCATCTTTCTCTTTCGACTCATGAAATCTCCAATCTTCCTCCAATACAACTGCTTCAAGCCATCAAAAGAGACTTCGCCGTTTGCTTTCATTCCGAACAGATCCATTTGCATTGCTCACGTTGCCACCAGCTCGTCCTCTCCTCGATGCTCACTACACAAAAATAATGCAATGGCAAACAATTTGTTTTGTTTTCTAATGAATTTTCATTGCATTTGAATTTTATGTAACCGCAACAATGGCAAATTCTCTTAGAGGAGCCGAACAAAGCGGCAATAAAAGTGCAGAAAAAAGCGAGAAGAACAGAACGAACAAACAAAAAATGAGAAAATGAAAAAATAAATAAGAACCATAAAAAAGTAAATGTTGCATGCAACGCAGACATTTTGTTGCTGCCACGTTCTGCACTTGTGCATAAATACAATGGGCAAAAAATGAAACAGGAACGAAGAAAAGCGAAAAGAAATGTGAATAAAGTAGAATGAAATGCAAGGCAAAACTTGCAACACAAGAAGCGACGAGGCGCAAAATGGCACCACAACGGCATGGGGTTAGGGTATGGGAGAGTGGGCTGGAGCCGGCTAGCGCAGGGTATGCAGTCAGTCAGCCACTTTGGCGTATACGTAATATACATTTTGGGCAACTGAACGAGAGCGAGACAGAGTAGTGGCAGGGTGTTTGGGCTACGTGCCAGCGCAGGCCAAGATATAGGTAAATGGTATTAATGGCTAGGCACCCAGTACCCCGTAACCTCTCTAACGTCGTCAGCCCTCCTCCCTCCTGCCTCACAGCCCCCAGCCCCCCTACCACGTCAGGGAACAGTTGGCAAGCGTAACACAAAAATTTTGCTGCAATGCGACTTTTTCGGCTTTGGCTTTGAGGCAAGTCATTGCATGCACATGCTGTATTTTTGTGTGAGTGTGTATATGTGTATACGTATGTGTATGTCTATGTGTATGTGTGTGCGAGCCATAAGCTAAATAACTGTATTTTTATACTCAAATATTGTAGCACAAATCACGCGAAAATCACAGCGCGCACTCGAGGAAAACTTTTCGATTTGCACAAAGCAAACAAAGTAACAAGAAAAACTGTTGCACATAAATTCAGTTTAGCTCGAAAATTGTCTACCAAAATGCTGCAGCTTATGAGATCCTCCATCCTCTGCTCTGCCAGCCTTTACGGCGCCTTTCCAATTGCCAGCGGCGTGGGCATGTGGGCATGTGGGCGTGGCATACTCGAGCGTCATCAACACATCGTGTACGTGACTTTGCTAACAAAAATTAACAATTTCATTAGTGGACCCAGTTCGTTCATTCTTTATATTTCTTGCCAAAGGATCAAGCAAGGATGCCTGCTTGACGTTCTATGTCAGGCTAAAAAACAACACACACACACTCACACTTACACACAGGCACAAAGTGGCTAAGCTGAAAGGAGTGCTAGATGAAGAAGCAGCAGCTGAAAAAAAATTGCTGCCACTTATCAAACAGACACACACATATACGCCCGCTTCCTATTCCTGTCTGCCCATGTGTGCGTGTGTGTGTGTGTGTGTATCAAAACTAACGAACCGCGTCGACAAACCCAGCGCAACGCCCCCAAATATGCAGCCCGCTGCAGTCATTTTTACAATACATCTAAAAAGGCGCTGCGTGCTGTACGTGCATCAAGTGTGCTTCAAATGCACTTCATTGCCTCACGAGACATACACACACACACCTAGCAGATGTGTGTATGTGTGTGTGTGTTATACAAAGTAAATGAAATCGCACAAGAGCTGCAAAAAATAGGCAAAAATATGTGTAGAAAAAACTGAAGACAGACATCAAAAAGCGACAGCTCAGTCGCCGCCAGCAAGCAGACTGAGAGAGAGAAAGAGAAAGAGATGGCAAAAGAGGGGGTTACACTGAAAGAAACAGAGAAAGAGAGAGAGAGAGAGAGAGAGAGAGAGAGAGAGAGATAAATGGAGAGATCTAAACATTCTGCACTGACACACACACACACACTCGACAATCAATTGCCTAAAGTAGTTTGGCTTAAATCAGATAAAAGCTAAAAGAAAAACTTTGACTCTAAATCCGAGTTTAGCTGCCACCGCCATGAGAAACCTCAAGCTGCTAGTTACGAGCCCCAACTCTGCTAAGAACTTAAGGATGAGCGCGTGCCTTTCTATAGATATACTTATATCATTCCGATTCCGATTAAGCGAAACAATACTCGCCTATCGAGTAGACTATGGCATGTCATCAAAAGTATTTCTACGAAAGGCGCTCAATCCATTGGCTTTTTATCACGCTTCCATTCGTGTCACGCCACGGCACGAAACGCAGCCGTCTCTCTTAAGGATTCATTGCTCGGTTCCCACTTGGCAGCCGCACTCGAAATATTTCGATTTCTTTGAGTTACGAAGGGGGGAAGCGGAATGCTTAGGCAGGCAGTGCTTATAACGTGTCCCAAAAGGACGCAATGCAGTCATTTTTAGCTCTGCCTTCAGCCTTCCGCCTTCTGCCTTCCCGGCCTTGGGCAATTTTAAAGTCTCTGTTGTCTGAGCATTCAGCTAAATCTGTCAAACAGCAAATACAAACACACAAAATACACATACAAATACGAAAGTACCAAGTACAAATCCCAAGTACAAGTAAATAATAAAATCAACTTGAAATTCCGTTCGGGTTGTGTTCTCGTAATGTGCCTGAAATTGATTTTCTTTTTGCCAGACAACCAGGCGGCAGAGGCGCACAACGGGGGCAGCTTACAGTGGGGGGGGGTAGAGGGGTGGTCACACGTCGCTGGAGTGCATATCCTGCCGGTAAATATTTGGTCAAAATTCGTGAAGGTGTCGAAATGCTGTTTGAACTTCTTCTATATATTTTCTTTGTTCTGTTGTCTTGCGCTCCAGACGCAGCTGGAAATTTGTTGTGCCATTGGGAGCTTAAAGAAAGTTGAACGTTGAATATTTGCTCTCAAGCTTATTTCTTTTTTTTATACCCTGAACCCATTGAAAATGGGAAAATCAGGGTATAATGTTTTGTATTCCTATTATTATTAATAACGATTAATGTGTAACGAGAACGTAGGGTATATGGAGGGCTAAGGCCTCAACTAACTTTAAAATAAGTTTTCTTAAGTGGCCAACTTAAGGATCTATTTAATGCTTTAGTGACAAACTATTTTACATTTTATGACCACATACATATGAATTAATGATTCCATTTATTTTTACTTTCATTCCAGATATTTAAAAACAGACTCCAAGGGATATTTGTGGAACGACTAGAATGTGAACTGGAGCTGTCTCAACAGGTTCTGGCTGAATTCATTTTATGAGTAATATCTATGAAGCGAAGCGCACAAATTCCTATTCTCATTTTTTTCAGATCACAAGCTGAAGGATTTTGGCTTGCTAAAGGAAATCCCTTAACTAGTTATTAATTAAATGTTTTAAAATTCTTTTAGTTGGATTTTATATGAACTGACAATTTGAATCGAATCCAACTTCGCATATGATGCCCATAGTCGTCATAGGCACCTCTTAGGGCTATTGATAACTGTACTTTCTGGGCATTCACAGAAGATGAAAAATAAAAATGTTTATCTAAAGCATAGTTCAACGAAAGCCAACATATAACTTCAGAGTTACATTTAGAAGGAAAAGCTCCCTGTAATCCGAAGCGTAATCTCGAAACTTGATCGAAATCCAAGGCCAATAATTAGATATGATGACAATTACTATTACGACTTCCCAAAAACAAAATTCAGAAAGTACGACACGAATTTCATATATATGGTATAGATATTAATCTTTCAAGAGTTTGTCGAATATCCTTATGCATTTTAAATAGCCCTTTTCGAATCGCAGGCCTACTATGTAGACGTTCTCGTCGACGTACTCGTTCTCAGTCGAAATTTGGTCTCTTTCGCTTTGTCCTCTTGTCTAGACCCTACGATAGAGCTAATCTCATGATTCATGGCATTCAGAGCTATTCACTTATGCCCTAACTGAATATTATGGCTGGCCAACAACAGAGTCTGAAAAAAGTGAAAAAGTAAAGCCGCTAAATCAATAAAAGTTTCGATGGCTTAATACGAACCGGAAAGTGCCCTTGCGCGGCTCTCAATGCCAGTTGGCGACAGTCGCTAAGTCGCTAAGCTCTGCAAAATATGCCGACATCCTTTTTCTTTCTGTTTCTTTTCGTTTTTTTTTTTTATTTTTGGTATTTTTTTGGGAATTATTTTGTTTGTTCTGTGTTGCATTGGCTGGTTGAAGGCATTTTTATTGACTTACTTTCGAGTGGCAAACGCAAAAGTTTTGCGCCCAACTATTCACAACTTTTTTTTTCTCACTGTTGAAAGTGCTTAAAATATATATATACATATATATTTGAAATGGTATATATACATATATTTGGCGATTACAAATGAGATTTATTTGCCATTTCCGGCTGCATTAGAGGAAGTGCATTGCCAACTCGAGTGTGCGGCCATAAAAATGCCAAACGGCGCGTGGTTCGAGTCCCGCGCCACAAACCTTTTGCCCACTAGCTATGACCCACACACACACACACACACACAGACACACACACACACACACAAATACACACACATACATATATTGCCTGCATTTTTGTCGCATTAACCAACTATTTTCTTTGCTCTTTTCGTTTCGGCCTGGACGAAGTTGTCAACGCAAATGGCGCGCCGCAGGACCACGCCTAATGCACTTTTGATAGGCGCCCCGGAGACCGTCGCGGAGTCCCGAGAAGGCCAGAGAGATGGGACATCAGCAGTTAGCCGAATGTCCAAAACAGCAGCCATTGATAAATTATCATGTGGACATCAGCAGAGAAGCTTTTCGACCCGTCATCAGGTGCAGCTGCTAGTTAAAAAAAAAAAAGAAAGAAAAAAAAAAACAAATTTAATCTATTTTAAATGTGGTTTATACGGTGGTACGGTGCGACCGGATGATGGTTCACAACGACCGTACAGTTTTCCAACGGGTCGGTGGGACTTTCGTCCGTTTGTAACGCCATTTGTCAACGATTTATCAGCAAATCAGATATCAGCAGTCAAAGGTGTTTATTTATGGCTTCATCCGTTATTCATAATTAATTAGTTGTTAATATGCATTAATTTGTCTGCTGTTTCATTGAATAAACCAATCTAATTTACTTATAAATGTCTTTCACTACTGCGTCGATGGGTGGGCAGCAATTACAGCTGAGTTTCAAAGCTTTTCTACTGCTCTTGCGATGCCTTTGCCCGATGTCGAGCTAACAGCAGGCCAGCCAACTAAAGCATCAAGTTTTGTCTCGCTAAATTCCTGATGTTTTCTTTGCGCGTAGCATGAGAGAGAGAGAGAGAGAGCAGCGCAACACTGAGAGTTGAGCCTAAAGAAGCTCCCTTGTCGTGCTTTTATGTTGAGCGCAAAAGTTCTTCTCGCATGCGCTCTCACTCTCACTCACAGACAGTACGTGTGCGCCTGCGCCCTTGGCAACAAGCAGATGAGAGAAAGCAAAGGCCAGATCTTGGCAGAGTTTTTGGTATTGGATATACATTTTTGGGTTTGCCAAAAAACACAATGCGTTAGACTGCACTGTTAGTTCTGGTCGCCTGGCCCAAAGCATTGCAAATGAACATAAAATTTGGTATTCAATTGGAAATAAAATGACCGCAGGGCAAGCGAAGTTTAAAAACACAAATTTAAATTAGCTAATTTTGTTTTGCTGCAGCATTTATTGAAGCGAAGCACCAGGCGAACAGAAGCGACAGCAGGGAGCTTTATCTTTCGCTTAGGATGCGGGCACACGTTGAGCTTATAGCGCAGCTGAGCGCTGAGTAACAGTTATCGGTTTGAGTCATTTTGCTTGCTGAGAGAAAGAGCTTTGCTCTCCCAGATCTGCGTTCTCTTTCTCTGCAGTGTAAACAGAAGGAGCAAGCCAATTGCAGATAACAGCAAATGTTGCTGTTCGCATGGTAAGAAGTTAGGAAATTCCACAGCCTATTGATCTGAATCCCACTGGATCGAATTATAACTTTAGGTTGTTTACAGGCGAGGCAGGTAAAGAGTGCTCAGCACATAAAAATTGAATTATTTAATTTTGATTCATTTATTTATTGATTTCTTTAATAATAGTTGCGTATTTCAAAACAATTGATAATATCGTGTTGACGTTCGAACTGAAACTTAACAAATTAAAAAAAATAGATATCTTGAATAGGTTTCAAAGTAACAAAAATTGTATGGCTTAGCCTAAACAAAACATGATTATTATGAAACAACGCATATTCTATTATTGTTTTATTATATTATTATTTGACTGACAATTGCACAATATTTTCATTCTTTTCCATTTCTCTTTTTTTTCGACATAACATGCAGTTAAAATTAGATAATTGCAATATATATATATATATATATATATATATATATATATATATATATATATATATATATATATATATATATATATATATTTATATAAATAATTTGACTATTGACTAGGGATAAATTTGTAGTATATGTTTTGTTTTTGCTTTCTTTTGTTTTGATTTTTGCTAATTCGCTAATATGTATATTTGGAATATATATGTGTGTATATTAAATATATTAATGCAGCATTTCAATAATAAATAGAGTTTTCAATTTGCACTGGGCGTCTACTTAAAGCATTAATTAAAACCGATTCTATTTTAAAAATTCATAAATTTCTCTCTTCAATTTTTGTTTTGTGGTTTTTGAATGGGGAGAGATTCCTTTCGTTCAGTGCTGCCGCCGCGATTCACCGTTCAGCGTTTCGCTGATGGTTCGCGACTTATCTACAGCTGGTTCTAAACTAGACTACAAACAAGTTTCTTCGATTGGCAAGACAAACTCCCTTTCACAATAGCGAGTGAAAGGGAGAGCGAGAGAGTGTGGGAGATAAAGAGAGAGCGTGTTTAGGGCAGCAAGGCTATCTACGTTATATAAAGCTCCACGCAGGAGTTGCTCATTATGGGCGAGGCATTCACTGTGGCGTTTGGACTGCCTGTTTTCAATGCGGGCGTTGGCACAGTTGCCGAGTGGTTCGTGTCCGGGCTAATCAGTGGTGGCGGTGTCGAACTCGCCCTTACTGGCTGAGCAGGCGCACCAGCGGCAACAATTCCGCCACCATTCACGATTGGCGCTGGTGTTGATGGCTGCGATACACTGACGGTAGTAATAGTTGGCGAGGCTGTTAGTTTGTTGTTATTATTACTGCTGTTGTTGTTGTTTGATGCTTGCTTAAGTGGCACAAAAGGCACGGCATTCTTGTTGGGCGTGAGTATAATGCCGGCATTGGGCGGTGATAGCGGCGAGGGTGGAAAAAAGTCCATCGAATACTGTGAAATATTATGTACGGGAAGAAATCAAATATGTAAAAATTTTATTTATTAACGAAGCGAATTCTATTTGAAGTAAAGCTTTAATCCATAATCTCACAAAAAGAAATAAACACTCAATTTTCAGACAAAATTGATCAATCATTCACATAAACTTATGTTCACATAAAGTAGTCAAAGATAGAGTAAAAGAATATTATATAACTTCGATTCCAGCTTTAATAATCTGTCAATGAAGCACTCAATCAGCTTATTCATAAGCTAAATAAACTTTCTTCAGTCCCAATGTGCGTCAATATGAACGATCAATCAGTCAGTTAATCAATCACTCAGATGCATTTGATGCCTACTTACCATTGCCTGATGCTGGGAGGGCGAATGGGCCCCCGGCTGGCTGTAGTACGTGGTGGGTGAAACAGGTGGACTGGGATACGGCCAGTAGACGAGGGGAGGCGGATAGAACGCGGAAGCATGGTGATGATGATGATGATGATGAGCATGCGCATGGGCGTGGGCATGGGCGTGATGAGCACGGGGCGTAGCCAGAAGCGACGAGTGATGCGGCGGCTGGGGTGCGCCATAAGCTGGAAAATGAGCACCGAAGTGGGCGCCCAGCACAGTGGTACCTGCCGAAGGAATATGAATTAATTAAAAATCGATAACAGAATTTCGAAATATAACTTAAAAAGCAACAATAAAATATTTAAAGTCAGTGTTGTGAGTATGGCTGGGTAAACTAGATCATTTTTCTTTTCAGTTATAATCGGAGCTGGAATAGTTTGTTAGTCGCGAGGAGAAAAGCAAACACAAAAGATGTAGAAGAGAGATCAAAATCAGACTTAAGTCGAGTCGAGCTACTAAAAGTAGATATTGTTGTACTTGTTAGAGTTAGCTTAGATACGTTGTTAGTGTTCTTATCTGTTAAATCATATATCTTTTTATAACAGCAGTTTAAGTTAAGTATAATCGTAATCAAAAACACTCACCGTTTAGACATTTGCAAAATATGGTAGAGTAGACATGTAGTATAAAGTAATTGTAATTTGATTTTGAAGATATGTATATGAAATGTAAGTATAAATATATACATATATACATATATATGCGCGTATACGTATATATATGCATATATATTTATATTTATATTTCTATTTATACATATATATTTACCATTTTACCCAGAGACCATGAATACATTTTGCGCACACAGTAAACTTAAAAACATGTTTCTATCCCGTTCTGTTTTTGCATTTTTGATTTTTTGTTTAATCCAAGCACCAACCAGCCTTCAAAAATGTAATAAATAAAAATTAAATAGAAACCAAGTACACATACACACAGACAGAGAGAGAGAGAGAGAGTAAAGAGAGCTGGACCAAGGACAACAACGACGGCATATGAGGAGAGTCGAGTTATCGTTATCAGTATCGTTATCGTTAACGTTAGATCATGGTACAAATGCGATTACAGTTAGGTCTAGGAGAGCACAACTAGCTCCTCAACGAGTTACACAAAAGCAGCAGAAGACCAGTTTGATTACTTATCGGTAATTTATCGAACATTATATAAACACATGTCGCTAGTAAATCGATTGGCTATCAATCACATATTTCCAATCATTTTTGTTGTCGACTATCGATCGATCGAATACATAGATAATCGATTTCTTGTTGTACTATGGATTATTTTGTAATCGATTACTTATCGACCTCTGTTTTGATTACTTATTAATATTGGATTGACAATAATTTATTAATAATTATATGCCAATAGAAGGCTATGGTTGATCGACTATGTACCGAAATTGTAGTTAATATTTTAATAGCTGATCGATTACTTATGGACTGTTCGTCATATTTGCTTTAGTTACGCCGATAGTTTTCCAATTTATCGATAGCTTTATTTTATCACTGTTACATACAAGATGAGTGTGTCTGTAGAATAAATCTAGGTGGTATTACGGATTACGTTTAACAGTTTGCGGCTTATGACTTAGATGATTCCCATCAGACGTTACGCAGTTGCGCTGGCATTCAACGGAAACAAAAATGTATATAGATTGTAAATTTCCAAATCCAAAATCTAAAAATTTCAACAATTTAGCAACTCGTAACGCCGTCAAAAATTATATAAAGCACCCGCTGTGGGCACAGAGACAAGAGCCCAGAGAAGATGCACCTGAAATTATGTGTAAAGCTAAACCCAAGCCCAGACCCGAGAGTTACAATTATATATAAATATCTCAGAAAAGAGAGAGAGAGAGAGAGAGAGAGAGAGATAGATAAGGAGTGAGAGAGCGTGACTGAGAAGAAAGGAAAAAAGGAAAGGGAAAACGATATCACAATTTCGACTGTCGTTAACAATTTATCGACAAGTAAAATGAAGATCTCTAATTAATAAGGAAGAATTTAATTTGACTTGGAGTTGCGTTAGAATTGCAAAGAGAAGTCGAAAGATAGGAAGAGATAGTGGGAATTGCGAGCATTCATAGATATGCAGGTAGCGAAATGTATATTTATTGAAGTATAAAAATTTGTTGTAATAAAAGTTCTATTGTCTCTAAGCTAGATATCAAAAATGTGTTTTTAGGTGCTAAAACTAATTTAGTTATTCAAAATGTATTTGTTTATTATAAATGTTATTATTAAAATTAATTTTTTTTTTTTGTTTTAAGTGGCTACTTATGAGTTTTATTCTTTTGTATGGAAGCCATAGATAAATGTATATATATTGCAGAAAAAACCCATGTGGAACCACTCGGTTGTCGTATGAGCTAAGAGTTAACTAACAATTTTAAATATTTTAGATGCTAAGCTATAAAAATCTTTCCCATGCTTTTTTCGTTTTATTTTAATTTATCCATTTATTATATTGAAATGCAAGAAGCAGCGCAAAACTGTTTGTTAGACGCAGGAAAGGAGTTAGGATCGGTAAATGACTGCTTTTGTAGAGGTTTATATCTAAATATTACTTTTGGTTCTCTGGTCGGCCCCATTCTGGCTTATGAAGCGCGATCAATAGCGCCCAGAAAATACATACACAATTACCTTTTAAAGACAGTGACAGACATACTATATATATCATATTTTGCAGATATATACTTAGAGCATAAACCCAAAAAATATCCATAACCATATATATATATATAGATATGTATGCATATATATATATATTGAAAAGATGTCAGTTATCTATATATCAAGCACTAAAGCGCTAAGAACGTACAAATGAAACGAAAGCAATTTGGGATTAACTCTTATTGATATCATGTATATATATATATATATATATATATAAATATATATATATAGATATATATAGATATATATATATAATATGAATATCTGATTGACGCAGAGCCAGAGTGGCACAGATATAGAAAGATATAGAGAGAGTAAAAAAGGAGATTTTGACTATAAACTAAAATTAGTGATGACAGAGAACACACAGAGTTGATATATATCGATAGTAATTCCAATTTGCGACTAACACCAGTTACGCACACTTATCGGCTAATGGTATACATATAACGATTTACCATATACGATATACTCAATATGTATATGTTTGGTAATAATAAAAAAAAAGTATCCAAAATCAAATTTCAAATTCCATTCATAAATGAGTTTTGAGTGTTAGAAACTGTCCACAGCCGAACACTGCGATCTGCGCGAACCCGTAATGAGCATATATCGGATATAGTGTATAGTATATATACATTTAGCATATTACATATACGATATTGATGTGTGAGTGTGTTGTCGGCCAGATCGCAGTGCAACGGCTGTGGCACAGGAAAGTTTTCTAGTGCTTAGTTCCACACTTCTTTCGTGTTTTAAATATTATTCAAAAATGTTTTGTGTAACCAACCAATTTTACAAGTTGTACGACTTAAAGCTAAGGTATTCCATTATTATTATTATTTTATGTGGTATATATATGTGGTATATACGTATTAAGCTAGTTTTACTCTAAAAGGTTTTTCGCTTTTTTCGATTTTTGCACATTTTGATTTAGGTTTGATTTTTTACGCATGAGCCAACACCTGATGCCCTTCAGGCAGTGAGCGGGTGCGTAAGTGTGTGTGTGTGTGCCCATGCTTAAAAATAATTTTAAAATTGCACTTGATGGGCGTGGCACCCACACACAGACTTTCAAGCGCAGACAAGTAGACGGAAGCACGCAGCCGACGCTCTCTACCTGAAGGACATTAGCCTCTGTTGTTGAAGTAGCGCTTCGCACACGCACACACAAACACCCACAGACACACACTCTAACACACACAAGCACATACACATTACATGTAGCAGTTAATATTATATAGCTTACGAATCAGCGTAATTATTTTTTTAGTTTACAAACAATTTGGAAAAGAATCCAAAAACAGACGATAACAATTTTGCTTTGCACATTTGTTAGCTTGCCCGGGATATGTTTGTGTTTGTGTCTGCGTGTGTGTGCGTGTGTGTGTGTATGTGTGTGTGGGTATGCCATGTGTGTGCAGTACACAGATATAGATATACAGATATATGTAAGTAATGCTTAGACCCTAGACAAGTTCCTTACTTTTCGCTTGACTTACGACTACAAAATTTCACTATAAAAATTTACAATTAAGAATGTCTGGTATGTGTGTGTGTGTATGTAAGTGTGTAAATGTGTATGTGTGTGTATGAGTTGCCAAGATGATCAACGATGGTATGCATGTATGTTAGGTATACATATTGCCACTCAAAATGCACTGCAAAACTTATCAATCTTGATTGATATCAAACTAAGTGTATGAAATGTATTAGAATAACCTTGGAATGTGTTTGAAGTGTCGGAGTTTTATTAGATTGTCTAATCAATCAAGCGTGATTGATCACGGATATTTGTTTATGATATAGCTATTGAGTGGAATGAAAGAAATTCATTTCCAGAACTTAAACAATCAAATTTGATTGAAGGAGTCTGAAGTGCCCTAAATTGAAAACAATGTGATTGACAGTAAAGAGATAATACCCAATCTATCAAATATGATTTATGAATACTATGAAACACTGATGGAAATTGTGTTAAAGAGCTCGCCAATCAATGGTTATTAAAATTAGACAAAGACATATAGGAAATGGATGTGTGATTGACGGAAAATCCATCAAAAATTCCAATCATTCAAATATGATCGATAGAAAATAAAACCTACTCTAAATTGATCAAAATTGATCGTGTACGTTCAGTAAATCATGAAAATTGATGTCGAATGATTCTTTTATCAATCATCAGTCATCAATCAAGACGGAAGGCTACTAAATTCCCGGATTATAGTAGGAATAGACGCTGTTAGGCGGACGCGTTAAAGCGCGCTTAGCAGCACTCGCTGCAGCCGCAGCCCCAGTCGGATCCTGCTGAAAGGCATTCTCATAGGAGCGCTTCATGGAGTGCGATTGAAGTGCAAGGGCCGCATTGCCCGCTGCAGTGGCAACGCCCGCGGCACTGGCACTTGCTGGCACCCCAGCAGCAGCGGCGGTTGTGGAGGCGCCAGCGAACTGATAGCCCGCAGCGGCGGGCATGTAGCCCAAGGGAAAGGGCTGCATATAAGAGCGCTGCATGAACACGAACTGCGGCTGGCTGCTCATGGCAGCGGCGGCGGCAGCGGCAGCAGCACCCGGATGCTGCATGTAGAGCTGGTGGGTCTGCAGCATGGCGGCATTGGCATACATCTGCTGTTGCTGCTGCTCGGCAGCCACTGCGGCCGCTTGCTGGCGAGCCAGCAGATTCTGCTGCGCTATGAACTGCGCCTGCTGCTGGGCGAGCAGAGCGGGATTGGAGGCTGCAGCAGCTGCAGCTGCAGCGGCGCCTGCGGAGGGCGGCAGCGAGAGATTGAAAGGATAGCCGGCGTGAGAGGCGGCGGACAGGCCGCCTTGAGCCAGGCCGCTGCTCGACAGCGACGAATGACTGGACATGGTAGCAGGGGGCGTTGCGCTCATGAAGCCAGCCAGACCACTGGCCGTGCCCGCTGTGAGCGGGGCATGAGAGGTGGCGCCCATTAGACTGGCCGCAGCAGCGGCCGCGGCCGCCGGAGACGTTTGCAATGCATGATGAGCAGCAGCAGCAGCGGCCGCAGCAGCTGCTGCAGCGTGTGAGTGTGCGTGCGCGTGCGTGTGGGTATGCGAGTGTGCGTGTGTGTGCGAGTGTGAGCCGATGCCCTGAGCGCCGGTGGGTGGCGGCGGCGGTTGAGCTAACATACCCGGAGAGAGCAGCGACGGTTGCTTGCCAGCAGCAGCAGCGGCGGCGGCAGCGGCAGCAGCAGCGGCCAAATGGGCGTGGCTGTGATGAGGCGGCGGTGCCACAGGCGAGGCCAAGCCACCGTTCAACACATGATTCATATCATCGCCGGAGCACTGGAAGACCTCGATATAACGAAACTTCTTGCCGAAGACCATGAACTGGTTGTGTTTCCGCTGGGCGCAGAGACGAGCCGAGTCCTCCGAGTCCATTTGGATGAAGGCCTCGCCACTGGGCTGGCCCTGGAAGAGATCAGCATTATATATATTAATACATATAGTACAAATATCTCAATACATATACAATTTCATATACATATCTCGAAAACTTCCAGAGAAAGGGAGTTTGAGGTTCGCTCACCTGCGCATTGATGACCATGTGTACGCCCTGGTAGATGATGTGCTTGGCAAAGTCATCCAGGAAATGGAGAATGTGCTCCACCATCGCCTCGTAAGGCAGGCCGCGCAGCCGTATGCAATTCTTGGTGGTGCCCGAGGTGATGAGATGCTGTGGGGCATGGGTAAGTGGGGGGCACAGGTTAGCGTGGCTAGCGTTAGCTGTCAGCGGGTTGAGGGCGTGGCCAGCAGCGGCACCCACCTGCGGCAGCAACGGCAACTGCATGGTGGGCAACTGTGCTATCAACGGCGGCTGGCCGTGATTATTAGATTCGTAGGTCTTCGGATCCATCGATCGATTCAGCACCTGCTGCACCTCCGCTGTTGTCGAACGGAATAGCTCAATATACCGCTGCCCGATCGACTCGCGATGGCGTCCCAGCGCCTTCGGCGAATCGCTTTCGTTGGCAAACAGCACAAAGGCATCGCCCGTGGCACGTCCATCGGGCTTCTTCACGAAGAGCACGCCCTCGTTGCCATCCAGGACGTGACAAGGCGACTCGCCGGTGGTAAAGAATTCCAGCTGCAAATTGGGAAAGGAAATGAGTAGGTGCTCCACAGTTCACAGAGGGGAAAAAGTCAAGTCAACTGGCTCGCCAGCTCACCCGCTCACTTACCACTTGCTTTGGCGTACAATCGTAGGGCAGTCCACGCATGCGTATAATCACCTGGGCACCCTTGGAAAGGAACGCCTGCGCCTCATTCGAAGCTCCCCCGGCTATGGCCAGAAAGTCCTCGCCCGATGCGCGATATACCTCGATATAGCGAGAGCCGATGTGATGCTTATGCCTCTTGAGAGCCATGTCGCGATGCTCTTGTGAAACAAAGCGAATCAAAGCCTCTCCGTTGCGCCGGCCCAGCGGCGACAGGCACAAAGCAACGCCGCCTCTGCTCGCGAGAACAAAGAGAGTGAAGCGAGAAGAGAACAGAGAGGATGAGTACGTGTGTATTTAAAGAGGAACATATATGATAAAGAAAATTCTGGCACATAGCTAAGAATTTCATTGGTCGCCGTACGTAATCTGCTGTCGACCCGCTGAACTTCGATAAGATGCGCGGCGAGCACAGCTTATCAATGGGTTACGTCGATCTCTGTGGGTGTACACTGGCAGAGGGCATAATGACTTTACCATGAGACATGGCAAAGCAGCTAACATCTAGAGCTAAGAACTTAGAAAAAGAACAATATGTATTGAAATTCCTCAAATAGAGAAAAAATCTACTAAAAGTTGAAAAAGAAATTGCAAAACAGATGAAAAAGTCTTTTCTCTTCAAATATATATAATTAGAGAAATATATTACAAATTACGAGCTTTCGTGTGTTACGATCTTCATTAAAACTTAACTAGCTACACATTTAGCTACACTGTTAAACTATTTCATTTCAAAATAAGATCTAATTAAAGCTTTAAACAATTCATCACATTAAAGAAAAACTTTCATCAAATAACTAAAAAAATCGTTGATTTCAGCCTTTTCGCTTTTGTTCTGCCTTGCAAGTGTATTCAAGCTTCGACCACTGCTTCCACTCAGCCACTGCTCTACTCACTTGGCTACGTTAAGTCCGCGGAAGAACTTGGCTATATCCTGATCGCTGCTCTGCCAGGGCAAGCCACGAGCACGCACAATGCAGTTGCCGTCCACTTCGTCGTCAATTGAGCTGTAAGAAAAATAACATAAAAATACAAAAATAGGTTTCAGTTTACAATTTCAGACGAATTCTTTGTAAGGTAAGTTAACCCAACGCATACTTTACTTATACATAAATATATAAATATATATATATATATATATATATATATATATATATATATATATATATATACATACATATTTGTATATATATGAACTGTGTTTGATAAATCGTAAAGCTGTGCCCCGCTCATGTAATTGGCTAGACTTGGGCGTCTGTGGAATTTTTTATATCGAAGTACACATACAGCTTTTAGACCTTAGTTTCTTCTCTGAAGTCACGTTTCGTTTTTCAAGAACATAAACATTTTTGCTGACTTTTCACACACACACACACACACATACTGAGTTTGTCACAACACAAACAAATGAAAACATGAATAATCAGAAGAAGCAGCGACAGCACAAAAAATCGGAAAACAAAAACTCTGTGGCATATAGTCCGAAATGGTATTCATGAATGTTTCGAACTGATTTGCCTTACCTGAAACACTAATTGTAATTGCTTTTAATGGGCTTGTATTTGTGTGTATTCGCCACTGAGCAGAACTTCTTACTCTATTTATATGACACACTTATTTGCCGAGCTAAAGATTATGGCGAATGTGTTTTTATTTCACTTCATTTTCATTTGTTTTTTTTTTTTTCTTTTCTAGCGATAACAACAGTCACAATTCACCAGGGACTCTCACAATTCGATGCGTTTTCAATTTTCTACACTCTACAGAGATGTGCCTCGGGTACGAGTTCTTATCGCGCACCGATCCAATCGCCGACTGAGCCGCGATCCGTTCCACGATTCTTGTCGCGACGCTTCGCTCACAGCTCGCTCTGAGTAATATTTCTTTTTCTGAATGATTTTATTTTGTATTTTTTTTTTTTTAAGAAATATACTTTTTCATTTATTTGTATATATTTTGAGTGTTTTCGGGCTGGGGCTGACTTGAAATAGTGCAGACATTAACACAAAATTGGAGCGCAGCAAAGACTCTCCGTCGCTCGCGAACTGAACAGCTAGAATGACTCTCTGCTTGAAATTGAGACTTAATTCGGATTTGAGTGCTACTCAGAGTCTTTGAGTGAGTCTCGCTGCATGAGAGAATGCACAGTCAAGCAAAGGAAGGTACTGAATCAGTCTCCGAAGAGCTCTTACACACATTTAGTCGGCGTTACCTTAGGTATAATGTGACTTATCTAATGCTTTTAATATTCGATTCGCTACTTTATATGATACTTTTCGTTTGATTAATATATATAAATACATATATATTTACAAATATGAAGTCTAAATGTGAGTCAGCACAAGTAAAAGTCGACATAACTTTACTTCTTAAATTCATAATACCAAATAATGTCTTGCATATTGAATGATAAGGCGACTCTCACTTTGAGCTATACGATTTCGGTTTGTTATGAAAATATTTCAGAATTACTCATTTTAATTTAGTAAAAACATTCCTTTTTAATCAGAGAGAACTAATCTTGACGTAAAAATAATTTAATATAATTATTTAATATTAGTTTATAAATTTTTTTGATGTATTTCACAATAAATCATACTTAAAATTGGTAAAATAAACCGTTATTAATCGTAGACAAATCAGTATTAATATAATTCTAACAGAGTATATAATTCCATTATTTAAATAATTATTTATAATTGGCAATTGTATGATATGAAGAAGTTAAATTATGAATAAGTAGAAATAGGAAGAAGTTAAGCTATAAACCGATTTAGAGCCCTTATTTGAAGATCAATGCATTCTATATCTGAATAAACTTTTATTTAAAATGGAGTGTACATTTACACAATTTATGTCTACACATTCTACGACGTCTACACATTCACTCTCTATTTCATTATCAAAGCATTCCTTTATGATTTATTATTGCTCTTTTTAATTATATTATTTATCTATTTTCTCATTTATTTATTAATTTTTGTATTCATTCCTTTATTACAATTTTTATTTATTCTTATTTATTGTATTACTTAATATTATTACTATGTGTATATACATTTTTTACTGTGTATTAATTTATTTATTAATAATTTAATACACGTATTTATTTATTTAATTATGTTCAGTTCTTATTATGTAGTATTTTAATATTTGATTGACAACTCAATAAACTTGTGGATATTAATGTTCGATGCCTCTTTAAGCTAGCAAATTTATTTGGACTTACCAAATTCCAGGTTCCAGCACAAGATTAACGAGTTCATTGGTATCAAACTTATGACCTAAAATAAATCAATTTTTTGTTTATGTCTCAATTTAAAAAAAAAAAAGTCCCCCAAAACTAAACTCACCCGCCTGAAGCATGGATTGAATCACAGTGACCATATCGCGAGATTCGCGTATATAGAAGTCATTATCTTCCACAGACGTTGCATTCAGCTCTACAAAACAGATATAGAGATGGAATCATTATCGAATTGAGATTAGTGGAAAGACCAAGACTCTCACCTTTAAGCATTTCACCAATGGACTGTGGCATGGGCAGCACAGGTGACTGCAACATCTTCTTGATGTCCTTGAGGGGAACGAGGGCACGGGATAGATCACCCGACTTATATCGCTGAAACTCTTTGCGCAGATCGCTGAATCTGTTGTAATAGGCAGGCAGCTCCACATCCTTGGCGCAGGCCTCCCGATGCAGGCATTGGCGCAACGGCAGCTGCCCATCGGTGATCAGCTTGATCTCCGTATCGTGCAGCGATAGAGAGCGTAGATAGCCATCGAACTGAACGGAGAATATTTTGAGATTAGTCAAAATTAGATTTCTGCTGATTTGAGAATTGAATTGACTGATAAAATGCCATTTGGCAGGCACAAGGTGCATGAGATGCTCCAACTTTCAAGCCAATAAATGATAAGTCAAGATATTATTAACCTTTCATACTAAATAAGATCAAAGCTAAGCCTAGAGATAACATGATAAGTAAAGACTCGACTTCATTGACTTAATATTTAATATATATACATATACATACAGTGTACTAGTGACATATTATTATCTATATTATACTAATAGGTATTACCCAAAGAATGCATTTTTTATTAAAGTATATAAACCTGATTTCCGCCCAGTTTCTGTCTATGTAATTAAATCAGATCTTCGGCTATGGAGAATACAAATAAGATTTATTTATTTAATAAACAACTAAGAAAAGCAGGCGTGGCCGCTCCCTTGAAGTATATAAATTAATAACTAATTATTTTCAATTCACTTGAACTAGTGTTTCAGACTGTAGTAAAATACTTTCCCAAATGACTTTCAATATTTAGTACCTAACAAATATTATATTTAATGCAGACGCTAAACAATGTGAGATATACTGAATAAATGAACTGTTAATTGAGTAAAAACCCGACGGCAGATATGCATCCTATATGGAGTGCCAATATTAGCAATGACGCTGATAATAAAGCCTCAACGAAACTCAAAGTTCAACGGTTAAAAACTGACGAAAGGTTTGTGGGGATTATTTGGCTTTATGTTAATTCTTTTGCTGCAAGTTTCTAGGTTACGAATGCAATTTGTTTAAACCCGTTTATTATTGTTGTTGCTGTTGCTGTTGCTGTTGCTGCTGCAATTATTGTCAATTACATGGAAAATAAATAACAGAATCAACAACAAATCGTTTTAGCTATATAGTTTTTAGCCATGTCATCGTGAGTAAACATAACAAGCAGCTTTATGTCGCATTAGCTCTGGTTAATCTCTGAACAGAGCTTGCCTCTGAGCTGCCTTTGGAGCAGCCTCTCAGCTGGCCAGGCCCTTAGCGACGACGTTCCCCTGGCAAATATTTGCGAGAGCAACGTTCTCGCCATTTAATGGCCAACTGTGTATTGACCAGGCAAATTAGTATGCCGGCCAGAACAGACGTACACAATAGCTTTCCCTCTCTCCCTTAATCACACTCTCGCTCGCTTTTGCTGGCATTACGTCACGTGTCGCTTACAGATCTGTTGCCAAAGTTGCATTCACGTACACACAATACGACATCTAATTGACGCACAGCCGTCCACACACTCCAAAAAATAGATTAATGACACTCAGGTTCAGAGTACAACGCTTTAATGATCCAAGTTAGTTAGGCATCTCTCTAGTTAAGAGATTATGGAGCTCATTAGGGTATTTAGTTGGAGGTCACACGAAAACTATACTCTAATTGTCTATTATTGAATCTATTATTTGCTTCGATTTCATGACTTTGGCACTACTTAGAGATCTCCTAGTCCCAAAGAGCATTGCTAGAAGAGTCGCTTAAGAAAATATGTTAATGAATTGAAAATTTATAAAAATAGAATATTTTTCTTTGATACGTTCGGAATAAAGTAAATACTATAGCTTCTAACATATATATGATCGTTACAGTAACTCTTGTGCTCAACTTGCGGCTATAGCTCTGAAACTGTTTTACCTTGGGAAAATCTAAGCACCTTATCATTCAAGGGTAGCCACGAGTATATATTCCAAGTTTCAAGTATAAGACCATCATACTCTGAGTGACAAACAATCATGTCAGACTCTCATTGTATGATAAGTGAATTTAGACAAAGTAAGCGAAGCTATTTAAGCTTAATTCTCCGATTTTTTTCCATATAACTTCAATTCATCTTTATGTAAGCCATCTAGGCTAAATAAAAATAAATGTCGCGACAACTCGTTCCATGGGCACACACTTGAGGATTATATGTGAGATATGGCTAATTAGTCACTCACTCGATCAGTTGATTTGATTTTAGCTCATATCAAATCGTTTTGTGCCCCTGAAAGTGTTTTCATTTAAATGCATATAACATATATGTGACATAGTTAAACAAAAGTGTAACACAGACTGCTGCACCTAACTTTACAAAAGTCGTTCTCCGATCTGCGAGAACTTTATCTGCGACATCTACTTGATTCTACATAGGTATTTACTCTACGAGCGTTTACATTTCCGTAACGAGAAAGCGTCGATGGGGGGACCGTGGAGCCTGTTGAAATGCTCAAGTAGCGGCGCAGCGTACTGCTTATCAGAGACAATGATAAGATTTCGAGTCGAACGCTGCCACAGCTCCCAATCAGTGGCGCTGTCCAGGGGTAAAAGAGAAACACGAAACCTAATGAGTAAATGCACTCCCCAACGACTCGGCGAGACGAAACATCCGAACCATTCCAGTCAGCATGAGTTATTGAAAAATTTATTACGTTTCTTATCTTTGGATCGTAGAATTTTCCAGTCTTTAGCTGACGGGTGGACTGGCTGCAAGATCAGCTGGGATTATCACATGGGCTGTTACTAAAAATAGAACAGCGCGTGCCCTGATAATCTCTCTACCTCTCTGACTTCCTTTCTCGTACTCTCTCTTTCTGTCTCTCTCTCTCTCTTACTATACATTACTTTCTCTCCATAGTCTCCTCTCATTTTCTGTCGTTAGCTTTCTTTCTTTATGACCCTCTATATTCCTCTCTCACTCTTTTTCGGTCCCTGTGCATGCGCCTCTCTGCCACTAATCTTATCTAATACGTTAGTACGACTCCCACGCGCGATAGCTGAGCTCTGAAGTGTGAATTATGTCCCCTTATATACTCCACATCTGACCCATATAGCTAATCATAGTTTCCCTGATTTGTACACCTTTCACCTCTCAATATCTCTCTTATTGCTTGAAGACATCTCTCTATTGATTCAATTTCATATCATTTAATTTCTTTCCATATTTTCTGCATTTTTTTATAACTTCTCCTCATGGACCTTCTGCTTTCATATTTACGCTTTTCTCCTTCAATCCTGCATTTTTCTATAGTAATCTGATTTAATATATCCTCTTTTCTATCATTTGTTTCATTATTCCACCTGCTGCTGTTCCTATTTCTGCTGTTCGTGTTTTGATCCACCTTAAGTCGGGCTCTCTCTCTCTCTCTCTCTCTCTCTCTCTCTCTCTCTCTCTCTCTCTCTACCTAACTACTTTTCCCATTACTCTCTTTCTGTTGTTCTTCCGACCCATTGCCTCTTTCCCGCTGGACTCTCTCCCTTTTCTTTCTCTTTTTCTCTCACTCTCAGTCTCCTTCTCTTCATTTTTCCCATCAGCCTTCTTACTTACCTCCTCGATTGCTTCGGTTAGGGGCTTTCCAGCAGACTGGGCCTCGGCAATGGGCAATATGAGTTCGCTGCTGTTCTCCAGAGTGGTGAGGCAGATGCCATTGGTGGCGCTGTTCCCGCTGCTGCTGCCGCTTGCATTTGTGATGTTATTCGTTGCATTGATGTTGTTGTTATTTGAGCTATTGTCACCGGCATAGCCAATGGCTAGTGGCGGCGAGCAGGCTGTATTGTTTGTAGCATTCGAGTTGTCAGATGAGCTAGATATGGTGCGATCCTTAATGAAGTAACCATCAGGGCGTACGAGTATTTGTTTGGTGCCAATGATCTATGAAAGAGGAAAAAGAGCAGCGATTAGAAAACTGCAAAAAAACATAGTCACAGAGAAGAATAAACTGGGAGCACAAATAGACTAAGTAGATAATATCAATCTATAAAAACTAGTTCTTAATAATCAGTAAATATTTTTTAATGAATAGCTCTCAGACTACACATTACTTGTTAATTAGAAAAGAGTATATACTAATAGCTTCTATGATAGCAATGGGATTTAATACTCAAATGAGCTTTCAACTTTCAACAAGTATCAGATAGTTTGTAATTCCTAAAGGAATAGAAAGCTTTAATAGTTCAAAATTGAGATAAATAACAAAAATGTTAGCAAGAGAAAAACAGAGAGTTAGTTCCTTTGAGTTTCAATCAACAAGTTATAAGTTGTTTCTAAAAACTTAAAATCATATAAAAAATCTCAACAAAAATCTACCATTGCTGAAATTTCGAGATATCTAATGTTAATGAATTACACAGTTCATAGCAAAATTACACTGTTCCCAGCAAGAGCGTAGGATAAACACTGAACAACAAGCTTTCGCCAGATAAGCAGTCGACTTCCAAGGTGGGGTAGACAAAGACGGACAAAAACTTATTAGATTAAACGAGCACAGTGGAACGAAAAAAACGTTTGCCTACGACATAAACGATATCAGCACCAAATATTGTCGCTAGATAGTGCGCCTGGCACTAGTCAACAAAAGAGCGGAACTCAGCTGAAACTTCCTTGGTCGACTCCACGACTCCCAGTGATTCATTAAAATCAAGGTGTAAAAATTGTTTAACATATTCAAAAAAAAAAAAAAAAAAACACAGAGCAAGAAGACGCTCCACTTAGAAAGAGGCCTACGGAGCGCCGTCGACGCTTGCGTCAGCGGATGTGTGCTCAAAATCGGAATTGGAATTCGGAATTGGGTATCGGGAATGGGGCATTAGTAATTAGAAATGGAGAATCGAGTGCAGGTAGCTGCTGAGCTATGCAAAATACACCAAAAAGGAAAAGGAAAAAAGAAACAATCTACAGCGAAAACTACACATATAGAAAACAGTTTTTGAAATTCTTTTTATTTTTCCATTTTTGTTTTCTTTTGGATTACTGATTTCTGACTTCTGATGCCATCGATTTGCATAGCTTTTGAATATATAACACGATGCACGCACTACGTAGGATTCCGTGTATGAAATATTTATGAGTTCGTCGCCTGATGTTAAATTCAACAAAATGAAAAACAACAACAACAGCAACTACTGAAACCCAAGAATGAAAGCAAGGAAAAAACGATTTTCTCGCATTCGGGTGGGTTCAAAGTGGGGTTAAGCCCGCAAGCTAATTATACACGACGAACCTCAGATAGTGAGGAAAAGAGAGAGGCAGATCCAAGAGAGACAGAGAGAGAGAGAGAGCGAGAGGGAAAGCAGTGAGGGGATAGAAATGCAAAGTAGTTTTCGTCACAGATTAAACATTCACAATTGTGGAAAATTGAGAGCATTGAAAAGTTAAATATATATATATACATATAATTGTATATATAGATATGTATATGGACAATATAGAAACCGGACTATATGATACAGACTAAGCGATCTATTTAAAACTGCCGCCAGCGTTTCTAGATCAATGAAAACGTGCCAAGAGTTCCAGTTCTGTGTCGCGTGCCCCGTGACCCCCTTAGCCAAGTGAAAACTCAATGAAATTAACTGAATGTCAATGCAGACGTCTTGGGCTGGCCTAGAAGAAACTGAAACACTAACTGAAACTGGGCTCACTTGCGCCAATGCTACATTCCAATCAGGCTTTCAGCTGAAGTCGCGAGAAATAAAAAGACTCCATGCTAAATTTGCACTCTTTCTGTGATTTGTTGAGTCCCCTCCCGCTCGGGCTGCACACGAATGTTAATTAAGTTTAATTGTTGCCATTCGAGTCATAACTAGCCTGCAATTAACATGCCAATTACGCTAACTGTGTGTGCATTCGTGTGTGTGTGTGTATCTGTCAATCCACAGCAATTTTGCTGTTGCAGAAATCTATAACACTTGACTCGCAAGACAAAAGGCGAAAAACCGGGCTGATTGAGAGGAAGTTTTCGCACGGAAGGAAACTCTCGTCAGATTTTCGTTTGGCTTTTTCGTTTTAGAAAGCGAGCAAATTGGCTGTCGCTGTCAATTGGCTGTCCAAACGGGTTCAATAAACTCAACGTCAATTTTAAAAAATTTAACTAATGGCGCAGCTTAAGTATCAGATGAGCTAAGAGACGCTTAAACACAAAATAAATGATCATCTTGAGAGTAAAAAGCATCGTTTAAAAAATAATATAAGCTGAATTTTGAGAGGGCAAAATAGAATAGTTAAAAACATGCATGGAGCGTTTTACTGGATTTATATATATAGAATGATCAAAATGAAATTGAAATATATTTCTGAAAAAAGAATAAAAACCAATAATGAACATCTAATGATATCATATGATCAGGTAAACTGATTCAAATCTAAGCTTCGGAGAAGGATTATTTGTTTAAGTACGAAGAGAAGATCGCTTAACTAAACATTCAAATATATGGATCGTCAAGAAAGATTTTTTAAAAGACTCTCTATAAAGACTATCCCCATTGAAATAATAAAACTCTGATATCAATAGGTCAGCATTACAACAATTACGAGCTACCCCTTCCTAATCTATTGAAATATGAAATATTTTCTGTAATTTGTCACATTGTAGGCCCTGCGATAAGGAACACGCCATCAGATCTTTATCGAGTGCACATATACATGCAACAATAATATTCTTTAATGAAATTTGAATGCCAATCAACGATATGCTCTGCCCAAAATTGTGAAACTTGCGCTCCGTTTGGCAGTTTAATTGCATATAGAAATCAAGAAATTATATTAAAAATAGTCATGTCAATGCCAGACACATAGAGGCAGACAGGCAGAGCCCCCAATTATTGGATTTGCGTAATATTTGGGCATTGGCTATGCGTCAGCTCACCGACAACTGAATCAAAGCTCTTTTCCAACCGATAAACAATTGTGTTTTGCAGTAATTTGAAAGTGTTTCGGTTATGGTCGGCAGCTGTTCTGTATATTTTACAGATATTTCATAAGCCATTAAAACTAGTGCTTAAAACTCTCTGTGGCCAGCTAAAAGCCGTTTGATGACGGCGCCGTTGTGGCTCAGTGCGTTTTAGTTTTAGTATCACAATACCCTGCAATTGTTAGAAGCGATTAGAGGGGATATCGTTATTAGGTGAAGAGAGATATAGCTGAGAAAGCTTTCTGACTCGCGAATCTCTAAGTAAATTCAAGTATCGAGTAAATCTTAAAACATTTCTAGCCAGTGGAATATTATAATCTCCTTAAAGGGTTATATATCTACAGCTGAGCTCTTTATAAGCTGGGTATCTGCTGATCGAGCATTTCAAAGTTCATTCTAACTTGATTTTTGGTTTGCTAAGCTCAGAGACTTTAACTGCTCTCGCGTGTAGTCAAGAAGCCACAAATCAAATGGATGACATCTGGGCGTTTAGTCGGCAAATGAGTCCAGCCCATAGAGAGATATCTCAAATTAATATATGTAGGAATTCAATTTTCGTACTCTTTAAAGCAGAGAATTATAGCCGTATATCAATTCAAGTATGAAACGGACATTCATAATGTTCAAAGAAAGTTTTGATTTCAAGCTATATCTCAGCGGCTTTAGGACCAGCCAACTTTCATCCGCTTAACAACAATAAATTCCAACTGACCCCAAATTCGCATAAATTTGAGATATTTTCGCAAAAAATAAGCAAATTATTATAATGTTATATTAAACAAACAAAAACTGTTTTACTATAGTTTGGCAAGTCTTATACAATGGGATTCGTTGTGCTGCTCCGCGACTCGCCGTTTAGGACCGCATGCCCAACACCTGCCAGGCTTAAAAGATCACCAGTTTCGAAAGCCAGCCAATGAGATGAGCAAACGTGTTTGACCTACCGAACTATGATCGCAAAAATATAAATAAATATTTAAAATAAAAAAGAAAAAAACAACCTCCACAGCGATAGATTTTAATGAAGATTTGATGAACTTTAGTGTGTCTGGCTTTCCCAAGCCGGGGACTCACCGCAGAGATTACCATAATAACGGCCAAAGAGCTAACCGAAAAGTCTTGCGACTTGCGAAAGTCTAAATGTATATAGATGTAAATACATATATTTATCTATATATATATATATATATATATATATATATATATATATATATATATATATATATATATATATATATATATATATATATATATATATATATATATATATATTATATATTTGTCTATGTATATATATAAATTCCAATTTGAATTCGTTTTGGCTGGCTGCTGCTACTGCCACCACCATTTAGAAAATTAATCATAATTTGGCCAAAAGCGTGGCTAATAATGAGAGCCCGACAAAAACAAAAATAAAGACCCTGGTACTAACCCTATCCATAGATAATGCCGAGACGTTTAAAAAACCTCCCGAGAGGTAATGCCATTAAAAAGCACTTAATGTCATCCAAATCGCAAAAAAGAGAAAAAATGGAGATGCACTTACAAAAGTGTGTATTGCGTGTTCAAGTCGTAAAAAAACAAAAGTTTAAGACTGACGGATCTAGACGTAAAGCCTATAGCGAGGCAGACAAACATCAGCTAAATGCTAGTAAATACAGACCCAGCCAGAGATACAGACACAAACATACACATACATATATACAGATATGTATAGATATATATATAAATTGTCAAGCCATTTTCTTGCCAAGCACGCAGCTCACTATATACCCTAATGGCGAGAGGACTGCAGGGAGGGGCAGCCGGAGAGGCTGGCTACGTAACGTGCTGTCAAGCATTTTGCAAATAATATTGCGTATATGGAAATTATTGACCAGACGCTGGCCAAGACTCGCTCTTTGTTTTGCATGCAAATAAAAGCGATAAAAAGAAGAAAACAAAAGGGAAAATAAAAGGAAATATAAAACTGTGGAAACTCTCCTATGGAAAATCAAAATCAAATATTGTGCCAAAGCTTATCCCATCTGAAATACAAACAATTGATTTCAAAATACTTTTTATAAGTCTTTGACTTAGGAATTGCAATATACATAAAACTGCAAAAGTTGATTATGCAATGGAAAAGCTACTACGACAAGCTTCAAAAGACAACGTAATGGAAATTGTTGAATGAATATCCAGATATAATATTTTTAATACTAGTAAAACTAAATGTTTATCAAGTCTAATCATTTGATAAAGATTTCTTTAAGCTGAACATAAGCCGAGCAAGGCTACAAATTCATATATTTTTGGAATAAACCAATATAGTAATCTAAAAAAATTACTGGTTTAATCTATCTCTAAGACTATGATAGGTATAGGTGTAGCCCTAGAGCCCAAAACTTGTTTAGTGAATAAAATAAGTAATTATTTAAATTGAACTCTAAAACATGTTCAAAAGTATTATCTTTGGCAATTAGTTATTCTCAACTTCGATTTGCCCAGTTTTAATATTTTTTTTCATTATTATATATGATAAGAAAAATAAAAAAATAATTAACAAGTATTTTTCTGGTAGTTTCTCATAAAATTTTAAGTATTTATCGCCAAAACTGTTGAATTGATATATTAATAATGCAGAGAGAATCTAGATCAATTTTTAAGCTATTCATAAATGAAGTATACATATAATGCTATTCAACAGTTATTCTTCTAAATAAATTTAATTTGTCTATCTTTAATATCTATATCTATATCGATGAAATAAATATATCTATACCTTTAAGTCTGGCAACTTTGGTATTTGAAACAAAGCGCCTGTTAGTACATAGTACACATTGAAAACTAATACTATAGTATTACTTGGAAAATTAGTTGCTTTTAGAGAGGTAAATACTCGTGCTGCCTGCCAAAGTCGTATATAAATCTGAGTATATCAATATATCTGTGTACATTATATATATGAGAGGCTATTTGTAGGGATTTCGCAATGGGTACCACACCACATAGCTTAGACGATGCGTCGTTTTAGTCATTTTCATTTTCAAACAATTAGTGTCAATCGCTTGGCAAACTCAAAATATGCAAATACGGCCCGGCTATGGGCTATACTTATATTGACGCCGGATAGGGGCTACATGCCTCGTGCCTCCGCCCCAGCTCTCAAATTGTCGCTGATTATTTTGAAAAGACCAATGGAATGTTCCCTAGCTCCAAGCAAATGGCAGCAATCAACAGGCTCAACATTCATATCAACTGAATACCCTGCAGCTGTAAATAAATTGAAAGTAGACCTTTGGTTGTATAGGAAAGTGATTTTCAGAAAGAAAATGGACTAAGATTTCTGTAAGAATACTTTTATAAAGAAGTGTTCACTCTGACAGTTTAATAAAAATGCTAGAAACCTCTGATCAACATTAGTAAATTAACAGATGAGCTTTAGTCGAGTATATCTAGATGTACCACCCGGTAAACGAATATATCAATTGAGTACATCCACAGATATCTCTCTATAACTGCAGTTTAGAGTCATCCAAAGAAATCAACTTGTATATATTTGCTCTACAGGGTATCTTCGTGTCTATATTTGCATAGTTGAGCTCACTAAGTACTTGATGTTTTTAAACGAATCAAAGTCGAGTTGTCGTCGCTGTTGCTGTTGTTGTTGCTGTAACATAATCAACGCGCACAGTTGAAAGTGCAGCTTATACAACAACAATGTGTTGCGAGTGTGTGTGTGTGTGTGTGTTCATAAATATTCGTATTGTTATGCGTGTGTCTTTGTGTGTGTGTGTGTGTATTCATTAATTAAGCGCCGACAGCGCACACGCTTCACAAAATGGCGTCGCTCAGTAGGCGGCGCTTAGCCCCAACTACGCTCGCTGCCTGAGCTTGAGCTTGAGCTGAATGGCTTAGAGAATAGCGTCAGCAGCATGTTGACTTCGTGAACTCACCTGTCCCGTTGCCACTTCCAGCAGCACATAGACCATCAGTATAATTTCCTTTTCATCCGAGCCAAGGCCGGGTCCGTTTTGGCCACATGTGGCTATGTACAGGGAGACAACGTGTTCGGGCACCTGCATGTTGTCGTCGTTGTTGCAGCTATTGTTGTTGTTGGTTGGTTATTGTTGAGATTATCTCTGTCTTTGCTCTCTCGCAATTAAGGGGTATGTATGAGGTTGCTCGCTCCCAAAAGGGAACTTGAGTTTGCTTTCTATTTGCTTTCAATTGCAATCGTTGCTGTCGTTGCGTAGCTGATGGCACTGCATACTCTGCTCAGATACCCATTGGTTATGGCTGCAAAATGGAGCAAAAACAATAGTGGAAAATAAAATAAATATTATGGATGAGTGAGGTGCAAAAAGGGTGTAAAGGTGAGTGGCTGCTTATACAATATTTTGAACCTTTGACTGCTGGCAAATCGAAAAGCTAATTTCGTATGCATTTCGAAGAAAATGCCAACCAATGCGAATTGGCAGCTAATGCAATCCATATAGTTGCCAATTGGAAATTTGCGCCGACGACGTTGCCAATTTTCAGGGCAGGTTTCTAATTAGAGAGTGCGACGTTGCCAAATTTCAAGCTAATAAAAACAGTTTAAGTGCCTCATCTGATTTGGGTGACACTTGCTTACTTTACACTACTGCTGGGTTGACACTTTTCAGTTGAAATTGATCACATTTATCAGAGCGATGTTGCCAATTTTCAGTGCATATAAAATTTAGAGCCACTTAAATTAGCTAAGCACTGTTGCCTGTTTTCCCGTCGTATTAACTTAAGTGACTTCATACTATATTTACAAAATTTACATAAGCCAAGCACTGTTGGCTGCTGAGCCAAGCAACGTTGCCAATTTTCAGTAAGACATTTGAAAGTGACAATCAAGCGACTTAAACGACTAAGACGTCTAACGAACGAAGTCACTTAAAATTGTCACAAAGAGCATGAGCAAAGAGGTCAAATTGAAATTATTAACCTGCACAACGATTTGAAATTTAATTTTGTGCTCCATTCGGTTGCCAAGCAGTCAGTCAAGCCAGAGGCTTGGAGCCCCGACAAGTGGATTGGACAAAGTCGAGCGAAAGGCGAATGTGGAAACGTTGGCGACAACCAACAAAGCCAACAAAGCCAACAAAAGCAACAAAGCAAGACCAAAAACACCAACAGCAAAAATTAAAGTGCAATTTTATGAGCATTTTTAATGTGAAAAGTTTTACTTTTAATGAAAGACAGCAAACACAGAGCAGCATCAAGCAGAGCTCGGCTGATTGACTGACTGACTGACTGACTGAGTGGCTGAGTGACTGTTGATGTTCAGGCATTAAAAGCAAACGCAGAGGCAAGGGTCGTGGGTTAATCGAGGTGCACAGGCGCACTGAGACTCAGAGCGAGAGCTTTTGCAATCGCTGTAATTAAAACTTAAAAAAAAAAAACAAACAAGAAAAAGGCAAGAAAGAGTAGCCTAGATGGGAGTGCCCAACCAGGAGATACCCTGACTTATATCAAATTAGACAAAAACTTAATCAGGCTGACTCATAATATATACATATGTATATTGCATGCCACTCTTCCTTCTGTCTCCTGTTGCATAAATCATACACAAAACCAATATACCCATAATACCAATGGCTACAGGGTAATCAAAACAACGTCCAAGCCTTTGTAATTAAGACAAGCAAACCCGATTTAAAACACAGTTTGCGACAGTTTCTTAGCTCAGAAATGATTTTTATTAAGATTTTTTTTCTTTTTTTTTAGTATTTTTCGTTTTGTTTTATGCATGTTTCTGCGTCTCTGCAGTTAACATCTTTTTTCTTACTCAAAATATATAATAAAAAAATAAAAAAACATAAGCAACGGTCTTGTCTTTTTTGCTGCAAGTTTCCGCTTCGTGTGCTGGGGAAATGGTAAATTTTTTGTTTAATGAGTATTTTGTGTGCGTGCTCTTCGAAGAAGATTGCAATTTATGCTGAGCTTTCGCACTCCCTCCCTCTCTCTCTCTCTCTCTCTTTCCCTTTATGTACATATATATATATAAATATATATATATATATATATATATATATATATATCTTCCTCGTTTGTGCCGTTATGTGGCTGTGCCCAGAGTGTGTGAATCTGAATATTCCCAGGCAAGAAAGTTCTCGGTTCCACTGCATTCCTCAATGAGTTCAATAAAAAAGCGGTATTTTCCTATGTCTTGATCTGGGAAATCAATGTTAAAGATCTGCTGCAGATCTTTGGCTTATGAATACGGAAATCATTTTCTAATGATCTTATTTATTTATGAATTGTAAAGGTTAATTTAATGTAATTATTAGAAGTGTTTCAAGTATTGCGGCTTTGTGCTAAGCTTGACAGCTGTGGAGCTCTGTTAATTGAACGTATGTTCACGTCTCATGTATCTCATAGGAATTAAATTTGTTCATCTTTTAATTTTCATAAAATCATTTGCTATTAATCTTGTCTTAATCTTCTCTTGAAAAAAGAGATCGCTGAGTATGTTGACTATGGAGAGAATGCTCAATCTGATTATAGCTATAGTGAACAGTCGTACTCATATGTAAAGCCATCTTCCGAGCTGTATCTTTTAATAATTTTTATATACATATGTATATATTAAGATCTCCACCTTGACATTCCATTGTACATTTGCAAAGTTGCATATATACATTTGGCATTTCCGCTTTAATATTTCTGAATTTAAATATTAAATATTTTAATATTTGAATTTCCAGAGTTAACATTTTCATGTTTACATTTCTGTAATGGTAAGGTTTCTCTCGACCTCTGCTAACAACAGTTTACTTTAACAGTTGCGTGCCATTTGCCACTCAATAAATAATATATTGAGTAGACTTTAAGCTCACTTTTATCTGAAGCAAATTCGTTTAAGCGGCACTCGAAACATTTGTAACAGATTGTTCTATTGTTTTTCAGATTCAATTTATGGCTTCATGAAGTGCTGGCTTATAGAGAAATATTTATGAGCAATATTCGAGTTGGTGACTTGATTTGATTTTGATGTTAAAATAATTGACAGAATTTAAGCAACATGCATTGCGGCAGTATATTTAATTAGTTTTATGTTTAGAGATCGTAACACTTCATAAACTTGTTATTGTGGATGAATTTCCCTTTCGTTTCACACTTGAAGACTCACTGAGGCCTGACCGAGAGCCAAGGCCTAGGTCCAGTTGCGAAGTTTTCACTGGAACGTGTGGAAAAGCGTTTTTTTTTCGAGGTGACGATGTGTCGCGCCGTGACAAGCGAAAAACGAAAAACAAAAAACGATAAAAAAGAAAAAACATAGACAATAAATCTTATTTTCCGTCGAGTTGCTCATTAATGAATAACGGGCCGTTGCTTGAGATGGCGGCTAATTAGAACGGGAAGAAAGCAGCCGATGCAGAGACAGAAACAGAAAAAACAACAGTAACAGCAACGAAATCTTCATTAAAGAGAAACAACAGCATTGAACAGCAATGTTACGGTTATTTCGAAAAGACAATGAATACCAAATTATATATCTAGTATAAATTAGTGATAAATAACTGCAGCAGCAGCAGCAACAACAATGGCAAAAGCAGCCAATGTAATTAATAAGTGGCTAAACCAGTCGGATCGCTCCGAATTGCATGAATTGGATGAGCTACGCTATATGCGGTATACATTCTACTTGGTCAAATGCATAGGAAAGGACATTCAAGCTTGGAGAATGAAGCTCCAATACTTTTAGGATTTCATTGAGGAAAAGCTTCATGAATGGAAAGGGTTTTATATACAATACATATATAAATTTTGTATATTGAATTGTTTATAAAAAACATCTGTTATATATATTACATTTTATGTAGTTTATTGATATATCTAATCATTCGATGACATAAGTTGCGAGCAGATTTCATTTTCATTTGTATTTTATGAATGAAAACATGAATGCTTGCATGCCCTTTATAATATATAAAAAGATTATAGAGAACATCAGGAAATATTGAATTAGAAACTGGAATTGTGAAAGGCATAAAACTACTCGAAGCTGTGTACAGGGTATTTGGCAGTCAGGCACAAAACCCTTCCAACTGGGCCGTTGCTAGATTCAATTTTTTTGCTCTTTGATTTATTAGTTGCACGAATTACGCAAGCGTTCGCATTGTTCCAGTGAAAATGACTGGAATGGCCAATGGAATTTGATGTGGAATTGGAATTGCGATTGGCGTGTGCCGTTATGTTTTTTCTTCTGTTTTGTTTGCCAACAGGAAACTTATGATTGCGCACAAAATTGCATGCGAGCGAAATGCCAATTGCCAAAGTAATGCTGCGCCGCCTCTCACTCACTCTCTTCTCTGTCTGTCTCTCTCTCTCTCACCCACTGAGTTACAGTCTCAGCAGCAACAAGTGCAGCCAGCAGCAATTGTTGTGGTCGCAGTTGTTGTGATTCTGTCTGTGTGTTTGTGTGCAGGCGCGCATGTCAAAGAGTTAACACAAAAAATGCACAAGAGCTCAGAGCAGAAGCAGAAGCAAAAACAAAACCAACAACAACAACAGCAAGTCTCTCAAAGCGCAGCAGCAGTTTGCTTTGGAAGCTTTGTAAAGTTTGAGCAGCAGCAGCAGCAGCAGAGACGCGCCGCGCCGCTGCGCTCTTTTATTATTTCTTGTCTGTGTAACTGTAAATATGTTTTCACTTTGTTATGTTTGCGCATCTGCTTTTAACGTGTACCACCGTGTCTTTGAGCTGCTCTTCTGCTGCTGCTGCTGCTGCTTCTTTTGTTGCTGCTGCTGATGTTGTTGTTGTTGCTCATTCGCTCGTTCATTCACACTGGCCACACACACACACATACATACACATGTATGTCTGTCGATAGGCATACGTATGCATGTGTGTGTGTGTCACAAATTTGTCAAATTGTTTTACAACTTACAGCAGCCAATGGGAAATGCCAGCGCTTAAAGCTTTCCGTTGGCTTGGGCAACAGGTTGATCCTTCAGCTGCTTCGACTGTTTTCTTTGTGTTTCGTTTTCCTCTTGTTCTTCTTCTCTTTTGCTTTACATTGCACTTGTTGTTGTTTTTATTGTTGTTGTATGCTTTTCACCACTCGTTTTTGTATTATTATTATTGCACTTTCTTTTTCACACACATGCAGACAAACGATTGTGTACGTAAGCACACACAGGCACATACACATACGTATGCATGTGGTTGATTGTATGTATTTATGTGCATATGCATGTACGCATGTACTCGTACGTCCCTTCTTGTGTGTACTTCAGCTGCTTCTTTTGCTAGTCACACTGACTAGCAGTTAGTTTCATATATGTGTGTGTGTGCGTTGTCCGTTTTGCCTTTCCACACACGACGACGCCGCCGATCTTAATACCAACACGTACAAAACGGACAGCGACGCTGACGCCAGCGTCAACGTCAACGTCAACGTCGGCGCAATACATGCAAACAAAAAACAAGTCACTTTTTTTTCGCCGTCTTTGCTGCGGCTGCTTCTTCTACCACTTTGTGTGTGTCTTTATATTACTTATTTGTTAACTGTTGTTTTTGTTTTCTTTCTAGTTTTGGACTAAAAGGTGTGCGAGTGTGCGTGTGTGTGCTCGAGTATGTGTGAGTGTATTAAGTTGTCTTTGCTCTTGCTGCTTCAGCGACGGCCGCGTGTGTCTGTCTCCAGGTTAAAACAGCAACTGATCAACTTCGTGGGCCACAAGCAGCCACGAAGGTAAGTGAGCTGCGCTTGCCTGCAGGTGTGCATGTGTACGTGTGTGTGAACCTTTGCCGAGAGCGGCAATCAACAGTGAGCGAGCGAACGAAAGAGAGACAGAAAGAGAGAGAGAGAGAGAGAGAGAGAGAGAGCGTGTCGATGGCATAGCTCAGGTGTACGAGCCACTTAGCTGGTGGCTGATGCCAAACAAGATTCCAACACGCAAACGCACAACAACAATAAAAGTCATTTATATAGACGAGTTGACTAGATTTGCCAATGGGCATCCCCACAGATGGTTGGCAACGCGGCATCAGCCTTGCGGTATGCAAAAGCAAACGCAATAACAGAGCTGCCATTGAACCAATGAATTAATGCAGATCATAAGAAACAAGAAAAAACACACGACTCGAATTTGAGCAACAACAAAACAGTTAGGTACACGCTCACAATAGGCAGTGGCGTAGTCAGCAACAGCTCGAGCAGGGATCGGCCGTCCCTCTCGTGGGCTTATTGCAGTTTTCCCACGCTGCGCACACATCGACATCGTCACGCACACACACACGTAAAGACAGTTACGCTCGCTCAGCCATGACACGCTCACTCTCTCTCTCTTACTTTGATTACGCTCTCTCAGTAGTTGCGCTCTGGAAGTTACCTGCGAGAAGCCACTCGCGCAGCCCCCGCGCATACACACCTGTGCAGAAGTATTGCGTGTGTGTGTGTGTGTGAGTGTGTTGCTGTTGCTTTACTGTTGCTGTTGCTGCTTCTGGCTCTTCTTCTTCTTCTCAGCTAGCTCAATTACCAACAGAACTGCCCACGTACCTGTTTGTGTTTTTCAAGCGGTAAAATTCCAATTCCGATTCCGATTCCAGGCCAGCCATAGTCATGTTTGTGTTTGCAGCGCGCTTGCGTTTGTTAACAATTTGGCATTCGTTAATTACATATTGAGCACAACTATTTGCTTATCGAATTTTAACGTTTATGGAGATGGAATGCGCTCTACCTACTCTCTCTCTCTCTCTCTCTCTCTCTCTCTCTCTCTCTCTCTCTCTCTGCTGTCCACTCTCTCACTCTTTCCTTCTAGCAGCAACAAGCGACGGCTACAGACTGACAAAAGCGCGGAACGTAAACGCGTTTTGGTCGAAAGGCAATGGGTGGGAGAGTGACCAAAAGAAACAGAAAGAGAGGGGAACGCTGAGAGAGAGAGAGAGAGATCGACAGAGAGAGAGCGGTGTGTTTGCTTTTGAGTGGGCTGCCTACCTGGGCCCCAATGCATGTCATGCAACACTAAGGCGAATTGCTTCTGCATGACATGCAGCGAGCTAGGTGTCTGAACTATTAGCAGCTGAAATATCGTAGATGCATTGTCTGCGCGAATATCGTAAGCTGCTTAAGTCGTAAGTCATTAATGCAATATAAAATATAAATAAATGCATATGTGTATAATACATAAAACTACTTGTGATTTTTGTCAACGTCGTACCATTAATCAATATCAATATAAATATTAAATTAAGAATACTGGATGTTCTATCATGGGAGGAATATCTTTCTTGTAATTGAATATCGCAATATATAGTGTGAATTTATAATTTAGAGAATGTGCACTGTACTCAAGATATAATATAATATATAGATATATTGCTTTACGCTGAGTGAAATCTTACTGAATACCGAATATCGTATTGGCATGAGTTTTCAACTTGAACATCGTATGCAACACGCAGTCGCAGTTCAAACATCACAGAGATATAGATAAACATGCAAATATCAACTAAACAATTAGCCCTTAGCTGAAAACCAGGATTAAAGGAAGATTCTTCATCATTCACAGAATATAAAACTATTTTATTCAATCATTATGCAGCACTGGCTAAAACAAGCGCCAATATCGTACAATTGCTGCGGCACGTTTAGAACGATTTTTGAAATGGCAAAGGATTAAGGATTATTGCACAATACAAAGATCGATTAGCAAACTGATGAAATATATAATGTACAATATCAATGACATATAAATAAATAAGAAACTGGATCGGGAGGAGGGCAGTCAACGAAGTTTTCACAAAATAATTTCGTTCTTAAAGCTGCGACTGAGCTCCTTGTGCGGCAGGACAATGCTATTCAGCAGTATCTTCTCGGCGGGTATCTGCACAAAGCAGCCTGGGGAGCAGAGAAACAGTTGTAAGTATTCCATAAGTCTTAGGATTTCATTAAGCTACGCGAACAAACCCAATATAGTTATCGATGGATTCAGTTTGCCTTCGTTGTTGAACAACGGCGGGTTCTCCATTTTGGCGAACGGCTTGTTCGGATCCGGATCGCTGGGCGTGCCCTCGACTCGAGTCCAGGCGCCAATGGTGCAGCCACGCCCCACAATCGAATGGAGGATGAGCGTGTGGTCCTTGATCTGCGCCTGCTCCAGCACGATCGACTCGCGTATGCGAACGCCCGGACCGATCGTGACCCCAGGACCTATGGCCACATTGGGACCGAGCTGCAAGAAAGTTGGCAGTTATATACATATATATATATATATATATTTAATATATACAGGGTATCTATAGCCTATATAACCTATATAGCCCTTCTCCCATTTCAGGGCTACTCACCACAGCCGAGTGATGGACCGTAGCACTGGGATGGACATAGACATCCGGATAGACGGTGCAGATCAGATTGCCGTCGCCCTCGCCCCGCTTGTTGCCCACGTTGGCCAGGCGTTCGGGATGGGTGCGCTTGTAGAGATCGAGGTAGTGCCGGTTGGCATAGATGGCCGATCCGGCGGTCTTCAGCTGGGACCACCAATTGGGCACGGGCATGGCGAAGAGCATATCGGTGCCAGCCAGAGGGGTGAGCACCTCCTGCTCCCACTTGATGTGGCCCTGGTCCTTGCCATTGCCGTTGCCGTTGCTGTAGCTGACGCAGCTGTACTCCTCGCACTTGGCGTGGAAGATCTGCGCGAGCTTCGTAAAGATGTCCATGGAGCAGACGTAGACGCCGCAGTTGATGTACGTGGAGACATACGAGCTGGGCTTCTCCACGTAGTGAGACACGGCACCACTTGCACGATCGAAGACGAGGCAGCCGTAGTGGAGCGATTGCTGGCGCGTCGCCTCCGTGCTCATGATCGTCACCAGGGCGCTCGCCGGCCTCTCCACGTGGAAGCTATGCAGCTCCTGCAGCGGAAAGTCCGCACAGACGTCGCCGTTGAGCACGAAGAACGCGCGCGGATTGCCAGCCCGAATCTGATCGCGGAAGTGATACATGCCCCCAGCCGTGCCCAGCGACGTGAACTCCTGCAGGTACCTGAAACAAAGCGCAGTTAGAACACGTCAGCCTTCGGGTAGTGTTACGGCATGGGTATGCGCGAGGCAGATACCCCGTATAAGGGCACTTGATATCAAACCGTGATTGTCCCTAGTTCCGGGAACTTTAATATGGAAGACTGCCATCAATCACATGCTTATCTTATGTATTGTACACCCTAGCTTATACTACTTCAATACTATTTGAGGGGTAGTATGATCCCAAAAGGCAGAATGCAATAATCCAAACCTTGGTTAGAGCCAATTTGAGCCGACTGATGGTAGTAAAGGATACAATAAAATTGTGTTAAGACTACAGACAGCAAATCGATATTTATCGATAGCAAAAGATATTGAAGTAAACGTTACAAAAGGATGCTTCGTATTCTTTGTGCTATATTTAAGTTCCTTTATCAGCTAAGGCCAGACTGATACATTAGCACAAATATAGACAGAGCATCGATATATGTATATCGATATTAGGCAAATGTTCTTGATATATGCATAGCAGGCTTACTACGAATATACTCTATTTACCACTGTCTGATTCACTTTGGCGCAATGACAAATTAAAGAAGTCGATATTTATCGAAATATATGCCCTTCGATAACCCATCCGCATGCTACAGGGTGTACTAGCTGTTTGAGCATGTTAACGCATGTACACACATAGTACGCACAACATTCTCCTCTTCAATATCAATATACCCTACATTTCCAGCGCCCTACAGGGTATGTGAAGATGGGGCTCACCTGATGTTGATGTTGCTGCTGCTGTAGAGCGCCTGCATGTCGCCGACAAAGCCCTCCATCTGGGTCTGCGGGTAGAAGCCAATGATGAGGATCTCGCGCAGGTCCTTCACCTGGACGCAGGCTTCGATGTGATGAGCAATCAGTGGGCGTCCGGCGACCGGGAAGAGAGGCTTGGGCGTATCCAGCGACAGCGGGCGGAAGCGGGTGCCCTTTTGAGGGCCGCCAATCAGTATGATTGCCTTCAGCATGTTTTAGGTTAGGCGATTGAGCAGCTAATGACTAAATTTTCCTTGTACATATAATTCTCTTATCTATTAACTTAACTGACATCAAATTCTGTTTACGTTGCCAATATGCACGTTATCGATATCGCGCCGCCACCACACAGTCAGCTGTTACGGTCGTCGCGTTGCCAACTGGTTCGAGTTACATGCGATAGTTACACTTCTTGCTGTAAAATATCGATAGCTCAAAAATTAGTATGCTGTGGGCGCAATAAACAAGAACTACAACAATGTATCACATAAATCAATAAATTTTATATATCCAGTACAGCGAAATGCTAAGACAAAAAACTACGAAAATTTAAATTTCTTCTCAGATTTATTATACTCAACATTACCGTTTAAGACAATAATTTTAAACATAAGGAAATTAAATTAATTTGATATTGAAGTAATTCTCATTCCACATTCATCGTACAATTTGCTTTCAAGTCTAATACGCTACTCACGCAGTCATTGCACACCCGCGCACAATGACTCGCAAGTAATCGATATGTGCGATTGGACATCACTAATTGAATAGCGCTTCTGCCGGAATGGCGATGTAATTTTTCGTCAATAATTTTCGCAAAGTTTGCTGCAAAGCGGTCCCAGACAAGTGTGTACACCCTCAGTTGGTGGCCTCCAACTCGTCTGTCCACTGTCCACTGTTCTCTCGGCGTGTGTGTGTGTGTGCGAGTGCGCTATGGCCACTGCGGAGCAGTTTGTTGCAGCCGCCCTACAGGGTGCCGCCAATCCCAATCACGAAATCGTGCAAAAGGCCGAAGCGCAGCTCACCGAATGGGAGCAGCAGCCAGGCTTCTTTCCCATACTGGCGCGCCTCAGCATGAAGTTGCAGGACGACAGCGACGCGGCAGCTGCTGCTGCCTCCGCTGCGACCGCAGCTGCGACGCTCAGCGACTCGGTAAAAGTCCGCTGGATGGCGGCTGTCTACTTGAAGAATGGAATTGAGCGCTACTGGCGCCACAACTCCCGGCAGGAGCTGGCCCAGGAGCAGAAGCTGCAAATACGCGAGATCCTGCTGCAGCACTACAATGCCGAGGATGTACCCCAAGTGGCGCTGCAGGTGGCCGTTCTGCTGAGCAAGATTGCTCGCATGGACTGCTGGCCCGAGCTGCTGCCCACACTGATGAAGCAACTGGAGGCGTGCGGCGAATCACCCGTGCAGCAGCAGCGGACGCTGCTCGTACTCCACTATGTAATCAAGGCGCTGGCCTCGCGTCGCCTAATGGCCGAGAAGCGCGCCTTCGAGGAGCTCTCGGCTCAAATCTTCAGCTACATGGCCTGGAATATCTGGGCCATGCTGACCACGCGGTTTCTGCAGCTGCAGAAGACGGACCCGGCGGCGCACAGCTGCCTGCAGCGTGCCCACATTGCCATGCGCACCCTGAGGAAGCTGCTCATCTACGGGTGCGGGAGCAAGCCCTACAAATCCAGCGACCAGATGAATTTCATCGAGCAGCTGTTCGAGCGACTGCGACAATGCCTAGAGCTGCGCTACGAGCTGCGCCTGCGCTCGACGGGCAACGAGCAGCTCATCAACGACCTCGAACGGTTCATATTGAAGATGATGAAGACCCTGAACGAGTTCATGGACAAGCACTCGCTGTCCTTTGCCCGGTTCGTGCCTGTGGCGCTGGAGTTCAGCTTCCATTACGTGTTCCACGAGGGCACCGCCCTGATCTTCGACGCTGGCGAGCGCATCAACTTCAGCCAGTTCGTCATTCAGGCCATCAACCTGCTGAAGGGCATCATGATGAGCGGCAATGACAGCATTACGCAGGATCAGACGGCGAACAGCCTGGAGGATGAGCTGCTGGCGACGGCGGCGCAGACCCAAGGCAAATTCTTCAGCGTGGAGCGAGTCACGTATCTGTGCGAGAAGATTGTGACCCACTATTTCCTGCTGACGCCCGAGGAGCTGGCCGAGTGGCAACAAGACCCGGAGAGCTATGGCCAGGACGACGGCGGCGGCGATGCCTGGAAATACGAGCTGCGTCCCTGCGTGGAATCCCTGTACTTCACCTGCTTCACCCAGCACTCGAATATCATGATCAACGAGGTCCTCAAGTTCGTGCGGCGCGCCCAGCAGCTGCAGCTGACGCAGGACTCCGAGCTGAAGCCCATCCTGCTGAAGGATGCGATCTACAATGCCGTCGGCCAGGCCTCTTTCCACTTCTTCAACAAGCTGGACTTTGGCGCGTGGCTGACCTCACAGCTGCTCGCCGAGCTGCGCATCGAGGCCTCGAACTTTCGCATCCTGCGTCGCCGCATCATCTGGCTCGTGGGCAACTGGGTGGGCGTCCAGCTGCCGCGCGAGCTGCGGCCGCTGGCCTACGAGGCGTGCCTGCATCTGCTGCGCCCCGAGGAGGACATGCCCATACGGCTGGCAGCCGCCCGCACCCTGAATCTGCTTATAGACGACTTCGAATTTATGCCCGAGGCCTTTCATCCGTACTTCGCAGCCTTGTTCGAGGCACTGTTCCTGCTGCTGCGCGAGGCGGCCGCCTGCGACACGAAGATCGTTGTCCTGGGCACAATGACCCTCCTCGTCGAGAAGATGAGCGAGTTCATCGAGCCGCAGGCGCTCCAGTTCATTGCCTACTTGCCTCTGCTCTGGAGCGAGAGCGAGGAGCACGAGTACAACATGCTCCGGTGCGCCATCATCGGCACTCTGGAGCAGCTCGTGCGCACCATCCGCGATGTCCCCGAGAGCATGAAGCCGTTCCTCTACAGCGTCATCGAGCTGAGCACCGACTTGCAGGTAAGCCTCCAATTTTACCTCTATTCGGCAGAGATTTCGGGATATGAAACTAGGAACTGGTTCGGCAAACTGAACGGATCAAATGGAGCCAGTTCACTCTCTCAGGTTCACTCATTAGCTAACTTTTCCCCACCTCTTCCCTCGCCTAGCAACGCTCTCACGTATACCTAATAGAGGATGGGATCATGCTCTGGCTGGCGGTGATTGGCAACTCGACTGCGCTGACTCCAGAGCTGCTGCGGCTCTGTGATCATCTGCTGCCCATCATCGAGATGTCCTCGGAGAACCTGCGCACGGTGCTCCAGCTGATCCACGCCTACATTCTGCTCGATGCACACGTAATACCAGAGTATATAAATCAGTCTGTAGAAAAGGAAACTAATATCTGCGCTCTCCTTGCAGGCATATCTGAGTCGCTACGGCGAGGGCTTCGTGGCATACTGTGTGCGGTCCTTCGAAGATATACGCACGGAGGGGATCATCGCCATGCTGCGCATCTTCGAGACGTGCTTGAAGACGGATGCGACGATGGGGCTGCGGCTGGTGCGACCCGCGTTGCCGTTTGTCTTCCAGCAGGTGTGCCTCAAGCAGGAATACCCGATGACCATGAGCTGGTACTTGACTCTGTTGGCCCGCACTCTGCTCATCGATCAGGCGGTGTTTATGTCTGTGGTGCAGGAGCTGCCGCAGACGGACGCACTGGCCCGCATCTTGGATGTGTGGATAGAGATGTTTCCACTCGTGGCCGACACGCACGCGGAAAAGAGGAAGCTCTTCTGTCTGGCCTTCGCTTCCATCTTTGGCAGCAACGAGCTGCTGCTGGCTCGGCTGCCGCACATTCTGCAGCTGGTGGAGGAGACGCTCGGCGAGGTGATGGATAAGCAATACGCGGCTGCAGATGAGGCCGCCGACAAGGCGACGCCTAGATTTTACGATTCTCTGGTCATACACGACGAGCACGAGCTGGAGGAGTTCCAGCCGCAGCTATACGATGACTTCCATTCGAAGACCTACCACGACGACAGGCATCGCCAGCTGGTGCTCAAGGATCCCGTTTACAAGATACCCCTAACCGAATACCTCAAGTGGCAGCTGCAACACCTGCAGTCCCAGCTGGGACCCGCCCGCTACGAGCAGCTGATGCACGCCGTCTGCCCCGAGGTGCTCGAGAAGATTAACATGTACATAGAGCAGACGGTGCCGAAGGCGTGCGTCGTCTGCGCCGGCGGCGGCAACGCCGGCGACGACAGCGAGACGTTGGTCACCGACTCCAGCCATTGCCCCACGCTCGACTGATGCCCCAGCAATCAGGTCCTCCTCGTTCACAGCTGTGCTTCGAAAGCTTTCAAAACAACAGTCTTTAAGTTATTAATGTATTTTGTATTGAAATTATATATTTTTTATTGTTAACTCGAGACTTCTTGTAGACGAGGCCTAGGCTAGTCCACGGCGGGTCTGCGCTCCATCTTGCTGCGCAGCAGATTCCGTATGGTTTCGTCCTTCTGCTGGAGCTTGTGCCGCAGCTTGTCCAGCTCCTCGGTGTTGCGCACGTGCATGCCGCGCAGCTGCGACTCTTTGTGCTTCAGCAGCGTCGACAGCTGCTGGACAGCGTCATAGGTCTCGCGCAGCTCCGCCTGGCCGGCCTCCAGTTTCTGTGCCCACTGGAGGGTCATGCGCAGGCGGGCCTTCAGGCGATCCCTCGCGTGCTTGGCCTTCTCGCAGCTGCGCTGGAGAGAGGCGAAGCGCGTGCTGCTGGCCTGCTGCTCAGCCTCGAGCGAGGCGCGCTCCTTGGCATGCTCCAGCTTGAGCTGCTCCAGCAGAGCCTTGCACTGCTGCAGCTCAGCAGAGTTTGGATCCACGGGCGCAGGTGCTGGAGCCGCTGCTGCTACTGCTGCTGAGGCTGGACTCTTCAGCGAAACTAACTCCGCCTTGCAGCGCGCAAAGGCATCCTGTAGGTGGTTCATGTCCAGGAGCAGCGTCTGGTTGCGTTGCTCATAGAAGTGCATCACCTCCACGAGCTTCTCCTTCACCAGGTCCGTCTTGCGCGTCTGTGTTTCAGCCTTGCTCCGGCACACGCTCAGCTGCGCTTGCAGACGCACTCGCTCCTCTTGCCAGCCGCCCACGTCACGACGCAGCTGCTCCTGTGCCTGCAGCAGCTTTGTGTTCTCCTCCAGCGCACGCTTCAGCTCGTTGGAGAACAGTTCAAAGTCGGCTGCGTACTGGTTGAGCAGCGCATCCTTGTCCCGCATGGACTCGTCGTAGGCCTGCAGCAAGGGAGTCAGGGTGTGCCTGGCCAGCTGGGCGGGAAACGGAGGCAGAGGCGCTTCGTCCGGCTGCGCCGTGCGCCGCTGATCCTGGTAGCATTCGATTTGCACGTTCAGACGAAAGACCAAAGTCTTCAGCATGTCCACGTCGTTGCCTAGCTCCTGGTTCTGCTGGAGCAGTTGATTCTGCTGCTGCTGCAGCTGCTGGCAGCGCTCGCAGTTGGCCACACGCTGCTCCGCCTGGCCCAGGCGCTGCTCCAGCTGCTCGGTCTGTCCGCGCAGCTGCTCGTTCTCTCTGGCGAACTGCTCGTTGTATTTATGCAGCGTGGACAGTCGCTGGAGCAGCTGCTCCAGTTGCTGCTCCTTGGCCTGCAGCTGCAAGGCGTATGGCAAGGATTAGTCACTCTGAATAGCCGTAAGACTTCCTCTTCACTCACCAGTCCATTTAGCGTGCGCTCCTGGTTCTGCTGCTTCTTCTTCGCACTGCCGCCGCACGTGTCTGCCGGGTGGCGGTGCTCCACCTCGACGCTGCGCGATCTGCGACTGAAGTTCCCCGTCAGCGTTTGGAGGGCTTTCCGCTGCCTTTTCGGCTGTGTCGCTGGCCTCAAAGGCGCCGGCGCAGGTGCTGGCTCCTGCTCCTGCTCCTGGTCCCGCTCTGGCTCCTGCTCGCTCTGATCCAGATCGGTGATTGGAACGCCTCTTCTGGCCATGCTCATGTGCCCAGTTTGTGTTCTCTGCTCTTGACAGCTTTTGCGTCAACTGCACTGTTTGGCGTAAACAAAATAACTAACCCAAAAACTGGACTCCTTGTTGTCATGGCACCGGCGACTATGTTTGACCCTGTTATCCCGCACAGTGGGCTAAGCAGGTGATTTTTCCCGTACAAATCAAATGAATCACGAACTGAGGGTGGTTTCTGCTGCATAAAGGTTTCCTGAATATTGTAATCACATAAAAACCACCCACTAAGGCACATACTTGATCGGTATCAACTGTCGATTCCATTTAGTCATATATCTAGCAAGTCATATATCTCACGGATTGGATATGTCTTTTATCTGCTTTTTAATAACATATTTTAGTTATCTTATCTGATAATTCCATATCTGTCGAGCAATGTAAGATGCAAAATATATATAATATAAAACATGGGAAGAGAGTATGATTAACCAGGAGTATACATACACACATATAAAGGAACATTTTATATTTTACATTTTTGTGTATATTATATTATAGTTAAATTAATAGTACAGGCCTAGTACATGGTAAATAAAAGGGAAACGTATGGCATAAAATGAGGCAACATGTAATTAAAAACCCCTAAAATTTTCGAGTTACCTAATTAATTATGCTGAATGTGTGTATATTAAACATATTCATTATAATAATATAATAAATTTTAAATTCAGTGTGAAGCTGAGATATTTTCACTGAGGCTAGTTCAACTTTTGCTTTATTGTGCAACTACGTAGTGCAATAATGCCCAGATTTTTTAAAATATTTTGTTTATTTACATATTAATTCTTGCCAATATTAATTATTGGAAAAACTACAAATTTGAAACACATTTTCGACCGATTTTAGAGATAATTCTACAACAGGTCGAAATTGTTGTCAAAGATTACAAAAGTTTTAATATGTGAAATTTCTATAATTCAAACTTGAACAGATCTGTTCTGCTATAGTTGATAGATAAATAATTCATAGTAATTTCGATAATAATTTAGATAATAATTCAAAGTAATTTCGAATAGTCTATCCCCAAAGCCGGCCGGTTAGGGGTAGCTACCCCTATGAAACGAGCCGCCCATGTGTACGCTTTCCCATGGAAACCGAAGAGTAGCCAAGCAAAAAGAAGAGCGCGAAAAGCTCTCGCGCGCTCTTTAGCTCGTTTACATTCTCTGAGTTAGTATTTCGTGGGTTGGGGTGTGGGGGGTTGGTTGCAGCCACCCTTTGCTTGGCTTGGCTTGGCTAGAATTTCACTTTCTTGTGGGTGCGACTTGGTCCTTGATCAGCGCATAAAACTAATGTCCTGGCGGACAACCGCCTCGGGGCGCCTTGCTCAATAAATGTGCAGGTAGCAGGTGGCAGGTGGCAGCCCTGGCCAGTACTTAAGGGTTGCCCTCGCACCCCGTCTGGACTTTGCCCTCCATTTCGCTGCCATTTCCCTTTTTATAAATTTCATGTGCATTTTATGCATTTGGCTGATTGCTGTTCGCAAAAGGCGCCTTTACTTTCCTTTTGCATCTGGGGGCAAAACAGTTACGAGCCATGTGGCCTAATTCGACCTGGCCAAACGCCAAACGCCAAATGCCAAATGCCAGGCAACAAGTCCTTTCCACTTGAAACAATCAATCATCTGCTCGTATCCTAATTCGCATTTCAAATGTGCATGAACATTTCAGTTTCAGCTCGAAAATTCGAGAAATATCAAAAATGTATATATATATATATATATCAAATATGTTACATTTTTATGATAAACTAATCCAATTGAATACTCTACCTAATTTACTAGAGAGTTTGAGTTATTCATAGTATATAAGTATATGTATATATATAGACTATATATAGTATATAAACTTTAATAGGGATATAATAAGAGATATATAATTTCGAAAAACCTTAGTAAATATGGATTTTAGTGAATTTTTTTATTAAATTATTATTCTAGGACTTATGTTTTATTATAACAAAGCCGCCATTTACAAGACTCAGCTTATGCGGACGGAGATGGACTGTGGTTCATAAGGAACTCTGTTTAACACACGGATCTAAAATACCCAGTGTCACAGAATTCATTAGGTAACACAGCTCGAGATACGCGGATCGTTAGATGCGAGTCGCAATAAACAAACTATCAACATACCACAATATACTGTACTGACACCCTAACATGCTTGCCAGAAGGCTCCGCCTCAGAAAGCAATGAACAGACTCAAGAGGATATAGCCATCACTTGCCGCATCGCTTCACTTCATTTTCATCTCACTATTTAAATAACCCCTTAGCTTGGCTAAAAGCTTCGCCTACGCAGGAACAAAGAAGTCTAGTTTTACATCTTATTATTCAGTATTCTACTGCAAGTCGCGACACAGGAGAAAGAAATGGGAAAAGCAATTACAAATGCAAATTTCAAATTAAGTTTAATTTACAAAGATTATAAAAATGTCTTTGATCGTAAGCTAAGACGTGCATAAATTTAATAGTCCGCTTAATGGATATAAGACTATCTCACACTAGCAACTGAATGAATACAGAATCATATTTATATATCAAGGGATGCAGCTTGCCTACAGAAGTATCTATTACCAGACCGAACTTTAAGTCAGGGGAACTCCATTTTCCCTAGGCTTTTACCCATCTCAATATTTTGGAATGCAGCAGTTCAGCTCTAGAAAGTCTTCATCTTAAGCTCGCAGCATTTCTCAGTTTGATTTGTGAATTCTGATTCGAGTTGATTTTATCTCAAAGCACAATCCCACCTGACTTACACAATACTTTAATGCATCAAAAAATCAATTATGTAATGTATGTTCAATCCGCTTTAGTACTTAAAATCGTGACTTGGGCTGTCACCACAAAATTCGGTTTTCCGCTTCCGATTTCTGGCCTTCATTGCCGACTGACAACTGTTGACGAGGGACGCGAGCTCACATTTGGTTTTGCGAAAGAGTTTTGGGTAAACAGATATCTGTCATGGAATATTCATTCGGTAAATATTTGAGTTTTTGCATCGATTCGCATTAATTGAAATGCTCTTTGGGACTTAAAGGAGTCGCCCTCGATCCCATTGGCACTCGATTTACTGGTTAATGCATAATCCAGCATTCAGATCTGAAACTTATTTTCTGTAAAGAAAAATGGCATGAAAACTCGCTCATTATGCAAATGGAAATGTCCTCTCGAGTTGTAGTCATTAAACGGCAATTCATAGAAACAAGTCGCAGCCAGAGAGTCGTCAGTGACTGACTAGCTGGATGCCCTCTAAAAAGGGATGGAGTTTGGCTCAAGGGAGAGAGAGGAATTATTATAAATATGGTTTGAATTCACAGATTGCATATCGATATCGAACTAAAATATAAATAATATAATATATTTTTACCGCATAAAACCATATATACCTACCTTTGCACGCCCTAATCTAATCCTAAAAAGTATGCTACTGTTTTTAGACAATGATTTATCAAGTGAATTTGAGAAAAGAATTTCTGGTAAATAAAAAATTACCTATGATAATTATTATATAAATTTATTTAACTGAAATTATGTTTCCTCCTCTTAGCCTCACCCACTTTTCAATCATTTTTTAATGTTTTACAGGGTATTAAAATCCGCTCAGGACGCAATACGCCGGAAAATTAAATCAGAAATCACGCACACACGCTCACGAATACATTGACTTGTTTATATGTATATATTATGTCATTCAACGCACTTCATAAAACAATGTCCAAGGCTCCAGTTCGCGGCGCATATTGAAAAATTCACGTAAATTTGCATAATTGAAGCGCAAATGTCCAGTCCCCAAACACACACACACACACACACACACACACACACACACACACACACACACACACAAACAGTGAGAGAGAGAAAGACAACCACAACCACACACATACACGCACGCGCTAGACAAACAGTTTATAGTTATTAACGCCCAACCAAGCGCCACCTGTCGTGGCGCAAAACAAACATCAGCGTGAACCGAAAAACCAACAAAGCCAAAAGGAAACGAATCAAATTGCGCCAGACGAGATAAACCGGCTAAGAGCTACCCTAGTATATATAAGCAATGGTCATTAACTCAAATAAATGTACGCAATCAGCGATATATCGATATTTATCGAAGCTCGATAGCAGATAAGATGTATAGGCGAGTATTCTGGTTTGATTATGGAAGTATATAAATAAATAAGTATATATTGTAATCGTTCAACATGCTTGTTTAGTATCGATAATAATCGATTGTCTAATATATCGAAAATCAATGAGCAGCAATAGATTATTATCGATCGTTATATTATTTATTTATCTATGTAGTTACTTCCCCAAAAATGTTAGAGCAACAATCGATAATTATCGATCAGTGAACAATCGGAGTAGACTATTGATAAATTAAATATACAAATAGGGTATTTATAATTTATCGGTAACGTTTCTATTTCGATATACGTATATCTGTAAAATAATCTATCTAATACCTATCGACTATCGTTCAAATACTGAGAATAACCGTAAAGTTATGCATTCATATTATTAATATGAACTTAAAATTTATTTATTGTGAAACAAGATTCAAGTAAGGGACTTCCCAATATACCCTATTCTTCGGCGCCATTTTAACTGAGTACAGGGTATGAAAGCACACAAATTGGTTGCGGGACATGCGCCTCGTTTCGCGCGTGCAACAGTGTTGCATGTGTGCTTTTTGTCGTTATTACTGTGTATGTGTGAGGTTGTGCGTATGTGTTGATGGAGCCCATTGAATGAGACATTTAAGATAGGCGAGTATTTTTTGCGAGTCTGTCTGCCTGCTGACAGCTTGTTGCAGTCGCGGATAGGCTGCCTTCCAATTGGAAGGGCAACTACTCTGCACCTTGTCCCACTCCGGGCTATCTGCCCTCCAATCGTGTCGGGCGAAGGCCAAAAAGATTGCAGCCATCCGATGAAAGCAATCGCCGGGAGCCTCGTATGCGTTTGGCTTTCATTTTGGCTGAACATTTTTGCGAGCTCGTGAGCGGACTGCATTATAGTTGGGCCAGAGTACATAAGTAGGTGTGACTGTGTGTGTGGGCGTGTGTAGGTGTGTGTCTGCGTTTGATAACGAAGTTTTGTCATTGCCTTCTCTTCATATGCCAACACGGGCAGCTGCCAGACATGCGAAAAGTCTTTAAACTCTGCTGGACTGATTAATAGGATGTATTTAAATTTTATGTCGAATATTTATTACGTATGCACTCACTTTAAGTTAGAGTTTCTTAAGTCTTCTTTTTTCCTCGACTCAAAGATACCCTCTACCTCTCAGGAGCTCAATGCCCTGTGTTTAGCATTCCTATTTACATATTTTTTTCTTATGTAGATATATTTATACAAATAAACACATATATAGAGTTTTTGCTATTTTGAGAGCGTCTTTTATCATCGAATGTTAGATACCCTGTAGAAACTTCAATTCCTTACATTCTATATATACAAAATACTTTTATTATTACTTATACAATTGCATTTTACAGTTTATTGAAATACATTCCAGATTGGGTAAACCCTATAGCTCTTACTCACTAAATGCATTAGTGGAACGTTATACAGGAAACAAACATATATATATATATATATATATATATATATATATATATATATATATATATATATATATATATATATATATATATATATATATACTTTATATATATATATATATATGAACAATATATAGATCATAGTCATATTGGTTAGCTTACGAAATATATTTACATAAACAATTTTTATCTTTTACAGGGTATTTAAACAGCCGACTACTGCTGCCCACAATCCATTTGACCCTCCTCCTGCATACCGAGAGAATTTCAATTTCTTTGTCACTTTTGTTGCGCTGTTTTTCATCTTCCTCTAGCTGTTGCTGTAACGGTTATTGGTGTTCTTACTCATCTCGCCTCTCGCTTCGCCCTAGTGCCTCGCCAGCCCTCCTAATGCTCAACAAGTGTGCTCGCTGCTGGCACAGGGCGTTGATAAAGCTTCAACACAAACAACAACTGCAACAACAACAACAACAACACCGACAGCGACAGCAGCAGCACCCACAAAAACAACACAAGTTTTTGGCAATGGTTGAAAGGCAAAAACCGACTTTTTGCTGCTTCGCTCGCCTTTGACTTTTATGCTTTAACCAACGTTGGCATTGCCTTCGCTTGCGCTTGCTCCTGCTTCTCCTTCTTCTTCATCTGCTTCTTTTTCTCCGCGTTCGTCGTCATCTTCGTGGTCGCCATCCATCGAGACCTCGCCCGCTTACTTTCGGAGCAAACTTTGTGAAAATGGCGTTTTGGCATTTAGCTGTGGCACAACAACTAGCAGGAGAGTGCGAAGCACGAGGCACCGACTGCCGGATACCGTGCATCCCCAGCTGATGTCTTCTATATTAGACAGAGACAGCTATCTATATATGTAATCCCATCATAGATTGCATTATTTGCTATAAATTAAAAACTAACTAAATATAATAAAAACCAAATTGGTATAAAACCGATATACCTCTTCTGCTGCTTCGCATGCACAGCAGCAACTCCAACAACAAAGATGGCGTCCATTTAGCATTTGCTTATTGCTGCTCTGGCACCCAGACTGCCTCGCCCCTCTCCCTATCCCCTTCCCCCTCGTATATTTGCGCTCACATTTAGCAGATTATTTTGTCAACGTTCTTAAACATTTAAGTTTCCTTTATTTTGTCCGGAGCAGCAGACATTTGAGCGACGTCCATTGGGCTAGGTAACACAATCTAAATTCCGTTTGTAATTTATGGGCTTGTTGTTATTGCTGTTGCTGTTGCTGGTGCTGTTGCTTGTGGGATGCACGCTTGTTGCTTTTGACTTATGCTGTTTGCGGCTGGTATTTTGTCTGACAACGAAAAAGTATAAACAATGTCCGGGCAACTTCCTGTTTCCTCAATGTCGGCGCCGACGCTACGCAAATTTAACAAAAGCGCCAAAAGGAAGCCAGCAACAACCTTTTCTCATTTCCTTTGTGCTCTACAAACACACACACACACACACACACACACACACACACACACACATACACACACATACACACACGCTCTCACTTGTTGCTGTTGTAGCCGTTACCTTTCGCAAAAAGCAATTTCATGGCATTGCTTTTAAGCACGGTGCCTCGCATCGACAGCAGCGACAGTGACAGCAACAAGGCTGGCCCCCGCTCTGATTGGCCGCCCATGCCCTATCCCTCGCCCAGCCCGTATTTGATTTCGACTACACACCCACACATACATACACACACACACTGTGCATGGTCTTTCTACTTGCTCTGGTTGCCGCCCGTTTGTCTGTTTGAACACATTACGAATTTGGCCTTTATTTGGCCCGTGCTAGCCATAATCAAGAAAAAAGACTTGTCATTAGGGCACATCCGCTAGGCCACACAACATGCAGCGTGCTTACATAACCCATTTCGAATTCCATGCAAGACACTTGCTCTCTCTCTCTCTCTCTCTCTCTCTCTCTATCTCTTAAACGCTTCTTAGCAACCGACGTGATTAAATAAAAACAATTTATGTAGACGCAGCTTGCAGCTATTTGTATTATGGACACGCTTAAGTCTATGCTTTTACTCACACTCTCAGCTGTGGTCTGACTTGTGCGAAACCTGCATAGCTTCCACACACACACACACATATATATATATATATATATATATGTACTTGCCTAATAAGCTGTGGTCAAGCCGGGTATTTGAAAGAGCTTTAGGTGTTAAAAGTGCTCTCATTCTCACTCTTCAGAAGAGAATAAATGGTAAAGTGCAATTAGTTTTGTTAAGCTCGTGTGCAGAGAAGTTGCACTAATTGCCACAAATGAAAATATTTTGAACTGATTTGATTAAAATATTAATAAATATAATACAAGTCAAAATGGCTGATCGCTTAAACATCGATGTGTCTTGCCTGCCAAAATGAATCGATATTTGGTGTATTCGAATCGGTTGGAATGGATATCGCACTCAAATGCATTGATGCTCGTAATGCTTTTAATTGGCGAATGAAAATATTTAGTTTGTGTAATTGACATATACTTATGGATGAGTATATTTGCAAACAGATTTACTTCACATGAATGTGGCAGCCTTTATAGATCAATGCAAGCCGCTCTTTAGCTCTTCTGTTGTGTGCAGTGCATTCACTAGTCGCCATTTTTGACTCACTTTCTCCCTTTCGGTTTTGTGACGTCAGAGTTGTTTTATTTGCCGCCTCCGTAGCGTCTGTACAAATAATCATACTTCAAAGGCTATAAATCGTTATTTAAATTTCAATTTTTTCTTTTTATTATTATATGTTAACATTGCTTAAAGTTTCTGCAAACTCCAATCTTGTGCATTTTTCTGGCTTTTTTGGCTTGGTAATTTGCACAGGGCAATATAAAGTATGCTTTAAAACAAATTTTTGTATATTTGGTTATGAGTCCCGAGCGAATATTTCTTCATAATACTCTGGGCAGGTGGCTCTCAGTGACTGTGTTTGTCTGGCTGTGTGGGAGTGGAGCATCTTAGCCTCTGGCTCTGAGTGGCCAGCTAGAATACCTGAGCTTACATATACATATGTAAATGTATTTATATATACTCGAGTATATGTAAACATATATAGATATTCTCGATTGTATTCATACACACACACACAGAGAGAGAGAGAGAGAGAGAGAGAGAGAGAGAGAGAGAGAGAGAGAGAGAAAGAGAGAGCTATGCAAACAGCTTGTGCTCTACAAAATTCTTGTATGCTCTGGCATCCTTTTTGATCCCTCCGCCGTCTCTCAGCGCTGACAGTGAGGGCCAACTAATCCGTTAGAAGGGTTTAGGATAGCAGCTTATTCCGTTATCTGCCTTGTTGCAAAAGCTTCAAAGCCATTTAATCTAACAGTAAATACATGAATATGATTTTACAGATTTCGCAAATAGAGACTGAAACAGGAAAAAAGTTGAAAGTTGAAATTGGGGAAGCCAAAGAAATTCATAATAGCAAAGCAAGTCTTTTGTCTACGAACAGTGTAACAAGACTGTAATGCAGTTGCTCTGAAAGAAATTGTTGACAAACCAATAAAAAAATATATTCTCTCAATATAGACTTATCGAATTGTATTTATTATAAAATTTACAAATCAAGTCACCTTCAAATACAAATGCTAGTTGCTTTGGTCCATTGCATTTCAATTATGGATTCAATGTGCCTTTTATTTATAAGTTGACCTATGACATTTGAGCAATGACTTTAGCATTGACGTGCTGAATTTAATTTCAAAATGTATATATATATATTTGTTTAGACAAGGGAAGGCGAACACAGAATACATGTTTTGAGGGCACAAAAATTGTAGATTGTGAGCAAAACATATAAAATTCAAGAGGAATTTTTGTATATTTTGAGTCAAGGCCCGGTCCAGTAGATCTCCAGGGTGCCGCTTGATGTTCCTGCATATCAGGTGATCAAGTGATCTTCCTCAACTATTTTGCCTGGAGAGTATGCGGTACGCAGTTCACCTTGATGGTATAGCACAGTCCAGGAGCTAAGATTCTCTTACATACTCTGAATTGAATATTTTATGGCAGCAACTTAACAGTCAAATCTTATTCCTTAGATTCCTTTTCCTTTTAATACGATTTCTAGAGTATAGCTTGTTTTTAGTAATTGTTTTGATATATTCACATAACACGGTATTATCCCTACATCTAGGCAAGCAATCTTTTTCATCTGCAGTCCAAATCTTTTGGTTAATGAACTTTGACTTGTCAACTGTTAAACTTCGCTATAATCGGCAAAATTTCGTTGATATAGTTAATATGGCCACCAAATGATGTCATGTCGGCACATTGTTATTCTTATCCTTGGCTCGCATCAGCCAGTGGCACCTGTTCGACTTCTCAGCGCCCTATCATTTGTTCGCCTTGGTGTTCTAGTGATTCAACTAAATTGGACGCTTCCCTTTTGTGAGGCGGCGGCGGCGGCATATTAAGCTGGGCCATGTTATCCTGGCATAATCCTTGTTAAGTTCTTAATCGATTTGTGTATGCCGTGCGCCGGGGCCACGCTTCAGTCTCCGCTGCTAGCCCCCATGGACTTGACTCAATTACGATTACGACACCGCAACGCAAAGTACACACTCCAGGAGGTGGGGTAGGGGGAAGTGGGAGAGCGGGAAAGAGACTGTGGCAGAGGCACCTTGAATATCTCGCTCGATTCCCGATGACGTTGCAGATATTTTCATAAATTATTTAAAGTATGTCAATATTTGTTGTCCACTGTTGTTGTTGTCGTTGTTGGCAGCCAGCGAGAACGATGATGACGACGCGGGCGTTGATTAAAGGACAGCAACAGCTACGGGATATTCGTACGCATTTGTTGCTGCTTCTTTATTGAACTTTAAATTAGTTTTATTTGGCCTCGCTGCCCGCGCTCTGCCCAAGGCAAACAGCAAAGCTAATTGTAAATGACAGCGCAATAAGATGAGAGCCAGCAACAACGGCAAGGGCAAAAACAAAGGCATGAACAAAACCAAACACAAATTACAAAACACACAAAAATGCCGAAGAAGAAGAAGACGAAGACGAAAAATATACAAAATGGCGCTGCAATTTGTATAATAAGTCGTCTGCCTGTCCCGTCCGACGCCTGACGCGTCGTCCCACGATGAATCCGCGCCTGGCAGCCAGCGCGTTAAATATAATGAAATAAGCTCATTAAAATGATGAGCCCCGAGCAGGTGGCAATGCGCCGAGATCACAGGGTATAAACAAGAACGGAGACGGGCTATTTAGAGAAGAGCCAAAAGTCGTGACACCAAGCGCCGGTGCCTCAATCCAGTAGGCTCATATTAATTGAGACTACAATGAGGTGTCGGCTGCTTGAGAGAAGCTCAATATTTATAGAGGAGCGGAATATCAGAGACTCGCTTGACTACTAATGACTTATCTTTAAACTTTTCTCAGATATTTAAAAACAGACCAGATCAACGTTGCCAGCCAGTTGAAGAATTGTATCTGAAAAGCTCAGTATTAAGTAATTGCTATAATTCAGACTACTCAATATTAGGACTAGGTAGATTATAATTAGCTGAAAACTATCAAATTGTATCTATTGTGGGCAGTATCTACCTAATAATCCTTTTCTTTCACTTGACACGGTATTCTTTTGGTTTTCCCGCTTTTTATTTTATTTATCTTTCTTTTATTATTATTTTGGCGACCTGCGTGTGTTGAATTTTTAGAAGAATTTCTTGCACTTTGTGATTTTTATACCCTGAACCCATTGAAAATGGGAAAATCAGGGTATAATGTTTTTGTTGAAATGTATGTAACAGGGAGAAGGAGGCGTGGCAGACCCCATAAAGTATATATATTCTTGATCAGGGAGAGTAGCCGAGTCGATTTAGCCCTGTCCGTCTGTCCGTCTGTCCGTCCGTCCGTCCGTCCGTCTGTCCGTCTGTCCGTCTGTCTGTCCGTATGTATGAACGCGTCGTTCTCAGAACCTATAAGAGCTAGAGACTTGAAATTTTTTATGTAGGTTCCTGTATAGCACGAAAAGATCGAGTTTGTTAAAAAAAATCGATAACTGTCTTAATTTTAATGTTATCGATTAAAAACGAAATCGATGCTCCGTTATATAATTCTATATAATTCATCTTTATAGCTAGAGTCTTCAAATTTTGCATTTAGTGTTATGTGAGCATTACATAGTTTCGGTTTTTGTTAAATTTTGGATGCCACGCCCCCTTCGCCTCAAATTTGTAACTCCCGTATATCAAATACTAGAGACTTGTGCTTTGGCACATACATACATATGGATGACATGATCACGCCCAACAAGTTTGATCAAAATCGTTACTCTAGAAAAAAAGTTATTAAACATTTAATTTCCCATAACACTGGCATACAAACAGAAGCCAAAGAACAGCTGACGCACCGACTGGCTTGTGTGTGTGCGTGCGCCTGTGCATGTGTATGTATGTTTTGCTTGTAATGAACGTACATTTGCATGTGTATATAAAAGAAACAAAGAATGTTTGGAATAACGGTTCTTCATAGGGTTTAGGGTATACCCTTGTCGAGCGGTCTCGACTAGAGTTTTCTTACTTGTTAAAAAATATTGTTTTGCTTTTCCTTCTTATTCAGGTTTTTTCTTTTTCCTCTTTTTTTATATAACTAACTCTTTAATCTCCTTATTTTCCACATCGCTTGCTTTTTTTTAAATAAGATATTCCTTATACCACTCTTAGTATACTGTATTTAAGGACTCTTCCTTAGGACTCATAGTTTCACATACTTTCGCAGCCTTAAGTTGTTCATGTCTTTAGCTTGTCACCCACATTGCTTTCAATTATCTATATTCTTAAGTCCTTAAAGCTTCTTTGTTGCTCCTTTCCCATATCCATTGCCGGCTGGAGCTTATTATTCCCAATTTGCGCATTTACATCCAATTTGATTTGACTATTAGCTATCATAGCATATTTTATTCAAAGCACTGCGAAGTGAACTCTCCATACTCGTGAATCAGGCTGGTTTCCAAGACACGCGCCCATCTCTAGGCCGGGATTGCCGTCTTAAGTCTTGTTACTATGGCATTTGGCTGCCCGTTTGCTCCATCAATCAGGAGCATCGAGGGCGTTGGGGACTGGGTCCTGAGGCTGCCGCATTGTCAACTCTAAGTTAATTATGAAAGTTTTGCGCTTGATTGATTCTCGCACGCATGGCGGAACGAACCAGACGACGAGCGATATAGAATGAAGTAGAGAGAAAAAGAGAGAGAGAGAATAAGCGAGAGTGAGACAGAGGATATTGAAGAAATCAGTGAAAGATTCACTCGCTGATGCAGTGAAGCATGTAATCCGGTCGTGTTGCCTGCCCCACGGCTGACTCTGATTGACATCAGGCACTTAACGCATTTCTGTGTCGCCCCAAAGTGGACACAAACTCCACGTTAGTTGCCACGCCCCACCCACCACTGAGCCCTGCGGCCGTCGTTAATGAGCCGCAAGTGCGCAACAGTTGAGCTGAGCTGCGCTGAGCAGCTGCCGTCGCCGCATGAGTTGATAGCATGTGAATTCGTCTCTCTGCCACGTGCCACGTGCCGCACAGACGCAATTTGGCCAAAACTGTGTGTTGACAACTTTGCGAGTAAATAAAATTAAAGCAAAAATGATGCCTGCCGACTGCTGACAGCTTTTATTGCGTTATAATAAAATTCTGAAATAGTTGAGACCCGAAAACTAACAAGATTCCTCTGTGACCTTGTCTGGCTAACTTTAATGTGATATGAGTATGCATTACTAAGGGTATAATATTAATTCTTTTTAAAGAACTATACTAATATTACTTCTATTAAAGTCGAGTGTAGTAATAACATTTATAAAACACATAGTTAAATGCAATACGAGTTGAGTCTCGGTCACTTATCGGCTCTAATACTTAAGTAGGAAGTGAAAGAGTAAATTGGCTTTGTTAATGTCCGTCATTTTGTTCATTCTGTGTATTAAAGCTTGAGACTTGATATTTTCAATATATACTTACTTATGTAAAAAGATAAGGGGGGCGTCCACTGGTGGCGTAATCAATCAACTTCTTGCTCGAAGTGGACTGCAGCTAAACATTGAAGAATTCATGATTCTCCCAAATATTAATACGATCGTTTATGGGGACGAAAGGAAAGCACTTTTGTCCTATGCACAAATTGTATGCCGTGGAAAGCCAAGCCAACAGCCTTAAGTTATAAGATAATTTCGAAAATCGCTGAACTCTACAGATTCTCTATAGATCTTCTAAGGAATTAACCTGAACTCCTCTTCATTCTTTCGAAAAGGTTCCTTCCTTCAGGTAGAAAATGCCAACAATAGAAGCGATTGATCGCCTTCTTTAGCATACAATGAAATATGTTAACATAAAACAACAGAAATAAATAAAATCACAGAAAAATTTCAATTATTTAAGGTATTTGATCACCAATCGCCCAACCATTGAAACACAAAGTTCGAAATTTTTTGTGGCTTTGTCCTTTATATAATGCTTGTACGTGTATGCGTGACAGAGACAGAATGACAGAGACAGAGACACAGCACAACTATGACAATAGGCATTTTATCTCAATGCTTAGCTGGCTATGAATAGTTTGAATCTTTCCGCAGACTCATCTACGTGATATCAGCACATTTTGATGAATTGTTAATGGTTCTGCCATATTTCTATATAGATATCTCTCTTTTTTTCAGATTTTGTCAAACACTATGCAACAAATTCATTGAAAGTTATGTAGGTCACTTCAGAAATTAAGTTAGCCATGCAAATTGTTAAAGAGCTCATTCGTTGCATAGTGAGCAGTGGAAAAATATATATGTATGTACAGTTATGCCTTTGGCTGATGTCAGTGGGGCAGCTAGCAGCAGTGCGGAGTTTAAATTGATTTGTCAAGCGAAAATTGATGGAAACTTGTTTAAATACCCTTCGAATTTGATTCGTTGTAAAATAATACCATTCATAATTCCTTCACAAAAAAAAAAAAAACATTCTTTCCTGAGCTTGTTTTTTGTATGGGTGAGAACTATTGCTTAATTGCTTATCGTAGCAAAAATATTAATCTGAAACTATCACTTCTCTAATCATTAGTAAAGATTAAGTTACTCTTTGTACTTTTACGCTTTTCCTATATTTGTCGTGGTTTTTGGGCAATCCCTTTTCCATGCCGTTTTGTTTTTGCTTCAGTTTCACACGAGTTTCACATTGCTTCTCTCTTCTATTTAAGGTACTCTATTTGATGATTCCTTTGGCTCAGCTTTGCTCTAGTAAACTTACAATTTTTTTTTTATTTGATCAATTTCCCAAATACTTCTTCCTTGTGCTCTCACTTAACGTTTCTCAATATTGCTTATCTCACTTCTTTCTGCTGTTCAATACATCTTTCAATATTTATACTGCAGTTGCTTTAACTTCTTTATTCCAGCTGTGCTTCTCGCTGCCCATTCCTCCTTCAGCCTCCAGCTTCTTTTGATAGCACAATAAATTCTTGATGGTTAGTTAAATGCTTAGACAAATGTTGAAATCTCTCTTTTATAGTTTAACACATATGCATATATATATTTTATATTTTAATGTTTTTATAGAGTACACAATAAATTCGGTGGGCATTTAGTTAGCTTTGATTTGAATTTATGTTTAGCGAAAGTTTTTTTTTTTTCGTTTTTTGTTTTTCTTTTAGCGTAAATCAAATTTAAAGTCGTCGCTTTGGACGTCACACGCAGCGTATGCGCGATGCAGATTGCGTATACGCCATGTTTTACATATATTTATATTATTTACTTTTGTTAAGGGCTTGGTAAAAGTTAGCGCTACTTCTGCAAGTGTGTGTGTGTTTGTGGGAGTGTATGTTTGTTGTTGTTGTTTTTTGTTGCGCACTTTACAAACTGCTGCAAATTAAAAGTTGGCCCAAGCGAAACTTTTTTTTACATTTATTTTTCAGCTGCAGTCGAATCAACATTCAAGTTCAGCCAGTGCTGGTGCTGTTTATGTATGTGTGTGTACGTGTATGTGTATGTGTAGGTGTACATGTGATTGTCTGCCAAATGATAAAGTGCACTTGAGAAATCTGTGAGTGAAGGTTAAACAAAGCCAAAGTCCAGGCCAGCCCTGCGGCAGGCAGCTGCTCGCGAGCTCCAATTACAATTTGCGCATGTGAAAATAGTTAAGTGTGTGTATGTTTGTATGCGAGTGTGTGTGTATGTATGTGTGTGTTAGATGAAGTCTCTAGTATATAACTCTGCCTTATGTAACTAGAAAAGCGCTTGAGTTAGATAGTCAGATGACAGATAGAAAAGAGAGTAGGCAACCGCAGTGTAAATATTTGCTCTCAAACATTTCGCTTTAGATATTCTAAAAGAGAGTTACATAAATATATGCAATGTATATATATATATATATATATATATATATATGTATGTAGATATTTATATATAGTATGTATATTTTATATATGTATATATAGAGTTTACTAAATTCAGTAACATTTAGGCTTAGTTAATAACAACAGTCAACATTTAACAGTCATTCCGATATGAGTTTCATTTGCATTTTGTGTGTTTTGGAAGAGATTTCTTTGTTTGTTTGCCAAGTCTAAAGTGAGTTAAGTTAGTTTTCGTTTTCGTTTTTCTTCTTTATTTTTGACATAGTTGGCGCTCATTTAGAAAATATATATATCGTCTAGTTACTCAAAGGAGCTTAGTTACATAAGTACACACTTAAAAATATAAATATATTAAAACACATTCATTTTTTTAAATACTTATATAGTTCTGCTGGATTATATACTTTAAGCATATTTCATATTATTTTCTTTTGGAGAAAAATTGACAGCACATTATTATTGAATTGAAAATGGTTTTGGAACACATAGAAATATAATTTTATTTATAAATGGTATGTATATGTGAGCATATCTGACGGCCAATTCATGCCGCCACGCGTCTGCTTAACACTGTTATCAGCCTCAAAAGAAAAAAATTAGGTTTGCCTCGGGGCTATGCCAAGGCCAGACGCTCGAGCCGGCGATAACTGCTGCCTCGCTGCCTCGCTGCTGTCTGGGTCTGGGCAGGCAATCCAATCAAAACATCCGCCATAAACAAAATGCTACAATCGCAACTCGAGTCGGGGGCCTGACCGCACGGCTCGAAATGCCAACGACTTGAGCATATGCGGAGAATGCGGCTAACACATAACAAGTTTATAAAAGGTAAGCACAATTTAAATTAGCCTAAACTTCGCTATGCTTAATCTATATCTGAGGATATGTTGCTGTCAACGCTCATGTTACCTTGAGTTGGGACTGCCCTAACTTAACGTCGATTAAGTCTCCGTTCAAGCAGGCTGCAATTTATGAATCTAAGAAGTGAACAGATTAAACTCAACTTACTTAAAAAAGTTAGTTGGGTCTAATCTGTTTACTTCTTTCTTAGGTTCCACTCAAAATTATATTTGTTCCGTAATTAATTTTAGTTAACTCAAATTTATCCCTTAGCTTCAGGTTGTGGCCACTGAGGTCTGGATTTGTAGCGGGAATACTTAAGCTTCATTAAAGTTCAATATTCCTATCAAAGTTCGCGTTAGTTAACCACAACTTTGGGTTGCTTTGATTTGAGCTCAGTGCTGTCTTTTTAATTAACATTCAGATAGTAGCGAGAGATTAAAACTTAAAAGAACTGAAATATTCTTCTCTTTACACTTACATAACCTATGCCTTTACTGACTTTTCTTACTGTGAATGAAGGTCAATGTAAAATGAACATCATGAATTTTTTGTTAAACAAGCTGTAATTTGTGAGTTTGATATATTGGGTCTTCTGACAGAACAGCCATTTTCCGTTTTGAATGCTTGGCCACCTAGAAGTCAAGTCTAGTTATATCATAAAGTAGCTGCATTAGTGTCAAAATCCTCATGGATTTCTAGTTTACTGATGCTAAAAACTTGATGCCCATAGAAAATTAATGTGAGTTTCTGTTTCAAGCTCTGACCGACTTAAGTTAATCGCGGTTAGTAAGCCGAAGTTAGTTAATTTGTTAAGCTAACCTCAGACAGAGTCTTTTCATATATTCCTTTCAAAGTTCTTGATTATTAATTAACAGTTTCACAGCGTTTACCCATTCTCCCTCTGCCTCTCCCTCGCCCTCTCCCTCTCCCTCTCTCTCTCACTCTCTCTCTCTCTCTAGGTCCTGTGAAAGTTCACGTTAGCTAGTTAGCTAAAGTTGAAGTAAATTTTTTTAATATTAACTGCATTCTTCTGCCAGAGCTCATGTCAGTTGTTTAGCTTCGGCTTAGTTCACTTAATGCCCGTTCGCAGCGAGCTTAGCTCAAATTTTTGAAAGCAAAATTCTTTTTTTTTTTGTTCAACCCAAAGTTAATAACAAGATAAGCAGACGCAATCTATTGCACCACCTGCTAAAAGCAGTTGTTAGCTTTGGCAAGCACTTGACAAGCTCAAATGGCTTCGCAAAGACACAAATTTGTGGGCAATTTATGGCTCAGCAGCTGCTGCTGGCTGTTATGCAAAAACCCACCTCACATATACACACATACTACATAGGTCTATATCGCACAAATTGGCTGTAACATATTTTATATAATTTGTATTTTGTTCGCCTTTCTTTGGAATTTGGAATTTTTTGACTCAACATTCATAATAATTTGTATATGTTTATAATACTCGTAAAAACGCCTTTAAAAAGAGAACATCAAAACAGTTTTAATGCAAGCGAGCATTGGCTATATAATATATAAATATATATATATATATATATATATATATATATATATATCATATATATATATATATATATATATATATATATATATATATATATTTATGAATATGTATGTTTTATATACGTGGTTTTTATATGGCTTTAAAATGCTAGCAAAATAATCTTTGTTTAGCTTTGTTTTGTTTTTTACTTGTTTTTCTCTTTTGGCTATTGATTTCTGCTCGGCCTGCTTTGGGGGAAATTTGCTTTGTTTTGCTTGCTCCATTTTCGCATTGTTTTTACAGCACGTGAAGATTTTCGCAGCTTTTCGATTTGGAAATATCGCTAAGGCAAATTTTCTGCAGTATTTCCTTGGCCAGATGCAGCGAAATGTGAGTGCGCGAGGTTTTCATCTTCGACGAGGTGGCCTTCTTCTCGCGCGTCTCCTTCAGCCGCATCTGCAAACGTAAAATGAGTAACACTGGGAATTTTATAGCAACACTCTTTAAAGGCTGCCATCTAGCTGGCCCACTTTTAATACCACTCAGCTAGTCCGACTGGCTCGGCTCGGCTCAGCTCAATTTTCATTAATTAGTGAAACGATGCGAAAGGCTAAAACCACCAACCGAACGTACCACAAATCCATTTAAGTTATTTCCTGCACAATTTTCGCATGCATCAATGAGTTGCGTGTATTTCGCACCTAAACCTAAATAACCGCACAGTCAACTCGACCCTGAGCGAGACTCGCCCCAACCGACGTTACGCCACCTCCTGCTACAGCTCCTGCTCCTGCTTACCTGTTTCAGTATCCCGACGAGCAGCTCATCGACATTGTGCTGTATGCCGCTGGACGTCTCAATAAATTTGGCATCGCGTGAGGCGGCCAGCGTTTTTCCCTCTGTGTGCGTCAAAGCGTGAAACGTGAAATATGAAATGTAAAATGAGAAATGAGAAATCATAATTAAGACAAGGCATATCCGTCTAGACTTTCCCTTTTCAATTTTCTTAGTCAGCACAAACTGCGACCATATATATTCTCATATATATATATATATATATATATATATATATATATATATATATATATATATATATTATTGCTGCCGAGGGCAGTATTATCATCGCATACTCAACATTTCAAAATTAACCATCAGAAGTTCTAGGTTATTCTATATACTAATTATCTTATACAGGGTTAGACAGTTCAAGTGAAACCGTTTAAAAGTATTATAGCTCGCTGGCTAAATAAAATGCAATCACTCAGTTAAATTATTTTACACATTTATAAACAATAGTCAGAGCTATCATTTCGCAATATTTTGTATAGAAGTTGGTGTGCCTTCGAGTGCCAGCCCAGGAGCTTATGTATGTTATGTTGAGCCTACATATGTTATAAGTACTAATATTCACATATGTACATTAATATAAATTGAAGCTCATCATAAACACTTCAAAGACTCCATAATTCTCTCATTAGAGTATTACTCATATACTCATCTATAATTTACTCTTAATTCTCTTCTAAACTCTTTAATTAAATTCAGACTCTTCATACTCATTAAATTCATTCGTTCTCATCACTAAACCAATTCGTTTAGATTATTTCGTTGATTTTCGTTACAAGTCGCACCCATCTCTATAAATATAACCTCCTTCTCTTTCCGAACTCATTACTCACCCTGTGTCGTGATAAGCCTTGCGCGAGCCAAGTCCGCCTTATTGCCCACGAGTATGACTGCTTTATCCTTGGTGTAGTTCTCCTGCCACAAATAGTTGATAATCTCCTCGGCGATGCGAAACGAGCCTTTGTCCACAACAGAGAAGACGACGACACAACCATGCGGCTCGTAGGTGGATAGGGAGTTCTCGACGCTCATCTCAACACTGGGATGGTCGATGAAGACCATATCAGACTCCTCGTCGTCGAGCAGAACGCTGACCGTCTTCTCGCCGAACTCATCGTCTAAAACTCAGATCAGAATTAAACTCTATAGACGCAAGCGGAAACCAGCGGCAATCGGGATCAACTGAGGATCATACGACACGCATAGGTTTCATCTTAGGGTATCAATCACTACTCACTCTGCATACTCAACACCCAGCTGTTCGAGACTTGGCCCGGGGCAATTAAGATACATCCAGAGGGAGAGGGAAAGATCTATCAACTTACCTAGACTAGCATCGTACGTGTGCATATACTCCGATGTCATAAACTGGTTGACCAGCGCCGTTTTGCCCACACCCGCATCCCCCAGCATTACGACTCGATATCGTGCCGGCGGCGGCGGGTCCATATTCTCCGAATCATCGGGGGAGGCGGGCAGCGAGTCCACATTCGCATAGCCCGCACCACAGCAGCTGCCCTCGAAGGGTGATCGTTCACTGGCCCGACTATTCGTCGAATTGACGCTTGTGTTGCTGCGCGATCGCCGCGATATAATTGAGTCCCCACAGTTCACCACGTTGCCTTTGCTGATAGAGAAATGGCGCAGCCGATAAAGATCGTCGCTGGCCCGTGGATTGTACGGACGCTCAGGTAAAGAACAGACGCGTGGGCGAATGTGATCGGGAACTGGCAAAAAGATGAATAAAGGCTTCATTTTAGACTGATTAAAAGAAAGATCAAATCGGACTTAAGGAACTTTGACAAATTATGATTTTGAAAGACATCCAATCAAACATTTTATTATCAAGTTATAATAAGTTACAGAGTCTAAATAAAGGTGTGATTCTCTCAAAAGAAAGCTGAAAGTATATATATATAGATGGATGTTACCCACCTGGAAGTTCCAAAAAGTTGGAAGTGCGTCGCTGTCGGCCACGATTGGAGCTCTGGAAGGCCAACGGACCGATGTCGTCGTTGGAGAATATGGAAGCATTCGAGCAGGCGCTCTTCATGGACTCGCGCGAGCTCCGTCGGCTGGCCAAATAGGCCAGGCCTCCCTTGGAGCTGCCCCTACGCCGTGGCTTGTACTCAATGGCGTCTCGCTTTGGCTTTGATGGCTTGCAGCCGCTTAGCTCGTTCTCGGCGTCTTGGGTTAAGTCGCTTGTCGACTTACGATAGCGCAGCGACACAACGCTATCCGAGCAGGTGCGATCCAAGGTGGAGTGAGAGCTGTGTAGCACCTGGTAGCCCGGATTCGAGGTGATGTTGATGGCGTGCCGCCGCTGGCGCTGCTGCTGCTGTTGCTGCTGTTGTGGCTGACTGGCATCCGTGTCCGTGTAGCTGAAGCTAGTTGTGGTGGTGGTCGTGTGCTGGGTCGGTGTCTCACCCGACTCCATGGATAGCTGTGTACACTCCGTGACGCAGGAGTCACGCTTCAGGCCATAGTAACCGGGAGTGGAGTAGCCACCAGATGATCCAGCACCCGCTCCTGCTGCTGCTGCTGCACTCAGGGAACGCGCGTCGATCTTCGTAATGATGGGCAGCTCCCATTCGTCCCGTCGCCGCTTTCCTGTCACACCTGTTGTGGTCAACTGCGGCACCTGCTCCAACTGCGTTGCATGCCCACGAGTTAGCTTCTTGGACCCCTGACGCCTCGGAGAACTGGGCGGCTCATAGTAGAGCGAGCCATCATCCGGGGAGATGGGTTCATAGTATTCAAACTTCTTGCCAAGCGCCGCCTGGTCCATGCAGCCGGCTGGGCTGACTGCATCGAAGACGAACTTACATGGGGACTTGGGGCTGTGGGTCAACAGCGAGACGGAGTCGTCAATGGAGCCCGACGGCGGCGTCTGATAGTAGGACGAGGGCGTCGAGATGCTCCCCTCGTCGCAGCTCTCATTGGCATAGGTTGTCGTTATTTTGGGACTGCGCGGCGGCTGATCATAGTTGCCGTAGCCATAGCTGCCGCTCGACTGAGTGGGCGTGGCATAGACGGAAGGCGGCACCGCATAGTAGCTCCTGCTTGGGGCGAGGCCTGCTCTTGAGTAACGAAATGAATTTAGTCTATGCCGACTCACCTGGGCGACTTGGGCGTGGCGCCCTTGTAGGGCAACGGATTGCTCGCAGCACGCGCTGGCGTCTTATGTCCGCCATGGCTGTGTGTGTGGCTGCTTGGCTGAGTGTGTGGGTGTCCGTGTGTACCATAGTTGGAGGACGCATCGCCGCCATCCCAGCTGTGCTGCTGCTGTGCCATGTTTACCAAATACTGGCGGATAACCGGGACGGTCGAGTAGATTTACTGCTCCAGCCGCTGATGCTGTTGCTGTAAGTTGAATGCCACTCATGTGTAAATATCACGGGCCATTACTCAACACACACACACACACACTCGAATACTTGCACACACTGTGCACACATAATTTATGGTTTTATCTTTATTTAATAAAATAATGCAAACTACAATAGAACCAAAACTCATAAAATGGCTACGCTGACTTCCATGTCTACATCCGACATCCAGCATTAAATGCTGCCCGCGGGCAGCTCTTCAATATGCGTATCCGAATGTGTGGGTGTACGCGTGCGTATGTGTATGTATGTGTGTGTGTGTGTGTGTGTGCTGCGTGTGTCAGCAAATTGTTGTGATATGTGCGTTCATCTCGCTTTAAGTTGACAGCCCAAGTGGCCGTGGCCATGGCCATGGCCCTGCCCTGGCCCTGGTCGTGGCTCGAGCACATATCAGCCATCCCACCCATATCACCATCAGCTTCTGAACGCCACCTCGCGCTACACCGCCCACCTAACTGACTGTCTCTCTCGGCGTTGCAAGCGTGTCACAGTCGCTGTTGCATGCAACAGTTGGCTTTGCCGAGCGTTAAAAATTAATGCTTGTTATACCCTGTTGCCACATTGTAAATGGGATAAGAAGCTAATATGGCTAGAATGCAAGGCAGAGAGAGAGAGAGACAGAGAGAGAGAGAGAGAGAGACAGAGAGAGAGAGAGAGAGAGAGAGAGAGAGAGAGAGACAGAGAGAGAGAGAAAGGACATTAACAGCTTACACTTTACAGATGTGGCAAATATTTCACAAACGATTCAGCTGGATATTGTCCAAATCCAATTCGTGTAGTCGTGCGATAGTTGTTTACTGCCTGTAAATTTCATTTTAAATCATTCAAATCGCTTTCAAAT